>CM053037.1:191350250-192015250 GCA_028564925.1 Lithobates sylvaticus | reverse complement strand
GTATTTTTCCCTTTTTTTTTTTTTTTGTATTCCAACCGCAAGCAATGGCTTTTCATATATTTTGTCTCTTCCAGGGGGATGTCTGGATCTGTATGGAGCTGATGGACACGTCACTGGACAAATTCTACAAACACGTCATAGACAAAAACTTGACCATCCCCGAGGACATTCTGGGCAAAATAGCCGTTTCTGTAAGTCGCATTCCGTGCCCCTAGGAGGAAATGTTCATAGATGTGATTTCGGGTTGTTTAAAGTTCATATGGCATAGACCATTTGTTCTGTGCCACTCCCGGTACTCACTCTGGTGTGCCTTGTAATGGACCAGTCAATGATCAGATCACAGGCACAATGTACAGAGCCAAACAGAGTGGCTCTATACCGTTTTGATTGCTGTGAACCAATCGCAGCGGTCACACGTGTAAACCCTGCCAGTGTGTGTGTGAAAGAAATAAATGTATTATTTTATTTAAATATATATTATTTTTTTTATTAATATATATTTTATTTAATATATTATTATATTTTTATTTTATTTCATATTATATTATATTTATTATTTTTTATTAATATATATTTTATTATTATTTATATTAAAATTCATCTGTCCCCCTTCACAGCATAATTCTTCTTTTCCCTTTGCATTAGTTAAACCATTTTTCTTAATTTTTATTTTTTTTAACGCTAAGAGGAACTGCAGTGTGCTCACAATTCTGTTTTTAATTTAATAACATCTTTGCCATTCTGAAGCTTGCCTCCAACCACTTTTGCATATTTTATATATACTGTGATTCTGCAATTGCCAAATATGCTGCAGAAATCTCCCTCCACTGAGTCTGGCTGCAGCCATTATGACTGTGGGCAGCTGAAGCTGCTGCCTGTTCAATTCCTGGATTTACACAGACGCACCTCTCATTGGACCTCTTATGACTCATCCCCCCCCCCCCTCCCTTCCTGGAAAACTCACCAGAGAGCGAGGGAGATCTGTGCATGTCTTAAGCCCTAGGCCTAATGGCCAAACAAGAAGTGGGCTGTATAAGGGATTTACTGCAGAAAAAAAAAAATGTTTTACTATCCAAAGTTAAAACGACAACAAGCTCCAGCCTGATGGGGGAAGTGACGGATTTTCTTTCCCTGCACAGCAGAGAATAAAATCCATCGCGTCACTTAGTAAAAGCACCAATCACAGTGCACACAAACACTGGCTAGGCACACATTTAAACCCTTTGATCACGCTAGATGTTTAACCCCTTCCCAGGCAGTGTCATTAGTACAGCGACTTGGCACTGATCGCTGTATTTAGTGTTACTGGTTCTCACAAAGTGTCAGATTGCCCGCCGCAATATTGCAGTGCCACTATAAGTCGCTTATTGCCGCCATTACTAGTTTTTATGAAAAATTAAAATAAAAAAATTTCTGTATACATTTCATAGTTTGTACACGCTATAACTTTTGCGGAAACCAATCAATATACGGTACATACATTTTATTGGGATTTTTTTTGTTTAACCAAAAATATGTAGCATAATACATATTGGCCTAAATTGATGAAGAAATTTCGATTTTATTTATTTTTTGGATATGTTTTATAGCCGAAAGTAAAAAAAAAAAAAACGAAATTTTTATATTTATATATTTTTTATCTATATATATATATTATATATATTATATATATATATATATATTTATATATATATCTCTATATATATATTAATATATCTATATATATATATTATTTTTATTTATATAATTATTTTTATTGTATAAATATAAAAAAATATTATTATTTTATATATTAATTTAATGTTTATTATATATATATATATATATATAATTTTTTTTTTTATATTTTTTTCCCCAAAATTGTTGCTTTTTTATTTTTTTTATTTTTTTTTTTTTTTATAGCGCAATAAATAAAAGCCACAGAGGTGACCAAATACCACCAAAAGAAATCTTTGTGTGGGGGGGGGGGGACATCAATTTTATTTGGGTACAGCGCCACACGACCGCGCAATTGTCAGTTAAATTAGTGCACTGCCGTATCGCAAAAAGTGGCCTGGTCATGAAGAGGGGGGGGGGGGGGGGGGTAAATCTTCCAGAGGGCAAGTAGTTAAAGCTAGTAATGGTCTTTTATATTGAAGCGATCCCTTTTACAGTACAGAGAGCGCCTTCAGTCTGTCGTCGGTCTGATTGGTAGATCCAGAGAAATCAGCAGGTGAATTGATTCCAAATCCCAACTTTCCCTCCAAGGGTAACATTGGCCCCGCCTCCTCCTAATTCCTCAGTTTTCCTATTGGTCATTTTATATTTGGCTGAATTCCTGTTTTGACCCTCAGGAAGCCCTAGAGATGGGAGGGGGCGGAGCTCTGCATTGATGGCAATTTGATGCTCATATATATTATGTTATCCATTAATTTCTGTTTTTTTATTTAAATTTTTTTCTTCCAGATTGTTAGAGCATTAGAACATCTACATAGTAAACTCTCCGTCATTCATAGAGGTAAGTGTACCCCCCCCTCCTCCGCCACGCCCCCTCCTCCACCACACCCCCTTACTTATGTAGAGAGGTAACATACTGGTAAATCCCGGTACTGTTGCTGTGCCCACTGAGGGGTTCCCACCATCCCTGTGCCGAGTTCCAGGGTCTGTACACCCGCTGTGCCCATTATGGGTGGTTCCCACCATCCCTGTGCTGAGTTCCCGGGTCTGTACACCCGCTGTGCCCCTTATGAGGGGTTCCCACCATCCCTGTGATGAGTTCCTGGGTCTGTACACCTGCTGTGCCCATCATGAGGGGTTCCCACTATCCCTGTGCTGAGTTCCCGGGTCTGTACACCCGCTGTGCCCATTAGGAGGGGTTCCCACCATCCCTGTGCTGTGTTCCTGGGTCTGTACACCCGCTGTGCCCATAACGAGTTCTCACCATCCCTGAGCTGAGGTCCTGTCAGAGCTGCCCCCTTCTTGAGTAGTTGGGAATTGAGGTGCAGGAAGCACAGAATGAATTGGACAGAAGCAGGGAGATGCTGGCATTACAGCTTTCCTCTCCAGGAAGGAGAACAATAATGACATTCTCTATTCTGAATTGTGAGAGATTAGAAGTCTCTCAGTGCTGTAGATGATCCCGCGCTGCAGATATACATCTCGGGCTTAATGCACAAAAAATGCCATTTATCGGGAGGAATTTCGGTAAATCATTCAGGTTTCTGCTGAAGCGCAAATAACATTTCTAGATCCTTCACCTAAGTTCACTTTAAGCGCCCGGCAATGCCCGGTCCCCCTGTGCACCCGGTGGTTTGCAGTACACAGCGCCATTTCCTCCATACCCCCCCCCCCCCCCCCCCCCCCAACCACCCCCCCCCCCCACCCCCCCCCCCCCCCCCCCAGTACTATGAGATGTGCCGCATTCATTATCTTCTTCGCTCCTCCTGCAGCTCATCCCAACCCCCTCTTTTATTTTCAGATGTAAAACCTTCCAATGTGCTGATTAACAAGCAGGGCCAGGTGAAGATGTGCGACTTCGGGATCAGCGGATACTTGGTGGACTCTGTAGCCAAAACAATGGATGCCGGCTGCAAACCGTACATGGCGGTAAGTACACGTTTTATGGTTGTGGGAGTGAGTTGTTATATTAAATAGGGGGGGGGGAGGGGGGGGTGTACTTATTTTGTATCTTTGAAGGGTATATTGTAAGTGGGGATGAGGGTGGGACTGAGTGAGCGGTCACGTGCACGCTCTGCGGTGCCCACTCTCTCTCGTGCCCACTCTCTCTCGTGCCCACTCTCTCTCGTGCCCACTCTCTCTCGTGCCCACTCTCTCTCGTGCCCACTCTCTCTCGTGCCCACTCTCTCTCGTGCCCACTCTCTCTCGTGCCCACTCTCTCTCGTGCCCACTCTCTCTCGTGCCCACTCTCTCTCGTGCCCACTCTCTCTCGTGCCCACTCTCTCTCGTGCCCACTCTCTCTCGTGCCCACTCTCTCTCGTGCCCACTCTCTCTCGTGCCCACTCTCTCTCGTGCCCACTCTCTCTCGTGCCCACTCTCTCTCGTGCCCACTCTCTCTCGTGCCCACTCTCTCTCGTGCCCACTCTCTCTCGTGCCCACTCTCTCTCGTGCCCACTCTCTCTGCAGTGACTCAAGCTCTCTTACACTGCAGCACCACATGCACTCTCTCTATATCTCTGCGGTGCCACGTGGTCGCTGTCTCTCACATTTGCGCTCTGTGGAGCCACATGTCTGCTCACTCTCTATGGAGTCGCATGCTAGCTTGCTCTTTCACCAGCTCTGTGGCGCCACATGCTTGCTATTTTGCGCTCTCCTTCGCTGTATCTGCGATGTCTCGTGCTCTCCTGAGCTCTTTCTTTGGCGCCACGTAGTCGCTCTCTGCAGCGGCACGTTTGCCATCTCTCACAATTGTGTTCTCTGTAGCGCCATATGCGTGCTATCTCGCTCTCTCACTTGCTCATTCACTGTCTCTCTGTGGTACCATGTGTTCCCACCCTCTGCAGCGCCACATGCTCGCAATCTCTCATGCTTTGTGGTGCATGTGCTTGCTGCCTTGCGATTTATTTCTCTCTGTGGAATCACGCGCTTGCTGCCTCGCTCGCTCCCTTTCTCTCTCTGTGGAATCACGCGCTTGCTGCCTCGCTCGCTCCCTTTCTCTCTCTGTGGAATCGCGCGCTTGCTGCCTCCCCTCCTCTCTGCGGAATTGCGTGCTTGCTACCATGTAAAAGTTTCCATGATATTTTAGTGATTTGTGTGTTGTTTTTTATTTTTTTATTTTTTTTTTGTATATTTTCTATTTTTGGACTAATTGTGTTTTTTCTTTCTTTGCAGCCTGAGAGGATAAACCCAGAACTGAACCAGAAAGGATACAGTGTGAAGTCTGATATTTGGAGCCTTGGAATCACTATGGTATGATACAGGATATGGAAGTGTATTTATAGAGGACCAATAGCTATGCGGGAGACCCGATGTTTGTTTGTGTTTCCAGCAAAAAGTGTTCCTATTGGATGTATGAGGGAAGTATCGGAATTGGCGTCAGACAGACCTGACCACAGACATCTTTCCTCGCCCACATCGCTCGAGCCTGCCACCCCACACCATCCCACGACACCCCCCCCCCCCCCCCCTTGCTTGATCTCTGGCCCGCCAAGCCCCCCTGTTAGCCCTGCACTTACCCCCTTCGTGTCCCGGCCGTTGTTTCTCCTCCTGGCCAATCGGCTCTTCGGACTTCTGGCCAATGTGGTCTCGGGACCCGATTCCTGATTGGCTGGGTGGAGAAACAGGAAGACATTAGCGAGTATATTTTGTCATACAACAGGGTGCTTGAATAGAACAGGTTAGTTGGGAGAGACTTTGCTTCCCGTCGGAGTCGCTGCAGCTCTTCAATATTTGGTGTTTTATGCGTCGCACCAAATGGCCATTCAGCCGTGGGATGCTGACTTTCCATACTTGTACCACAAGGGGGCAGTAAAATCTCACAAATCTCCCCTCTCCGTGGTAAAACTATATTGTTACCCGGCTCCACTAATTCATAATGATTTTAAATTTTTTTCCAAAGATGGCTGTGAGTCTCCGGACTCCGGTGTGACGAGCCTCTGATGGAAGCTGCTCTTCTAAGACTTTGTTGGCAGTGATGGGCAGTGACAATCGATGAACCTTTTTTTTTTGCGGAGGGTCACAGCGCTGGGTTGCGGCTTCTGTCTGAAGATTTTATTTTAGAACATTTTTATTACCGTATATACTCGAGTATAAGCCAAGTTTTTCAGCACATTTTTATTGTGCTGAAAGTGCCCCCCCTCGGCTTATACTCGAGTCAAGCACTTTTCTGCAGCAGAAAGTGACATTTTCTGACCCGACTTGGGGGCCCCGTATCTCGGGGCCTCTTGGTGCTTTGAACCCCAAATTTGGATATGTTGTAGTGTTGGTTCCACTGAGTTTGCTATCACCAAGTGGCCCCGAGATACGGGGCCGCAAAGTCAGGTTGGAAAATGTCATTTTTTTGCTGCAGAAGTGCTTAACATTTTCTGACCTGAATTTGGGGCCCTGTATCTCGGGGCCGCTTGGTGCTAGGAACCCCAAATTTGGTGTGCAAACCCAGTGGATCCAACATTACAACATATCCAAATTTCCTAGCACCAAGTGGCCACGTGATACGGGGGCCTCAAAGTCGGTCAACTGTGTCCATCTGCAGCAATGTTATTTCGGGACACTTTGGGTCCAGAGACCACAAATTTTGGCTGCTGCTAGGGGGGCATCTAGGAACCCTTAACTACCAAGTTGGAAATGCAAAACCAGTGGAACCAACACTACAACATTTCCAAGATGGAGTTCCTAGCACTAAGTTGCCCCGAGATACGGGGCCCAAAAGTCGGTTCAGTAAATGTCATTCTCTGCTGCAGAAAAGTGCTTGACATTTTCCGAACCGAATTTGGGGCCCCGTATCTCGGGGCCACTCGGTAAAAAAGACCCCATCTTTGGATATGTTATAGTGCTAATTCAACTTTTGCATACTAAATTTGGGGTTCCTAGCACCCAAAATACGGGGCCCCAAAGGCGGTCAACTGTGTCCATCTGCAGCAAGGTCATTTCGGGACCCTTTGGGTCCAGAGACCCCAAATTTTGTCTGCAGATAGGGGGGCATCTAGGAACCCTTAACTACTGAGTTTGATGTTCGGGGGACCTATGACTGCAAATGGGCACAGTGAGGCTGCAAATGGCATTGTTTACCCTCTTTTCCACTTACAGTAGCTGCGCATTTCTCCCCCAAGGCTTATACTCGAGTCAATACGTTTTATTTTTGATTTTTTTTTTTCCATTTTATTGTGGTAAAATTAGGTGCCCGGCTTATATTCGGGTCGGTTTATACTTGAGTATAATATACGGTATATCTTTTATTTTTAATATTTAATTTTTTTTTTTTGCATTTTCCGGTGTAAGGTCTTTGTTCACATGGGGGGGGGGGGGGGGGTTTGTTTTGGTTGTTGTAGTGGTTTTTTTGTGGTGTGTGTTGTTGTTGGTTTGGTGTTTGTTTGTGTTGTGTTTTGTGTTGTTTGGTGTTTTTTTTGTGTGGTTGTATGTGTGGTTGTTGTGTGTTTTTTGTTTTATGTGGTATGTTGTTGGTGTGTTTTTTGGTTTGCTGTTATGGTTTTTTGGTGTGTGTTGTTGTTTGTATTGTTGTTTTTGCTTTTGGCGTTGTCTGTTGTTTGTAATGTTTTTGTTTGTTTGTGTGGTGTATTATTTGTTGTTGTTGTTTGTTTGTTTGTGTGGTGTTGTTTGTGTTTTGTTGTTTTTTTTAGTGTTTTTTTGTTTTTTGTGTTGTGTGTTGTATGTGTATGTGTATTGTTTATGTGTTGTGTTGTTGTCTTGGTTGTGTGTTTGTTTGTTGTTTTTTTGTTTGTTGTGTTGTTTTGTTTGTTGTTGTTGTTTTAGTGTTGTTTTCGTGGTGGTGTCTTTTTGTGTTGTATTTTTGTTTGTGTGGGGGGGTGTTACAATTTGGTTTTTTTGGTGGTTTTAGGTTTTGTACTTTTGGTTTGTTGTTTTGTTTTTGTTTGTGTTTTTTGGGTTGTTTTTGCTGTAAGTATTTGTTTTTTTGTTTTGTGTGGTTTGGGTTGGTTTTTTTTTTGTATGATTTGTATTTTTTGTTTGTGGTTTGTATTGTTTTTTGTTGTGTTTTTTTTTTTGTTGTAGTTGGGTCGTGTGTTGTTTATGTTGATTTTTATTTGTTGTTGTCAAATTTGTTTTATTTTTTGGTGGGGGTTTTTTGTGTGGTGTTGGGGTGGTTTAGGGTTTGTGGTTGGTTTTGTGGGGTGGTTGGTGTTGGTATGTTGTTTTGTGGTTTGGGGTTGTTTTTATTTTTGGGGGGGGGGGGGGGGGGGGGGGGGGGGGGGGGGGGGGGTGTTGAGGGGTTGTTTGGGGTTGTGGGGGGGTGATGGGGGGGGGGGTGGGGGGGGGGGGGGGGGGGGGGGGGGGTGGGTTGGGATGTTGTTTGTATTTTTTGGGGGGGGGGGGGGGGGGGGTGGTGTTGATTGTGTTGTTTTGTTGTTGTTGGTTGTGTTTGTTGTTTTTTTTTTGTTTGCATTTGTTTTGGGTTTGTGTTGTTTTGTTTTTGTTGTATGTGTTTTTTGGGGTTTGTGTGTATTTTTTTGTTTTGTGGGGGTTGTTTTTGATTTTTTTTTTTTTTTTTTTTTTTTTTTTTTTTTTTTTTTTTTTTTTTTTTTTTTTATTTTTTTTTTTTTTTTTTTTTTTTTTTTTTTGTTTTTTTGTTGGGTTTTTTTTTTTTTTTGGTTTTTTTTTTTTTTTTTTGTTTTTTTTTTAATTTTGTGTTTTTGTTTTTTTTTTGTTTTTTGTTTGTGTTTTGTTTGTTTTTTTTTTTTTTTGGTTTTTGTTATTTTGTGTTTTTTTTGTTTTTTTTTTTTTTGATTTTTGTTGTGTTTTTTTTTGTGTTTGTTTGTTTTTTTTGTTTTTGTTTATTTTTTGTTTTTTTTTTTTTGTTGGTTTTTTTTTTGGTTGTGTGTTTTTTTGTTTTTTTTTGTGTGTTTTTGTTGTTTTTTTTTTTTTTTTGTGGTTTTTTTTTTGTTTGTGTTTTTTGTTTTGTTGTTTTTGGTTTTGTTTTGGTTTTTTTTTTTTGTTTTTGTTGTTTTTTTCTTTTGTTTTTTTTTTTTGTATTTTTTGGGTTTTTTTTTTTTGTTTTGTTTTTTTTTTTTTCTTTTTTTGTTTTATTTTTTTTGGTGTTTTTTTTTTTTTGTTTATTTTTTTTTGGTGTTGTTTTTTTTTTATGTTATTTTTGTTTTTGTTTTTTTTTTGTTTATTTTTGTGTGTTGTTTGTGGTTTATTTGTTTTTTTTTTTTTTTGTTGTTGTTTGGTTTTTTGTTTTTGTTTTTTTGTGTTTTGGCTTTGTTTTTTTTTTTTTTTTTTGTTTTGTTTGTTTTTTGTTTGTTTTGTTTGGTGTTTTTGTTTTTTTTGTTGTTTTTTTTTTGTTTTTTGTTTTTTGTTTTTGTTTTGTTTTTTTTTTTTTTTGATGTTGGTTTTTGTTTTTTTTTTTTGGTTTTTGTTTTTTTATTTTGTTTTGGTTTTTTTGTTATTTATTTTTTTTTTTTTTTTGTTTTTTGTGTTGTGTGTTTGTTTTTTGTTTTTGGGGTTTTGTTTTTTTGTTTGTTTTTGTTTTTTTGTGTGTTTATTTTTTGTTTTTGTTTTTTGGTTTGTTATTTTTTTTTTTTTTTTTTTATTTGGGTTTTGTTTTTTTTTGGTGTTTGTTTTTATTTTTTTTTTTTTGTTGTTTTTGTTTTTATTTTTTTTTTTTTTTGTTGTTTGTTTTGTTTATTTTTGTTTTTTGTGTTGTTGGTTGTTTTTTGTTGTTTTTTTTTGTTTTGTTTGTTGTTGTTTTTGTTTTGTTTTGTTTTTTTTTTTTTTTCTTTTTTTTTTTGTTTTGTGTTTGTTTTTTTGTGTTTGTTGTTGTTTGTTTGTTTTTTTGGTTTTGGGTTTTTGTGTTGGTTTGTTTTATGTTTGTTGGTTTTGTTTTTTCTTTTTTTTGTGTTTTTGTGTGTTTTTTTTGTTTTATTTTTGGTGTTTGTTTGTTTTTTTTTGGGTGGTTTGTTTTTTTTTTTGTTGTGTATGTTGTTTTGGGTTTTTTGTTTTTTTTTTTTGTTTGTTTGTTTGTGTTTTGTTTTTTGTTTTGTTGTTGTTGTTGCTGTTTTTGTTGCTGTGTGTTTTGTGTATGTTTGGTTGTTTGTGGTTAGTTTTTTTTTTTTTCGTCTTGTTGTTGTATGTGTGGTAGTAGTTGAGTTGTTTTACCGTGTTGTGTATTTTTGTGTATTTGGTGTTCCCCCAGTCTGTATTGTATGTTGTTTTGTTGCAGTCCTAGTTTTTTTGATTTTTTCTTGTTTTTTTGTCAATTTTGTTGTACTACAACATATGCCCATAAAAGGGCCATATTTGCCCGCCCAGAATGTACACGTGTTCCATTCCCCCCCAGTCCTGGCAGTCCTATCCCTGTCAATTTGGGCACAGCTGCTGCTGCTCCCCCATCAGAGCTGTCCTTTTAATATTGATTGGACCCCGGGCAAACGTTTTCTTGGGCCCTTTCCGAATCCACTTATCAACTATGTGGGCTCAAGAGGCAGCTGCTTTGGGCCCGGGGGAGGGCGCAGCTGCCCCCTTATGCCCCTTTGCCCCCTTATGCCCCTTTGCCCCCTTATGCCCCTTTGCCCCCTTATGCCCCTTTGCCCCCTTATGCCCCTTTGCCCCTTATGCCCCCTTATGCCCCTTTGCCCCCTTTTGCCCTGTGTTTAAAGACGGCCCTGCTCCCAGTTTGCCATTCAAGCGGGTTTGAGGGTCCCAGACCACAGACAGTGATGAGTTCAGGCGGCTGTCGGATTGGGGGCAGCGGCTGTCGCATGCCCTGCACTGCTGTACACTGTAGTAGTCCTGTGTGAACGAGGCCTCAGAGGGATTTTTATAATACTTCTTCTTTAATGAATTGACCTTTTTTAAATTCTTGGTCAACTTCCAATCTGTTTTTAAAGCATAAATCAGGCCGGGGTCATCGGGGGCCACATCAGCATTATAGTCGCCCTCTAAGGGTCTGTTGTATCTGTACGACTAGATATCCAGAGCCCCTCCCCCTCCACCAATCAGAAGTGGAGTCCCCTCACCCTTCCTTAAATCAGTGCACCCCCTTATCTTGTGCTGCTGCTGGGAAGAAGCTGTGGTTGAGGGGGGGGGGGGGGGGGGGAGGTGCTGGAAAGTGTAGGGTCTGGTGGAGGACCAGAGGAGGGCTGGAGTCAGCTGATTGCAGGAGACGAGGCAGTGCTGCGGCTGCACAGAGAGGCGCGGCGGGGATCTGTAGGAGGAGCACTGTCCTCTTCTCTGCTGCCGATTTTTTGCTGAGATTTTGGGGGTTGAAAGGGAAGTGCAGGATCTGTAGGAGGAGTTCTATCCTGCTTCTGACTGCTGAGGTGAGGGGGGGGGGGGTCTGGAGTCGGCTGCTGAATGCTGAGACCAGGGGAGGCGGAGATGAGGGAGTGCTGCGGCTGCACAGAGGGGCATGGGATCTGTAGGAGGAGCACTGTCCTCTTCTTTGTCAACCCAATCTCGGCGAATTGGAGGCAAAGAAGAGGACAGTGCTCCTCCTTCAGATCCCGCGCCCCTCTGTGCAGCCGCATCGCTCCCTCATCTCCGCCTCCCCTGGTCTCAGCAGACTCTCTCGCAGCCGACTCCAGACCCCCCCCCCCCCCCCCTCACCTCAGCAGCCAGAAGCAGAAGGATAGAACTCCACTTACAGATACTGCACTTCCCTGTGCAGAGAGGCTGGTCTCTGTCAACCCCCCACACATCTCAGCAAATCGGAGGCAGGGACCAGCCTCTCTGCACAGGGGAGTACAGGATCTGTAGGAGGAGTTCTATCCTTCCTGCTTCTGACTGCCGAAGCGAGGGGGTCTGGAGGAGGACCAGAGGAATCGGTTGCTAGAGTCTACTGAATGCCGAGACCAGGGCAGGCGGTGATGAGGGGGTGCTGCAGCCGCACAGGAGAGGCGCAGGATCTGTTGGAGGATTTTAAACCTCCTCTCTGCTACCAGAAAGAAACGTAGGACGAAGCTGGGAAGCAGAAAGTGCAGGGTCTGAAGGAGGATCAGAAGAGAGCTTGAGTCTGCTGAATGCTGAGACCAGGGGAGGCGGAGATTAGGGAGTGCTGCGGCTGCACAGGTGCGGTATCTGTAGGAGGAGCTCGGTCCTCTTCTCTGCTGCCAATTTGCTGAGATGGGGGTTGACGGAGACCAGCCTCTCTGCACAGGGAAGTGCAGGAGCTGTAGGAGGAGCTCGGTCCTCTTCTCTGCTGCCGATTTGCTGAGATGGGGGTTGACGGAGACCAGCCTCTCTGCACAGGGAAGTGCAGAAGCTGTAGGAGGAGTTCTATCCTCCTCCTGAGATGAGGGGGTCTGGAGGAGGGCTAGAGTCTGCAGAATGCTGAGACCAGTGACGAGGGGGGTGCTTCAGCTGCACAGGATCTGTTTTTCAACCTCCTCTCTACCACCAGAAATAAACATAGGACGGGGAGCTGGAAAGCAGAAAGTGTAGGGGCTGGAGGAGGACCAGAGGAGGGCTGGAGTCTGCCGAATGCTGAGATGAGGGGGTGCTGTGGCTGCATGGAGAAGCGCGGGATCTGATGGAGGAGTTCTGCTGTCGAGAGGAGAAGTGCTGCAGGAGAGGTGTGAGGGCCGCATGAAATTCCCCGGAGGGCCGGATCCGGCCCTGGGGCCTTGTGTTTTGACACGCGTTTCATAGAATAGCTGTTACCCGTATGATTAAAACTGAACTACTTTTGTAAGCCGTTCTCCCCGGTGATTGGCAGCAGTTGTGATGTCTAAATTTTGATCGACAGAACTGAAGTCTAGTGAATGAAAGGTCCAGGTCAGGGGTGGTAAGGAAAGAACTAGATGATGCCGGACGTCCTCCAGCCAGGAAATGAGGAAGGGGGTTCTATCTGACTTGCTGCAGCTTCTAATGCATGTTGTGAGAAGCTCGCAGTGTGCGGTGAAATCGGAGGATTGAAGGCCGGGGCTCAGATGTAATAATTCCTTCCCTCTTCTCTCTCCCTCAGATTGAACTCGCCATCCTGCGGTTCCCCTACGACTCGTGGGGCACTCCGTTCCAGCAGCTGAAGCAGGTGGTCGAGGAGCCGTCGCCACAGTTGCCTCCAGAAAAGTTCTCTGCCGATTTTGTCGATTTTACCTCAAAATGGTGAGAAACGCCATCGACCTCCCAGGTTTTTTTAAAACATTGATCAGTCGCGTGTGTCCGAGATGCAGGATGTTTATTGGAGGGCACTGGTAGAGTCAATCGATGGAATTGGCTGTGCAGCTCAGTTTACCTTTTTAATGTGATCTGCAGATCAGGGCTCACACTGCTTTTGGGTAGGACTGTATCCTCTTGTCACATGATTCTGTAAATTGGGAAACTAAGAAAAAATTTGGATGCAAATGTAACCAGCTTTAATGTGACCCTTTCTTGGGTGTTCTATGGGTCTTCCATCCAACAGCAGTTCACCACTCCTCTAAGTTCATGGGGTGTGTCTTTGGCACCAGTCCACTTCTGAATTCAGGGGCGTGTCTGACAGCAGTTCACTGTGAGTTCAGGGGGTGTGTCTTTGACAGTGCACTGCCCCTGATTTCAGGGGCGTGTCTTTGGCACCAGTCCACTTCCTTGAAATTCAGGGAGCGTGTCTTTGGCACCAGTTCACTTCCTTTAAATTAGCGGGGGCGTGTCTTTGGCACCAGTCCACTTCCTTGAAGTTCAGGGGGCGTGTATTTTACAGCAGTCCACTTCCTCTGAATTCAGGGGCGTGTCTTTTACAGCAGTTAATTGTAAGTTCAGGGGGTGTGTCTTTGACAGTAGTGCATTGCCCCTAATTTCAGGGGCGTGTCTTTGGCACCAGTCCACTTCCTCTGAAATTCAGGGGGTGTGTCTTTGGCACCAGTTCACTTCTTTGAAATTCAGGGGCGTGTCTTTGGTACCAGTTCACGTCCTTGAAATTCAGGGGGGCGTGTCTTTGGCACCAGTCCACTTCCTTGAAACTCAGGGGTATGTCTTTGGCATCAGTTCACTTCTTTTGAAATTCAGGGGCGTGTCTTTGGCACAAGTCCACTTCCTTGAAGTTCAGGGGGCGTGTCTTTGGCACCAGTCCACTTCCTTGAAGTTCAGGGGCGTGTCTTTGGCACCAGTCCACTTCCTTGAAGTTCAGGGGCGTGTCTTTGGCACCAGTCCACTTCTTTGAAGTTCAGGGGTGTGTCTTTGGCACCAGTCCACTTCCTTGTAGTTCAGGGGCGTGTCTTTGACAGCAGTCCACTTCCTCTGAATTCAGGAGCGTGTCTTTTGCAGCAGTTCATTGTGAGTTCAGGGGTGTGTCTTTGACACCAGTCCACTTCCTTGAAGTTCAGGGGTGTGTCTTTGACACCACTCCACTTTGAAGTTCGGGGGCGTGTCTTTGACAGTAGTGCACTGCATCTGAGTTCAGGGGGTGTGTCTTTGACACCCCGGCTTCACAGGGAGGGGTTTGAATTATGCTAAGCATGGTACCTGGCAGATGACCACCAGAGAGTTAACGGGGGACAGCCCCAGAGAGGAGGTGAATGTTACTGCAAAATCTGATGTAGGTGACCTTCGCGCTATTAAAAACTTGAAAAAAGTGCACATAAAACCAAGAAAAAAAAAAATAAATTTATATATAATATATATATATATATATATATATATTATATATATATATAATAGTGATAGTGAGATTCAATAAGTAAATAAATAGCTGGATAAAAACCAGCTAAAATGTGCCAAAAGTGTAGAATAAAATTCTTAAATAAAGCAGCAAAATCTAATGGTAAACACAAATCCACAGAATAACATAAAAACAACAATGATTTTGCGCTAAAAAATGGGCACCTAAAAGATATTTCAGTGTAAACATAAGATTATTAATAATAATACTGTATTAGTGCACTGGTGCTAATAATAAGCATTAAAATAAATGTATAAATAATCTAGAATCCCATAGTGAATCAAATAAATATGATACATTGTGATGAAGATGAATCAAAAAATAAATGAGGCCAATACGTATACAAATATAGCGATATATAAAAATGGATTTTTGCGTACTTTTATACTAGTGGGTACTAAAGAGATGGATATAAAACATATGGATAATAAATAAGCAACGGAGTCCAAATATCAAATTGTAGTGGACAATTGTGCACCGTTTCTCCACTACAATTTGATATTTGGACTCCGTTGCTTGTTTATTATCCATACGTTTTATATCCATCTCTTTAGTACCCACTAGGATTTTTGCGTACCGTATATACTCGAGTATAAGCAGGGTTTTTCAGCACATTTTTTTGTGCTGAAAGTGCCCCCCTCGGCTTATACTCGAGTCAAGCACTGTTCTGCAGCAAAAAAAAAAATTTCCGACCCGACTTTGGGGCCCTGTATCTAGGAACCCCAAATTTGGCATTCAAACCCAGTGGAACTAGCACTACAACATATCCAAGATGGGGTTCCTAGCACTAAGTGGCCCCGAGATACGGGGCGCCCCAAAGTCGGTTCGGAAAATGTCATTCTCTGCTGCAGAAAAGTGCTTGTGATTTTCTGACCCGAATTTGGGGCCCGTATCTCGGGGACACTTGGTGCTAGGAACCCCAAATGTTGTATTCCAACCCAGTGGAATTAGCACTACAACATATCCAAAGATGGGGTTCCTAGCACTAAGTGACCCTGAGATACGGGGCCCCAAATCGGTCAACTGTGTCATCTGCATGGGCACAGTGAGGCTGCAAATGGGCATCGTTGACCCTCTTTTCCACTTACAGTAGCTGCGCATTTCTCACCCTAGGCTTATACTCGAGTCAATACGTTTTCCCAGTTGTTTGTGGTAAAATTAGGTGCCTCAGGCTTATATTCGGGTCGGCCTATGCTCGAGTATATACGGTACTTTTATACATTTTTATATATCGCTATATTTGTATACGTATTGGCCTCATTTATTTTTTGATTCATCTTCATCACGATGTATCATATTTATTTGATTCACTATGGGATTCTAGATTATTTATACATTTATTTTAATGCTTATTATTAGCACCAGTGCACTAATACAGTATTATTAATAATCTTATGCTTACACTGTAATATCTTTTAGGTGCCCATTTTTTAGCGCAAAATCATTTTATTGTTTTTATGTTACTGCAAAATCTGCTTTTTTTTTTTTTTTTTTTTTGGTTTAAAAAAAAAATAAATAAAACTGAGTTGGACTTTGTGCCGATCTCATGTACAATCCTGATCGGTTCCTATGGGCTCTCCGGCATCGTTGACATTCCAAAATAAAACAAGTGGGGATTTCACACGTATCGCCTTCCACATAAACACGTTGCGTCTTCTGACTGTATTAATTCTGGCCGCTGTCCGGCAATAAACACATTTTGATACGGTAAGTGTGAGCAATGTGTTTACCGTTCGGTGAAGCCAGAAAGCGCGCATCCTGCCGGGCTCCCCCCCCCCTCCGGGTTTCAGGAATCCCATGGGCCTCGATGGAATAAAAGGGACGGCTCACGTTTTACTGGCTCTGCTCGATTCAACCTGTCCTGCTATTGTCTGTCTGGAAAGTTTCCCCCGGGATCTTCGGAGCGGAAGCGATCGCAGGAAGCTTCCTGACTGAGGACGGGTCGGGGTGTTGTAGCCAGCGAGAAGTGACAAGGCTGTGGCGGATGTCACACGGTCTGACACTTGACCCCGGATGATGACGGCGCTTGTCTGTGTGTCGCTGCTTACTGTATACTGCAGTCATAGAATAACATTTTTGCTTTTAACCATTTGAAGACCCGGGGCCTGCCAAAGAAATCTCATTGAAGTGCACAGGACATGTAGTATGCCCCCCATCCCCCCCACTGCCGCCCCGCCAACAGTTCTTGGCTGTCAATACAGCATCTAATGCAATGCTAATGAATGTTACTTTTATATGTACCTCCTGTCTGATCAATGTTTATAAACAAAGTAACTTTTACAAACATTTATCAGACAATAGATATAAAGTAACATTATTGCCTGTCTGAACAAGGTTTATTAATGTTACTTTGTATCTCTCCATCTCCGGTCTGAACAATTTTTATAAAGTAACATGGTCTATAAACCTTGTGCAGACAAGGCTGAGAGAGATGCAAAGTAACATTGTTTATAAACCTTGTGCAGACAAGGCTGAGAGAGATGCAAAGTAACATTGTTTATAAACCTTGTGCAGACAAGGCTTAGAGAGGGATACAAAGTAACATTGTCTGCACAAGGTTTATAAACAATGTTACTTTGCATCTCTCTCAGCCTTGTCTGCACAAGGTTTATAAACAAGGCTTGGAGAGATGCAAAGTAACATTGTTTATAAACCTTGTGCAGACAAGGCTGAGAGAGATGCAAAGTAACATTGTTTATAAACCTTGTGCAGACAAGGCTTAGAGAGATACAAAGTAACATGGTCTATAAACCTTGTGCAGACAAGGCTGAGAGAGATACAAAGTAACGTTGTTTATAAACCTTGTGCAGACAAGGCTTAGAGAGGGATACAAAGTAACATTGTATCTCTCTCAGCCTTGTCTGCACAAGGTTTATAAACAATGTTACTTTGTATCTCTCTCAGCCTTGTCTGCACAAGGTTTATAAACAAAGTAACATTGTTTATAAACCTTGTGCAGACAAGGCTGAGAGATGCAAAGTAACATTGTTTATAAACCTTGTGCAGACAAGGCTGAGAGATGCAAAGTAACATTGTTTATAAACCTTGTGCAGACAAGGCTGAGAGAGATAAAAAGTAACATTGTTTATAAACCTTGTGCAGACAAGGCTGAGAGAGATGCAAAGTAACATTGTTTATAAACCTTGTGCAGACAAGGCTGAGAGAGATGCAAAGTAACATTGTATAAACCTTGTTCAGATGGGAGATGCAAAGTAACATTGTTTATAAAATTGATCAGAGAGAGGTGCAAAGTAACAATCTTTATAAATATTGATCAGTCAGAGAAATATACAAAGTAACATTGTTTATAAACCTTGTACAGATGGAGATAGAAAATGACTGTTTGTCTCCATCTGTACAATGTTTGTAAACGATGTTGGCGAAATAAAAGGTAACATTGTTTATAAACATTGATCAGACAGGCGATAGTTATACAAAGTAACATTGATCAGACCCTATTCACACAGAAGATAGAGATGACAAAGTAAAGTTGTGTGTTTGTTTATCTTAAGTAATAACAAGGTAATTGCTGAAAAAACTGTTTCATAGTAGAAGAAATATGTACATTGCTTTGCTCTGACAGGATAGATGTATATCTATCCTGTCTGAGAAAAGCAATGTACATATTTCTTGTATAACATATATTTTTTTTCTTTTTTTTTTTAATTATTATTAATAAAATATATATTTAATAATAAAAAAAATATATATATTAACCACTTATATATATATATATATATATACGTCGGCAGAATGGCACGTACAGGCAGAACCACGTACCTGTACGTGCCATTATTCCGGCGGGTGGGGGGTCCGATCGGACCCCCCCCGGCCGGCGGGGACGGTCGGGATCGCTTCAGGAGCGATCCGGGATGAGGGGACGGCCAGTGGTTTCTGGCCACCCCCTCGCGATCGCTCCTTGCGAATCAGATGCTTCCCCTCTGTCTGTGTCAATCAAAACACAGGCAGAGGAAGTTTTGTCACGCTCGGTGCGCCGGTATATGTTACCGGAACGCCGAGCTGTGACATGTAAAGGTTAGTGCACAATCAGTACACTGACACCAGTACACATAGGCACACAAACACCCCCCTGTCACCCCCATATCACCCCCCCAGATCACCCCCTCCCCCCCCAGTCACAGTGTCACTAATTGCAGTGATCATTTTTTTACTGATCACTGCATTTAGTGTCAGTGTGACTGTAATAACTGTCAGGCAGTTAGTTTTAGGTCCAA
This sequence comes from Lithobates sylvaticus, assembly GCA_028564925.1. Lineage (NCBI taxonomy): Eukaryota > Metazoa > Chordata > Amphibia > Anura > Ranidae > Lithobates > Lithobates sylvaticus. The sequence continues at coordinate 191,996,752 of CM053037.1, read as the reverse complement.
GGGAGCCCCTACCCCCCCTAATAAAGGTTTACCCCCTTGATTGCCCCCTGGTAACCCTTTCACCCCCTTCTGCCAGTGTCACAAAGCGATCGTTTTTCAGATCGCTGAATTAGTGTCACTGCTGTCGGTAGGTAACCATTTTTTTGTTTTAGGTAACCGCCATGTTTCTAAAGGTTCATAAATAGTTTACTAGGTCAGGTACCCCCATATTACAACCAAAATAAAGGTTGTCACCCCTTGATTGCCCCCAGAGTTAACCCTTTCCCCAGTGATCAGTGTATAATTGTCACTGGTGACGCTTTTTAGCCAGTTATTTATTTCGTTATTTAGGTCCCCGTCAGGTTTTTATATAGCGTCAGGTACCCCCATATATTACCTAATAAAGGTTTTAACCCCCTGATTGCCCCCAGTTAACCCTTTCACCCCCTTTTGCCAGTGACACTAAGCGATCGTTTTTCTGATCGCTGCATTAGTGTCGCTAGGTAACCATTTTTTTTTTTTTAGGTAACCGCCATGTTTATATAGGTTCATAAATAGGTTTATAGGTCAGGTACCCCCATATTACAACCTAAATAAAGGTTTTAACCCCCCTGATTGCCCCTAGAGTTAACCCTTTCACCAGTGATCACTGTATAACTGTCACTGGTGACGCTGGTTAGCCAGTTAGTTATTTCGTTATTTAGGTTCCCCGTCAGGTTTTTATATAGCGTCAGGTACCCCCATATATTACCTAATAAAGGTTTTAACCCCCTGATTGCCCCTAGTTAACCCTTTCACCCCCTTTTGCCAGTGTCACTAAGCGATCGTTTTTCTGATCGCTGCATTAGTGTCGCTAGGTAACCAGTTTTTTTTTGTATTACTGTTACGGGTGACGCTGGTTAGTTAGCTTTTTTTTTTATACTGTCAGGGCACCCGCCATTTATTACCCAATAACGGTTTAACCCCCTGATCGCCCGGCGGGTGATATCAATTAGGTTTTAGGGTCAAATAAGGTCTGCGTCGCCCCAGGTTAGTGCCAGTACCGCAAACACCCACGCGCAAAGCATACACCTCCCTTAGTGGCACAGTATCTGAACAGATCAATATCTGATCTGATCAGATCTATACTAGCGTCCCAGCAGTTTAGGGTTCCAAAAAAAAACGCATTGTTTTGCGGGATCAGCCCAGATACCTGCTAGCACCTGCGTTTTCCCCCTCCGCCCAGCCCAGCCCCCCAAGTGCAGTATCGATCGATCACTGTCACTTACAAAACACTAAGCACACATAACTGCAGCGTTCGCAGAGTCAGGCCTGATCCCTGCGATCGCTAACATTTTTTTTGTGGTAGCGTTTTGATTCAGTCGCTTCAGTCAGGAGCTTTTTTACCTGTGAATCTCAAAAAAATAAAAAAAAATAAAAATAGTTGTCGTTTTATTGTTCTCTCTCTCACTCTATTCTCTCTCTATTGTTGCTCTTTTTTTACTCCATTCTATTCTGCAATGTTTTATTATGTTTTATCATGTTTTATCATGCTTGCTTTTCAGGTATGTAATTTTTGTTTACTGTGTTTTAGTGTTAAGCATTTTTTTGTTTTCAGGTGCGCCATTCAGTTGCAACGCGGATTTATTTATCTTGACAGCAACAGCGTTTGCTCCCACGATACATAAAGCGCGACTCCAACGCTGTAGGAGGTGATTTCACCACCACAGTTAAAAAAAAGAGCATATATGCCGAAGCATGGGGGCAGCAGGGGGGGGGAGGAGCGATTGGCTCCTAATGCCACGTACATACGGTCGAAATTCCGACCGTGTGTACACGGCATAACTTTTGCGGGAGGATGCCCCCATGCATCGGCATATATAAATGGTGCATGTATGCCCATCATTAGAAGTGGGTGGATGAAGGGAGGTATTCTAATGGTGGGCATACCCACCAATCAATCTCTTTTTTTCGTTCAGCCAAGAGGCTGCATGAAAAAAAAAGATTACAATATATGTCCAGTATGTTGCTGGACTTTGAATGGTTATACCAGAATGATGCCTGCAGGTTTAGGTATCATCTTGGTATCATTCTTTTCAGCCAGTGATCGGCTTTCATGTAAAAGCAATTCTAGCGGGTAATTAGCCTCTAGACTGCTTTTACAAGCAGTGGGAGGGAATGTCCCCCCTCCCGGATATAAACCGCGCCATTGGGAAATTGGGAAAGCATTTTATCACACCAATCTTGGTGTGGTCAGATGCTTTGAGGGCAGAGGAAAGATCTAGGGTCTAATAGACCCCAATTTTTTCAAAAAAAGAGTACCTGTCACTGCCTATTGCTATCATAGGGGATATTTACATTCCCTGAGATAACAATAAAAATCATAACAAAGAAAAAAAATGGAAGGAACAGTTTAAAAATAAAATAAAAAAGCTAAATAAAAAAAAAAAAAACAAAAAAAAAAAAAAAAAAAGCACCCCTGCCCCCCCTTCTCTTGCGCAAAGGCGTACACAAGCGTTGGTCTGGCGTCATATGTAAACAGCAATTGCACCATGCATGTGAGGTATCACCGCGAAGGTCAGATCGAGGGCAGTAATTTTAGCAGTAGACCTCCTCCGTGAATCTAATGTGGTATCATGTAAAGGCTTTTAAAGGCTTTTAAAAATGTATGTAGTTTGTCGCCACTGCGTGTTTGTGCGCAATTTTAAAGCATGTCGTGTTTGGTATCCATGTACTCGGCCTAAGATCATATTTTTTATTTCATCAAAAATTTGAGCAATATAGTGTGTTTTAGTGCATTAAAATAAAAAAAAGTGTATTTTTTCCACAAAAAATGCGTTTGAAAAATCGCTGCGCAAATACTGTGTGGAAAAAAAAAAAATGCAACACCCACCATTTTAATCTGTAGGGCCTTTTCTTTAACATTATATATAGTGTTTGGGGGTTCAACGTAATTTTCTTGCAAAAAAAAAATATGTTTTCATGTAAACAAAAAGTGTCAGAAAGGGCTTTGTCTACAAGTGGTTAGAAGAGTGGGTGACGTGTGACATAGGCTTCTAAATGTTGTGCATAAAATGCCAGGACAGTTCAAACCCCCCCAAATGACCCCATTTTGGAAAGTAGACACCCCAAGCTATTTGATGAGAGCAATGTTGAGCCCATTAAATATTTTTTTTTTTTTTGTCCCAAGAGATTGAATAATGAAAAAAAAAAAATATATATATTTTTTTTACAAAAAGTTGTCACTAAATGATATATTGCTCAAACATGTCATGGGCATATGTGGAAATACACCCCAAAATACATTCTGTTGCTTCTCCTGAGTACGGGGATACCACATGTGTGGGACTTTTTGGGAGCCTAGCTGCGTACGGAACCCCAAAACCAATCACCGCCTTCAGGCTTTCTAAGGGTGTAATTTTTTTATTTCACTTCTCACTGCCAATCACAGTTTCGGAGGCCATGGAATGCCCAGATGGCATAAAACCCCCAAAATGACCCCATTTTGGAAAGTAGACACCCCAAGCTATTTGCTGAGAGGTATTGTGAGTATTTTGCAGATCTCGCTTTTTGTCACAAAGTTTTGAAAATTGAAAAAAAAAAAAAAAAAATTTTTTTTTTTCTTTACTTTCTTCATTTTCAAAAACAAATGAGAGCTGTAAAATACTCACCATGCCTCTCAACAAATAGCTTGGGGTGTCTACTTTCCAAAATGGGGTCATTTGGGGGGGTTTTGTGCTATTTTGGCATTTTATGGCCTTCGAAACGGTGATAGGTAGTGAGGAGTGAAATCAAAAATTTGCACCCTTAGAAATCCTGAAGGCGGTGCTTGGGTTTCGGGGCCCCGTACGCGGCTAGGCTCCCAAAAAGTCCCACACATGTGGTATCCCCATACTCAGGAGAAGCAGCAAAATGTATTTTGGGGTGCAATTCCACATATAACTATGGCATGTGTGAGCAATATATCATTTAGTGACAACTTTTTGAAAAAAAAAAAAATCTTTTTTTATTTTTGTCTTTATTCAATCACTTGGGACTAAAAAAAAAAAAAATATTCAATGGGCTCAACATGCCTCTCAGCAAATAGCTTGGGGTGTCTACTTTCCAAAATGGGGTCATTTGGGGGGGTTTTGTACTTCTCTGCCATTTTAGCACCTCAAGAAATGAAATAGGCAGTCATAAATTAAAAGCGGTGTAAATTCCAGAAAATGTACTCTAGTTTGTAGACGCTATAACTTTTGCGCAAACCAATAAATATACGCTTATTGGCATTTTTTTTTTTTACTAAAGACATGTGGCTGAATACATTTTGGCCCAAATGTTTGACTAAAATTGAGTTTATTAGATTTTTTTAATAACAAAAAGTAGAAAATCTCTTTTTTTTTCAAAATTTTCGCTCTTTTTCCGTTTATATCGCAAAAAATAAAAATCACAGAGGCAATCAAATACCATCAAAAGAAAGCTCTATTTGTGGGAAGAAAAGGACGCAAATTTCGTTTGGTTACAAAATTGCATGACCGCGCAATTACCAGTTAAAGTAGTGCAGTGCGAAATTGAAAAAAGACCTCTGGTCCTGTGGCTGCCAAATGGTCCGGGGCTGAAGTGGTTCAGAACCCTAGAACAAGAGACTTCAGTCCCACCCAGAAGCAGTGTGATAGCAGTGAGCACCAGGGAGGCCGGTCATAGACCGTCTTGGGTCTTCCTGCAAATGTTGGGTGTCCTCTGCCAGTTTTTCGGTGGAGGTCGTACCACATACGGTGAGACATTCCTGGAAAGACGGCTTGTTTTCTCCTTTAGCGCTTCCTTCTTACTGAGAAAAGTGAAGGATTTGGCAAGGCCGGGAAACTGAACTTCTTGTGTATCTAATGATTATCTGAGGTTTGGGTTGGAGGGTGGATTGTAGAGGGTCTGTATAAGTCGGTGTGGCTTCTCTTCTCATTGAAGCGGCTTTATGTTAATGGATTCTCAGACTATCATTGTATGTATCTTTAAACAAACCTCTTGTCTCTGACAGCTTGAAGAAGAATTCCAAAGAGCGTCCAACTTACGCAGAGCTTATGGTGAGTATACAGCGCCGATCCTGCTTACTGCTGTTCGGGGTTACCCAAAAGCCACCAATCAGATCCCAGCTTTTAATCTTCAATTTTCTCATGATAAAGTTGCCATTGTTGGTGTAATTATATTATATGGAATGGTGTTCCTCAACCGTGTGTGTGTGTTTGGAGGGGGGCTCTCACTGGGGAATAACCAGTGTGTGTGCTGGAGGTGGGATCTGACTGGGAAATGACCAGTCCATGCTGGAGATTGGATCTGACTGGGCAAAGACCAGTGTGTGCTGGGAATGGGATCTCACTAGGCAAAGACCAATATGTGTGCTGGAGGTAGTATCTAACTAGGGAAAGACCAGTGTGTGTGCCGGGGGTGGGATCTCACTAGTGAAAGACCAATATGTGTGCTGGGGGTGGGATCTTACTAGGGAAAGACCAGTGTGTGTGTGCTGGGATCTCACTAGGGAAAGACCAGTGTGTGTGCTAGGGGTGGGATCTCGCTAGGGAAAGACCGGTGTGTGTGCTGGGGGAGGGATCTCACTAGGGAAAGACCAGTGTGTGTGTGTGCTGGGGGTGGGATCTCACTAGGGAAAGACCAATATGTGTGCCCGGGGGTTGGATCTCACTAGGGAAAGACCAGTGTGTGTGCTGGGGGAGGGATCTCACTAGGGAAAGACCAGTGTGTGTGCCCGGGGGTTGGATCTCACTAGGGAAAGACCAGTGTGTGTACTGGGGGAGGGATCTCACTAGTGAATAAACCACTGTGTGTGCTGGGGGAGGGATCTCTTTAGGGGAAGACCAGTGTGTGTGTGCTGGGGAGGGATCTCACTAGGGAAAGACCAATATGTGTGCCCGGGGGTTGGATCTCACTAGGGAAAGACCAGTGTGTGTGCTGGGGGAGGGATCTCACTAGGGAAAGACCAATATGTGTGCCCGGGGGTTGGATCTCACTAGGGAAAGACCAGTGTGTGTACTGGGGGAGGGATCTCACTAGTGAATAAACCACTGTGTGTGCTGGGGGAGGGATCTCTTTAGGGGAAGACCAGTGTGAGTGTGCTGGGGGAGGGATCTCACTAAGGAAGGACGTATGTGTGTGTGTTGGGATCTGACTGGGGAAAGACCAGTGTGTGCGCTGGGGATGGGATCCCACTAGGGAAAGAGCAGTGTGTGCGCTGGGGGGTGGTATCTGCCTGGGGAAATCCAGTGTGTGCTGGAGGTGGGATCTTACTAGGGAAAGACCAGTGTGTGTGTGCTGGGATCTCACTAGGGAAAGACCAGTGTGTGTGCTGGGGGAGGGATCTCACTAGGGAAAGACCAGTGTGTGTGCTGGGGGAGGGATCTCACTAGGGAAAGACCATTGTGTGTGCTGGGGGAGGGATCTCACTAGGGAAAGACCAATATATGTGCCCGGGGGTTGGATCTCACTTGGGAAAGACCAGTGTGTGTGCTGGGGGAGGGATTTCACTAGGGAAAGACCAGTGTGTGGTTTATTCACTAGTGAGACCACACACACACACACAACATTCACACACACACACACACACACACACACACACTTACGTCCTTCCTTAGTGAGATCCCTCCCCCAGCACACACACACACTGGTCTTCCCCTAAAGAGATCCCTCCCCAGCACACACAGTGGTTTATTCACTAGTGAGATCCCTCCCCCAGCACACTGTGTGTGCTGGGGGAGGGATCTCTTTAGGGGAAGACCAGTGTGTGTGTGCTGGGGGAGGGATCTCACTAAGGAAGGACGTACGTATATGTGTGTGTGTGTGTTGGGATCTGACTGGGGAAAGACCAGTGTGTGCGCTGGGGATGGGATCCCACTGGGGAAAGAGCAGTGTGTGCGCTGGGGGGTGGTATCTGCCTGGGGAAATCCAGTGTGTGCTGGAGGTGGGATCTCATTGGCGAAAGGCCAATGTGTGCGTGCTGAAGGTGGCATCTCATTGGGGAAAATACATTTTGTGTGATGGAGGTGGGATATTTCTGGGGAAAGGCCAATGTGTGTGTGAAGGGGGTTCACTTTTTAAGTCTTTTTTTTGTGTTTTTGTTTTTTTGCTTTTAATTTCCTAACCTATCTCCTTTTGCCCCCCAACACAGCAACACCCGTTTTTCACACTGCACGAATCGAAGAACACTGACGTGGCGTCCTTCGTCAAACTCATTCTGGGAGACTAAACCGATTGGTGACCCTCTCATCATCTTTCACACAGACTTTTTCTGCAGGACTTGGGCAGCGTTTAGAATGGCTGTTGTACCTAAAGTACCCGTTGAAAGGTCTCATGGGACTGGGATAACTGTCCATTATTTTTGTTTCTTTTTGGCTTCCTCAGTGAAAAAAAAAAAAAAAAAATACAAAAAAAAAAAAAAACAGTCCGACCTCGGGCGCATTTTACCAGAATGGGATACTCTCCACCCATGCCAGCTACCGTATGGGTTTATAACCATTTAGGTTTCCTACTCTTAGACATTTTTTTTTCTTTTTTTTGATTCTAGGTGCTACTATAGTTATTTTTTTTTTTTTTTTTCTCCTTCTCTTTTTTTGTTTTTTTGGTTTAATATTTATGTTCCCTTACTGATACGTCTGAGAGGAAGAGTGTGTGATCTTGGAGCAGTACGGTGGCTAATATTTATAGGGTTTATGGTTTTTTGTTTTTTTTTTGCTGGTGAAAGGGTGACTTTTTTTTTTTTTAAATTGTTCTGTGTTGAGAAAAAATATTTAATTTTTTTTTTTTTTCTCCCCATTTTTTAACCGTGATCTGTGCTGTGGCTGTGTAAACTGATTTTTTTTTTTTTCCCAGCTACTTTTTATCCAATTTTGCTTTTTAATGCCAAGTAGAGAGATTGGAATGTTTTTTTTTTTTTTTTCTTTTTGTTTTTTGTTATCCTGGCCACACCAAAGCAATACAGGACTTTACAGACCACACCTTGACAGGTAGGAGTACGCTATTGGAGTAGGACAGTCCCTTTAAATTTTAAAAGGAAATGTGTACTTGTATATGATTTCGCTTGTATAAAAAAAAAAAAAAGTCTCTCCCATTTAAGCTGCAGGCCTGTTGCCCAATGGCTGAGTTGTCTCTTGAAGCAGTTGCAAGTTATCCAATGAAACAGGCGTTCATTGCGCTGCTGTGTGCTGTCTTGTGACCTAATCAGTGAGTTTGAGTCCACGACTGGGGTGGGGGGGTGGGCTGTTTCAAGAGAGAACTTAGCTGGTAGCCTAAGCAAGCCTGCCTCTTTTGGAGGAACTGCAGCCTGATCTGTGGAATAACACCTTGATTATATATTTTTTTATGGGTTGACATGTAACTGGTACTAAAAGCCAAATTTATTTTCACGTGGAAGCTTTGCACCCCTCCCCCCCGCTGTACTCCTTGGGTTGTTTTTGGATAAGAGGTTCATGCGGACTGCAGACCTTGCAATGCATTGGGCTTTCCCTTTTTGCGGCTTGCTCCGCCCAAAATGCTGCGTCTTTCCACAAGTTTCTGTCTCTAGTAAGGTTTTGACCACTGATAAGTTCCCAACTAAGTGGCCGTTGTCATAAGAATTACCTATCAGAGGTGGTAAAATGCATTTTTTTTTTTTTCTCACGCCGTCTAGTTTTTCCGTACTGGTGACACCAGAAGCTTAGCTAAAAAGACAAATGAACACCTGTCAGAGCAGAGCCATGGGGGTGGTTAGAACTTCCTGCCATCGTTCCTAATAAGAGGGGGTGAGATGGTTAGAACCTCCTGCTATGGTCCCTAACGGATGGGGGGGGGGGGGGGGGGTAGAACCCTCTTGCCACATTCCCTAATAAGAGTGGGGAGGGTGTTAGAACCTCGCACTACGTTCCCTAATAACAGAGGGAGGAGGAGGTTGGAGCCTCCTGCCATGGTCCCTAACTGGGGGGTGGTTAGAACCTCTTGCCATAGTCCCTAAAAACAAGGATGGTGGGGAGGGGGCTGGGGGTTAGAACCTCCTGCCATGGTCCCTAACATAGGAGGTGTCTGACCCTCCTGCCAGCCATGGTCCCTAACAAGGTGTGGGGGGGGGGGGGTTGGAACCCCCTGCCATGGTCCCTAACATGGGGGGGGGGGGGTTAGAACCCCCTGCCATGGTCCCTAACATGGGGGGGGGGGGGGGGTTAGAACCCCCTGCCATGGTCCCTAACATGGGGGGGGGGGGGTTAGAACCCCCTGCCATGGTCCCTAACATGGGGGGGGGGGGTTAGAACCCCCTGCCATGGTCCCTAACATGGGGGGGGGGGGTTAGAACCCCCTGCCATGGTCCCTAACATGGGGGGGGGTTAGAACCCCCTGCCATGGTCCCTAACATGGGGGGGGGGGGAGAGAGTCTGAACCTTCTGCCAGCCATGGTCCCTAACAACAAGGTGGAGGCGGTTAGAACATCCTGCCATGGCTCCTAACATAGGGCGTGTCTGACCCTCCTGCCAACCATGGTCCCTAACAACAAGGTGGGGCGGTTGGAACCCCCTTGCCACTGTCCTATTAGAGGGGGCGGGGGTTAGAATCCCCTGCCATGGTCCCTAACATAGGGGGGGCCTGAACCTCCTTTCAGCCATAATTCCTAACAAGGTGGAGGGGGTTAGAACCTCCTGCCATGGTCCCTAACGTAGGGGGGGGGGGCGCTGAACCTCCTGCCAGCCATGGTCCCTAACAAGGGGGGGGTTTAGAACCTCCTGCCATGGTCCCTAAAAGCAAAGGGGGTTGGAACTCCACAGTCCTTTAATAGCAGTAAACACCCGGCAGGGTATCGGTATAGAGAAATCCATGTTGGGGTGAAGGCTGCGGGGGGGGGGGGGGGGGGCGGGCGTCTCATCTACTGGCAATCGCTGATCATGTCAGAATATTAGAAATTAAGTTACAAAGTAATTTTGGTTGTTATTTGTTTTTCCACAGCGCCATAATGGTTAAATGACTTCCATTGATTGACATTTGGGAAAGGGGGAGGGGGGGAGGTGTTGAAATGTTCTGGGGTCTTAAGGCCTTAACTATGCACTCCAAAATACAGATACAAGGTAATTTGATCCTGTAACCCATTGGCGCTTCACGTGGCGGCATGGTGAAAACCTGGAACGCCATCCTGACCCCTGAATGGGCACAGCTGGTGGTGCTGCTTTGTGCTGGGCGCATTCTCCATTGCATACCCCCAGCACTGCAAACCGAAGGCTTCCTGGTCACTGTTTTGTGGTTGGGTAGCAGTAGGATGGTCTCCCAATCACGTGACCCGCTGTGTCAGTCAATCGGGGATCACCTGATAAGAGGGCGTTTGCCAAGCTTTCCAAAGTACTGTGTTGGGTACTGTCCATGGTGGTATTGGAGAGGGGGGGGGGGGGGGGCCTGTCCATGGTGGTATTGGAGAGGGGGGGGGCTGTCCATGGTGGTATTGGAGAGGGGGGGGGGGGGGGCTGTCCATGGTGGTATTGGAGAGGGGGGGGGGCTGTCCATGGTGGTATTGGAGAGGGGGGGGCTGTCCATGGTGGTATTGGAGAGGGGGGGGGCTGTCCATGGTGGTATTGGAGAGGGGGGGGGGGGGGGGCTGTCCATGGTGGTATTGGAGAGGGGGGGGGGCTGTCCATGGTGGGATTGGAGAGGGGGGGGGGGCTGTCCATGGTGGGATTGGAGAGGGGGGGCTGTCCATGGTGGGATTGGAGAGGGGGGGGCTGTCCATGGTGGGATTGGAGAGGGGGGGGCTGTCCATGGTGGGATTGGAGAGGGGGGGCTGTCCATGGTGGGATTGGGGAGGGGGGGCTGTCCATGGTGTGATTGGGGAGGGGGGGGCTGTCCATGGTGGTATTGGGGAGGGGGGCTGTCCATGGTGGTATTGGGGAGGGGGGCTGTCCATGGTGGTATTGGGGAGGGGGGCTGTCCATGGTGGTATTGGGGAGGGGGGCTGTCCATGGTGGTATTGGAGAGGGGGGCCCGTCCATGGTGGGATTGGAGAGGGGGGCCCGTCCATGGTGGGATTGGAGAGGGGGGCCCGTCCATGGTGGGATTGGAGAGGGGGGCCCGTCCATGGTGGGATTGGAGAGGGGGGCCCGTCCATGGTGGGATTGGAGAGGGGGGCCCGTCCATGGTGGGATTGGAGAGGGGGGCCCGTCCATGGTGGGATTGGAGAGGGGGGCCCCCCGTCCCTGGTGGGATTGGAGAGGGGGCCCCCCGTCCCTGGTGGATTGGAAAGGGCCCTAGAGTAGGTTAGAACTTCACCCCAAGTTTTTTGGGGGTTTTTCTAGAAGCCAGTGAAATCATATATTCCATGGCTCACTAGAATATCCTATCCGCTTCCCACCGGCCGCTCTTTTTAGTCGTCAGCCGGTTTGCGTGAACTAGTCGCAGCCAACCAGTGCCTTCGACCCGCCCCATCCGAGGCGAATAGGTGGAAGAGGGCGGCCAATAGAGTCAGAAGGGGGATTGGACCACGGGGCTCTTTTTTTTTTTTTTTTTTTTTTTTTTTTTTTTTTTACGCTCTATGGCTTTTTATGAATGGTATTGGTACTTTTGGCTCTATTGGCCTCCAATCTTTTTTAAATATGAATTTTAACTAATCAGTCGAGGCGTTTTTTTTTGGGAATGACCGCCAGCCAGCCAATGAAATCTTTTCCTCCAGTATATAGACCAATGTTTTTTTTTTATTCACGGCTCTCTACTGCAGGGGTGTCCTACTCTATTCATTGTGGGCCGCATCAGCGTTGTTATTGCCTTCAAAGGGCCGGTTGTATCTGTAAGACTAGATGTCAAGAGCCCTCCCCCCCTTACATCAGATGTCAAGGGCCCTCCCCCCCTTACATCAGATGTCAAGGGCCCCCCCCCCCCTTACATCAGATGTCAAGGGCCCTCCCCCCCCCCCTTACATCAGATGTCAAGGGCCCTCCCCCCCCCCCCCCCCCCCCCCCCCCTTACATCAGATGTCAAGGGCCCCCCCCCCCCCTTACATCAGATGTCAAGGGCCCTCCCCCCCCCTTACATCAGATGTCAAGGGCCCCCCCCCCTTACATCAGATGTCAAGGGCCCTCCCTCCTCCCCCCCCTTACATCAGATGTCAAGGGCCCTCCCCCCCCCTTACATCAGATGTCAAGGGCCCTCCCCCCCCCCTTACATCAGATGTCAAGGGCCCCCCCCCCCCCTTACATCAGATGTCAAGGGCCCTCCCCCCCCCCCCTTACATCAGATGTCAAGGGCCCTCCCCCCCCCCCCCCCCACCTTTCACCAGAAAGTCAAGGGCCCTCCCCCCCCCCACCTTTCACCAGAAAGTCAAGGGCCCTCCCCCCCCCCCCCCACCTTTCACCAGAAAGTCAAGGGCCCTCCCCCCCCCCCCACCTTTCACCAGAAAGTCAAGGGCCCTCCCCCCCCCCCACCTTTCACCAGAAAGTCAAGGGCCCTCCCCCCCCCACCTTTCACCAGAAAGTAAAGAGCCCCCCCACCCTACCTAACATTACAGTGCACCCAGCCTTACATTGCCTGCTGCCGGGAACAAGTTGGGGGGGGGGCCAGGAACTGGGAAGCAGAAAGTGTCTGGAGGAGCGCTGCAGTCTGCTGAATGTGGAGACGAGGGGGGGGGGTGCAGGATCTGTAGGAGGAGTTCTGACCTCCTCCCTGCTGTCGACTGTTGGACAGGGAGAAGAAATAAGCTTCTCCAAGATAGGCGGGGGGTGCAGCAGCTGCAGGAGAGGCGCAAGGACCATGTGCTCTAGTGTTATTTCTCTTCAGAAGGATCACCAGATCAAACCTTCAGGTGTTGGGGAGATGAGGGCACTGATAATATGCTGTGTAGGCACTCTGCTGCCACCTATAGGTATACAGCCGGTGCTGCTGTTCTGTGAGCGTGCTCAATGGCACACCCCCCAGCACTGCAACTGCGCTGTCACCGGCAGCCGAGATTCCTGCTCTGGTCTTGGCTGGTTCCCTCTCTGCTGCTCCTGTCAGTCTGTCCTGTAGACCCAACATATCATTTCCCTCTTGTACTAAAGCGCAGCAGTTCTCTGTTACCTTACAAATTAATATGTAGCTCATTACATATTTACTTTACTTTCCTTTTCCAGCTAGAATTCCCCCCCCCCCCATCTTTCCCCTTTAAAATGTGCACGCCTCAACCTAATGCTGAATTAAAAAAAACCTCAGTAGAAGCAGTGGTCCCTCCACTGAGGTCCAACAATGCCCTCTGCTGAGTCAGACCTAGAACTCTGCAATCCGAAACGCTCATGCTCTAGAGAGCTCTGACTCAGCCGAGGGTATCCCAGACCCCTGCAGAGAGACCACTGCTTCCATACAATAAGAAGGGTCCATCTGCTAAGGTCCAACATGCCCCCTGCTGTGTCAGCCTAGAGCGCAGCAATTTGGAAACCCCTGCCCTGGAGCATGAGGTTTTCTGACTATGACCCTCCAATAGTTCAGGAACTACACTTCCCATCATGCCTACTCATGTCTCTGGACATCAAGTTTTTTTTTACAAAGCCTCATGGGGTATGTAGTTTTGCAACAGCTGCAGGGCTGTAGTTTTGGAGCTTCCTGCTCCAGAGAGAGCTGACTGGGCTTAGGGCTTCCAGGCCCCTGCAGAGAGACCACTGCTTCCACACAGGAGGCAAAGAGCCATCTGTTAAGGTCCATCATGCACCCCCTGCCCCCCTGCTGAGTCAGATCTAGAACTCTGCAACACAAAAATAAAATTAAAAAATATCTCGGGCTTGGCTGAAGGCTTTTCTGGCCTCTGCAGAGACACCACTGCTTTCACACCGGAAGCAAAGGTCCTTCTCTAAAGCATGCTGGCAGGACGGATTTTTCTACTCGGGTTGTGGCTGCTTTGGGAATAGGACACTAAATCTTAGCACGCCTTTTGTAGGTAACGTACAGAAACCCTTTTGGCTAGCGCCACTGCTCCTTCCTGATGTTAATATCTGCAATCGGCTTCATCTGCCCCACTGGTTTACACACGATCGGTCTGAATGAGCCATTCTTTGTAAAGGAAGAAGAGTGGAACCCTTTACCAATGATCCCAGGGGGTGGGCGGAGCTGGGACCCCTGCCCCTCCCTCCCCAGTGGGTGGGCGGAGCTGGGACCCCTGCCCCTCCCTCCCCAGTGGGTGGGCGGGGCTGGGACCCCTGCCCCTCCCTCCCCAGTGGGTGGGCGGGGCTGGGACCCCTGCCCCTCCCTCCCCAGTGGGTGGGCGGGGCTGGGACCCCTGCCCCTCCCTTGGGTGGGTGGAGCTGGGACCCCTGCCTGCCCGCCCCTCCCTCGGGTGGGTGGAGCTGGGACCCCTGCCTGCCCGCCCCTCCCTCGGGTGGGTGGAGCTGGGACCCCTGCCTGCCCGCCCCTCCCTCGGGTGGGTGGAGCTGGGACCCCTGCCTGCCCGCCCCTCCCTTGGGTGGGTGGGTGGAGCTGGGACCCCTGCCTGCCCGCCCCTCCCTTGGGTGGGTGGGTGGAGCTGGGACCCCTGCCTGCCCGCCCCTCCCTTGGGTGGGTGGAGCTGGGACCCCTGCTCCTCCCTTGGGTGGGTGGGTGGAGCTGGGACCCCTGCCGCTCCCTCCCCAGGTAGTGGACGGAGCTGGGACCCCTGCTGCTGTCCCCCTCCAGGGGATGGGCGAAGCTGGGACCCCTACCCCCCAGAGTGTCCAGTAGGATGTTCAGCTTTGTGCCACCTAGGTAAAGTCTGAGCAGTCAGTTTTGTGTGGAGCAAACCTTTTACATCTCCAACCTTTCTTTTGTTTCCAGAGCAGGGGGTCTCAAACTGGCGGCCCCGCCAGCTGTTGCAAAACTACAAGACCCATCATGCCTCTGCCTGTGGGAGTCATGCTTGTAACCATCAGGCTTGCAATGCCTCATGGGGACTTGTAGTTTCGCAACAGCTGGAGAGTCGCCAGTTTTTGAGACTCCTGTTCCAGAGGGATGTGTAATGCATTGCAAGGGGGGGGGCAGACCGGGTCATGGTATCCATGACGGATCGCACTGTTTTCTATGACTAGGAACACGTAGGAACACCTAGGAACAAGCCGATGTGTTCTCCCCGGCCGTATTGCTTTGTATGGAGATGTGACCGTATTCCGCAGGATGTGTCAGGAGAGCGATGTACACGCCCCACAAGGGAAATGATGCCTTTTATTTCCAATCCAATGAAATGTCTTGCATATCAATTATATTTTTTAACGTCAAACTGTGTCTGTTTCCTTTTTTGTGTCCTTCCTTTTTTTTTTTTTTTATTATTTTATATCTGTGTCTAATCAAGTTGGGTTTTCGTGAATCAATGGGAAACGCCCAAAAAATTTTTTTTGCATAGAAGCATTAAGATGTGTCTATTGTGTGTCTTCACCCTCCCCGGAGGAACTCATAGGAAATGGGAGTCTGTCCTACACCGATCAGCCATCACCTTATGACCACCAATCTGAGTCGGTTCCCCATTTCCTGGCGTCGAAGCCCTACCACCGTCCAGGCATGGACTCCTTTTAGACTGCTGTGGTATCTGGCACCAAGCTGTCAGTAGCAGATCCTTTAAGACCTGTAAGCTGGGGAGGGGGGGGGGGGGGTGGACTACATGGATCATCAGAAATAGTTTTTCCAGCATATCCCACAGATCATGCATCAGCACATGGCGAATCATGGTCCGGATCCGGACCCAGCCCCTGTCCCATCCGCATCCCTGGTTGCGCCATTTAGGAGGCGCTTTTCCCCCGGCCTCTACTGCTACCATCCTCAAGACAGAGCAGAAAATTGAGAGGCAGGGATAGCAATGAACGGAGAGCACAGCCGCACTGGATGGAGGGTGGGAGCGGCAACTGCATGAGTTAACATTTCATATTAGCTAGCAGGTACTTGGTTGCTAGGACCCTGGGGGGGTCCTAGCAACCATTTACCGGCTTGTTAATATGAAACGTTAACCCCCCCCAAGAAAAAAAAAACAATCCAGTGCAGCTGCTCTGTATAAGGTAGGAGAGCATGGCTGTGGGGGTGGAGAAACAAAGTGCCGTGAAGGGGGCAGTGCTGCTTGTGTGAGTGATTTGGAAGGGGGGGGGGGGGGGCGAGTGGAGAAACCGGGTGATGTAATGTGTTGGTGGGGGGTTTGGGGGGTTGGGGGGGGGGGGGGGGGGGCGAGTGTGTGTGAGGGGGTGTGAGAAAGGGGTTGTGTATGATGGGGGGGGGGGCGCTGGGGGGGGGGCGCGATGACTGTGTGATGTAAAGGGGATTAAGTGTGTGTGTCTGTGTGTGTGTGTGTTTGAGTGGGGGGGGGGGGGGGGTGTGATGTAAAGCAGTGGTTCCCAATCTTGTCCTCAACTACCCCCCCAACAGGCCATGTTTGCACGTATCTTGCACAGGTGCTTTTAAATCGGAGTCAATGACTTGGTATTTTGGACAGCTATTTCGTCTAATGCCGCGTACACACGATCGGAAATAAATTCGACCAGCAAAAGACCGATTAGAGCTTTTGGTCGGAAATGCGACCGTGTGTAGGCTCCCATCGGACTTTTGCTGGCTGATTTCCAGCCAGCAAACGATTGCGAGCAGGTTCTCAATTTTTCGGTCGCAAAAAGTTCCGATCGTCTGTAGCAATTCCGACGCGCAAAATTCCTACGCATGCTCGGAAACAATTCGACGCATGCTTGGAAGCATTGAACTTAATTTTCTCGGCTCGTCGTAGTGTTGTACGTCAGCCGCGTTCTTGACGGTCGAAAGTTCAGCAAACTTTTCTGTGACCGTGTGTATGCAAGCCAAGCTTGAGAGGAATTCCGTCGGAAAAACCATCCAAGATTTTTTCTGATGGAAAATCCGCTCGTGTGTATGTGGCATAAGAGAAATTCCCAAAACATGGCCTGTTGGGGGGGGGGGGGGGGGGGTACTTGAGGACAGGCTTGAGAACCACTGGTGTATAGGGTGGTAAGTGTTGGTGGGGGAAGGGCACAGTCAACACGAAGATGAAGGGGGAAACGATGATGATGTGAAGTGGAGGCCTGAGCCCATGAGGTTATAAGAATGGGATTGTGATATAAGAGGAGGAGGGGGGAAGGATCTGAGATCACACAAACATGGCAGTTGGACCTCCTCTCATAGATGAGGAAGACATAAAGGACCTCTATCTGTGCCACAACCCAAAATAGAAATCTTAAAAAAAAACAAATGCAAGAACTTCTCCTGCAGCCGAAGGACTTTATTCTCACCCACACGAGACCAAAAACAATTTTTGCTGGTCATAGATGCTCAATTGGATGGAGATCTGGAGAATTTGGAGTCAACACCTCAAAAACTCCTTGTTGTGTTCCTCAAAACAATCTTGAACCATTTTTTGCAGTGGGGCCGGGCTCGTTATTCTGCTGCCATACCGTTTCCATGAAGGGCTGTACTTGGTAGACATGCGCACAATAGAAAAATTTGTTTAGTTTCGTTTCTGTTAGTTTCAGTTGATTCGTAACGATTCGTAATTTCGTAAGTCGTCGGTGTTCGTATTCGGACTCGTTCGTTTTTTCGTAAGAGTTATTTTTTCATTGATTCGTTTTTCCGTTAGTCTAATTTTCGTTTATTCGAAATTCGTATTTTTGTTATATTTTGTATTCGGACGCATTCGTATTTTCGTAGATTTAGTTACATTCGTACTTTCGTAAGATTGATTTATTCGTACTTTCGTAACATTGTTTTCGTAGATTCGTAATCGGAGCATAATTCATAATTTTATGTAATGTGTATGCTATTACATGTTTAACCGCTTCCCGACCGCCTCATGTAGATATACGTCTACAGAATGGCACGGGCAGGCAAAAGCACGTACCTGTACGTCCCCTTTAATTGCCTGCCCGTGGGTCGGGCGCGTGCGTGCTCGCCACCCGGTCGGGAGCTCCGTGACCCCAGCCGCGGGACCAGCGGACCCGATCGCCACTGGTGTCCAGCGATCGGGTTTACGGAGCTGAAGAACGGGGAGAGGTATGTGTAAACAAACCTCTCCCTGCGCTTCCTACTCTGCCTGTCATTGATTGGCTGTTCCCGGTCATTGGGAAAGCTGATCAATGACGTCAGACGTCAGCCCGCCCCCTAATGTAAAAAAAAAACACACAAAAATGTCAGATGTGTCCGCCATAATGTCGCAGTCACAAAAAAAAATCGCTGATCGCCCGCCATTACTAGTAAAAAAAATAAATATTAATAAAAAATGCTATAAAACTATCCCTTTTTTGTAAACGCTATAACTTTTGCGCAAACCAATTCAATAATCGCTAATTGCGATTTTTTTTTTTACCAAAAATATGTCGCAGAATACGTATCGACCTAAACTGAGGAAAATACATTTTTTTTATATATTTTTTTGGGGATATTTATTATAGCAAAAACGTAAAAAAATATTGCATTTTTTTTTCAAAATTGTCGCTCTATTTTTGTTTATGGTGCAAAAAATAAAAACCGCAGGGGCGATCAAATACCACCAAAAAGAAAGCTCTATTTGTGGGAAAAAAAAGGACGCCAATTTTGTTTTGGAGCCACGTCGCACGACCGCGCAATTGTCAGTTAAATCGACGCAGTGCCGAATCGCAATAAAGGGGCCTGGTCCTTTGGCTGCCAATTGGTCCGGGGCTGAAGTGGTTAAGAAACAAAGAATTTCTCTCTCACAAGTCAGAACTTAACCCAAAACAGTGCCTCCGACCCAACCAAGTTTATCAACTAACAAAAAAAAAAAGTAACGAATTTACGAATCCATTCGAAGCACGTTAAGCAGCGCCATTGTAAGTGACACGGAAAATTACGAATCAACAAACAAAAAAAAAAAAGTTACGAATGTACGAATTTTTTCGTTCATTTTGAATTTTCGTTATTTTTGAATCTTTGTTGGGTATTTTCGTTGTTTCTGTTTTCGTTTTTCGGATTTTTATTCTTTCGTAGTTTCTAATTTAATTATTTCGTATTTTCGTTGTTTTTCATATTTGTTCGTTTCGATAGTTCGTTATTCGTTAGAATTTTTAGTAAACCATTCGTTCATTCGTACGATAACGAATATAACGAATGTGAACGGAAAACGAATTTGTAACTAAACGAATTGCACATGTCTAGTACTTGGTCACCTACAATGTTCAGGTAGGTGGTTTGTGTCAAAGTAACATTCACATGGGTGGCAGGAGCCAAGGTTTTCCCAGCAGAACATTGCCCAAAGCATCAAACTGCCCCTGCCGGCTTGCCTTCTTCCCAAACTGCATCCTGGTGCCCTCACTTCCCCCAGGTAAGTGACGCACACCCACCCGGCCATCCACATGATGGAAAAGAGAACGCGATTCATCGGACCAGGTTACCTTCTATTGCTCCGTGCTCCAGTTCTCATGGGCCCGTTGGGGCTTTTGGCTGTGGACACGGGTCAGCATGAACATCCTGACTGGTCTGTGACTACGCAGCCACCACACACAACAAACTGCGGTGAACATTTTATCTGCGTTCAACACATCAACTTCAAGGACAACATGTTCACATGCTGCCTAATATATCCCATCCACATTCAGAATCTATTGTAACCAGATAATCAATATTATTCACTTAACCTGTCAGTGGTCCTAAAGTAATGGCTGATCGGTGACATGGAAGCAGGTGGGTAGCTGGAAAACCGTGTATTAGAATCCTCCTGATTTATTTATTTGGCCACTTAGCCAACCTCGCCATCACTGAAGGGCACAGTATTGTCTCTTAGCACAGCGGGAGCCATGACATCGACCCTTACCCGGGATATCAAGTTCTTCAGGGGGTGACTTCTCTTTACCACTGCAGAGGTGACACGGACAGGAGGAAGGAGTATCCGTTATTTGCAGGGGAGCTTTATTTTGGGTTTCCGTTTCAGCAGAGTCCACTTTAAAGGGTCAGGCTACACAAAACCAATGTATCCGTGTTTGTTGAAGAAAGGGAGTAACGGTTACTGCACACCAAACAAACCTGGCCGTTTTACAGGCATTAGCAGCCTCAGCCCAGCTCTGTCCAAGCCATGTCTCACCGACGTGTTTCGTCTCACCGACGTGTTTCGTCTCACCGACGTGTTTCGTCCCACTGACGTGTTTCGTCCCACCGACGTGTTTCGTCCCACCGACGTGTTTCGTCCCACCGACGTGTTTCGTCCCACCGACGTGTTTCATCCCACCTACAGGGCTTAGTCACCTGCCCATCAAAATCCTGGCAAATTTGATGGTCCCTTCAACATTGGACCTCTTAGCTTTGAGATCGCCTGATCACAATGAAGTTGGATAATGCCACGGCATTGGCCTGAACCAGTCATTGAGGCACCAAAGTTGTGCTGCTCAAAGGGAAGCCAACCAGCTACTCACCCAGGCAAATCTAGACATTCTGGCCCTGTCCGCCCATCCACATTCCAGGTGTAAAAAATTGGAAAGAAAACGTTCTCAGCCGTCGGCAGCTGGGGGAATGGCCTTTCCATCCAGAGGATCTACTGGCATACACATTCAACAATGAGGGCCACAGGTTTATCGCCAGGTCCAGGGACCCTTGGGTCTTCACAATGGATGAATCTGTGAGATTAGTTAAACCTGATCTATGCATTTATACAGTTCCTCTTCCTTGTCTGTTCTGAAGGATCGAAATGGAAGGATTTCCAGTTATTCTCTGCACTGAAGGCCGTGGTACTTGAACTCCTGGTAGACTTTCCTTGGATCCTCCTGGATTGTCCACTTTCTGTTTCAGGAGGTTACATAGGGACTGTCCCTGCAGCATTCTTCTTTTTTTTTTTTCTACTGTCCAATCACCTGATGGGAGGGGTGCAACTATAGGGGTCACAGTTGCGACCCAACCCCATGCTCCAAGGCTTTGCTTCTACACCTGGATAGGAGGGGCGGTGGGGGCAGCATATAGGAACTGATCCCCTCCATTTTCCTTCTGCAGGCACTAAAAAGACCTGCTTCTGCCCCTTTCCCTCCCACAGGTATTCAGTGGATGCAGGAGTAAAATGGAGGAGACCGGTCCCTCTATATGTCGCTCCTTCTATTCAGGTTGCTTGACCAGGTAAGCACACAGGCCAGGATGAAAGGGGCTGGTAAATATGTCATTTACTGGCCCCTTCCTTTCCTGAATGGACACAGTTGAGAGATCATTACTGATCGCTCCTATTTCCATTCATAACTGAAGCATAGTAAACTGGTAAAATTTGTGAATAATTGGGACGCTCTGTACAGAGCTGTTCCTGTCCATTCATTCTGGGCAGCGGAGACTGCAGAGGAGATTGAGGGCTGTGTCCTAAATCTTTTTTTTCTGTCTCAAAGGTGAAACATCAGAGGTCTGTTTAGACTGATATCTCACCAAAGCACCCCAATGGGGCTCCTAAAGAAAAAAGAAAGCACCAGTGGCGGAACTACCTAGGTCACAAAGGTCGCACTTACAACCAGGCCCCGGTGTTCCGCCACTGTGAGGGGGGGGGGGGCCTAGACGGCAGGAAGTGGGCCTGCTGTGGGACCGTAATAAAGCGTTTTTGCAACAGAAGTGTCATGGGTATGCAGTAATGTTTTTTTCAGCTTACCTCTCCATGTGTTCTGCTTAAGAGGCCAGCAACTCTCACCTGGCTGCTTAAGTAATCTCTCCTCAAAGCATAGCTTCACCCCAGCCCTTATCAGGGAACTCTATATTAACATGTGGACTGCAAGCCAGCTCTGCTGATCAATATTGTGTGTTTAGCTTACGCGTGCGACCGATCTTGGCTTGTTCTTGACTATCCTTACCTGCTTGTTACCCCGACCTTTGGCTATCTCCTGACTATCCCTTACCTACTTGTTACCCCGACCTTTGGCTATCTCCTGCTATCCTTACCTGCTTGTTACCCTGACCTTTGGCTGTCTCCTGACTATGCTTACCTGCTTGTTACCCTGACCTTTGGCTATCTCCTGACTATCCTAACCTGCTTGTTACCCTGATCTTTGGCTATCTCCTGACTATCCTAACCTGCTTGTTACCCTGATCTTTGGCTATCTCCTGACTATCCCTTACCTGCTTGTTACCCTGACCTTTGGCTGTCTCCTGACTATGCTTACCTGCTTGTTACCCTGACCTTTGGCTATCTCCTGACTATCCTTGCCTGCTTGTTACCCTGACCTTTGGCTATCTCCTGACTATCCTTGCCTGCTTGTTACCCTGACCTTTTGGCTATCTCCTGACTATCCTTACCTGCTTGTTACCCTGACCTTTGGCTATCTCCTGACTATCCTTAGCCAAAGGTTGGGGTAACAAGTAGGTATCTCCTGACTATCCTTTGTTGTCACAGCCTGCTGCTTCTTCTCTACCTCCCTCTAGTCCTACCGTGAGCTGGGAGGCTCTAGGGGTCGCGACCTGGAGCCAGACTGCAGCTAAATCCATCCTCACCACTAAGGGCTTCTGGTGAACACCTGCTGGCTCTTAGATTCCGCACCCTGGGAAATCTCATGCTCTCGCTCCCGTGGTTATCCGTGTAGGTACTACAGAGTACCTGCTCTCCTGTATATCCTAGAGCTCCATCCGCAGCAGTCAGCCGTAGGGTCCACTACCTTGCGGTGCACTCCAGACCCCAACGGGGTGCATCTGTCACCTGGACTAAGGTGACCTGACAAGGAGTAAAGGGCTCCGGCTGGGGGGGGGGGGGGGGGCGGGGGGGGGGGGGGGGGGGGTCAGGAGGGGGCCCTGAAGTTGCAGTACCATATAATCCATGGTTTATTATAAGGATCCTATGTGTTGTACTCCCAAGAAGCAGATGTTGGTAGGTAATGCCATGAATCCCATTTTGTTTTTTTTATTTTATTTGTTTTTTTTCCATGTTTGGTTTTATTTTAAGCAGCAAAAGGTCACCATATCTGGACCGATGGTCTGCTCAGTTTTTAAGGCGAACATGTAATATAAATAGCCTTCTCTTGGAATTTTCTAAGAATTCATCTTTTCACTTGTTATTTTTATTTTTTTTCTTTGAATAAATGTGTTTATTATTTGTTTTTTATTTTATTTTACAAACATTAGCAACGGGAAATGTCAGCCTTTTACCCAGCCAGTTCAAATAAATAAATGTTTGCATATTTCTCATTCACGACTGCAAAGACTTCCACAAATGTGTCAATATTTTTTTTTTTTTATTGCCTGGATCTTCGTTTTTTTTCGATCTGTCTGGAGTGTGTCAGAAGCTCTTTGGCCGACACGTGTTTTTATGCGGAGTATGTGGCCTGTGTTATTTGTGGACCCTTTGACATTTTTACATTGTTTTTTTGTTTGTTTGTTTATGGCAGCAGAACAGTTTATTTAAAGATGTGCTTAGCTGGAGACTTGAAGTAGCTTTAAACCCAATTGCTAAAAGCCTTTAAAAGCTTTAACCATGTTACAGAGGGGGGGAATAATGATTTTATTCCCTGCAGATTTTCTAAGTTTTGCCCACTTACATAGAAATGAAGGGTCTATCATTTTTATCATAGGGGTATTTTAAATGATAGATACAGAATATCAATCAAAAATCCAGAAAAAACACGATACAAATATTATAAATTGAGTTGCAGTTCAGTGAGTAAAATAAGTTTTTGATCCCCGAGCAAAACATGACTTAGTAGTTGGTGGAGAAACCCTTGTTGGCGATCACAGGTGACCAGGTTTGCACATCTCAGGAGGGATTTTGGTCCACTCTTCTCTACAGATCTTCTCTAAGTCCTTAACCGATTCCCGACTGCCGCCTGCACATATACGTCGGCAGAATGGCACGGCTAGGCAAAAGCACGTATATATACTTATTTTTTTTTCGATTCGAAATTTTCCGTGTCTCTTACAATGGCGCTGCTTAACGTGCTTCGATTGGATTGAACGAAAAAAAATTCGTACATTCGTAACATTTTTTTTTTTTTTCGATTCGTAATTTTCCGTGTCTCTTACAATGGCGCTGCTTAACGTGCTTCGAATGGATTGAACGAAAAAATTCGTACATTCGTAACTTTTTTTTTTCGATTCGTATTTTTCCGTGTCCCTTACAATGGCGCTGCTTAACGTGCTTCGATTGGATTGAACGAAAAAATTCGTACATTCGTAACATTTTTTTTTTTTTTTTTTTTCGATTCGTAATTTTCCGTGTCTCTTACAATGGCGCTGCTTAACGTGCTTCGAATGGATTGAACGAAAAAATTCGTACATTCGTAACTTTTTTTTTTCGATTCGTAATTTTCCGTGTCTCTTAAATGTAATAATAGCATACACATTACATAAAATTTTGAATTATGCTCCGATTACGAATCTACGTTTCGTTTTCGTACGAATGAACAAACGAATTGTTCGAATCGAACGAATCCGAAAATCCGAAAAAAACGAATTAGAAACAACGAATGTACGAATGAAGAAAATCCGAAAAACGAAAACGGGAACAACGAAAATGAAAATGAACGAAAAAATTTGTACTTTCGTAACTTTTTTTTTTTTCGATTCGTAATATTCCGTGTCTCTTACAATGGCGCTGCTTAACGTGATTCGAATGGATTGAACGAAAAAATTCGTACATTCGTAACTTTTTTTTTCGATTCGTAATATTCCGTGTCTCTTACAATGGCGCTACTTAACGTGCTTCGAATGGATTGAACGAAAAAATTCGTACATTCGAAACTTTTTTTTTTTTTTTTTTTTTTTTTTTTTTTCGATTCGTAATTTTTCCGTGTCTCTTACAATGGCGTTGCTTAACGTGATTCGAATGGATTGAACGAAAAAATTCGTAAATTCGTAACTTTTTTTTTCGATTCGTAATTTTCCGTGTCTCTTACAATGGCGCTGCTTAACATGCTTCGAACGGATTGAACGAAAAAAATTCGTACGTTCGTAACTTTTTTTTTTCGATTCGTAATTTTCCGTGTCCCTTACAATGGCGCTGTTAACGTGCTTCGAATGGATTGAACGGAAAAATTCGTACATTTGTAACTTTTTTTTTTTTTTTTTTTTCGATTCGTAATTTTCCGTGTCTTTTACAATGGCGCTGCTTAACGTGCTTCGAATGGATTGAACGAAAAAAATTCGTACTTTCGTAACTTTTTTTTCGATTCGTAATTTTACATGTCCCTTACAATGGCGCTGCTTAACGTGCTTCGAATGGATTGAACGAAAAAATTCGTACATTCGTACTTTTTTTTTTTTTTTCGATTCATAATTTTCCGTGTCTCTTACAATGGCGCTGCTTAACGTGCTTCGAAATGGATTGAACGAAAAAATTCGTACATTCGTAACATTTATTTTTTTTCCTATTCGTAATTTTCCGTGTCCCTTACAATGGCGATGCTTAACGTGCTTCGAATGTATTGAACGAAAAAATTCGTACATTCGTAACTTTTTTTTTTCGATTCATAATTTTCCGTGTCTCTTACAATGGCGCTGCTTAACGTGCTTCGAATGGATTGAACGAAAAAATTCGTACATTCGTAACTATTTTTTTTTCGATTCGTAATTTTCCGTGTCTCTTACAATGGTGCTGCTTAACGTGCTTCGAATGGATTGAACGAAAAAAAATTCGTACATTCGTAACTTTTTTTTTTCGATTCGTAATTTTCCGTGTCCCTTACAATGGCGCTGCTTAACGTGCTTCGAATGGATTGAACGAAAAAATTCGTACATTCGTAACATTTATTTTTTTTTCTATTCGTAATTTTCCGTGTCCCTTACAATGGCGCTGCTTAACGTGCTTCGAATGTATTGAACGAAAAAATTCGTACATTCGTAACTTTTTTTTTCGATTCGTAATTTTCCGTGTCCCTTACAATGGCGCTGCTTAACATGCTTCGAATGGATTGAACGAAAAAATCCGTACATTCGTAACTTTTTTTTTTTCGATTCGTAATTTTCCGTGTTTCTTACAATGGCGTTGCTTAACGTGCTTCGAATGGATTGAACGAAAAAATTCGTACATTCGTAACTTTTTTTTTTTTCGATTCGTAATTTTCCGTGTCTCTTACAATGGCGCTGCTTAACGTGCTTCGAATGGATTGAACGAAAAAATTGTACATTCGTAACTTTTTTTTTCGATTCGTAATTTTCCGTGTCTTTTACAATGGCGCTGCTTAACGTGATTCGAATGGATTGAACGAAAAAAAATCGTACATTCGTAACTTTTTTTTTCGATTCGTAATTTTCCGTGTCTTTTACAATGGCGCTGCTTAACGTGCTTCGAATGGATTGAACGAAAAAGTTCGTACCTTCGTAACTTTTTTTTTTTTCGATTCGTAATTTTCCGTGTCTCTTAAAATGTAATAATAGCATACACATTACATAACATTATGAATTATGCTCCGATTACGAATCTACGAATAAATACGAATGCGTCCGAATTTCGAATAAACGAAAATTAAACTAACCAAAAAACGAATCAACGAAAAAATAACTCTTAACGAAAATACGAATTGTTACGAATTCGAACACCGACGACTTACGAATTTTACGAATCGTTACGAATCAACGGAAACGAAAAAAACGAAACTAAAATAAACGATTTTTTTTCGGAAACGAAAAAAACGAAACTAAAATAAACAAATTTTTTTGTTGTGCACATGTCTAGTCAGCAAGCCCAGACATCGATCTACAAGTCACCTGGCTGCGATCGACCTTTGATCTAAAACATGTATTTTTATTGCCTTTACATGCACATTAACCATTGAATACTGACGTCGCTTAAGTTTCTTTGGACAGCGATGACTGCTGGTCCCGTAAAGGGTTAAGGATGAAGGAGCCTTGTGATCCTCCATTACGTCACCCTAGAGGAAAACGGACATCGATCACCCTGACAACATACAGTATAACATCCCCAAAAACAGGAATCCCGAGAATACTACGGGCCATGTACCAGTAATCGACACGCAGAGTGGTGGAAATTCAAATTTTATCTGAGTCAATTTCCAGGCCAAGAATACACCAAAAGGGGTTGATGTCCACAGAACAATGTAATGGGGACTTCCTACCGGGGTCATCGTGAGAACCTGTTCAAGAATATCCCATTGTGACAGCCAAAGTTTTAATTTGAAGCCAAAGTAGTCTTATTTATCAACAATACATAGTGGATATAAAAATAGTCCTCCTTCTGGTATTAGAGGAAGAGTGAGGAGCTTCAACACTTCTCAGCAAGGGACCGCCTAGAGAAAACCGGAAAAACACTCATCTTGACTTCCGTAGGTGAAAATGATTTCTGGAGATACTTTGCTGTCACCAGGGGTCAAGTCCTGGGGAAAAAAGTGTGGGAACTCCCACCCGAGATCCACTCGCCCACCAAAAAAATAATGTGCGAACGCTTCAAAAGTGGTATTTTTCATCCAATTTTTGTATTGTGTGTATGAAGCTTAAAGTGGTGGGACACCCTGAAAACAAAAAACTTAAAAAAATGTTAGTAACAATTTAAAATGAAAAAAAACGTACTTACCAGAAATGGCTGTTGCTAGGCAGATCGTCCTAATCTGCCTCCTCCAGCGCCGCGGTGATCTTGTCTCCTTCCATCTTCTAGTGAATGGGGCGCGGTGTGTTTATGGGAACTGTGTCCCACAACACATCGCGTTCCCCATTCACAAAATAGACTCGCGCATGCGCAGTAGGCCGCGCGTCGACTCGCTCGTGCGCAGTAGGAAACGTGAAGCCGTTTCCCTTACTGAGGATGGCGGCGCTGGAACCGGATCGCCGAGGGACAGCTCGTCCTCCACGACCGACATTGCGGGGCGCCCTGGGAGGGTAAGTGTACTTATTAAAAGTCAGCAGTGACTTTTTTTTTAGCTGCTGACTTTTAAAAAAAAAATTTGTAAGGTGAAACACCCCTTTAACTGTTAGTACATAAAAAAAAAAAACAGTCCTCAACAGGGGCGAACTGACCATTCGGCCACTCGGGCACTTCCCGAGGGCCCCGGGCCACTAGGGGGCCCCATCAGGGTTGCCAGCCTAAGTAAAACCAGGGACAGTATGTAAAAAATCTGTGTTTTTTTTACATCTGTTTCTGAAATATCCCTTACCGATGTCCTTTTGGTCTGAAAATCCAGAGATTATAGCTGCCCCACCTCTCCAGTACCTTCTCAGCCAATAGAAACATGTCTGTGTATACTGTGTGTACATGTATGTGTATACTGTGTGATTGTATACTGTGTGGCCCCATAATCTCTAATTGCCCAGGGGCCCCATATTTTCCTATTGCCCGGGGGCCCCATGAGTTGTCAGTCCGCCCCTGGGTTGAAGCCTGCACAATAAACTCAAGGAGAATCTAAAAACACTGCGCGGATAACGTCCATTATAGGGAATGGAGGCTCTGCCCAGACTTGCCCGGTATGATCCCTGACCTCGTTTCATATCCAGCCGTCTTCCATTCCTCCCAGGTGGTTCTCATTTGCAGCGAGCTGCGCGCTATTCCAGCACCTCGTTAAGCCACAGAGCGGCAGCAGAAGCCGCGTCTATGAGACGGCCTTGGCTCGGCCTCTTCCCCTATTAGCTGCAGCGATTGAGCGTGAAACATGCACCGTCCATAGTGCTCTGTACTAATCCTCCTCCTTGCTGCTGTGCTTCGGTGGCCCTACTGGGCGAGGTGCTAGGAACGGGCGCCAGAGCATGAAAATAACTGACACCGAGGTCTACCTAAGGCACTTTAAAGTGAAACCCCAACCAAAACTTGTTTGTATCTAAACTCCGAATAAAATAATAGTCATATATTGCAGCTCACCGATCCTTAGATGTGGCGGCTGCATTCGTTTTCTTTTTTTTTATGCTTCCCCCCCCCCCCCTTTATTATCATCTGGTGATTCTGCCAGTAACATTTACTGTCCTAGAGTGACAACGGTCATTGTGCTGTATCTATGGAGGAGCAGCGTTGTCACACAAGGACAGGAAGCGAGCTGGGACTACACTCCCCGCCCCCCCCGCCCCCCCCCCTTCTCCTCATCTCCTTAGAGGAGAGGTCAGGGCCATCTTAAGAGCATTATAGGCCCCCGGGCAATACAGTGCACTGGGGCCCTGTCTACACGATCACAAAGGAGAATAAAAATGCAAATGATCAATAAGGTTATATTTATTGGTACTTCCAACAAAATCAGCGTTTAAACATTAACACAAAGTTTGGACAATATAACACGAGTTTGATGGGCACAGTGGCAGCGTTGATGGGCACATTGGCAGTGTTTGGGCACAGTAGCAGCGTTTGATGGGCATAGTGGCTGCTTTAATGGGCACAGTGGCAGCTTTTGATGGGCACAGTGGCTGTGTTTGATGGGCACAGTGGCAGCTTTGATGGGCACAGTGGCTGTGTTTTTGATGGGCACAGTGGCAGCATTTGATGGGACACAGTGGCTGTGTTTGATGGGCACAGTGGCTGTGTTTGATGGGCACAGTGGCTGTGTTTGATGGGCACAGTGGCAGCTTTGATGGGCACAGTGGCAGCTTTGATGGGCACAGTGGCTGTGTTTGATGGGCACAGTGGCAGCTTTTGATGGGCACAGTGGCAGCTTTGATGGGCACAGTGGCTGTGTTTGATGGCACAGTGGCTGTTTGATGGGCACAGTGGCAGCTTTGATGGGCACAGTGGCAGCTTTGATGGGCACAGTGGCTGTGTTTGATGGGCACAGTGGCAGTTTGATGGGCACAGTGGGCTGTGTTTGATGGGCACAGTGGCTGTTTGATGGGCACAGTGGCTGTGTTTGATGGGCACAGTGGCAGCTTTTGAGGGCACAGACAGTGGCTGTGTTTGATGCACAACTTGAACTTACTTAAGTAGACATTGTTAGACTTACTTGAGGCCGCCGGCCTGGTGCAGTACAGTGTGGCACTCACAGCAGCAAGGCAGTGCCAGCTATCAAGGGCCGTCTTTCCGCTCAGCTCCCTCTCCATGTTGTCTGAAGAACATGGCAGAGGTGGGCGGAGCCTGTTCACTAGCCACTGGGGCAGCCGCGGTGCGCTATGAATGCTGTGGCGGCCGCGGCCTCTGATTGACGTCACTGGTTGCTAGCTAGATGCCGGCCGGTGAAGTGAGCAACCAGTGCAGTCAGTCAAATTAAGCAGAAGATTGCAGCGCTGAGGATCAGCCCTGGATAGGGCCCTCCAGACAAATGGGGCCCCTGGGCAACTGCCCAGCATGCCCAGTGGAAAAAACGGCCCTGGGAGAGGTGTTCTGTAGTTCACAAAGGAGGTAAAACTTCGATAAGAATGCATAGTGCACAGGACGGCATAGGATTTCTGCCAGGATCATCAAAGGTTTTCTTCGCACTTATTAAATTGATGTAACAATTGGAGATTTACTAAATCTAGTGCACACAGAATCTGGTGCAGCTGTGCCTGGTAGCCAATCAGCTTCTAACTTGATAATAAAACCTGGAAGCTGATTGGTTACTATGCAGTAGGGTTGCCACCTTTTCTTCAAGCCAAACACTTTGGCAGCCTGGGACACCTTTGAGTGCCCCAAAAAGAACAGTAATGCGGTGCGCATAGCGTGCCACAGCGAACAGTGGGTGTGGCCAAATTGCTCTTGCTGACATCATCGCCCTGCTTCACAGTGATGCCGAAGCTGCCCCCAGACAGCTGCCCACAGCTCCCGAACAGCAACAAATTTGTGTGTGACTGTCTTGGTTACATGGGAAGCCTCAGCCTGGTCTGAATAATGTGTCCGGGTTTCGGTCTACCTGAAACCCGGACACATGACTCAAAACCCGGACTGTCCTGGGGGAATCCCGCACAGGTGGCAACCCTACTATGCAGAGCTGCCCCAGATTCTGTGTGCTTCAGTTTTAGTAAATCTCCCCCTTTCAATGATATTAAAGGCATGTTTTTTTACACTTACCTGCTGTGGGCAGTGGATTTGCACAGAGCAGCCCCGATCCTCCTCTTCCTGGGCCCCCCCCTGTCGGCACTCCTGGCCCCTCCCTCCTGCTGAGTGCCCCCAAAACAAGCAGCTTGCTGTGGGGTCACCTGAGCAGGCTTGCTCCTGAGCTGCTGCTCTGAGTGTCCATTCTAGGTCTGCCCCTCTCCCCCCCACCCACTTCCCCGCTCACTCCTCATTGGCTGTGATTGACAGTAGTGGGAGCCAATGAGGAAGGAGAGACCTGGGACAGCCGAGGCTCTTGTGCACATCACTGGATCGAAATGGGGCTCAGGTAGGTATTGGGGGGGGGGGGGGGCTGCTGCACACAGAATGTTTTTTACCTTCATGCATGAAGATAAAAAAACTTGAGCCTCTACAACCACCCCCCCCCCTCACCTTTCTCCTCAGCCCCTTCTAATTTCTACCCTCCCCCAGCTCCAGCACTGTCCTCGGCTTCCTCCTTGGTCCAAAGCGGACCCATCCTCTGGGCAACTGACAGTCCTGCCATGAACAGGGTTAGCTGCTGGAGTTCCTTTGGAGCAAATCACCAGGTGTATCAAAACCAAAGGTGTGCAAAGCCTTACAGTGAATTTTGTTCACAAAGTAGCCACAGCTTGAGTAGAAAAGCCTCTCATCTGCCAGTATAATGCAGGGAAGGATCCTTGCTCTCTGTGTGAAAGCAGTGGTCCCCCTGCAGAACTCTGATGCACCCCCCCTGCTAAGTCCGAACTAGAGCTGTCCAGTCAGCACAGCTCACCCTCCCTGCTTATATGATATGAAATAATAGCCAGACCTCCGCAGAGAAACCACTGCTTCCACATGGAGAGCAACAGACCTTATCTGCAACATGATGACAACGGAAAATTGAATACTTACCTTCCGTAATTTTCCTTTCCTGGTGCCTACCCATGGCAGCATACACCCTCCCTTCAATAATCCTTAAGAGGTTTGGAGGCTAGTTACAAGAATACTGACAGGGGGGTTCAACTCCTATTTCTAGAGTTTGAAGTGGTCCTGTGGGTTGGTTGGGGGCGGAGCAACCAACCATTGGTATGCTGCCATGGAGGCACCAGGAAATAGGCTTTTCTACTCTAGGCTGTGGCTGCTTTGTAAAGAAAAACCCACTGCGAGATGTGCACAACTTTTGGTTTGACACATCTGGAATGTAATCAGCTGATTTAAACTGAAAGTTCAGTTGGGCTTTAACATTCCCCAACATTGCCCTGTGCTAAGGAAAAGTTATTGGTGGGATTGGCTGCATCAAGGGCGCTCCTGAGCTGATTGGTGGGATTGGCTGCATCAAGGGCGCTCCTGAGCTGTTTGGTGGGATTGGCTGCATCAAGGGCGCTCCTGAGCTGTTTGGTGGGATTGGCTGCATCAAGGGCACGCCTGAGCTGATTGATAGGATTAACTGCATTACCAGGCGCTCCTGGGCTGATTGCTAGAATTGGCTGCATCAAGGGCGCTCTTGAGTGGATTAGTGGGATTGGCTGTATCAAGGGCACTCTTGAGCTGATTGGTAGTATTGGCTACATCAAGGGCGCTCCTGAGCTGATTGGTAGTATTGGATGCATCAAGAGCACTCTTGAGTGGATTAGTGGGATTGGCTGCATCAAGGGCGCTCCTGAGCTGATTGGTGGGATTGGCTACATCAAGGGCGCTCCTGAGCTCCTTGGTAGGATTGGCTGCATCAAGGGCATTCTTGAGCTGATTGGTGGGATTGGCTGCATCAAGGGCCCTCCTGAGCTGATTGGTGGGATTGGCTGCATCAAGTGCACTCTTGGGTTGATTGGTAGGATTGGCTGCATCATGGGCACTCTTGAGCTGATTGGTGGGATTGGCTGCATCAAGGGCCCTCCTGAGCTGATTGGTAGGATTTGCTGCATCAAGGGCGCTATTGAGCTCCTTGGTAGGATTGGCTGCATCAAGGGCATTCTTGAGCTGATTGGTAGGATTGGCTGCATCAAGGGCATTCTTAAGCTGATTGGTAGGATTGGCTGCATGGAGGGCACTCTTGAGCTGATTGGTAGGATTGGCTGCATGGAGGGCACTCTTGAGCTGATTGGTAGGATTGGCTGCATCAAGGGCGCTCCTGAGCTCCTTGGTAGGATTGGCTGCATCAAGGGCATTCTTGAGCTGATTGGTGGGATTGGCTGCATCAAGGGCGCTCCTGAGCTGATTGGTGGGATTGGCTGCATCAAGTGCACTCTTGGGTTGATTGGTAGGATTGGCTGCATCATGGGCACTCTTGAACTGATTGGTGGGATTGGCTAAATCAAGGGCGCTCCTGAGCTGATTGGTAGTATTGGCTGTATCAAGAGCACTCTTGAGTGGATTAGTGGGATTGGCTGCATCAAGGGCGCTATTGAGCTCCTTGGTAGGATTGGCTGCATCAAGGGCACTCTTGAGCTGATTGGTTTCATCAAGTGCACTCTTAAGCTGATTGGTAGGATTGGCTGCATGGAGGGCACTCTTGAGCTGATTGGTGGGATTAGCCACATTAAGCATGCTCTTGAGCCGATTGGTAGGATCAAGTGCACTCTTAAGCCGATTGGTGGGATTGGCTGCATGAAGGGCGCTCTTGAGCTGATTGGTAGAATCGGCTGCATCAATGGCGCTCCTGATTCGTAGGATTGGCTGCATCAAGGGCTACTACTGGGTGGGTGAGATATCTGCAACTATGTTGCTTACCCTTACTGTGGCTTCCCCTCCTATGGTTGCCACCTCATCCCTTTAAACCTGAACACCTATTAATTACACATGTTGTGTCGCTGATTAAGGTGGTAATTAAACTCACTTGGTGCCCTATCTGCATTTAATTAGTCTCAGAACCCGTGTAATTCAAAGGTGTTCGGGTTTAAAGGGATGAGGTGGCAACTCTATCCCCTCCCCCAGCTGTTAAATCAATAATGTGTCTCTTCAGAGCTGCGGATGGGAAGGGACTGCAGGAGAGAGACTTGTGACACACCTGGAAGTTTTCGGATGCTGAATCTTTGGAGTACACTGATTGGGAGGATTGGCTGCACCAAGGGCGCTAAATGTTCGGATAATAAATGGAATTTCCCGCGCCGTCTTTGCTCACGGTTTATAAATCTAAGGAGTCTTCCCCTGTGCGCATGCACTGCGATAGTCAATCAGAATCTGTAGAGACGCAGGACTGCGTCCTCGTCTTCTGTCATCGCCCATGAGAACCCATCGCGTACATGTCACCGAATTCTGCAAATTCCGCCGAGTTCAGTGTTAATGACCGATGGCTGCGCCGTGTGCTCGGGGTGCCATTGTTTGCACCGATCGGTAGTTGACCTTCGGGCCGACTCTCCCAGGCTACACAATTAAAATCCACCTTCAAAGTGGCGGCAAATGTTAAGTCGGAGGTAGAAGGGATTGGGGGGGGGGGGGGGTTTATTGGCAGACCTTTCCAGGGCTCCTGAATTGATAATTACCCTCCGAGGACATTATGTTAGTGGACGCCATGGAACGTCTACGAGATTACCTTTTTTGTTCTCAGCGCAGTTAAAAAGGAAAGCGATTGGAAGTTAAATAAGATTATAGATGAAAGCCTTTGCTGGGCAGCCGTTGGGATTTGTGTGGAGATTAATGTGAGGAGAGGATGGGGAACGTCATACAGGAACGATATTCATATACTCCATACCTACAATGTGGCCCCCTGACAACAATGAACATCGGTGGTCACCATCTCTTGGAGCCACAATCGGGCCAAGCTTATTTTTGAACTTGGTGAGGTTTTCAGTGAGTTTTCATTACAACCTGGCTCATGGGCGTCCGCAGGTAGGGGCAAGGGGGGTCAAGTGCCCCCCCCCCCCCCCGGAATCGGGGATCGGATCTTAAATTTAGCACAGTTGCGTTACTAACGGGGTGCGGGCAGCCCACACCTGCGTGCCACATGCCAGTGGGGTGACACCATCAAGGTGCTGTCAAGCCCCCCCATCAGTGTAGTGTGACTTCAGCTCTTTTCCCTGCTCAGTCCAGCAGAGAACTCTGCGGCGCTGTGACAGGAGAAAGGCGAGCTGCGGGCTGTCAGAGGTTTCCCCCGCTGGACCCCCCTTTTTCCTGTCAGGGAGAAGAGACGGCGGCTCTCGCCAGGTTCCCCGACCAGCTTCCAGCCCGCTCCGTTCCTTCCCTATTGGCCATAAATGAGGGCCAATCAAAGGAGACTAGGAGAGGAGAGCATCATAGGACATGTAGTCCCAAAGATTGGCGGCCCCATTTTCCACAGGGAGGAGGCTACAGCTCGATCAAGAGAGAGATTGAGAGACTGCAGCCTGGAAAAAAGCTGAGGGAGAGAGTGCTACAGGACAAAGAATGAGTAGTGTGCTGGGCAGAAGCCAGAGAGAGAGCCACGCTGCCCAGCGCCACCAGAGAGAGCCACGCTGCCCAGCGCCACCAGAGAGAGAGCCACGCTGCCCAGCGCCACCAGAGAGAGAGCCACGCTGCCCAGCGCCACCAGAGAGAGAGAGCCACGCTGCCCAGCGCCACCAGAGAGAGAGAGCCACGCTGTCCAGCGCCACCAGAGAGAGAGCCACGCTGCCCAGCGCCACCAGAGAGAGAGCCACGCTGCCAGTGCCACCAGAGAGAGAGCCACGCTGCCCAGCGCCACCAGAGAGAGAGCCACGCTGCCCAGTGCCACCAGAGAGAGAGCCACGCTGCCCAGCACCACCAGAGAGAGCCACGCTGTCCAGCACCACCAGAGGGAGAAAGACTGAGCCACTACCAGGGTACAGACATGCTATTCTACTGACCAGAGTCACCCCCGGGGAACCCAGAGTGAACGATCGTCCAACCGGAGGGATCACTGCTGTAGTTTTGCTGGGTCTGGTAAGAGGGTCTATTGGCCATTATACATTACTTATCCTAGGGACTGTACTACGTCTGCAGTCTCTGACCATGATAATGTGATAATGACATAGTCGAAAAGGGGCGGTGCATGGGTGACCCTAAAATGATGCCCCCCCCCCCCCTGAAAAAAAGTTCTGAGGACGCCCATGAGTCCTGGCTGAAGTGTCACTCCGCAGACCCAAGATCTCCCTTGAAGTCACTGGTTAAAACTGGATTGTACAATCTGCTAATTTTATTTAAAATTTTACAGAAATCTTGATTTGGACCAGGTTGCACAAAGTACCAGGTTAATCTCATTAAAGACCTACCCAGGCCCCATCAGTTTAGCAGGGGGGCTCGGGCAGGAGGAGGAATCAGATTGTGGAAAGAAGGGGGTGACCAGACTATTCATTAAGACAAGGAAGGGGCCAGTAAATAACACATTTACCAGCTCCTTCCCCGCTCTTCATCCTGACATTATCCCCTGCAGCAGAAGGGGGAAACCCGGCAGATCTGGGGGGCAAGGGAGCACCAGGGGACAGGAATAGGGAGGCGACAGAGGCAGCATGTAGAGCAACTTATGCCCTCATTTTCCTTCCTGCAACTGCTGTATGTCTGCAGGAGGGAGAGGAGAAGAAAAGGGCATTCAGCGGCTGCATGTAGGGATCAGTTCCTGTAAATGCCGCTGCCCCCCCCCCCTGCCCCTCCTATCCAGGTATACAGGGGGGCAAGGTGGGTCC
Organism: Lithobates sylvaticus; assembly: GCA_028564925.1. Lineage (NCBI taxonomy): Eukaryota > Metazoa > Chordata > Amphibia > Anura > Ranidae > Lithobates > Lithobates sylvaticus. Next base: position 191,960,437 of record CM053037.1, on the reverse strand, counting down.
TCAGGAGCATGGGGCTGGGTCGTAACCGGGACCCCTGCAACCCCTGTATGTACACCACTGCAAGTAGGTCACCCTAGCGGATGACTCGTGCTCACCCCAGGTGCAGGGTCTAAGCACTAACCCGCCAGAGCTCTTGATGGTGGAAATGGGGTTTTGCTGCGTGTTAGTACCAGGTCGCAGTCCTCAGGATCCCCCCCACCAGGAGGTGAGCAAGTCGGGGTCCAGTAGCAGATATAGCAGGTATGGATAAGCAGAAGCATCATCCGTAAACAAGCCAAAGGTGGGTAACAAGTGGTTAAAGGTTGGGATCAAGCAGAAGCATAGCTGAGGAACAAGCCAATGGTCGGTAACAGGGCCGGGACAAGGGGTGGGCAGGAGGGGTGGCTGCCCCTGGCGCCATGGTTTATTGCAGGGGTGGGGGGCACCCTGACCCTAACCCTAAGGGAAAGGGGGGTGCAGTTTGGCATCTTTGCCCTGGGCGCTGGATGACCTGGTCCCGGCACTGGTCGGTAATGAGGTGGTAGTGAAGATACGGAGGGCAGCAGGAGTGACAAGAGCGAGATCTCAACTGGAAAGAGCACAATAATCTGCAAAGAAATGGCTTAAATAGGAAGTTCATGGGAGGAGTAAAGAGTTCAAGGGTCAAGATAAATAAGGTTCAAGGCAGGATTGTCCAAAGAGTAGTCCAGAGAGCTTTCCAGCATCTGATGTGGTTTCGGCAAGAAGAGACATCACCAGACACAGCCGTGGTCGCAGGTTCAGACCCGGGTCCTGACATTGGGTCTCTTGGCTCACTCGCCTTTCCTGGAAGGGGACCATAAACTGCCAATGCAGACTGGGCATCTGCACAAGGGCCCTTTCGGGAAATAGGGGTCCTTTTTATACTAAACGTCGGTGAGATGTTTGCCAAGACCCCTGCCACTACCATGTAGACCTGGAGGAAATCTCTAGCTGTCAATCGTTGCACAATGACTAGGTGTCATTACTTGGCCGTTAGCGGTATGGGGGGGCCCGTTGTTCTTGCACAGGGGGCCCCTTGTTGGGTAAGATTCCATGGTCCTGCTGTAAAGTTCAGTACAGTTTCAGAACAAAGTGTCCCGTATTCTCCTAAGAAGACCTGGAAGCTTTAATCAGAAAACCACGAGCACACAGTGACGGGTTCAAAGTCTTCTCTAATCTGCCGTGAAATCCCCTCGAGGGTTCTCGATTTCAGATAATCATTGATATGTATGTGTACAGCACGTCCCGTGAATCATCCCAACTCCCGGCATCGATATTACGTTACCGGGGTATTATCCCCCAGCCGGATCCTTTCAGAAAAAAAAATAATATCCCTGAACTTTGTATTCTTGTCTGAAATGACGGGGCGGACAGCTTAATTGGAAACACAAATCTGATTGTTTCACATAAGAAAGCAGGTAGGTGTGTCGGAACCCAGCAACAGAAATGTCATCGATTGCACAATCATCCTTAGATCGTTCGTTGCAGTGGCAGCTGGTACTCAAATTTTTTTGGGGGGGGGGCGCAAACAAACTGAAAAATTCATAAAAAAAGCCCCCATCAATTGCAGCCTCACTGTGCCATGAAATGCTGCCTCTGTGCCCATTAAATGCAGCCACTTTGCCCATCAAACGCTGCCACTTTGCCCATCAAACGCTGCCACTGTGCCCCAAATGCTGCCACTGTTCCTATCGAACGCTGCCACTGTGCTCCAAATGTTGCCACTGTGCCATTAAATGTTGCCACTGTGCCCCAAGTGCTGCCACTTTCCCCCCCGCCCGGCACTTACCTTGTCTCTAGTGTGCAACGGGTGACGGCGGCAGGCGGCGTGCGGTGTCCGCTGTCCTCCATTTCTTTTCCATTTTCCCCCGTGTGTTCTCCTGCGCTCCTCCTCTCTTCTTCTGCAATGATTGGACGCCTAGGCGTCCAATCACAGTGCCTGTGGTTTCAGCCAATCAGGTGACAGGTAACACAGACCCGGCAACCTGATTGGTTGAGAGGCGGGTCAGTGTTAGGGAAGCGATGTATTCGCTTCTCTAACACAACACTGTGTAAACAGCGAACGCAGCATTGAGCCCGCTGTTTACCCTTTTACAAGCCTATTAGAGCCGACAGCTCTAATCAGGCACTTCCAAAGAAACCCCGCCGCTGTAATTCAGATGCCCGGTGCCCGACAAGGGGCCGGACACCTGAATAGGGGGCGGCAGCGGCGACAATAGATAGATTCATGCAATGCATGAATCTATCTATTGGTGATAGAGCGGTGCAGGAGAGTGGGGGCGGCGCTCCTGCACCATCTATGGACGCACCGCCACTGGTTCGTTGTCTTCTTACAGACTTTTTCTCCGCTCGGTAAAAGAGCTAGGTAAATGGGCGGAGGAGTCCGGCGAGAAGACCCCCAACACGGAAGAAGACCCCCGAGACCACCAGACGACAGCGACGACGACGAAGAAGGTAGCCGGACTTCTCCGCTCGGTAAAAGAGCTTGGTAAATGGGGGAGGAGTCCGGCGAGACGACCCCCAAGACGGAAGAAGACCCCGGAGCAGTGCAATAAAATATTTTTTCAAAAGTGTGTGTTTTTTACTTTACATTTTACACCTTAGGTGAATGGGTAGGGGTACATCGTACCCCATACTCATTCACATAGGGTGGGGAGGCCGGGATCTGAGGGCCCCCTTATAAAAGGGGGCTCCCAAATTCCGATAGGCCCCCGCCCGCAGACCCCGACAACCAATGGCCAGGGTTGTCGGGAAGATGGCCCTTGTCCTCATCAACATGGGGACAAGGTGCTTTGGGGTGGGGGGGCCGCACGGCCCCCCTTTCCCAGGGCACCCCCCCCATGTTGAGGGCATGCGGCCTGGTACAGCTCAGGAGGGGGGGGGGCGCTTGCTTGTCCCCACCCCTTTCCTGGCCTGCCAGGCTGCGTGCTCTGATAAGGGTCTGAGATGGATTTGGGGGGGACCCCCACGCCGTTTTTCGGCGTGGGGAGTCCCTTAAATCCATGACAGGTGACGGAGCTAGCGCGCCGGCATTTACTGCCTACGCTAGCTACGTACCTGAAGTCACGTGCTAAATGAACGGACTTTCCGATGAGGGGCAAGTCCGTTCATTTCAAAGGTCCGGCGGACTAGCCTACTAACGGCGGGATTGTCCGCCGGACTGCCAAGTCCAGCGGATAATTTTAAAACAAACTTAAAACTTTAGTCCGCCGGACTTTTTGAAAAAAAGTCAGTCGAAGGCCCACACACGAGGGGATTATTTGAGTCCAGGGGATAATCCCGCGGGATAGTCCCTTCGTGTGTACGAGGCACTAGCCACATCTCAAGGAACCCCTAGCCACATCTCAAGGAACCCCTAGCCACATCTCAAGGAACCCCTAGCCACATCTCAAGGAACCCTTAGCCACCTCTGGAGGAACCCCTAGCCACATCTCAAGGAACCCCCTAGCCACCTCTGGAGGAACCCCTAGCCACCTCTGGAGGAATCCCTAGCCACCTCTCAAGGAACCCCTAGCCACCTCTGGAGGAACCCCTAGCCACATCTCAAGGAACCCCTAGCCACCTCTGAAGGAACCCCTAGCCACCTCTGGAGGAACCCTCCCGGTTCCATGGAACCCTGGTTGAGAATGGCTGATCTAACCGCCAGGTGCATGTGCACGAATTTCAGCTTCTGTGTATGGCCACCCTTACCCTCTGCATATTGAAATGGTCAGAATCAAGAACAAGATTAAAAAAAGCTCCCATCATGCATTGGGAACTCTCCTTGTTCTGCTCCTTCATGATTAGATATCTTCAGGTCACATCATTGGGGGGGGGGGGGGGGGGGGAGTGGAATTTAGCTCGGGTGTTTTTTTTTTTGTCACTCCGCAATTAGAGAAATCTAGGCGTCTCCATCGAAATGAACAGAGACATCTTCAACGATGACGAAAACGGCGCCTAAGTCGGCGCAGGAGACGGAGTGCCCACACGGTCTGCGGGAATCAGCCAAGTGACACGAGGCCTTCTTCCGAGCAGACAGATTAGATGTGCTCTACCCGTCTCCAATAGGTGAAGCCCACTCAGCCTCATCCATCCACCTCTGCCTTCCGCTCCCGAGAGGCCCCAGATGTCTATGGCAGCGTCTCCGCCGCACACCTGGTATTGCCATAGCAGCTCGCAGCGGGCCTGGGAGGTGTCAGGTCTCTCAGTGCCGATGGGCTCTCTGTCTTCATATGGAATAGAGGTCATATCTAAACGGGGGTGTTTGGCTGGAGGCCCGAGGCTGGATATCCTGAGAGGAAGATACTGGAAGCTTCTGTATCACAAGTTTTCCTGCAGCCGGGCGGAAGAATCGTTCACCTTTAACCCTGTCCCTGCCAGCCCTTGTGTCCAGCAATAGGGCAATCCTCTATGAGGAACAAAGAGCAACGAGGATCAGCATGACAGCAAAGTGTCTTCACGTCTACGTCTAAAGCAGAGCGTCTCAGTCTGGAGGCCCCCCGTTCCTAAATGTGACTTATCAATGGGAAACCTAAACCTGGGGTGATGTACCCAAACACCTTGATGAAAATAACTTATATCAGAGGTCCTCCCTTCACACCAGACTCCCCCCTTCTCATCAAAGGTCCCCCTTCACATCAGAGGTCCTCCCTTCACATCAGAAGACCCCTATTCATATCAGAGGTCCCCCTTCTCATCAGAAGACCCCTATTCATATCAGAGGTCCTCCCTTCACATCAGACTCCCCCCTTCTCACCACACAGGTCCCCCCATCACATCAGAAGACCCCCTTCGCATCAGAAGACCCCCTATTCATATCAGAGGTCCTCCCTTCACATCAGACCCCCCCCCCCCCCTCCCTCCCCCATCACATCAGACTCCCCCCTTCTCACCAAAGGTCCCCCATCACATCAGAAGACCCCCTTCACATCAGAAGACCCCTATTCATATCAGAGGTCCTCCCTTCACACCAGACTCCCCCCTTCTCATCAAAGGTCCCCCATCACATCAGAAGCCCCCTTCACATCAGAAGACCCCCTATTCATATCAGAGGTCCTCCCTTCACACCAGACTCCCCCCTTCTCATCAAAGGTCCCCCATCACATCAGAAGACCCCCTTCACATCAGAAGACCCCCTATTCATATCAGAGGTCCTCCCTTCACATCAGACTCCCCCCCTTCTCACCAAAGGTCCCCCATCACATCAGAAGCCCCCTATTCATATAAGAAGCCCCCTATTCATATCAGAGGTCCTCCCTTCACATCAGACTCCCCCCTTATCATCAAAGGTCCCCCATCACATCAGAAGACCCCCTTCACATCAGAAGCCCCCTATTCATATCAGAAGTCCTCCCTTCACACCAGACTCCCCCCCTTCTCACCAAAGGTCCCCCATCACATCAGAAGCCCCCTATTCATATCAGAAGCCCCCTATTCATATCAGAGGTCCTCCCTTCACATCAGACTCCCCCCTTCTCATCAGAGGTCCCCCATCACATCAGAAGACCCCCTTCACATCAGAAGACCCCCTATTCATATCAGAGGTCCTCCCTTCTCACCAAAGGTCCCCCATCACATCAGAAGCCCCCTATTCATATCAGGTGGTCCTCTTCACATCAGAAGACCCCCTATTCATATCAGAGGTCCTCCCTTCACACCAGACCCCCCCCTTCTCACCAAAGGTCCCCCATCACATTAGAAGACCCCCTTCATATCAGAAGCCCCCTATTCATATCAGAGGTCCTCCCTTCACATCAGAGGTTCCCCATCACACCACAGTCCCCATTCACATTAGAAGCCCCCCATCACATCAGACTCCCCCCTTCTCATCAAAGGTCCCCCATCACATCAGAAGACCCCCTTCACATCAGAAGACCCCCTATTCATATCAGAGGTCCTCCCTTCACACCAGACTCCCCCCCTTCTCACCAAAGGTCCCCCATCACATCAGAAGACCCCCTTCACATCAGAAGCCCCCTATTCATATCAGAGGTCCTCCCTTCACATCAGACTCCCCCCTTCTCATCAAAGGTCCCCCATCACATCAGAAGACCCCCTTCATATCAGAAGCCCCCTATTCATATCAGAGGTCCTCCCTTCACATCAGACTCCCCCCTTCTCATCAAAGGCCCCCCCTCACATCAGAAGACCCCCTTCACATCAGAAGACCCCCTATTCATATCAGAGGTCCTCCCTTCACATCGGACTCCCCCCTTCTCATCAAAGGCCCCCCTCACATCAGAAGACCCCCTTCACATCAGAAGACCCCCTATTCATATCAGAAGACCCCCTATTCATATCAGAGGTCCTCCCTTCACATCAGAGGTCCCCCATCACACCACAGTCCCCATTCACATTAGAAGCCCCCCATCACATCAGACTCCCCCCTTCTCATCAAAGGTCCCCTATTGCACCAGACTCCCCCCTTCACATCAAAGCCCTCCCCCCATAACATCAGGAGACCCCATCATATCAGAAGCCCCCCCATTCATATGGTGAGTCAGAGTCCATCCATCACATCAAAGGCCCCCATTAAATCAAAGTCCACCCTTTGTGTCAATGCCTCCCTTCATATCAGAATTCCCCCTTTACATCACCCCCCCCCCCCCCCCCCATCATATCAGAGGTCCCTCATCACACCACAGTTCCCCATCACATCAGCCCCCCCCCCCCATCACATCAGAGCTCCCCCTTCACATCAAAGGTCCCCACCACATCAGAAGCCCCCCCATTCATATAAGAAGGCCCTCTTCACATCAGTGGTCCCTTATCACATCAGAGGTCCCCTTCACAACAGAGCCTCCCCATCACAGCCCCCCCTTCACATCAGAGGTCCCCATCACATCATAGTCCCCCCTTCATGTCAGAGCCAGCCCATCACATCATAGCCCCTTTTCACATCAGAGGCCCCTCCATTACATTAGATGCCCCCCTTCCTGTCAGTGACCCCCTTCACATCAGAAGTCCTATTTTACATCACAGCCCTCCCCCATCACACCTTCAGATCACAGTCCCTCTTCACGTCAAAGGTCCCCCCATCACATCAGAGTCCCCCTAATCACAGTTTCCACATCACAAAGTCCCCCTAATCACACAGTCCCTCATCACAGAGCCCCCCAGTCAGACAGTCTTTGCGTCACAGAGTCACTACATCACACAGTCCCCCATGACACAGCCCCCAGTCACTCAGTCCCCTCATTACACAGCCCCCAGTCCCCCAGTCACACAGTCCCCCCAAGACACAGCCCCCCAGTCACCCAGTCCCCCCCATGACACAGCCCCCCAGCCCCCCCATGACACAGCCCCCAGTCACACAGTCCCCCATGACACAGCCCCCAGTCACACAGTCCCCCATGACACAGCCCCCAGTCACACAGTCCCCCCATGACACAGCCCCCCCAGTCCCCCCATGACACAGACCCCCAGTCACACAGTCTCCCCATGACACAGCCCCCCAGTCACTCAGTCCCCCCACGACACAGCCCCCAGTCCCCTATGACACAGTCCCCCAGTCACACAGTCCTCCATGACACAGCCCCCCAGTCCCCCCATGACACAGACCCCCAGTCACACAGTCTCCACATGACACAGCCCCCCAGTCACTCAGTCCCCCCCATGACACAGCCCCCAGTTCCCCCCATGACACAGCCCCCCAGTCCCCCCATGAAACAGCCCCCCCAGTCACACAGTCTCCCCACGACACAGCCCCCAGTCCCCCATGACACAGTCCCCCAGTCGCACAGTCCTCCATGACACAGCCCCCCAGTCCCCCCATGACACAGCCCCCCAGTCACTCAGTCCCCCCATGACACAGCCCCCAGTCCCCCCCATGACACAGCCCCCCCATGAAACAGCCCCCCAGTCACACAGTCTCCCCATGACACATCCCACAGTCCCCTCATGACACAGCTCCCAGTCACACAGTCTCCCAATGACACAGCCCCCAGTCCCCCCATGACACAGCCCCTCAGTCTCACAATCCCCCCATGACACAGCCCCCCAGTCATACAGTCCCTCCCTATGACACAGCCCCGCATTTTTAATTGGACAGATTCGGCTCCCATTGTGTCAGTGGGGTTTAGGTCTCAGTCTTTGAAGTTCTTTAAACGCTCTAACCGAACCCAGTGTTCTGACAAGAATATTCTGGCTATCACCAAGTGTCCGTTGTGTACTGTGCATGCACAGCGCATGTGCAGTACGGAGCAGAAGGATTTTCGGAAAATATCCGAAGATGAACGGCGCCTGCGCCGTGAGTCGATGTGTAAGCCCCACCATCCAAGTGGACATAGGGCTACACAAACTTAGAGGGCCCCTCGCGGGCTCGCCTCGCTTCGCTCGCCACGCTTCGGGCACGGCCTCGCTTCGCTCGGCTCTTTTATATTCTAACTCTATGTCCACTTGGATGGTGGGGCTTGAAAGTGGACTCACGGCGCAGGCGCGTTCATCTTCGGCAATTTTCGGAATCTGGTAGTGCTGTGTACTGCGCATGCGCAGTACACAGCGGACACTTTCTGATGGGGGACAGAAAGTGATAGTACACTGGCGCAGTTGGGCTCATCACTAGCGGTGAGTTTAGGAATAAGCCGACAATGGCCATAATCCTAACACGGGTAACTCTTCAATGTCGCTAAATTTGTGACCCGAGCAAACCTACACCGCTGAGCGTTAATGACGCAAATACCCGCAATCGTTGCGCAATGTGACCGATTACACAACACAAACACAACCTGCTAGCGGCAGCAACGCGGTAATAAAACCTGCCGGGCGATGGTTAGTGCTGCCGCTCTGCGTTCACTCCGGACATCCTACAAACGTGTCTTTCCAACACTATTTTTATTCTGAGGACGATCGTTCTCAGAGGGACCTTCGGAATCCAGAGCCGCGTGTTTTCTTCCTGTCCGAAGACGTCAGATTGTTTCCTTTCACACCTCGGACCACCACAACACTTCCCGAGCTCCGCCCGACCCTCCGATGAAATGTCACTTGTGACCCGGGCCGCCATGGTGACCGCGATGTCCACCCCACACGTATTCCTTCCTTCTATACCGATACATTGTTACAGGAAGTCTTCTGATGAGACCAACATTGGATATTCCAACATCATCCAATAGGCCCCATTCACAAAAAAAAAAAAATCAATCAATTATTCTCCTATGGAGACGGTTCACATCTCCACTGCGAGTCGTCCGAAGCTCAAAAAAGTTCTGGAGCTTTTTTTTTCTAGTTCGAATCGGGCAGATTTCAGCGTTTTTGGCGCGTTTTTTTATTCCCATAGAAATGAATGGAAATGCACATTTGCGCAGTTTTTGTGCGCATTCACTCAGTTTTGCGCGATTTTCTGCTCAAATAAATTTTTTTGGTAAAAATTCAATAGTAATAAATATTTAAATAAATGAATGTAAAATAAATACACAAATAACTACAAGTCATTAAAAATACTAGCACATTACGACTTTACCTTGCAGGAAGAGGGAAAAAAAAAACAGCGGTATACAACCGCTTTAATAATATTAATAATAATAATAATTTATTTATTTATTTTGTGTTTAGTTATTTATTATTATTTTATTATTATTATTTTATATTTTAAGGGTTAGGGGTTAAGATTGGGGGGTTAATTAATTATTTATTATTACTTAATATTCATTTATTCAATGTATTTATTCTTAATTTATGATTATTTTTATTTATTTGTGTATTTATTTTACATTTATTTATTCATTTATTATTATTATCATTATTATTATTATTAGTAGTAGTATTATTAACACCCTAACCTTAACAAAACGAAATAAATAAATAATAAATAACTCTAACCCCTAATCCTAAACCTAAACCTAACCGCAACTCCTACTCCTAACCCTAACCTAGCAATAATAATAATAACAAAAATAAAAAAAAGGTAATGGATAGTTTTCTCTATTGGCTAATAAAAAAAATGGCAAAGCCCAAAAACGCTCTGTAAACACACAAGTCGCGCATAAAAAACACCGGAAAAACGATCAAAGATGCTACGCTCCGGTGTGAATGCCACCATAGTCTGTCTACGTTTCTATTTATTATTAAAAATATTATTATTGTTTTATTGTTTTATCTAGTTTATCAAGTCTACTTATCTATCGATCTATCTACAGTATCTCACAAAAGTGAGTACACCCCTCACATTTGTGTAAATATTTTCTTCTAACTTTTCATGTGACAACACTGAAGAAATGACACTTGTCTACAATGTAAAGTAGTGAGTGTACAGCTTGTATAACAGTGTAAATTTGCCGTCCCCTCAAAATAACTCAACACACAGCCATTAATGTCTAAACCGCTGGCAACAAAAGTGAGTACACCCCTAAGTGAAAATGTCCAAATTGGGCCCAAAGTGTCAATATTTTGTCTGTCATTTCTTCAGTGTTGTCACATGAAAAGATAAAATATTTACAAAAATGTGAGGGGTGTACTTACTTTTGTGAGATCCTGTATATAGATAGGATCGAATTTCTCGCTCGGTTCTTTGGTGTATCACATTCCTCCCTCCGCCGTGCGTCCTTTGCGTTGGACGCGGGCCGGGTTCTTCGCCTTCTGCCAGCAGAAAGATTTTTCACACGCGTCGCTCAGGAAGCGATGTCAGGATACGAAGGAGAAAACTTCCGGAAGAAACACCTGGCAACTCTGGTGGGAGAAAACAGGAATTTCCTTCTGTGAACCATGAGAGTTCTAGGCCGGGCCGGCATTGCGTGGAGCCGCCCCACGTTTTATAGAATGTTTTCATCTCTTCTTCTATATTATTACTATTATTATTTCGATTTTTATTATTACTATTATTATTTCGATTTTTATTATTATTATTACTATTATTATTATTACTATTATTATTATTATTATAATTACTATTACTATTATTATTTAGATTTTTATTATTATTATTACTATTATTAATATCACTATTATTACTATTATTATTATTACTATTATTACTATTATTATTTAGATTTTTATTATTATTATTACTATTATCATTATTACTATTATTATTATTTAGATTTCATTCCTGCCCGGCACTCTGACAGATGTGTATTTGGTGAGCAGCGTATACATTGTTGCGTATCACTCCGCCCACAAATACAACTGCTACTCTGAAATGCCCAATGGCTTTTTTACATTTTTGGGGACTTCAGCCGTAAGATTTCCCCAGTCCTGGCTACCTAATTGTGAATTTTATAGAAGGTTCTCATCTCTTCTTCTTCTTATTATTATTATTTATATTTTTATTATTATTATTATTAATTTTATTATTATTATTATTATTATTTCGATTTTTATTATTATTATTACTATTATTATTCTTACTATTACTATTATTACTATTATTATTATTATTATTATTATTATTACTATTATTATTATTATTACTATTACTATTATTATTATTATTATTTAGATTTTTATTATTATTATTATTATTATTTAGATTTTTATTATTATTATTACTATTATTATTATTTAGATTTCATTTCTGCCCGGCACTCTGACAGATGTGTATTTGGTGAGCAGCGTATACATTGTTGCGTATCACTCCACCCACAAATACAACTGCTTCTCTGAAATGCCCAATGGCTTTTTTACATTTTTGGGGACTTCAGCCGTAAGATTTCCCCAATGCTGGCTACCTAATTGTGAATTTTATAGAAGGTTCTCATCTCTTCTTCTTCTTATTATTATTATTTATATTTTTATTATTATTAATTTTATTACTATTATTATTATTATCATTGTTACTATTATTATTATTACTATTATTATTATTATTATTATTATTATTATTACTATTACCATTATTATAATTATTATTATTTCGATTTTTATTTTTATTATTACTATTACTATTTAGATTTTTATTATTATTATTATTTCGATTTTTTTTTATTATTATTATTATTATTATTACTATTATTTAGATTTTTATTATTATTATTATTATTTCGATTTTTTTATTATTATTTATTATTATTATTATTATTATTATTTAGATTTCCTTCCTGCCCGGCACTCTGACAGATGTGTATTTGGTGAGCAGGGTATACATTGTTGCGTATCACTCCGCCCACAAATACAGCTGCTACTCTGAAATGCCCAATTGCCTTTTTACATTTTTGGGGACTTTATCCTTACCAGCGCCCATCAATGCAGCCTACGTGCACCCATCAATGCAGCCTCACCAGCGCCCATCAAATGCAGCCTCACCAGCGCAGCCTCACCAGCGCCCATCAAATTCAGCCTCACCAGCGCCCATCAAATGCAGCCTACGAGCGTCCATCAAATGCAGCCTACCAGTGCCCATCAATGAGCCTACGAGCGCCCATCAATGCAGCCTCACCAGTGCCCATAAATGAATGCTTGCTTCCATTCATTCGGGAGTTGGTACACAGATACAGTCCTCTGCCACTATGTGCGAATGGAGTGGCCACTGCCTGCTGATGCTGAGACTTAGTTGCTTGCTGCAGACAGGAGAGAGTAGGAACACCAGTGGCCGGGCACCCTAGGCAGCAGGGCGCCCTAGGTGGCTGCCTAGTTTGCCTAGTGGTAGCACCGGCCCTGGGCTCACAGCAGCCTCAGGAGAGACGTCTGGGTTCTGGCAGTTTAGCCCCGCCCCCCCTATTAGTATTGAGTGAATCCCTCACATATTTGCTCTGCTGCTGATAAGGCAAATATGACTCTGCGATGCCCCTTACAGGGCGGAGTGTTCACCCGCTATAGACGGATGGGAGGGATCTGATGTCCAGAGAGGCAGAGTTACCCTTTAATTTGAAATGTAATGTATGCATATAACACCTTCCTTTGCCCCCCCCCCCCCCTCCTTCCCTGATCTACATGCATATTTTCAATGAAACCATTTAATTTTGAAGAAGTACGGTAAATCTTATGAGACCCAATGATGTCATCACTGCGTCTGTCTGCTAGTCTTTGCTCTGCAGTAGCATCAATTTTGGTGGGAGGGGCCCAGAAGGCTCCTGTAAACGTCACAGCACCCTGCCTCCATCTTTATATGAAAGAACACACCCCGGTATCCCTTTAGACGTGCATGTTCCTCCCTGTTGGCCGCTGCGTGCCGCAGACTTTAGCTGTGCAATCTGCTGATCACTATATTACAGAGCAATGAGACCACTGATCACCGGATTGTACAGCTAAAGCCGGCAGCACCCAGTTTCCAGCAAGAGCGAAGCATGCACGTCTAATAGGATGCCGGGGATGTGTTCTTTCATAAAATTTCTCAGTAATTGCAGCACAGTGACTGACACCAGCACTAAAGATCACACCCACAGATGACAAAGGGTGAAAATGATTGACGGCAGAGAACGATAATAGCTGTGAGAGGTGGGCTAATGATAGAACGGATCAGGAGGAGAGGCGATCGATGAATAATGGAAGTCATTCAGGCAGGGAATGAAGTTCGGCACAAGGGAGCCGCTGCAACTTCAAATGCTTCTGTGATGGAGATGAAGACGTCTGCAGGGAATTTTCTCAGTCTCCACACAGGGAAGGACTTGCGGCAAAGTGTGGGAATAAAAGAGTTAAAGTCGGAGTTCCGCTTTAAGCAGGTCCCTCCAGTGACAGTTTGGCCCGTAAGTCGCGGCGAAGGTCACATTTTATACGAGTTCCAGTCAGTGCCGAGCTGCACTTCCTCCAGGAAACTTCGACATGTTTGTTATTTCCGATTCTCCGGCTTTAAAAATAAAACGGTGAGCGGGAGCCAAAGATCCTCCATGTGATCTGCAGGTGTATGTGTAGGAGGCGCGCCCGCCGCAAGGTGCGCTGCATGGAGGCCGATGTGGGGGGCCAATCACAGGGGTCCTATCATCTACCACAGATCTCATCACAGCAATTCCGGTGAGGCTTCAATAAAATACAATGAATTCATGGCAATCGATACAGTGCCCATGGGCGTCCGCAGGTAGGGGCAAGGGGGGGGGGGCAAATGCCCCCCCCTGGAATCAGGGATCGGATCAGGAGTGATGACCCCCATCACCCCTCTCTGTCACCCAATCTCTCTCTCTCTCACCCCTCTGTCTCTTTCACCCCCTGTCTCTCTCTGTCACCCCCCACATGTATGCAGTTTCTGACAGTCTCTTGGGCCATGTCCACCATCTCTAACAGTCTCTTGGGTCATGTCCGCAGTCTCTGACAGTCTCTTTGGCCATGTCCGCAGTCTCTGACAGTCTCTTGGGTCATGTCCGCAGTCTCTGACAGTCTCTTTGGCCATGTCAGCAGTCTCTGACAGTCTCTTGGGCCATGTCCGCAGTCTCTGACAGTCTCTCGGGCCATGTCCGCAGTCTCTGACAGTCTCTTGGGCCATGTCCGCCATCTCTGACAGTCTCTTGGGCCATGTCCGCCATCTCTGACAGTCTCTTGGGCCATGTCGGCAGTCTCTGACAGTCTCTTGGGCCATGTCCGCAGTCTCTGACAGTCTCTTGGGCCATGTCCGCCATCTCTGACAGTCTCTTGGGCCATGTCCGCCATCTCTGACAGTCTCTTGGGCCATGTCGGCAGTCTCTGACAGTCTCTTGGGCCATGTCCGCAGTCTCTGACAGTCTCTCGGGCCATGTCCGCCGTCTCTGACAGTCTCTTAGGCCATGTCCGCAGTCTCTGACAGTCTCTTGGGCCATGTCCGCAGTCTCTGACAGTCTCCTGGGCCATGTCCACAGTCTCTGACAGTCTCTTGGGCCATGTCCGCCGTCTCTGGCAGTCTCTTTGGTCATGTCAGCAGTCTCTGACAGTCTCTTGGGCCATGTCCGCCATCTCTGACAGTCCCTTTGGTCATGTCAGCAGTCTCTGACAGTCTCTTAGGCCATGTCCGCAGTCTCTGACAGTCTCTTGGGCCATGTCCGCAGTCTCTGACAGTCTCCTGGGCCATGTCCACAGTCTCTGACAGTCTCTTGGGCCATGTCCGCCGTCTCTGGCAGTCTCTTTGGTCATGTCAGCAGTCTCTGACAGTCTCTTGGGCCATGTCCGCCATCTCTGACAGTCTCTTTGGTCATGTCAGCAGTCTCTGACAGTCTCTTAGGCCATGTCCGCAGTCTCTGACAGTCTCTTGGGCCATGTCCGCAGTCTCTGACAGTCTCTCGGGCCATGTCTGCTATCTCTGACAGTCTCTTTGGCCATGTCAGCAGTCTCTGAAGTCTCTTTGGCCATGTCAGCAGTCTCTGAAGTCTCTTGGGCCATGTCAGTAGTCTCTGACAGTCTCTTGGGCCATGTCCGCAGTCTCTGACAGTCTCTTGGGCCATGTCCGCCATCTCTGACAGTCTCTTTGGCCATGTCGGCAGTCTCTGACAGTCTCTTGGGCCATGTCTGCAGTCTCTGACAGTCTCTCGGGCCATGTCCGCAGTCTCTGACAGTCTCTTGGGCCATGTCCGCAGTCTCTGACAGTCTCTTGGGCCATGTCCACAGTCTCTGACAGTCTCTTGGGCCATGTCCGCCATCTCTGACAGTCTCTTGGGCCATGTCCGCCATCTCTGACAGTCTCTTGGGCCATGTCAGCAGTCTCTGACAGTCTCTTGGGCCATGTCCGCCATCTCTGACAGTCTTTTTGGCCATGTCAGCAGTCTCTGACAGTCTCTTGGGCCATGTCCGCAGTCTCTGACAGTCTCTTGGGCCATGTCCGCCATCTCTAACAGTCTCTTGGGCCATGTCCGCAGTCTCTTGTGCCATGTCCGCAGTCCCTGACAGTCTCTTTGGCCATGTCCGCAGTCTCTGACAGTCTCTTGGGCCATGTCTGCAGTCTCTGACCTTGATAATGTGATAATGACATTGTCGAAAAGGTCAGAGCATGGGTGAACGTAAAATAATGCCCCCCCCCCCCCCCTGAAAAAAGTTCTGCGGACGCCCATGACAGCGCCTTGAAAAAGTATTCATACCCCTTGAAATTTTCCACATTCTCTCATGTTACGACCAAAAACGTAAATGTATTTTATTGGGATTTTATGTGATGGACCAACACAAAGTGTCACATTATTGTGAAGTGGAAGGAAAATGATAAATGGTTTTCAAAATGTTTTAAAAATAAATATGTGAAAAGTGTGGGGGGCATTTGTATGGCGCCCCCCGGAGTCAATACTTTGTAGAACCCCCTTTCATTGCAATTACAGCTGCAAGTCTTTTTGGGGATGTCTCTACCAGCTTTGCACATCTAGAGAGGACATTTCTGCCCCATTCTTCTTCTTTGCAAAATATCTCAAGCTCTGTCAGATTGGATGGAGAGCCTCTGTGATCAGCAATTTTCAGGTCTTGCCACAGATTCTCAATGGGATTTAGGTCTGGACTGTGACTGGGCCATTCTAACACATGAATATGCTTTGATCTAAACCATTCCATTGTAGCTCTGGCTGTATGTTTCGGGTCGTTGTCCTGCTGGAAGGTGAACCCCCCCCCCAGTCTCAAGTCCCCCATCCCCCAATCAACACTCACCTGTGACCACTTTTTCCTTCTCCTTTGGGCCGCCAGCGACCCAATACTTGTACTGTATATGCTCTACTACTGATTTTAATCATTTTTCTATATTCAGGTTGTTTTGCTTTCTTGTCTTTTGTGTCAATAAAAAGAAATTATATTTTTATTTTAATTTGTTTTGCGATTTAGTTATAATCCCACCTCTATTTACGTAATCATTTCATGTTCTCGGCCCCTCTGGACGGCCATTGGGGGGGGGGGGATTTATTCTCGCAGGCGAGGAGAAGGGAGCTTTTTTTTCCTTCTTTCCTTTTTAAGTTTTCGCAATCCTCGCCCTCTCCGGGACTCCTGGGGCCACGCGCTGCAACTCCCCCCACCCCGCCGTCTGACGCTCCGCATGAAAACCTCAGACGCAGTTCACGGGGTCACAGGAGCTGGATGCAGGTGTTCCCGTGCTGTTTTTTTTTTTTTTGGGGGGGGGGGCTGAAGCAATGGAAAATAAATGGGGAGCTGCCGTCACGCAAAAAAAAAACTACGCCGTGGTTTTCCGTAAACATCAATTCCTTCTCCGCCCCGCCCCCAGCGCCAGTTTAACCCCCGGCTGTGACGTCTGATGGGAGACATTTAAAGAAAATAAAAGTTCTTTAAAACGGAACAGCAAAACACAAAATAAATTTGACGTATAAAAGGAACTTCCATACCTGCCAAGGGAGTTGGATGTCTGTCCATCCAGTCCCAAGATTTGCACAGCTCTGTCACACAGCACGGTCCTGTCTGCCAGGGCAGACCTGAGTTTTGTCCTCTGCAGTTCAGTAACACTTACAGGTCTTGTTCCCTCCCCCCCCCGGCCTGTAATTGGACAGTGAAAGGAGAAGCAGCAGAATGGTCCCCTCATAATGGGCACAGAAGGTGTTCAGACCCGGAAACTCAGCACAGGGATGGTGGGAACCCCTCATAATGGGCACAGCGGGTGTACAGACCCGGGAACTCAGCCCAGGGATGGTGGGAACCCCTCATAATGGGCACAGGAGGTGTGCAGACCCGGGAACTCAGCACAGGGATGGTGGGAACCCCTCATAATGGGCACAGCGGGTGTACAGACCCGGGAACTCAGCCCAGGGATGGTGGGAACCCCTCATAATGGGCACAACGGGTGTACAGACCTGGAAACTCAGCACAGGGATGGCGGTAACCCCTCATAATGGGCACAACGGGTGTACAGACCCAGGAACTCAGCACAGGGATGGTGGGAGCCCCTCATAATGGGCACAACGGGTGTACAGACCCGGGAACTCAGCACAGGGATGGTGGGAACCCCTCATAATGGGCACAGCAGGTGTACAGAACTGGGAACTCAGCACAGGGATGGTGGGAACCCCTCATAATGGGCACAGCAGGTGTACAGACCTGGGAACTCAGCACAGGGATGGTGGGAACCCCTCATAATGGGCACAGCGGGTGTACAGACCCGGGAACTCAGCACAGGGATGGTGGGAGCCCCTCATAATGGGCACAACGGGTGTACAGACCCAGGAACTCAGCACAGGGATGGTGGGAGCCCTCATAATGGGCACAACGGGTGTACAGACCCGGGAACTCAGCACAGGGATGGTGGGAACCCCTCATAATGGGCACAGCGGGTGTACAGACCCGGGAACTCAGCCCAGGGATGGTGGGAACCCCTCATAATGGGCACAACGGGTGTACAGACCTGGAAACTCAGCACAGGGATGGTGGGACCCCCTCATAATGGGCACAGCAGGTGTACAGACCCGGGAACTCACCCCAGGGATGGTGGGAACCCCTCATAATGGGCACAGCAGGTGTACAGAACTGGGAACTCAGCAGAGGGATGGTGGGACCCCCTCATAATGGGCACAGCAGGTGTACAGACCCGGGAACTCAGCCCAGGGATGGTGGGAACCCCTCATAATGGGCACAACGGGTGTACAGACCTGGAAACTCAGCACAGGGATGGCGGTAACCCCTCATAATGGGCACAGCGGGTGTACAGACCTGGGAACTCAGCACAGGGATGGTGGGAACCCCTCATAATGGGCACAGCAGGTGTACAGAACTGGGAACTCAGCAGAGGGATGGTGGGACCCCCTCATAATGCGCACAGTGGGTGTACAGACCCGGGAACTCATCAATATAATCCCAAGACAAGAGACCCCCCCCCCCACCCCCCATGACAGTTAATGAATGATCCTTTGCCTATTAGCCAATTTTTTTTTGTCAAGATTTAACTCCTGTTGGCTTTATTGGGATTTAGATTTGTAACCGGAACTTTAGTCAAGCTTTCCGAACCAGCCCCAAACCAAACCCAGGTACAGGATAAAAAAAATAATATGTAAGTACAATATCATACTAATGTAATAAAGATGTATTACTGTTCACTACCACTAGGGGGCTGGATAGAATGAACAATGCCAGGGAATAGACAGATAAATGTAGTTAGATAATAGAGAGAGAGAAAAAGAAAGAAAGAAAGGTGTAGTTAGATAGGAGAGAGTGACCGAGATAGATAGATAGATATATAGATAGATAGATAGATAGATAGATAGATAGATAGATAGATAGATAGATAGATAGATAGATAGATAGATAGATAGATAGAATAATATATATACTTAGATAATAGAGAAGGAGATGGATATATAGATAGACTTAGATAATAGAGATAGAGAGATAGAAAGAAAGAAAGAAAAAGAAAGAAAGAAAGAAAGAAAGAAAGAAAGAAAGAAAGAAAGAAAGGAAAGAAAGAAAGAAAGAAAGGTGTAGTTAGATAGGAGATAGTGACCGAGATAGATAGATAGATAGATAGATAGATAGATAGATAGATAGATAGATAGATAGATAGATAGATAGATTAGATAATAGATATACTTAGAGATGAGAGAGAAAGATAGAGAGAGAGAGAGAGAGAGAGAAGAGAGAGCGAGAAAGAAAGAGAAATAAAAAAAGAAAGAAAGACATTATATATAGTTAGATAGGAGAGAGAGAACTATAGAGATATAGATTAAATAATAGAGAAAGAAAGAAAGAATTTAAAAAAAAAGGAAAGAAAGAAAGAAAAAAAGAGGGAGGATAGATGTAGCTAGATAAGAAAGAGAGAAAGAGAGAACTAGATAGATAGATAGATAGATATACTTAGATGAGAGAGAGAGAGAGAGAGAGAGAGAGAGAGAGAGATTATATTAGACAATTGATTATTTCTTTCTTTCTCTATTATCTAATCTATCTATGTGTATATTTCTCTC
Organism: Lithobates sylvaticus; assembly: GCA_028564925.1. NCBI lineage: Eukaryota > Metazoa > Chordata > Amphibia > Anura > Ranidae > Lithobates > Lithobates sylvaticus. The sequence goes on along the minus strand of CM053037.1, from coordinate 191,940,761 downwards.
TCTCCTATCTAAGTACATATATTGTCTTTCTTTCTTTTTTTCTTTCTCCTTTGTTTCTTTCTTTTTCTAGAAAGAAAGAAAGAAAGAAAGAGAGAAAAAGAAAGAAAGAAACAAACAAACAAACAAAGGAGAAAGAAAAAAAAAGAAAGACAATATATGTACTTAGATAGGAGAGAGAGAAATATAGAGATAGATAGATAGATTAGATAATAGAGAAAGAAAGAAAGAAAGAAAGAAAGAAAGAAAGAAAGAAAGAAAGAATCAAAAAGAGGGAGGATAGATCTAGCTAGATAGGAGAGAGAGAGACAGTCAGACAGATAGATATATAAATTAGATAATAGAGAGAGAAAGAAAGAAAGAGAAAGAAAAAAAGAAAGAAAGACAATAGATGTAGTTAGGGGAGAGAGAAATATAGGAGATAGATAGATAGATAGATAGATAGATAGATAGATAGATAGATAGATAGATAGATAGACAGATAGACAGACAGATAGATAGATAGATAGATAGATAGATAGATAGATAGATAGATAGATAGATAGATAGATAGATAGATAGATAGATAGATAGATAGAAATGAAAGATAATAGATGTAGTTAGATAGGAGAGAGACAGACAGTCAGATAATAGAAAGAAAGATGTAGTTAGATAGGAGAGAGTGATATAGATAGATAAAGAGGCACTATGCTCATGCATTTTTCATGCATTTGTGCCGCAGTCTCATTGAAGTCTTTGGAGCCAGAAACGCACAATGCTGCGTGTAACAAAGTCTTTGCACCTTTCTAAAAACGCATTGCAGGAAACTGCATAGATGTGAACAGAACGCATAGGAAATAATGCCAACCGGATTGTCCTGCACTTCTGCACACGCACTTAAAGCGGAGTTCTGCAGCTACAACAAGTGAATCTGCTGACTTTTAATAATCGGACACTCACCTGTCCCAAGGTCCAGCGATGCGGGGAACGAAGGCCGCTCCTCTCCCAGCTCCTGTGTGTACATAGCAGTGTCAGATAAGAAAAAGACATGCCAAAGTTTCTTCTACGTTTTTTAAGCCATCCATCCCATTACATGTCCCAATAATAAGAGGATCATTCATTATCATTAAGCTGCTTCTCCTTCATTGACCAGTCACAGGCTGGGGGTGGGTCCAGGATGACCTGGGCTCAGAGGAAGTAGGTTAGATGATGCTGGCTGACTTGTGACAAGCTCCAGGAAGAAGGTGAGAATTGCAGAAAAAAATGCTTTTTTTTTATCTTATCTTCTAATTGGCTATTATGTTTTTTTTTTTTGTTTTTTTTTTGGCTGGAGTTTTTTGCTTAAAGTGCAAACTTATATGTCATATACAGTATACTGGTTGGGAAGGTTCCTCTTTAACGCATGCCTTCCATCACATCACTGTTTTGTCTCCCATCTAAATTATCAATCATCTCTCAGGGAGTTTTGAAATTTGCATCACGTGACTTTCTCGAAAAGACGGCAGTGCAGCGCGGGGTTATGAAACAAGCTGTTTCCTTTCAAAAACATGAAAACGTCTTGAATCTCCTTTCTTTTTTTTTTTTTTTTTTTCCAACCTCGTCTCTGCAAATGATGAGAAACTGAATTCTGAGCTGTTTTGGAAGAGAGAGGAAAAAAAAAATAAAAAAAAAATTTCAGAGTGAGTGTTGTTAATGTCAAATCCATTGTGATCCTTCCTTTGATAAATGTGTACAGCACCTGGCAATGATTCCACGCAATATCCTGGAAAAAGATTTCTAATTCCAATCTATAAAACGCACATCACGCTCTCGGGACGAAACCTGCGCCGCTCCCCCGGAGCACGCTAATGGGATTTAAAGTCGTCAAGCAGTGGCGTCGCTAGGGGGTGGCTTTTGGGGCTATAGCCCCGAATCTGGGACCCATAGCCCCGAGTCTCTGCAGGGGTCCCAGAGGGGAGGCTCTCTGGGGACCATGATGTAAGTGGGGGGGGGGGCTCTCTGGGGACCCTGATTTTAAGGGGGAAGCTCTCTGGGGACCGCTATGGGCTCTAGCCTCAGATCTTTTGTAGAACTAGCAACGCCCCTGTCAACAAGTGAGATCCATCAGGGAGCTTTGGATGGATCCACCAGAGCACACTAATGGGATTTAAAGTCGACAAGCAGTGGCGTCGCTAGGGGGTGGCTTTTGGGGCTATAGCCCCGAATCTGGGACCCATAGCCCCGAGTCTCTGCAGGGGGGAGGCTCTCTGGGGACCCTGATGTAAGTGGGGGGGGCTCTCTGGGGACCATGATGTAAGTGGGGGGGGCTCTCTGGGGACCCTGATTTTAAGGGGGAGGCTCTCTGGGGACCGCTATGGGCTCTAGCCTCAGATCTTTTGTAGAACTAGCAACCCCCCTGTCAACAAGTGAGATCCATCAGGGAGCTTTGGGTGGATCCAGCAGATGGGGTGAGTCTGGGGTGAAACAAGCTATTTACTTTAAAGCAGGGGCAGACTGACCATTCGGCCACTCGGGCACTTCCCGAGTGCCCCGGGCCACTAGGGGGCCCCATCAGGGTTGTCCAACCTCAGTAAAACCAGGGACAATATGTAAAAATCAGTTTGTTTTTGTTACATCTGTTTCTGAAATGTCCCTTACCGACATCCTTTTGGTCTAAAAATACAGAGATTATAGCTGCCTCACCTCTCCAGTACCTTCTCAGCCAATAGAAACATGTCTGTGTATACTGTGTGATTGTATACTGTGTGTGTGTATACTGTGTGTGTGTATACTGTGTGGCCCCATAATCTCTGATTTCCCGGGGGCCCCATAATCTCCGATTGCCCGGGGGCCCCATGAGTTGTCAGTCCGCCCCTGCTTTAAAGTAATCTCTAATCTAAACTTTGTGTGGGAGGGTTAGAACAATCGAAAATTCAGAGTTTCAGCAAAATGCTGGCACCTTGGGTGAAAGGGATTGGGCCCAATAAATGATCAGCGTTGCAACATTAAAATAGTGCAGACTACGGCATTTTTACTAGACCTGGGGTTTCCAAACTACAGCCCAGGGGCTGTACGTCATTCCGCGGAACCCGGAAGTGGTGAAAAATACCCTTACTGAATGGGGATGCGACAGAGTGCGCGGCGGAATGCACATTTTAGGATGTGAGGATATTATTGGTTGTTTTTTTTTTTTTGGTGCGAAAGGTTATTTTAATAAAGGGTTTTTATACTGTTGGAGCTTTTCGGGTCTCTTCTGTCTTTCCCTGCTGGCTACATTCTGGTTTACACATTCCTGGAGAATTTGAGTGGAAGAATGGAGATGATCCTTGGAGACTGTGATCCCTGAGTGCATAAGGCTCATACATGGGTGTCCACAGGTAGGGGCAAGGGGGGTCAAGTGGAATTAGGGATCGGATCTTAAATTCAGCACAGTTGCCTCACTATCGCCTCACTATCGGGGTGCGGGCACGCCCGCACCCAGGTGCCACCCGCCAGTGGCACCTGCTCGCCCTCCCTTTCTCCTGTCAGGGAGAAGAGACGGTGGCTCTCACCAGGTTCCCCGCTCAGCTTTCAGCCCACTTAGGTCCTTCCCTATTGGCCACAACTGAGGGCCAATGAAAGGAGACTAGGAGAGGAGAGCATCATGGGACATGTAGTCCCAAAGATTGACAGCCCCATTTTCCACAGGGAGGAGGCTACAGCTCGATCAAGAGAGAGATTGAGAGACTGCAGCCTGGAAAAAAATCTGAGGGGAGAATGTTACAGGACAAAGAACGAGGAGTGTGCTGGGCAGAAGCCAGTGAGAGAGAGCCACGCTGCCCAGTGCCACCAAAGAGAGAGCCACGCTGCCCAGTGCCACCAGAGAGAGCCACGCTGCTCAGCACCACCAGAGAGAGAAAGACTGAGCCACTACCAGGGTACAGACATGCCACACTACTGACCAGAGTCGCCCCCCTGGGAACCCAGAGTGAGCGATCGTCCAGCTGGAGGGATCACTGCTGTAGTTTTGCTGGGTCTGGTAAGAGAGCTTGTTGGCCATTATCCATTACATATCCTAGGGACTGTACTACATCTGCAGTCTCTGACCATGATAATGTGATAATGACATTGTCGAAAAGGGGCGGTGCATGGGTGACCCTAAAATGATGCCCCCCCCCCCCTGAAAAAAATTCTGCGGACGCCCATGGTCTCATATTGACCATCTTTTCATGTCCTAGCAGCACCTACCCTGACCTTCTAGAGTCCTCCGCTTCTCAATCATAAACTCAAGGTCTATCGCTACCCCACTTCTTTTTTTGCCATTACCGACACCTACCCTGAATTTATAGCCTTCTTATCCATCGTACAATTAAGGTCTACCACTACCCCCCTTCTCTTCTTGCCATTACTGACACCTACCCTGACTTTCTAGAGTCTTCTTTTCCATCAAACACTCAAGGTCTACCAATACCCCACTTCTCTTCTTGCCTATATTGACATCTACTCTGACCCCCTAGGATCCATTTAATCTCCATCATGCGCTCAAGGTTTGCAATTACCCCACTTCTCTTTTCACCCTATCAAAAGTTACTTTGATGTCATGGTCAGGGGTCAGGCTTGGAGACCAGTAGCTATAGCAGTTGAGAGGCACCCAACAACCAGCAGGATAAGTATACAAGCAGGTGATGCTTGATCACCCGAGGTGCGGAGTGTAAGCACTAACCGGTATTCGCCAGAGCTCCTGATGGTGGAGATGGGTTTTGCTGCATGTTTGTACCAGGTCATGGTCTTCAGAATTGCCCCACCAGGAGGTTAGCATCTCTTGCCTCTACTGACACCTACCCTGGCTTTTTAGAGTGTTCTTCTTCATCATACTCAAGGTCTATCATTGCCCTGCATCTCTTCATGCCCCACCAGCATGCGACAGAGTGCGCGGCGGAATGCACATTATTGGTTGGTTTTTTTTTTTTTTTTGGTGTGAAAGGTTATTTTAATAAAGGGTTTTTATACTATTGGAGCTTTTCTGGTCTCTTCTGGCTTTCCCTGATGGCTACATTCTGGTTTACACATTCCTGGAGAATTTGCGTGGAAGAATGAAGATGATCCTTGGAGACTGTGATCCCTGAGGGCATAAGGCTCATATTGACCTGCTCATTATTGGGGGGTTCATAGCGGTCTGGTGAGTTCTCCTGAGTGAAGGTGGAAGCACTGTGGTGGAGTGTTTCACTAAAGATTGATACTATCAACTTTGATGCACATCATTCTGCACAAGACACCTTATTATAAAGGACTCACTTTGGCACTTGATATCTACTTGATGGACATTTGTAATTCATTTTACACATTCATTTTATACACTATATTAAGCACTTTGATAATTATTGCAACATATATATATATATATATATATTAGTTGGTATTGAGATAAGTGCTTTGTATTGGAGTAATTCATGGTTGTCCTAGGAATTGTCCAGGGAGTATCTCTACTTGAGTCCTCTTCTTCTCCATCATACATTTAAAGTCTACCATTACCTAATTTCTCTTCTTGCCTCTACTGACACCTACCCTTCCTTTTTAGAGTCTTCTTCTCCATCATACACTCAAGGTCTATCATTGTCTTACATCTCATCGTGCCCTACCAGCACCTACCCTGACCTTCTAGAGCCCTCTTCTTCTCCATCGTTACATTTAAGGTCTACCATTACCCCACTTCTCTTCTTGCCATTACTGACACCTACCCTGAATTTATAGTCTTCTTCTCCATCATACACTCAAGGTCTACCACTACCCACCTTCTCTTCTTGCCATTACTGATACCTACCCTGAATTTATAGTCTTCTTCTCCATCATACACTCAAGGTCTACCATTACCTCAATTTTCTGCTTGCCTCCACCGAACCTACCCTTACGTTTTAGAGTCTTCTTCTCCATCATACATTCAAGGTCTATCATTGTCTTACATCCCTTCGTGTCCTACCAGCACCTACCCTGACCTTCTAGAGCCCTCTTCTTCTCCATCATACATTTAAGGTCTACCATTACCTCACTTCCCTTTTTGCCTCTACTGACACCTACCCTGACCTTTTGGAGTCTTCTTCTCCATCATACACTCAAGGTCTATTATTGTCTTACATTTCTTCATTTCCTACCAGCACCTACCCTGACCTTCTAGATCCCTCTTCTTCTCCATCTTTACAGTCAAGGTCTACCATTACCCTACTTCTCTTTTTGGCATTACTGACACCTACCCTGAATTTCTAGTCTTCTTCTCCATCATACACTCAAAGTCTACAATTACCTCACTTCTCTTATTGCCATTACCAACACCTACCCTGATTTTCTAGTCTTCTTCTCCATCATACGCTCCACATCTATTATTGTCTTACATCTTTTCATGTCCTACCAGCACCTACCCTGACCTTCTAGAGTCCTCCGCTTCTCAATCATAAACTTAAGGTCTATCACTACCCCACTTCTCTTTTTGCCTCCACTGACATCTACCCTGACCTTCTACAGTTCTCTTTCTCTCCATCATACACTCAAGGCTAACCATTACCGCTCTTTTCTTTTTGCATCTACCGACACCTACCCTGACTTTCTAGTGTCTTCTTTTCCATCATACACTCAAGGTCTACCAATACCCCATTTCTCTTCTTGCCTATATTGACATCTACTCTGACCCCCTAGGATCCATTTAATCTCCATCATGCGCTCAAGGTCTGCAATTACCCCACTTCTCTTTTCACCCTATCGAAAGTTACTTTGATGTCATGGTCAAAGGTCAGGCTTGGAGACCAGTAGCTATAGCAGTTGAGAGTCACCCAACGACCAGCATGATAAGTATACAAGCAGGTGATGCGTGATCACCCGAGGTGCGGAGTCTAAGCACTAACCGGTATTCACCAGAGCTCCTGATGGTGGAGATGGGTTTTGCTGCATGTTTGTACCAGGTCATGGTCTTCAGAATTGCCCCACCAGGAGGTGAGCATCTCTTACCTCTACTGACACCTACCATGACTTTTTAGAGTGTTCTTCTTCATCATACTCAAGGTCTATCATTGCCTTGCAACTCTTCATGCCCCACCAGCACCTACCTTGACCTTCTAGAGCCCTCTTCTTCTCCATAATACAATCAAGGTCTACCATTACCTCACTTCTCTTTTTGACTCTACTAACATCTACCCTGACTTTTTAGAGTCTTCTTCTCCATCATACACTCAAAGTCTATCATTGCCCTACTAGCACCTACCCTGACCTTCTACAGTTCTCTTCCTCTCTATCATACACTCAAAGTCTACCATTACCCAAATTCTCTTCTTGCCTATGCTGACATCTACCCTGACCTTATAGAGTCCTCTTATTCTCCATCATACACTCAGGGTGTTATCATTACCCCACTTTTCTTCTTGCCTCTGACAGCACCTACCCTGACCTTCTACAATCCTTTTCTTGAGTTTAAGTTCTTCCATTACATCAAACACATAAAAAAAAAAGTGTCTTTTCCTGGTGTTTGTGCAAGAGCAGGCAGTAACCTAACCACAGGTTACGGAAAATCAGATTTCAAAATGCTTCAAGGACGATTCTGTTTTCTTGGGTGGTTGACCTTTGTATCTTCGTAAGATTATCGTCTAAACTGTCCTCACACGACATTGTTCTCCTTGGGTTTTCCTCCTGCCGCACAGAATAATCTTTGACTTTCCATCTCTCGCCACAAAATAAAATTCCTACTGTAAAAATGGAAAATGTTCTCTGTAGCCTTGATGAAATTATATTTCCAGTCACAATATGTAGGAGAGGGACAAGCCTGACAAGACGTCTCCAAGAGTGGAAGTCGGGGGGTAATTTCATCAAACGCAAAAGGCCCTTTCAAGCCACTTTAGTCCATGGCGCGTTCCATGAGCAAATTACTTTATAAACTCGCTGTGGTTTGTTTCTGTAGGACTGTAAATGTTTTATACACTGCGTCGCAGATCATTTTCTCAAAGAGCTGGAACTTTACCCACGTGAAAGTAAACCACGCAAAAAAACACAGCACTTTTTTTTTTTTTTTTTTTATCCCCCTTTCGAAAAAAAGCCATGGAAAACACATCGCGTTTTGTTACACGGAGGAGGTCGAGAGTCTAAGTGGTTTGAGGTAATTGAAGCAAAATGGCATAAAGCATAAAATATGGATATAATATAAAGTTTACAGAAGACTTTAACAAGAAAGGAAACAAGGACAAGAGGTCACCCGAGCGAGCTTTACCATGACGGAACTGAAGGCCGTAAAAAGCGAGTGGGAGAGCATTTTGCAAGGAAGGGTAATGCGTTTTGCAATCTTTCTATTCACAGGGAGTTTAGTTGAAGTGAAGACGATTCCTGGACATTATCAGATCGGTACTGCTAAAAGATATTTTACTTTCAGTGGGAAATCATTGCGGCACCAAGCCGTCATCAATACAATTCTGCATTTTCAGCTGAACATACTAACAATTATATTCCTAATCTTAAAAAAATAAAATTTTTGTTCCCGACAACCATGACAACAGTACACTAGATAGTAGACATGTGCACAACAAAAAAATTCGTTTATTTTCGTTTCGTTTTTTTCGTTTCCGAAAAAAAAAACGTTTTTTTTTGGTTTTTTTTTTGTTTTAGTTTCCGTCGATTCGTAACGATTCGTACATTCGTAAGTCGTCGTTGTTCGTATTCGTAACGATTCGTACATTCGTAAGTCGTCGTTGTTCGTATTCGTAACGATTCGTACATTCGTAAGAGTTATTTTTTTCGTTGATTCGTTTTTTCGTTAGTTAAATTTTCGGACGCATTCGTATTTATTCGTAACATTCGTAACATTCGTAGATTCGTAATCGGAGCATAATTCATAATTTGATGTAATGTGTATGCTATTATTACATTTTAATAATTTACGAATCGAAAAAAAAGTTACGAATCAAAAAAAAAAAAAAGTTACGAATCGAAAAAAAGTTACGAATGTACGAATTTTTTTGTTCAATAGAGACACGGAAAATTACAAATCGAAAAAAAAAAAAGTTACGAATTGAAAAAAAAGTTACGAATCGAAAAAAAAAAATAACGAATCGAAATAAAAGTTACGAATGTACGAATTTTTTGGGTTCAATAGAGACACGGAAAATTACAAATCGTAAAAAAAAAAAAAAAAAAAGTTACGAATCGAAAAAAAAGTTACGAATCGAAAAAAAAGTTACGAATCGAAAAAAAAAAGTTACGAATGTACAAATTTTTTCGTTCGTTTTCGTTTTTCTGATTTTCTTCATTAGTACATTCGTTGTCGGATTTTCGTTGTTTTTCGGATTCGTTCGATTCGAATGATTCGTTAATCGGATTCGTACGATTCGAACGATTCGTTACGATTCGTTACGATTCGTTATTCGGATTCGTACGATTCGAATAATTCGTTCATTCGTACGAAAACGAACGAATGAAAATAACGAAAAAAAAAGAAAAACGAAAAAAACGAAACGAATTGCACATGTCTACTAGATAGGGATTTAAAGAACGTTCACCCTCCGCTTTGGGAATTTGCTATTCCTCAAAGACTTCACACTCAATTTCATTGCGGGCCGCACCAGCATTATGGTTGCCCCCAAAGGGACGGTTGTGTCTGTAGGTCTAGATGTCCCCAAACAATCAGAAGTCAAGAGTCCCCCACCTTCCCTTACACCACAGTGCACCCCTCTTACCCTGTGCTGCTGCTGGGGAGAAGCTGGTGGCAGATCTGGGAAGCTGAAGGTTCAGCGTATGAAGGAGGACCGGAGGAGGGCTGGAGTCAGCTGCTGGAAACTGCTGAGACCAGGGAAGGCGAAGACAAGGGGGTACTGTGGCTGCACGGAGGAGCACAGGATCTGGTGGAGAAGTTCTGTCCTTCTCTCTACCGACTGCTGAGGGTGGGGTCAGAGACGAGGGAGTACTGTGGCTGCACGGAGGAGCACAGGATCTGGTGGAGGAGTTCTGTCCTTCTCTCTACCGACTGCTGAAACAAGGTGGGGTCGGAGACGAGGGAGTACTGCGACTGCACCGAGGACCACAGGCTCTGGTGGACGAGTTATGTCCTCTTATCTGTTGCCAATGCTCAGACAAGGTAGGGTTGTGGACAAGGGGGGAGCCGCAGCTGCAGGAGAGGTGCAAGGGCTACATGCATTGACCTGATGGGCTAGATTCGGCCCACGGACCTTGTGTTTGACACATGTGGCATAGAGCTTGAGAGTAAATTTGAGTAATCCCCAGCATTGTCTTCCTCAGAGATGAGTGAATAATAGAAAATCTGCTGTGGGATTTCATTATTTGTTCTGCCAAGTGAATGATTTGACAATCAGAACGCACCAGCGAGGGACAATAGGATTCCTATGCTACATCTCCCCTCGGTATCATCGTAGGGTTCAATGGAATGCTCTTTTTTAAACCTAATTTATGGGTTATTGGGCTGAAAACCTTGTAAGCACTATGCTGTCTAATTTAGATTGCACCTAATGAGAGAAATACCTCTTGATTAAGCTAATGACATCACAGGAGGCAGTGATGTCACCAAATCGATAGGAATTCATAAAGCCTTGCAGTGTTAAAAGAAGGATCCCCATTAGATAGAATTGGGGGATCTAGATTTCAGAGAGGTCACCTAGGGACACAGAGCTCCTTTGGAGTGTAGGCATTGAGCGCAGAGGACCCACCGTCATTGATCAGGTTTACTGAGCCAATCAGGTTCACAAGTAGGGTTGCCACCTTTTCATCAAGCCAAACCCGAACACTTTAATTTATTGAATTTTTTTGCATTTAACACTACATGATTGTAAAATACCTGGAGCACCTTTGGGTGCCCCAAGAAGAGTATTATTGCAGCCCATGTAGCATCCCATGAGGAACAGTGGGTGTGGCCAAATTGTGTTAATAATGGGAGAAGTTTAAGGAACGGAGTTAAATCAAACAAGTTCAGTCTGTCCCCCAGTACAGTCCACCTCCAGTACAGCCCCCCCCCCCAGGTCAGTCTGTCCCCAAGTACAGTCCCCCCCAGGTCAGTCTGTCCCCCAGTACAGTCCCCACCCAGGTCAGTCTGTCCCCCAGTACAGTCCCCCCCAGGTCAGTCTGTCCCCCAGTACAGTCCACCCCAGGTCAGTCTGTCCCCCAGTACAGTCCACCCCAGGTCAGTCTGTCCCCCAGTACAGTCCCCCCCAGGTCAGTCTGTCTACCAGTACAGTCCCCCCCAGGTCAGTCTGTCCCCCAGTACAGTCCACCCCAGGTCAGTCTGTCCCCCAGTACAGTCCACCCCAGGTCAGTCTGTCCCCCAGTACAGTCCCCCCCAGGTCAGTCTGTCTACCAGTACAGTCCCTCCCCAGGTTAGTCTGTCCACCAGTATATAACCTACAGGTCAGTCTGTCCCCCAGTACAGTCCCCCCCCCCAGGTCAGTCTTTCCACCATTACACACCCTCCAGGTCCATCTATCCCCCAGTATAATCCCCCCCAGGCCAGTCTGTACCCCAGTTAAAGCACCGCCCCCCACCAAAAATAATAAAAAAAACACTGGAAGCCGATGGGAGGGGAGAGGGGGATAGGAGGACTGGCCCTGAAGGGCTGCCACTGATGTGTCCGGGTTTCAGGTGGACTGAAACCCGGACACAGGATCTCAAACCTAGACTGTCCGGGTGAATCCCAGACAGGTGGCGACCCTATTTACAAGTGAACCAGTTGTGTTCATTCTAATTTTGCACAGATCAATTTAGCCACATGAATAGGACGGCCGGCAATAGGATGGCTGAATACAGTCATAGAAAGTATGAACATGCCTTTGTAAAGCTGAAATTATGTGGAAAATATGATTTTTTTGGCCAAAACCATGGACATTTATATAGAGTTGCACCCCCCAATGGATATTAAAATGGAATCTCCCCTCTCCATGACCATTAATATGGAGTTGCCTCCTCCCATGACCATTCATTTTAAAGTAGCATCCCCCGCCCATTGCCATTTGATAGGCCCCAGTCCTTGCATGGCCATTAATATGGAACACCCCCCCCCCCCCCTCCGTGATCATTAATATGGAGCACCCCTCCCTTGTGACTAAAACATCCACCACTCTTCACAAGATTTGGGAGCATCTGTGGGAATTTTTGCCCATTTGTGAAGTCAGATAGTATAGTCAGATGAAAAGACCTGGCTCATAATTGCCGTTCCATGTCATCCTATACTATAGGTATCCAGTAGGGTTGAAGTCGGGGGTCTGTGCAGGCCACTCCTGCGCCTCCATCCATCACACCTATATGAGCTTGGTGGACATCCCATTCCAGACTCATGTCCATTAATATGGAGTTGCCTCCATAGCCTCATAGCCATTATTATGGAGTTACTTCCTTTCCCAATAGACATTAATATGGAGTTGACCCCTTTGTGTCTATAACAGGGGTCTTCAAACTACGGCCCTCCAGTTGTTCAGGAACTGCAATTCCCATCATGCCTGTGAATGTCAGAGTTTTACAATGCCTCATGGGATGTGTAGTTCTGCAACAGCTGGAGGGCCGTAGTTTGAAGATTCCTGGTCTATAACATCCTCTACTTTTGTGGGAAGACTTTCCACAAGATTTTAAAGGGTGTCTGTATGAATTTGTGCCCCTTTGTGAGGTCAGGTACTGATGTTGCATGAGAAGACCTGGATCACCATCAGTATACCCAAAGGTGTTTAGTAGGGTTCAGGTCAGGGCTTGAGTTCCTTCACACCACACTGGTCCAACCGTGTCTTTATGGAGCTGGCCTCAATCTTCTTGGATGACTTTCTACAAACATTTGGAGGGTGTCTGTGGGAATGTATGCTCATTTAGCCAAAAGAATATTTGTGAGATCAAGGACATAATAATGTTCGATAACAAGACCCGGCTCACAATCCATTTCATCCCAAAGGTGTTCAGTGGGGTTGAGGTCAGAGCTCTGTGCAGGACACTTGAGTTCGTCCACAGCAAAGTGGTCAAACCGTGTCTTTATGGAACTGGCTTTGTACACAGGGGCACAGTCATGCTGGAACAGAAAAGGGTCTTCACCAAACAGTTACCACAAGGTTGGAAAAGACATTTCTCTACAATGTCTTCGAGTTCAGGTGTCTCCAGTGAGGGGTAGTGGTAATATTCCATCATACAAAGACATTGTAGACAATTGTACTCTTCCAACCGTGAGGTAACAGATTGGTGAAGACCCCTTTCTGTTCCAGCCTAACTGTGTACAAAGCCAGCTCTATAAAGACATGGTGTGACCAGTTTGGTGTGGAGGACTTGTACAGTGCACTGATCTTAACACTAATGAACAGCTTTAGAATTTTTTTTTAACGTTTTACTGCCCTTGCCCTTTTCAGCCAATAGAGTCTCTGTGAGGTCAGTGATATTGGATGAGAAGACCTGGCTCACCATCGGTGTTCCAATTCGGAGTCTCTGTGAGGTCAGTGATATTGGATGAGAAGACCTGGCTCACCATCGGTGTTCCAATTCACCCTAAAGGTATTTAATAGGGTTGAGGTCGGGGGTCTTTGCAGGACACCCGAGTTCCTTTACATCAATCAAACCCGTGCCTTTATGAAGATGTTGGTTGAAAGGATCTGACTCATTCTAATTCATCTCAATGGCGTTTAGTAGGGTTGAGATCTGGGATCTGTACAGGACACGCGAGTTCCTCCACACCAAACTGGTCACACCATGTCTTTATGGAGGTGGCTTTGTGCGCAATCATGGTGGAACAGAAAAGGGTCTTCACCAAACTGTTACCACGAGGTTGAAAGAGCACAACTGTCTACAATGCCCTTGTATGATGGAGTATTAACAGGACCCTTCACTGGAGACACCTGAGTACCTCCCGTTTTACATAATATCATATGGATACTTCCAGGTAAAGATGATGTGGAGAGTATGGTATGTCATGGCAGTATTACCTTCAGATGGACAAAAAGACAGATGAGAAGAGTTTAGGTCTGCAGATTGATTTTTTTCGCTGATGTTTGTCAACCAAAAATAACCTTTTGCTGATTTATGGTGAAAAATTGGGAGTTTCTTTCAATCTCATATCTGGATTGGAAAGCAGGTTATTTTTATTGTTCCCCTCATAGAATCTGTGCTTCTATGTGATTATTTCTACTCAAAAGCTATACTTGTGTCCAGCGAGTTATATGAAGAATGATGGCGGGGGGAGCGCGGCGGCGGATGCACAGACGGTACCAGCTCTGAAGTTACTCATCGTTACCTCATCATACGAGGTGTCCTTTGATTTTTTTTCGTTATTTTCGTTCGTTTTCGTTTCCGATTAACGAATCATTCGAATCGAACGAATCCGAAAAACAACGAAAATCCGAAAAAAAAACTAATTAGAAACAACTAATGTACGAATGAAGAAAATCCGAAAAACGAAAACGAACGAAAAAATTCGTACATTCGTAACTTTTTTTTTTGTTGAATTGGTAATTTTCCGTGTCCCTTACAATGGTGCTGCTTAACGTGCTTCGAATGGATTGAACAAAAAAATTCGTACATTCGTACCTTTTTTTTCGATTCGTAACTTTTTTTTTTTGATTCGTAACTTTTTTTTTCGATTCGTAACTTTTTTTTCGATTCGTAACTTTTTTTTTTTTTTTTTTCGATTTGTAATTTTCCGTGTCTCTATTGAACAAAAAAATTCGTACATTCGTAACTTTTTTTTCGATTCGTAACTTTATTTTTTTCGATTCGTAACTTTTTTTTTTCGATTCGTAAATTATTAAAATGTAATAATAGCATACACATTACATCAAATTATGAATTATGCTCCGATTACGAATCTACGAATGTTACGAATGTACGAATAAATACGAATGCGTCCGAAAATTAAACTAACGAAAAAACGAATCAACGAAAAAATAACTCTTTTACGAATGTACGAATCGTTACGAATACGAACACCGACGACTTACGAATGTACGAATCGTTACGAATCCGAACACCGATGACTTACGAATGTACGAATCGTTACGAATCAACGGAAACGAAAAAAAACGAATTTTTTTCGGAAACGAAAAAACAAATTTTTTTCGGAAACGAAAAAAACAAATTTTTTTCGGAAACGAAAAAAACGAATTTTTTTCGGAAACTAAAAAAACGATTTTTTTTCGGACACGAAAAAAACGAAACAAAAAAAAACGATTTTTTTTGGTTGTGCACATGTCTACTCCACACCAAACTGGTCACACCATGTCTTTATGGAGGTGGCTTTGTACACAGGGGGCACAGTCATGCTGGAGCAGAAAAGGGTCTTCACCAAACTGTTACCACGAGGTTGAAAGAGCACAACTGTCTACAATGCCCTTGTATGATGGAGTATTAACAGGACCCTTCACTGGAGACACCAGAGTACCTCCCGTTTTACATAATATCATATGGATACTTCCAGGTAAAGATGAAGTGGAGAGTATGGTATGTCATGGCAGGATTACCTTCAGATGGACGAAAAGACAGATGAGAAGAGTTCAGGTCTGCAGATTGATTTTTTTCGCTGATGTTTGTCAACCAAAAATAACCTTTTGCCGATTTATGGTGAAAAATTGGGAGTTTCTTTCAATCTCATATCTGGATTGGAAAGCAGGTTATTTTTATTGTTACCCTCATAGAATCGGTCTATGAATATGGCTTTGCTTCTATGTGATTATTTCTAGTTAAAAGCTATACTTGTGTCCAGCGAGTTATATGAAGAATGATGGCGGGGGGAGCGCGGCGGCGGACGCACAGACGGTACCAGCTCTGAAGTTACTCATCGTTACCTCATCATACGAGGTGTCCTTTGAGTCGTAGACATCACCTTCGATCTCCTGAAGCCGTCTGTACACAGCTTGAAGCTTGCGTGCTTCGGGGGGGGGGGGGGGCCTGCAGGTATATGATAAATTCCACATGTATCGCCCCCAGAGAAAAGGGGTGTTTTCATTTACAGCGCTATAAAAAGGAACACCGAGGGGAATATTTTATAGCCCAGTTTTATAATAAAGTACAAAACTCGTAGCAGCGTTAAATGCTTTTACCAGAAACTGTTGAAGAGCAACTCCAGGCAACAAATAAACTAAAAACAAGTCAACGTAGAAAGCTGGTTACATTTACAGCTATGATAAAGTCTTTGTTTCAGCCTTTATGCCGCGTACACGCGACCGGTTTTGCCGTCGGAATAAACTCAGAAGGTTTATTGGACGGAATTCCGATGGAATTGGGCTTATGCTGTCTTGCATACACGCGGTCACACCAAATTCTGACTGTCCAGAACGTGGTGACGTACAACACCTACGACGGGACTACAAAACGTAAGTCCAATAGCCAGTAGCTAATAGCTTCCGTCTCGTACTTGCTTCAGAGCATGCGTCGTTTTTGGTGCGTCGGAACAGCATACAGACGAGCAATTTTTCCGCTCAAAATTTTTTCCATCGGAAAAATTTAGAACATGTTCTCTATCTAAGTCCGCTTTAAAATCGGTTTTGGAGGAAAAGAGGAGGTCTAGCTCTAGAATGATTGTTCTAACTCTATTGTTCGCGGCGAACACCGCTTCCATTTGCGTGCACGACTTACGTATGTGTTCGCTCCTGCACACTAGCATGGAGGGATTAGGGCGCTTTAATTATTTTTTTTTTCATTATTTATTTTATTTTTACATTTTTACACTGTCCCTTTAATTTAAAAAATTTTTTTGATCACTTTTATTCCTATTACAAGGAATATAAAAATCCCTTGTAATAGAAATAAGGGATGACAGGTCCTCTTTATGGAGAGATCTATAAGAACCCAAATCTCTCTTCTACCATTAAAAGCAAAAAAAAAAACTTTGATCTTTTCCTAAAACATTAAAAAAAAAAAAAAAAAATGTGTTTATTTCTGGCCTAGACAGGAAGTGACATCATGAGGTCCTACAAGACCATAGAGGCGATCAGAGACAATCTAGTCTCTGGTAATCTTCTCTTATGCCACGTACACACGTTCGGACTTTGTCCGCCGGACCTAGTCCATCGGACAAACCGCCGGACTTTCCGAGGGGGTGACTTGCCCACACACGCCCGGACTTCCGAGCGTGTGACTTGCCCACACACGCCCGGACTTCTCTGGCGGACAATCCGCGGGAAAAAGTCTGCGGGACTTTTGAAAATGAACGGACTTGCCCACACACGGAGCAGTCCGTTCATTTAGAACGTAACTGCAGGTAGACGGGGCTAGCGAAGGCAGTGAATGCCGACGTGCTAGCCCCATCACCTGGCATGGATTTAAAGGGAATCCCCACGCCGAAAAAATGGCGTGGGGGTCCCCCCCAAATCCATCTCAGACCCTTATCCGAGCACGCAGCCCGGCAGGCCAGGAAAAGGGTGGGGACGAGCAAGCGCCCCCCCCCTCCTGAGCCATACCAGGCCGCGTGCCCTCAACATGGGGGGTGCCCTGGGGAAAGGGGGGCCGTGCGGCCCCCCCACCCCAAAGCACCTTGTCCCCATGTTGATGAGGACAAGGGCCTCTTCCCGACAACCCTGGCCGTTGGTTGTCGGGGTCTGCGGGCTGGGGCTTATCGGAATCCGGGAGCCCTCTTTAATAAGGGGGCCCCCAGATCCCGGCCCCCCACCCTATGTGAATGAGTATGGGGTATGATGTACCCCTACCCATTCACTAAGGTGTAAAATGTAAAGAAAAAAAACACACAGTTTTTAAAAATATTTTATTGCACTGCTCCGGGGTTCTTCTTCCGTCTTGGGGGGTCTTCTCGCCGGACTCCTCCGCTATTTACCGAGCTCTTTTACCGAGCAGAGGAGGCCGGCTACCTTCTTCGTTGTCGACGCCGTCGTCTGGGGGTCTCGATCCGCCTTCGGGGTCTTCCGGGGTCTTCCCGGGGTCTCTTCTGTTCTTGCCGCTGTCGTCGTTTTCTGCGCCGCCGCCTTGTTCTTGTTCTTCTTCCTCTTCCGATGTTGACCCGTCGCTCTCTCTGGCCGGAATGCCAGAGCCGCGCTGTGCTGGGACTTATATAGGGACAAGGGGACAGGGTCACATGCTCATGTCACATGGTGACCCCGCCCCACTGTGATGTCACAGTCCCAGCATCCTCCGGGACTGTGACATCACAAGGGGGCAGGGTCACCATGTGACATGAGCATGTGACCCTGTCCCCTTGTCCCTATATAAGTCCCAGCACAGCGCGGCTCTGGCATTCCGGCCAGAGAGAGCGACGGGTCAACATCGGAAGAGGAAGAAGAAGAAGAAGAAGAACAAGGCGGCGGCGCAGAAAACGACGACAGCGGCAAGAACAGAAGAGACCCTGGAAGACCCCGGAAGACCCCCGAAGGCGGATCGAGACCCCCAGACGACGGCGTCGACGACGAAGAAGGTAGCCGGCCTCCTCCGCTCGGTAAAAGAGCTCGGTAAATAGCGGAGGAGTCCGGCGAGAAGACCCCCCAAGACGGAAGAAGACCCCCGGAGCAGTGCAATAAAATATTTTTTAAAAACTGTGTGGTTTTTTTCTTTACACTTTACACCTTAGGTGAATGGGTAGGGGTACATCGTACGAAACTAATTTATTGACGGTGCCCATGTCTAGTGCGCTTGTAGGGCAAAGTGGATAAATGACCCCCATAGACTAAAACGAAATCGAAATTTTCGGCCAAAATTACTAAAGGCAAATAGATTGTGCACTTTGCAGTTGCTCCAGAGCTTAGTAAATAAGGAGAAGCTCTGCTGACTTCAATCATCCAATCACGTGCAAGCACAAATTGTGTTTTTTTTACATTTTCCTTGCACGTGATTGGGTGTTCTTTGCAAAGTTAACCGTCATCTCATTTACAAAGCTCTGCAGCATTTTCTCTTGCAGGGCGCAACTGTACTTTGCAAGGTGCACAGCCAATTTATCCTTTAGTAAATCAAGCCCCATGGTGTGTGTCCGATAGGAAGAAGGAAATGTACAAAAGGGAAATAGAACAATCTGTGATGATCACATGACATTGATCTGATATCAGACATGATATGTAATAATAGAGGTGTTTGTGTGGGCGGAAGGTTTGTCAGTGCTCTACTAACCTACTTTGTATGAAATCAATGAGTACTGAGAGGCGATGATGAAGGGCGCTGATCTGTACCGCCGACAAAGACGCGTCTTTGGAGTCACAGAGAGAGCGGTGAGTCAACCTGAGCAATTCTTATGTAAGTGTGCGGAGACCGGGGGAGGGAACGAAGAAAACAACCACCTCGGCTCATGGTAATAAAAACGAAAATTTATTTGGAATGAAAAAGTTACAAATTAAAATTAAAGTGATACTAAAAGACTCTTTAACTATTTCAGCTCTGGAAGATTTATCCCCGCCCCTTTCTTGCGATACGGCACTGCGTTATTTTAACTGACAAATTGCGCGGTCGTGGGACGCTGTACCCAAATAAAATGTATGTCCTTTTTTTTTTTTTTTTTACACAAATCGAGCTTTCTTTTGGCGGTATTTTGATCACCTCTGGGGTTTTTATTTTTTGCGCTATAAACGAAAAAAAAAAGAGCGATAATTTGAAAAATAAATTTTTTTTTTTTTATTTTCTGCTATTAACCACTTGAGATCCGCGCTATAGCCGAATGACGGCTACGGCGCCGACCTGCATTGCCGGGACGACGTCTATTGATGTCGTCCCGTGCACGAGCGGCCTGCGCGCCCCCTCTGTGATCAGTGAGTCTATGAGACTCGCTGGATCACGGATCCGAGTAAGGGGTCGATCCCGACCCCTTACCACGTGATCAGCTGTCAGCCAATGACAGCTGATCATGTGATGTCAACACAGCCGGTAATCGGCTATTTTTTCTCCTCGCGCTGACAGCACGAGGAGAAAAAAAAAAGCCGATCACCGGCGGCAGTGAGAGGGACATCAGTTCCAATTACTGCGACCTGCCACCAGCTGCCCACCTGTGCCCCCTACAAGTGCCACCTAGCAGTAGGCAACAGTGCCACCTACCAGTGCCCACCAACACCACCCATCTGTGACCACAGTGCCATCTGTCAGTGCCCACAGTGCCATCTGTCAGTGCACACAGTGCCACCTGTCAGTGCCCACAATCAGTGCCTCAAGAACAGTGCTGCACATCAGTGCCACCTATCAATGCCCATCAGTGCCACCTATCAGTGCCTATCAGTGCCATCTATCAGTGGTACCTATCAGTGCCCATCAGTGCCACCCATCTGTGCTGCCCATCAGGGCCCATCAGTGCCATCTTATATGTGCCAATCAGTGCCACCTTATCTGTGCCCATCAGTACCGACTTATCTGTCCCCATCAGTGCCACCTTATCTGTGCCTGTCAGTGCCGCCTTAACTGTGCCTATTAGTGCCCATCAGTGCAGCCTATCAGTGCCCACCAGTGCCGCCTCATCAGCACTTATCAATGAAGCAGAAAAATTACCTGTTTGCTAAATTTTATAACAAACTATTAAACATGATTTTTTTTTTTTTCTAAATTTTCCATTTTTTTTGTTTGTTTACCAAAAAATAAAAACTCCAGCTGTGATTAAATACCACCAAAAGAAAGCTCTATTTGTGGGGAAAAAATGATAACAATTTCATCTGGGTACAGTGTTGTATGACCGCGCAATTGTCATTCAAAGTGCGTCAGCGCAGAAAGCTGAAAATTGGTCTGGGCAGGAGGGGGGTTTAAGTGCCCAGTAAGCAGGTGGTTAAACATATCCAATAATTAAAAAAAATAATAATAATAATTTCTTCATCAATTTAGACAACCACTTGAGACTGCCCAGTAGTGAACTGGGTCAGACGATGCCCAAAATCCATAAATATATAAAAAAAATATATATATATAAAAAAAAAAAAAATTCCATTCCATAAATACATCCCATAGTTTGTAGACGCTATAACTTTTGCGCAAAATCAATAAACGCTTATTAGGATTTTAAATTTTTTTTTAAATGTAGCAGAATACATATTGTATTCTGCTACGTTTTTTGAAAAAAAAAAAAGAATCCTAATAAGCGTTTATTGATTTTGCGCAAAAGTTATAGCGTCTACAAACTATGGGATATATTTATGGAATGGAATTTTTTTTTTTTTTTTTACTAGTAATGGCGGCTTAAGCTGTCCACACACTATACAAAAAAAAAACTTTTTCGAAAAAACGAATGACCACCAATGCATTTTATTTTACCATTATACAAAATAAATAAATAAAAAAAAAATCAACGTATCTTTCCCTGGTACAATCACGGATATCCTCGGCCGCGATGGCGCTAAGCTGAAAAAATTAAAATAAAATAAATAAAGACAATCCAGAGTATCTGCGTCGGAAACTCTCCCAAAAGATTAATAAAGAGGAAATTTCGGAGAGTGAAAACAAAGCCGACTCAGCAGACGTGTCAGGATAGCGAACGCTGAAGACAAATTGGGGGAAAAAAAAAAAACACGGAAACCTGAGAGGGAGTCGGATAGTTGTAGAAACATCCGCACAGAGCCAAATCTGATGCAGAAAATCAATTTAATTTCCTGAGGATTACCATCCCAGAGATGTCCATCGCTCGCCATCGCCTTCCAGACGCAAAGCTTGTAAAACATCAGCGCAGTACTATTTCTACAGGCGGGGGGGGGGGGGGGGGGGGTGAGATTCACTTTATGTTTAACAGAAGATTCTAAAAACCACCCTGAAGCCCAACTCCGGGCATAGCAAAATAAAATACTCTTGCACTTGCCCCTCCCCGCACTGCAAGTGTTAAATGCTTGCAGGGCTGGTTCAAGGATTTTTGACACCCTAAGTGAAACCTCATTTTGGCTCCACCCCTGACCCCACCCCCTTTTCCCTGCCCATGCATACCCCACCTTTTTAATGAAGCGCCCAAATGCAGCCCACCAGCGCCCATTCAATGCAGCCTCACCAGCGCCCATCAATGCAGCCTCACCTGCGCCCATAAAATGCAGCCTCACCAGCGCCCATAAAATGCAGCCTCACCAGCGCCCATCAATGCAGCCTCACCAGCGCCCATCAATGCAGCCTTAACAGCGCCCATCAATGCAGCCTTAACAGCGCCCATAAAATGCAGCCTCACCAGCGCCCATCAATGCAGCCTCACCAGCGCCCATCAATGCAGCCTTAAGACCACTTTCACACTGAGATGCTTTTCAGGCGCTTTCACGCTAAAAACAGCTCCTGAAAAGCTCACGAAAACTTATTTCCATTAAAATCAATGAACACTTTCACACTCGGGCAGTGTGCTGGCAGGGCTGTGAAAAACTCCCCTCCCCATGGAAATGAATGGAAAGCTCTTCAAAAGCGCCTGAAAAGCTCTTCAAAAGCGCTCAGTGTTTTTACTGGCAGTTTAGAAGCGCCTCAGTGTGAAAGTGGCCTAACAGTGCCCATAAATGCAGCCTCACCAGCGCCCATAAAATGCAGCCTCACCAGCGCCCATCAAATGCAGCCTCACCAGCACCCATCAATGTAGCTTCACCAGCGCCCATCAATGCAGCCTTAACAGCGCCCATAAATGCAGCCTCACCAGCGCCCATCAATGCAGCCTCACCAGTGCCCATCAATGCAGCCTCACCAGCGCCCATTAATGTAGCCTCACCAGCGCCTATCAATACAGCCTCACCAGCGCCCATTAATACAGCCTCACCAGCACCCATAAAATGCAGCTAACCAGTGCCCATCAATAAATGTTTGCTTGCTTCCATTCATTCGGGAGTCGGTACCCAGACACAGTCCTCCACCGCTGCTGCGCCTCTGACACTATGTGAGGACGGAGTGGCCACTGCCTGCTGATGCTGAGACTTAATTGCTTGCTACAGAGAGAAGAGAGTAGGAACACCAGTGGCTTGGCGCCCTAGGCAGCAGGGCGCCCTAGGTGGCTGTCTAGTTTGCCTAGTGGTAGCACCGGCCCTGAATGTTTGTTAGGTCTAGGAGTGCTGAAATAAGAAGTAGTACTTTCCTGCACTCCAGCGCGGTGACCAGTCCCCTACAGCCTCCTTTCTAAAGCCACATGCACACTATTGTTCTCCGTGTCACCTTTTCTCCTGCATGAATTTAACAACAGAAAGACGTTTATTTGCATGCGCGTTCACAAGTGCTTATGCGCCTTAATGAGCGTTTACACATCGGGTGTTAATGCATAATGGCAGAATGTACATTTATTCTGACCATTAGAATGTACTAACATGCTAACAAATCTTTATGCCCGTTTAGTCTCTAAACACCCCTGACTCTAAACTCCTGTAAATGCCTATAATAGGCTAACATGGAGGGGCGTTTAGAGGCAGAGAAAAAAAAAGCCCAACTTGCCCCTTCCCTTGTTGCCACGGTTGATCCAACAACAGTTAGGAAGGAGATGGCCGATTCATAACTGCAGCTTGTGTTGGCTCACAGTGCTTTCCAGATACATGCAGCGGCAAGAGGAATGCAAAGGGAGGGGGAACATGTTAGCTTCAACATTCCTCTTTATGAGGTTCCGACCTGCCCCTCACCCTCCAGCTGCAGGTAATCAAACAACAGCTAGGAAGGAGGTGGCTGATTCATAACTGCAGCTGGTGTTGGCTCGCAGCGCTTTCCAGAGACATGTAACAGCAAGAGGAATGCAGAGGGAGGGGGGAACATATCAGCCTGTGCATTCCTCATTATGAGGCCCGACCTGCACCTCCCCCTGCAGCCGCAAGGTGATCAGACAACAGCTAGGAAGTAGACGGCTGATTCATAACAGCAACTTATGTTGGCCCACAGCACTTTCCAGAGACATGCAACGGCAAAAGGAATGCAAAGGGAGAGGGAACATGTCAGCTTCTGCATTCCTCTTTACATAGCTCCCAACTGTTCCTGATTTCGAGGGACTGTCGCCAATTTGGAGCAATGTCCCTCTTTCCCCCTCGTTTGTTCCTCATTCTGGTCTGATCCATATTCAGTGGTTTGTGAGTAATGCGGTTAACGAGCGTTTCGCAAAACAAGCCCTGTATTTCTAAAAAATCCTAACTCGGTTTGCGAGTGTTGTCTCGCAAAACGAGCAGGATTCAGGCCAAAAGCGGTGTACAGTACCGCTTTTGGTCTGAGGTGGGGGACGCCGGAGCCGAACAGCGCCGATCGTCGGCATTTGGAAATGCACGGAAAGGCCCGAGGACAGTTCGGCTGACTTCGGCAAACCTCGGAAAGGCTCGTGAACGGAGTCTTTCCGAGGTTTGCTGAGGTCAGCCGAAGTGTGCTCGGGCCTTTTCAGGCCATTTCCGAGGCTCTCCGGCACCCCCCATTGAAGTCAATGCGGAACAAATTATTTTAGTTTCCATTGACTTCAATGGGAAAACTCGCTTTGATATGCGAGTACTTTGGATTACGTGCATTCTCCTGGAACGGATTATGCTCGTAATCCGAGGTTCCACTGTAGTTATATATAAAATGCACTTTTATATCTTTCAAAAAGTGTTTCCCAGTGCTAAACCTTTCATCTAAATTCTATATTGCTGCATTTGTAAATGTTATAAGCCAATATAAATGAATAGGAGTGGCAAAAAAAGTTCTTGTGGATTTAATTAACCTTTTTTTGGGTTAATTCTCCTTTAAGGGGGGGGGGGGTGTCGGGGGGAGGGGGTGGCCTATGTCTACATACAATTGCAAGTAGGTGTCCCTCATTCCCATCTCAAAATGTTGGGAGGTATGATCTTTATGAGGTCTGACCTGCCCCTCCCCCTCCAGCCGCAGTGATCAGACAACAGCTAGGAAGGAGACGGCTAATTCATAACTGCAATTTGTTTTGGCTTTGAGGACTTTCCTGAGACATGCAACGGCAAGAGGAACGCAGAGGCAGGGGGAACATTTTAGCTTCTGGAGGGGGAGCATTTCTCGTTATAAGGTCCGACCTGCACCTCCCTCCCTTCAGCCACTAGACATGTGCAATTAGTTTCGTACGAATCGAAAATTCGTACGAATTTCCGTAAATTCATACATTCGGGAGGATCCGAAATACGAATTGCTAGGCTTCCGAATTTTGTATGAAATACGAAAATTTTGTTTACGAATTTAGGATCCGAATTCTGTTACAACGGAAACGTGACTGGGGTTTTGTTGACCAATCAGGGAGACTGAATCGGACAAAATAAGAATGTTCGTTAATTACGATTATTCCTTATTGTTCGTTAAAGAGGGAGTCCACCTAAAAAAAATGATTATTAATAGCCAGCAGCTACAAATACTGCAGCTGCTGACTTGAAATAAATGGACACTTACCTGTCCCAGGGTCCAGCGATGTCGGCAGCCGAAGCCGAGGGTTCTCGGCTGCTGCCGCCGCCATTCTCATTGAGGGAATCAGGAAGTGAAGTGTTGCGGCTTCACTTCCCTGTTCCCTAGTGCGCATGCGCGAGTCGCGCTACATGTCGTAAGTGGTCCCCGCTATCTCCTGGGACCTGTGTTTTTCCCAGGAGACAGCGGGGGGTGACGCGAAGGGGTGTGACTCCCGCGGGAGTCTATTCCCGGAAGTGGGTGCAGATACCTGTATTATACAGGTATCTGCACCCCCCTCCCCCCTGAAAGGTGACAACTCAGGGCTCAAGTCCTGCGGGAACGCATGGGAACGGAGTTCCTGTACTTTTTCCACAACAGGAACTCAGTTCCTGTTAGCAGCCGTGTCCTGCAAGACTTTGAAGTATGCGAGCTGTGTGGCAGGTGCTACACCAGCAGCTGCCGACGCAGCTCGCAATAGTAAGTGCCGCACAACTGACCATTCAGGCATTGCCAGTAGGGGTCCCCAGGACAGCTTCCACTTCGATCTACCTGTCAATCACAGCTAGCTGACAGGTAGATCAGGTCCCTGCTGCTAAGAGATTGTATTTAGTCAGACCTTTTGTGATGCGCTCCTCCCCGCCGGCCCCTCCTGATTTTCTGTCTCCCCATCTCCCCCCCCCCCCCCAGTCTCCTGCATACTTGCTCTGTGTGTCCTGCTGAATCCCCCCCCCCCCCCTCCTCTATTTTCAGTGCCATATGATGAGAGAACCCAGAGGAAGAGCACAGCTATTCTGCTCACAGGACATGCAGGGAGAGAGGTGAGCTGAGGGAGGAACATCAGTTTGGGGTGGTAATCTGAGCACAATACCTGGCAAAGTTTAATGCCAGGAGGGAAGTTTATGTGAAAATATGTGAAGGGTTGGAATAGCAGTGAGTGTGTGTTGGAGCCCTGCAGAGTTTGCAGCCCCCCCAAGCCAACATACATCTCCTAAGCAGGAACACATCACCGTTTAACCCTGTGTTATCCAAACTCTGTTCAATGAAAAGTGTAAACTCACCACATAAACACTCTATATACAAAATAAAATTCCCCAATAAAGATCAGAACATGATGTTCACATTTGCATGGAAGCACAATTGAATGAATGCTGATTATTCAGAGAATTGCCGTATTTATGTTTATTGAGGATTGTTTTTTTTTTTTTTATGTACTAACAGTTAAGCTTCATACACACAATACGAAAATTGGATGAAAAATACCACTATTGAAGCGTTTGTGCATATGAGCGTCTTTTTTTTTTTTTTTTTTTTTGGTGGGCGAGTGGATCTTGGGTGGGAGTTCCCACACTTTTTTCCCCAGGACTTGACCCCTGTGACAACTGTGGCACCGGAGGGGGTGAGGGTTCTGATGAGTGGAAGTTCCACTTTTGGGTGGAGCTCCGCTTTAATTACGATTATTCGTTATGATGAAGTTAACCACTTAAGCCCCGGACCAATTTGCAGCCAAAGAATCACGGTCACGGAGCTCAGGACCGGTTTGCGAGCGCGCCGCCAGCGGCGTGCATGTGACCCATGGCTGGGCACTTAAAGAGCTGATGTGCCCAGCCGTGCCATTCTGCCTACGTAAATGTGCAGGAGGCGGTCCTTAAGTGGTTAAAAATACAGAAAGTCAGCACAGCACAGGGATGGTGGGAGCCCCTCATAATGATAAATTCGTCATAACGAAGGTTCGTAATTGTTACGAAAAGTTTACGAACCTAACGAAAATTAGTATTTCGTACGAATCAAAATTGAATTTCAGACACGAATTATGAAATACGAATTAGCGGCTAATACGAAACAAAACCTGTTTATTGACAGCGCGCAAATTTCTATCAGCCACAGCTGATCAGACAACAGCTAGGAAGGAGGTATCTGGTTCATAAGTGCAGCTTGTTTTGGCTCTGAGGACTTTCCTGAGACAGGCAATGGCAAGAGGAATGCAGAAGCTGACACCTTCCCCTCTCCCTTTGCACACCTCTTGCCGTTGCATGTCTCAGTAAAGTGCTCAGAGCCAAAACAAGCTGCAGTTAGGAATCAGCCATCTCCTTCCTAGCTGTTGTCTGATTAGCCACCGCAGGGGAGGGGCAGGTTGGACATCATAACTACTGATAGGAAGCACCTAGCAGCATGGGACAAATTGCTACATGCACTTCATCCCATAGGGGACAACACAGAAATAAACATTACATAGAACATGGAACATTGCATTACATAAAAAGGGAAAGCTGAGTAACGAGGATTTTCAGCATGTAAAAGGAGAAGAAGCAATTTGTAGGCGACATTCTGTGCGCATTTCCCGACACATAATTGTGCGCTTTCCCGACACATACAGAAGTTTTCTGCCCTCTATCAGACGTATCGCAGTGCCCTGAGCCTAGGTACACACTAAGAATCACGTATCAATCGCAGAGGAACCGCACTGCATTCCTGTATGATTCACATGCGATTCAGTGCGGTGTGATTTGAGCCCAGTCATTTTGAGTGGCTCAAAACTCACTGCATCTGCACAAGAGTCACGCATGCAGAAGTTTTGGGTATGAACGGCAACTGGAATGCATGGCCATTTTGTACCATGAGATTTGGTGCAGGCAAATGCACTGCACTTGCGATCTGCGTTTGGGGAGTCGTTAAGATTGCACTGACACCTACTGCAGATCGCAAGGGCAGTGTGATCTGAATGCACTGATGAGGGTGCATTGATAGGCTGCACTAATGAGGAAGCACTGATGGGCACTGATGAGGCTGCATTGATAGGCTGCCAGAGTTGGTCATCTTACTTTAAAGAAGTAATTAGTTAAGTTACAAATTACTTCTCCCAAAAAGTAATTGTGTTAGTAACTCAGTTACTACATTGGAAAAGTAATTAGTTACGCAGCAAAGTAACTGAATCTTTTTTTAATATTCTATACGTGTAACTAAGGGGCGGGTCTAGTATTACTGTAAGCAAGGGGCGCATTTATTATTATTGTTATATATCGTGTAACCAAGGGGCAGATCTGTTATAGCGTGTAAGCAAGGGGCGGGTCTATTATTGTTATATCGTGTAAGGGGCGGGTCTATTATTATTATATCGTGTAAGGGGCGGATGGCTACAGAAGAGGGCGAATGTTAAATTAATGGGCAGAGCTCGATATATAACAATAATAATAAATGTGCCCCTTGGTTACAGTAATACTAGACCCGCCCCTTACTTACACGATAGACGCCCCTTGCAGAGTAGCACAAGCATCAGGAGCGTGCGGCATCATCTCGTACAATTACATGTTAACTGCGCCTGCGCGGTGTAGAGTTCACTCAGAGCTGTTTAGGTTCGGCAATTTTCGGAAGCTCCGTAGTCCTTCGTACTGCGCAAGCCCTGCGCCTGCGCAGTACAGGGGGTCCTTATCCTGCGGGTGAACTTTTTCGGCAGGACACCGGAATTACACTACTGCCATCTAGTGGCGGTAGATGTAATTGGGGTAACTAAGCCAAAGTAATGGGAACTAAGTTACCATGAGGGGAAAAGTAATCAGTTAGATTACTTGTTACCCTCTAAAGTAACTGCGTTAGGTAACTCAGTTTATTTTAACTCTAACTTTTAAGTTACTTACATCACTGTAGGCTGCACTGATAAGCACTGATAAGCTGCACTGATGAGGCAACACTGATGAGGCTGCACTGATAGGCGGAACTGATGGGCACTAATAGGCAGCACTGACAGGCAGCACAGATGGGCACTGATAGGCGACACTGATGTAGACTAATGAAGAGGCATTGATAAGGAGGCACTGATGAGGCTGCACTGATGGGCACTGATGAGGTGGCACTGATGGGCACTGATGAGGCAGCACTAATGGGCACTAATAAGCTGCACTGATGGGCACTGATGAGGCAGAACTGATGGGCACTGATGAGCTGCACTGATGAGCCAGCACTGACGGGCACTGATGAGGAGGCATTGATGAGGCGGCCCTGATGGGCACTAATAGACAGCACAGATAGGCAGCACGGAGGGGCACTGATAGGCGGCACTGATGGGGACTGATAGGCGGCACTGATGGGGACTGATAGGCGGCACTGATGAAGCTGCACTGATAGGTTGCACTGAGGGGAAGTAATAGGTGGTACTGATGGGCACTGATGAGGCCTGATAGGCTGCACTGATTGGTACTGATAGGGCATCACCGATGATCAGCAGTCACATGAAGGACACAACGGTCCCAGAGCACGCCAGATGCACGCCGTAGGAGGCGTGCAGGGGGCAGGATTCTGAGAGGGTTTTCATCCAAGGACTGGATGACCACACCGTAGCCATCTACGTAGGTGGTTAACAACCCTATTCATTTATTAACGTGCGCATTTTTGCGCGTGCCAAATCTCATGGTGCCGCAGCTCGATTTTGCAAAAGGGTCAGGGACTTCCTTTGCGCATTTCACACATGCAGGGAAACCCATTGCAATGAAACTTGCGGGAAACGCGCTCTGTCGCACCTGCAGGGTGTGAACGGCGCCATAAGCCGCGTGAGGGGGGGAGATGTAACAAATCTAAAAGTCTTGTTATCCCAATATGGCTGCACGCGCAGAAATAGACGTCGAGGCCGTGACAGACGCCATCCTGTGTCGTGTTTTTCTTTTTTCCTCCGGAGTCGCCCTTTAGGCTCGGCGGTATAGCGTGAGCGGCCGCGTCTAATGTCTTTGCTCAGCAGGTGAATTCCACTCACATCTGTTGAAGATTTGCACAGTGCAGAAAACGCACATGGCTGTGAGAAAAGTAGAAGGTGGGGGGGCAGGGGGGGGGATGGGAGAAGGGAGCGTTTCCCGCTTGGCACCCCCCAAGCTGAACAAAGTTGCTGATGGAGTGATTGGGTCTGCCGGCGCTCTGCGGCCCCCTTTAATGAAATTTGCAGACACGAATAGGAAACGCCGAGTTATTTATAGCCAATGGAGGAATGCGATGCCTAATTGTGCTTAGTCTATTGCTAAGTATGGAATCTGTTTGCTATTAGAATTTACAACCTTTCACCAACAACCTTTCGATTCCTTTTTATTGTGAAGACGTCTGAACAGCGATATTGGTGATTACGTTCGCTTTCTAAGAAAACGATTTGAGGGGGGGGGAGTAGAGAGCGATCGCTCGGCCGCTCGTTTTTTTTTTTTCCTCCAGACCCAAAGATGTTTTATACATTTCCGACCAGATGTACGTACAGAGATATACATGTCAGCCCAGACGGTTGTCTGCCTTTCCTCTCGCCACAAAACCGCGATTGCGTCGAATTAGCACCGAGCGACCACTCAGCACAGCACACTTAATAACCAATAGAAACGCAGGGGTCATAGGGGCAATCAGTCTGGTTTTATATTTAATAGACATGTGCAATTCGTTTCGTTTTTTTTCGTTATATTCGTTCATTCGTTATCGTACGAATGAACGAACGATTCGCAAAAAATTTTAACGAATAACAAATCGTTCGAATCGAACGAATCCGAAAAACAACGAAAATCCGAAAAAAAATAATTAGAAACAACGAATCTACGAAAGAAGAAAATCCGAAAAATGAAAACAGGAACAACGAAAATCAATTCGTACATTCGTAACTTTTTTTTTTTTTGTTGAATTGGTAATTTTCCGTGTCCCTTACAATGGCGCTGCTTAACGTGCTTCGAATGGATTGAACGAAAAAATTTGTACATTCGTAACTTTTTTTTTTCGATTCGTAATTTTCCGTGTCTCTTAACCACTTCCCGACCGGCCACTGCATATATAGGTCAGCAGAATGGCACGGGCAGGCAAAATCACGTACCTGTACGTGATCGTGCATTTGCCTGCCCGTGGGTCGGGAGCGTGCCGCCAGCGGCGCGCTCGCGACCCGGTCGGGAGCTCCGTGACCCCGGCCGCGGGACCAGCGGACCCGATCGCCGCTGGTGTCCCGCGATCGGGTTACGGAGCTGAAGAACGGGGAGAGGTCTATGTAAACAAACCTCTCCCCGCGCTTCCTACTCTGCCTGTCATTGATCGGCTGTTCCCTGTCATCGGGAAAGCCGATCAATGACGTCAGACGTCAGCCCCGCCCCCTAATGTAAAAAAAAAAACACACACGTCACAGCCCATAACCCCTCCCCTCCCCCTAGTGGTTAACCCCTTCACTGCAACTGTCATTTATACAGGAACCAATGCATTTAAATAGCATTGATTGCCGGGGGGCTGGGGCAACCTGAACAGATAGATAATTAATGTAATATTAAAAAAGAAAATGAAAACCCCTCCAGCCATCGTCCGTCCGATGCCCAAGCAATCCCACCCCCCCGTTTACTTATTATGCCATTGGCGGCATGGGTGGCACTGTCTGCAGCACAAAATGGCATTGGCGGCATGGGTGGCACTGTCTGCAGGTAGCGCATGCGTTATGGCATTAGTGTCATGGGTGGCACTGTCTGCAGCACATTACGGCATTGGCGGCATGGGTGGCACTGTCTGCAGCACAATGTGGCATTGGTGGCATGGGTGGCACTGTCTGCAGGTAGTGCATGCATTATTGAATTAGTGTCATGTGTGGCACTGTCTGCAGCACAATGTGGCATTGGCGGCATGGGTGGCACTGTCTGCAGGTAGCGCATGCGTTATGGCATTAGTGTCATGGGTGGCACTGTCTGCAGCACATTACGGCATTGGCAGCATGGGTGGCACTGTCTGCAGCACAATGTGGCATTGGTGGCATGGGTGGCACTGTCTGCAGCACAATGTGGCATTGGTGGCATGGGTGGCACTGTCTGCAGGTAGTGCATGCATTATTGAATTAGTGTCATGTGTGGCACTGTCTGCAGCACAATGTGGCATTGGCGGCATGGGTGGCACTGTCTGCAGGTAGCGCATGCGTTATGGCATTAGTGTCATGGGTGGCACTGTCTGCAGCACATTACGGCATTGGCAGCATGGGTGGCACTGTCTGCAGCACAATGTGGCATTGGCGGCATGGGTGGCACTGTCTGCAGGTAGCATTGACATTGGCAGCATGGATGAGAAAACTAAATATCACTTGTAGACAAACCTGCACTTTGTTTCAGGACGGGGTCTGGGGAGGGGCCAGGGGTGGGGCTGAAGGTGGGACCAGGGGTGGAGCTGAAGTGGCTCCGTCATGTAGGCAGTACGGGGCCCCATGATTTCTATCAGCGGCCTGGCAACATTGTAACTTTGCAGCAAGACACAAAGTGCAAAGAAAAGCTGATGATCTACAACGTTGTATCTTTGTAGCAATTACAGGGTGGGAGGCTGCATCAGGGTCGGATCTGTGTCAGACATTTGTGAACACAACCAAGAACTGAACAGCTTAGCCTGGAAAGTGAAAACGAATGCAGTCACCAGCTATATATATATATATGGACTTATCATGCTTTGCTTTCTCTATGGACTTTGTTGTGCATGTTTAAGAAATCAAAACAAGGGGTCAGTGGTGATAATAGGATTCCGAAGCATAGGGTGGCCAGGTATAAGAAAGCAATGGTGTAAAGCCCTCTCCTGATTGGCCAGAAATGAGATTTCTGATTAGAAATCCTGGAGGACGAGGAGGCTTTGGCATTGTGGAGCTCCTATGACTTGTGAACTGTCCTCTGACCTGTCAGTACCATGGACAGTGATCGGGATACAACAGACTGCTCAGGACTCCGGGACATCGCGCTATTTGTAGACACTTTCAGAGACAAATATCGGCCATTGAAGACAATGAATATCCAATTCCAGGACAGGAATAGTCATATAGCACGATGAGGGCCCCCGGGGGCCATTGGTGCAAATACAACCCACCACAATGTGTCCATCTTGGAAGTACAACAAAACAATGAGAAGGCACAGTGGTGTAGTGGGTAGCACAGTGGTGTAGTTGGTAGCACAGTGGTGTAGTTGGTAGCACAGTGGTGTAGTTGGTAGCACAGTGGTGTAGGTGGCAGCACAGTGGTGTAGTGGGTAGCACAGTGGTGTAGTTGGTAGCACAGTGGTGTAGTTGGTAGCACAGTGGTGTAGTGGGTATCACAGTGGTGTAGGTGGTAGCACAGTGGTGTAGTGGGTAGCACAGTGGTGTAGTTGGTAGCGCAGTGGTGTAGTTGGTAGCACAGTGGTGTAGTTGGTAGCACAGTGGTGTAGTTGGTAGCACAGTGGTGTAGTGGGTAGCACAGTGGTGTAGTTGGTAGCACAGTGGTGTAGTGGGTAGCACAGTGGTGTAGTGGGTAGCACAGTGGTGTTGTGGGTAGCACAGTGGTGTAGTGGGTAGCACAGTGGTGTTGTGGGTAGCACAGTGGTGTAGTTGGTAGCACAGTGGTGTAGTGGGTAGCACAGTGGTGTAGTTGGTAGCACAGTGGTGTAGTGGGTAGCACAGTGGTGTAGTGTGTAGCACAGTGGTGTAGTGGGTAGCACAGTGGTGTAGTGGGTAGCACAGTGGTGTAGGTGGTAGCACAGTGGTGTAGTGGGTAGCAAAGTGGTGTTGTGGGTAGCACAGTGGTGTAGTGGGTAGCACAGTAGTGTAGGTGGTAGCACAGTGGTGTAGTGGGTAGCACAGTGGTGTTGTGGGTAGCACAGTGGTGTAGTTGGTAGCACAGTGGTGTAGTGGGTAGCACAGTGATGTAGTGGGTAGCACAATGGTGTAGTGGGTAGCACAGTGGTGTAGTTGGTAGCACATTGGTGTAGTGGGTAGCACAGTGGTGTAGTTGGTAGCACAGTGGTGTAGTGGGTAGCACAGTGGTGTAGTTGGTAGCACATTGGTGTAGTGGGTAGCACAGTGGTGTAGTAGCACAGTGGTGTAGTGGGTAGCACAGTGTAGTGTTGTAGTTGGTAGCACAGTGGTGTAGTGGGTAGCACAGTGGTGTAGTTGGTAGCACAGTGGTGTAGTTGTTAGCACAGTGGTGTAGTGGGTAGCACATTTGTGTAGTGGGTAGCACAGTGGTGTAGTTGGTAGCACAGTGATGTAGTGGGTAGCACAGAGGTGTAGTTGGTAGCACAGTGGTGTAGTTGATAGCACAGTGGTGTAGTGGGTAGCACAATGGTGTAGTGGGTAGCACAGTGGTGTAGTTGGTAGCACATTGGTGTAGTGGGTAGCACATTGGTGTAGTGGGTAGCACATTGGTGTAGTGGGTAGCACAGTGGTGTAGTTGGTAGCACAGTGGTGTAGTTGGTAGCACAGTGGTGTAGTGGGTAGTACAGTGGTATAGTGGGTTGCACTCTCATCTAGCAGTAAAAAGGGTCACTGGTTCGAATCATAACCACAACTCTACCTGCCTGGAGTTTGCATGTTATTCCTGTGCCGGTTTCCTCCCACACTCCAAAGACATGCTGGTAGGTTAATTGACTTCTGTCTAAATTGGCCCCAGTATATGAATGTGATTTAGGAGCCTTAGAGTGTAAGCTCCTTGAGGGTAGGCACTGATGTGAATGTACAATGTATATGTAAAGCGCTGCGTAAATTTATGGCGCTATATAAGTACCATTAATAATAACAATGGAGATCGCGCTTCTTGTTGCTTTCTTTGAACCCGATGAGGTCACCGGGCAACATGTCAAGAGAGACAGTGGGCAACAGGTCAAAAGCGGTGGTGACCAACAGTGGACAACATATCAAGAGGAGCAGTGGGCAACAGGTCAAGAGGGCCAATGATCAACAGGTTGAAGAGGGGCAGTGGACAACACTGGACATGCCAAAAGGGACAGTGGACAACATGTCAAGAGAGGCAGTAAACAAAAGTGGGCAATATGTCAAGTGGGGCAGTGGTCAACAGTGGGCAAGATGCCAAGAATGACAGTCACCAACAGTGGGCAACAGGTCAAGAGGGGCAATGAACAACAGGTCAAGAGGGGCAATGGCCAACATCTCAAGAGGGGCAGTGGCCAACAGTGGGCAACAGGTCAAGAGGGGCAATGAACAACAGGTCAAGAGGGGCAATGGCCAACATATCAAGAGGGGCAGTGTCCAACATCTCAAGAGGGGCAGTGGCCAAAAGTGGGCAACAGGTCAAGAGGGCCAATGATCAACAGGTTGAAGAGGGGCAGTGGACAACACTGGACATGTCAAAAGGGACAGTGGGCAACATGTCAAGAGAGGCAATGTGTAACAGTGGCCAACATGTCAAGAAAGGCAGTGACCAACAGTGGGCAATATGTCAAGTGGGGCAGTGGTCAACAGTGGGCAAGATGCCAAGAGTGACAGTCACCAACAGTGGGCAACAGGTCAAGAGGGGCAATGAACAACAGGTCAAGAGGGGCAATGGCCAACATATCAAGAAAGGCAGTGACCAACAGTGGGCAATATGTCAAGTGGGGTAGTGGTCAACAGTGGGCAAGATGCCAAGAGTGACAGTCACCAACAGTGGACAAAATGTTAAGAGAGGCAATGGGCAACAGTGGGAACAGGACAAGAGGGGGCAATGGCCAACAGTGGACAACATATCAAGAGGGGCAGTGTCCAACATGTCATGAGGGGCAGTGGTCAACAGTGGGCAACATGTCAAGAGGGGCAGTGGTCAACAGTGGGCAACATGTCAAGAGGGGCAGTGGTCAACAGTGGGCAACATGTCAAGAGGAGCAATGGCCAACATGTCAAGAAAGGCAGTGACCAACAGTGGGCAATATGTCAAGTGGGGTAGTGGTCAACAGTGGGCAAGATGCCAAGAGTGACAGTCACCAACAGTGGGCAACAGGTCAAGAGGGGCAATGAACAACAGGTCAAGAGGGGCAATGGCCAACATATCAAGAAAGGCAGTGACCAACAGTGGGCAATATGTCAAGTGGGGTAGTGGTCAACAGTGGGCAAGATGCCAAGAGTGACAGTCACCAACAGTGGACAAAATGTTAAGAGAGGCAATGGGCAACAGTGGGAACAGGACAAGAGGGGGCAATGGCCAACAGTGGACAACATATCAAGAGGGGCAGTGTCCAACATGTCACGAGGGGCAGTGGTCAACAGCGGGCAACATTTCAAGAGGGGCAGTGGTCAACAGTGGGCAACATGTCAAGAGGGACAATGGGCAACATGTCATATGGGGCAGTGGTCAACAGTGGACAAGATGTCAAGAGTGACAGTCACCAACTGTGGGCAACATATCAAGAGGGGCAGTGTCCAACATGTCAAGAGGGGCAATGGCCAACAGCGGACATCATATCAAGATGGGCAGGGGCCAATAGTGGGCAAAAAGTCAAGAGAGGCCATGGCCAACAGTGGGCAACAGGTCAAAAGGGGTGGTGACCAACAGTGGACAACATATAAAGAGTGGCAGTGGTCAACAGGTCAAAAGGGGCAATGGTCAATAGTGGGCAACAGGTTGAAGAGGGGCAGTGGACAACATGTCAAAAGGGGCAGTGGACAAAAGTGGGCAATATGTCAAGAAGGGCAGTGGGTAACAGTGGGCAACAGGTTAAGAGAGGCAGTGGCCAAGATGTCAAGAGGGGCAATGGGTCACAGTGGGCAACATGTCAAGAAAGGCAGTGGCCAACAGTGGGCAACATGTCATATGGGGCAGTGGTCAACAGTAGCCAAGATGTCAAGAGTGACAGTCACCAACGGTGGGCAACTTGTCAAGAGGGGCAATGGGCAACAGTGGGAACAGGTCAAGAGGGGGCAATGGCCAACAGTGGACAACATATCAAGAGGGGCAGTGTCCAACATGTCACGAGGGGCAGTGGACAACATGTTTAGAAGGGCAGTGGCCAACAGTGGGCAACATGTGAAAAGGGGCAGTGGCCAACATGTCAAGAGGGGCAATGGGCAACAGTGGGAACAGGTCAAGAGGGGCAATGGCCAACAGTGGACAACATATCAAGAGGGGCAGTGTCCAACATCTCAAGAGGGGCAGTGGTCAACAGTGGGCAACATGTCAAGATGGCATCAATAAAAAATGGCCATCGGTAGTATATGTGACAGTTTGACAACAGAGGAACGTAATTGGAGGACATTTGTCAACCTACAACAGGAAGTGCCTGAAGAAAGACCTTCGTGGCAGGATCACCAAGCACTCTGCTAATGAAAGCTTTACAAATTTTAAAAGTAACTTTAACAAATTGCAATAACATTATAAATCGTATATGAGAGCGTTTCCTTTTTTATTTATGCGACACCCAGAGAGAGAAAGAGAAAGTGATTGCAAAGTAAAATCCCTTTTTTTGTCTTGTAGTTCAAACGCAGTGGACTGGCCTCCCCTCCTGTGCTGGAGGAACATGAAAGGCCCCGAAAATCTGATGGAACGGAAGATTAGTTCTGGATGAGGAATTTCGTGGATTTCCACCAAGTCAAATTTCTTTAACCTTTGTCCAGGTAGTTTGTGAAACTTGTTTGATGGAGCCGGGGGTCACCTGGAGTTAAATCCAGCAAAATGAAGGCATGACCCCCAACTCAAAAGTTTATATTGAAGTGACAAAATCCTTATTCTCCAAAAATCATCCATACATGTCCACTACTTAATGGTCCTGTAATCTATTTTTCATTCAATTATTTCTTACTCTGTTTTTCTGCCTCCTTGTAACATTCACTGAGAGCTCATGAACCTCTCCTTGTCCTTGTCCAGTCTATAGTCCATTGTCCACAGCATAGTCCAGTCTATAGTCCATTGTCCATATTCCACAGCATAGTCCAGTCTATAGTCCGTTATACAGTCTATGGTCCATAATTATTTTTTTATTGTCAATTGTCCAAAGCATACTGTAGTCCAATCTATTCTCCATAGTCCATAGTCAAGTCTTTGGTCCATTGTCCATAGTCCACAGCATGGTCCAGTCTATAGTCCATAGTCAAGTCTATGGTCCATAATCCATTGTCCATAGCATAGTCCATTCTATACTCCATAGTCCATAGTCAAGTCTATGGACCATAATCCATTGTTCATTGTCCATAGGCCACAGGATAGTGCAGTCTACAGTCCATAGTCCAGTCTATGGTCCATAATCCATTGTCCATAGTCCACAGCATAGCCCAGTCTATAGTCCTCAGTCCATAGTTCATGGTCTAAAATCTACAGTCCAAAGCCTACAGTCCATTGTCCATGGTTCACAGTCCATAGTCTAGTCTATAGTCCATAGTTCAGGGTCTAGTCCATAGCCCATAGTCCATAGCCCATAGTCCAAAGTCTGGAGTACATTGTCCAAAATCCATTGTCTATAGTCCACAGCATAGTCTAGTCTATAGTTCATAATCCATTGTCCATAGTCCACAGTATAATCAAGTCTATGGTCCATAATCCATTGTTCAGTGTCCATAGTCCACAGCATAGTCCAGTCTATAGTCCTCAGTCCATAGTTCATGGTCTAAAATCTACAGTCCAAAGCCTACAGTCCATTGTCCATGGTTCACAGTCCATAGTCTAGTCTATAATCCATAGTTCAGGATCTAGTCCA
The DNA here is from genome assembly GCA_028564925.1 of Lithobates sylvaticus. Classification (NCBI taxonomy): domain Eukaryota; kingdom Metazoa; phylum Chordata; class Amphibia; order Anura; family Ranidae; genus Lithobates; species Lithobates sylvaticus. The sequence goes on along the minus strand of CM053037.1, from coordinate 191,902,250 downwards.
TAGCCCATAGACCACAGTCCATAACCCATAGTCCAAAGTCTGGAGTAGATTGTCCAAAATCCATTGTCTATAGTCCACAGCATAGTCTAGTCTATAGTCCATAATCAATTGTCCATAGTCCACAGTATAATCAAGTCTATGGACCATAATCCATTGTTCATTGTCCATAGGCCACAGGATAGTGCAGTCTACAGTCCATAGTCCAGTCTATGGTCCATAATCCATTGTCCATAGTCCACACTATAGTCAAGTCTATGGTCCATAATCCATTGTTCAGTGTCCATAGTCCACAGCATAGTCCAGTCTATAGTCCTCAGTCCATAGTTCATGGTCTAAAATCTACAGTCCAAAGCCTACAGTCCATTGTCCATGGTTCACAGTCCATAGTCTAGTCTATAGTCCATAGTTCAGGATCTAGTCCATAGCCCATAGTCCACAGTCCATAACCCATAGTCCAAAGTCTGGAGTACATTGTCCAAAATCCATTGTCTATAGTCCATAGCATAGTCTAGTCTATAGTCCATAATCCATTGTCCATAGTCCACACTATAGTCAAGTCTATGGTCCATAATCCATTGTTCAGTGTCCATAGTCCACAGCATAATGCAGTCTATAGTCCATGGTCGATAATCCATTGTCCATAGTACATTTTCCATAGTCCACAGCCCACAGCCCATAGTTCATAGTCCATAAGGCATAAGCTAGTCCATAGTCCACAGTACATAGTCAATAGTCCAGTCTATAGTCTAAAGCCTAGAGTCCATAGTCCAAAGCCTACAGTCCATTGTCCATAGTCCATAGTCTAGTCCAGGGATCCTCAAACTACTATGTGTAGAACTACACATCCGCATTGTAAAACTCTGACATTCACAGACATAACTAGGCATGATGGGAATTGTAGTTCCTGAACAACTGCAGGGCCATAGTTTGAAGACCCCTGGTCTAGTCTATAGTTCATAGTCTAGTCCATAGCACATAGTCCATAGTCCACAGTCCAGAGTCTATATTCCATAGTCCACAGTCTAGAGTATATAGTCCAAAGTCCATTGTCCATGATCCACAGACCATAGCCAATAGTCAATATTCCATAGTCCATAATCTAGCCTATAGTCCACAGTTTACAGTCCATAGTCCATAGTACACAGTTTACAGTCTACAGTACAGTCCATAGTCCAAAGTCTAGGGTCCAAAGTCTATTGTCCGTAGTCCATAGTCAATAGTCCATAGTCCAGGTTGACATCACCGCAGAGGTGGTGGTTTCAGACCTTACAATGACCATGAAGCAAAACTTATGACAATTTTTTGGTTTTCCAGTTTTGGTGGACTAAAGAAAAATTAAAGAGGATCATGTATATATCCACAGTACTGACAACCCCCAACTTCTCCCGTCTCACTCTGTCTTCTGGGAGAGATAGCTGGACAGTGTAGTGCCACTTCCCGGTCTCGCAGTGGTCATCTTGAAAATTTTAGAGAGCCTCAAGTGGGGCCCCCATCACTTTAAGAGGGGGGGCACTATAGCAGCACATTTCTGTAGTTTTAGGTGTATTGCATTAAGTTAGGCAGCTCATTCAAATTAAATGAGCTGCAATGCGCCTTATCACCAAACGTTTCAATCCTGTTGCATTTTTGGCAGTGTACCATAACACACTCTGAGAAGAAAGTGAAAGTTAAATAAGCCCCATCATTGGTGTCGTGTCAGTGGCAATTATGGGCCCAGCAAGTGTACAGACCCAGAAACTCAGTGCAGTGATGGTGGAAACCCATCATATAGGGCACAGCAAGTGTACATACCTAGGAATTCAGAAAAACAATGGTGGGAACTCCTCATAATGGGCACAGCAGGTGTACAGACCCAAAAACTCAGTACAGTGATGGTGAGAACCCCTCATATTGGGCACAGCAGGTGTACAGACCTAGGAATCCAGCAAATGGGTGGTGGGAACCCCTCATAATGGGCATAGTGGTGTATAGACCTGGGAACTCAGTGCTGGGTTAGTGGGAACCCCTCATAATGGGCACAGTAGGTGTACAGACCTGGGAACTCAGCGCAAGGATAGTGGGAACCCCTCATAATGGGCACAGCAGATGTACAGACCCGGGATCTCAGCACAGGGGTGATGGCATCCCCTAATAATGGGCACAGCAGGTGTACAGACGTAGGAATTCAGCAAATGGGTGGTGGGAACCCCTCATAATGGGCATAGTAGGTGTACAGACCTGGGAACTCAGTGCAGGGATAGTGGGAACCCCTCATAATGGGCACAGCAGATGTACAGACCCGGGATCTCAGCACAGGGGTGATGGAATCCCCTAATAATGGGCACGGCAGATGTACAGACACAGGAACTCAGCAATCTCACCAATAGAGACCCTAAGAACTAGAAGAGACTGTCAGGAACTTCAACTTCCCAGCATCACCCAGTCACAAAATTTCAGCATTGGGTGGAATGACCCTTTAAATGACATCCCAGTCTGTGCATTGTGGGCCACGGAGTCATTTGCAACAACGTGACCAGAAGCCACCGACCATCCAATGTGATTGGTCTCTACACTTTATGTTCTGTACTCTAATATAATGCAATAAATAAACTGTATTTGTCTGTTATTGATTCCGTCTGCTCTGGCCTTGTATCCTCCGGCACACTCATAGCCGCCATAATATTATTTCTGCTTTCAGCTGCTAAAAAAAAAATGGAAAAAAAAAAAAAAAAAAGTTCAGGAAGGTTCTGAGGTTTGGGTCCAGACAAAGAAATCTGAATTCGATGAGGAACGGCTTTATCTGCTTTGTTAATATGATGATTATCAACAATCCCCTTTGATGAAAAGCCGTCTCCTCGCTTTTCTAAATATTTCCAGCGCGGCCAGCCCTGAGCGAGGAGTGGAGGAGCTCTCAACCAAGGAAAAGCGTCTATTTTTGTAGGCTGTAAAAGAGCTTTTCCAAAATCAGCAGTGAAAGATGAATTTTCCGTCCTCTAACCTGCAGGAATTTGGGTGTGGAGAGTCTCCCCTTCCTCGGAAAAAACTTTTCTGGACGGACAATAAAGCCGCGCGAGTTCCTTTCGGAAGTTGTTTAAGAGGCGGTTAAGTTGGGGCTAATAGCCGAAGTGTCTACGGACGCTCCAGAACGATCTTCGCGCTTCTCGGCGGTAGCCGAGGTCTCATGACCGGGACAGTCGAGAGCGAACCAAAAAAAAAAAAACACCTCGCCGTTCATTCATTTCTGATCGTGTTGAGTTCAGTTTGTCTCAACGTATCCGAGCCAAAGAAAAGACTGCTAATTGTGGCCTTGATGGTGTGTTCATGTCTGCGGCATGTTCACGGTATGAAAAGCATTCGAGGCGTTATTGGATGTCCCTGGCACATGACAGGATAAACATTCATTCATGCTTTCTTTGCCTTTTGCCCTTCCAAGGAAGATAATAAAAAATCTGAGGATTTGGGGTTTTATGCAGCCTATGAGGAACATCTAATGGTCGTTGTGGGAAGACGAGCCTAGACACAACAAGAGAGGATGGACTTCCCTTGGCCATAATGGAGTCATTCCTCTTATGTCGGTTGGCTTCTGTAGAGGAAGCAAAGATTGGCCAAGAGAGGAAGTGGTTGACTGACGACACCCTCTAGTATTGTCTATGTTATTCTCTATTTATGACACCAACCATAGGAAATAATTAACCACTTCAATGCCAGGCACTTTCACCCCCTTCCTGCCCAGGTCAATTTTCAGCTTTCAGCGCAGTCGCACTTTGAATGACAATTGCGCGGCCATGCAACACTGCACCCATATGACATTTTTATCATTTTTTTCACACAAATAAAGCTTTCTTTTGGTGGTATTTTCATGTATTAGGAGAGGTATGGACTCCAGAGAGAGAGATATCATTTTGCCCTCCTGTACAGATCATTAGTAAGACCTCATCTGGAATATGCAGTTCAGTTTTGGGCTCCAGTTCTCAAAAAGGATATCAGGGAACTGGAGAAAGTGCAGAGAAGGGCAACCAAACTGATAAGAGGCATGGAGGAGCTCAGCTATGAGGAAAGATTAGAGGAACTGAATTTATTCTCTCTTGGGAAGAGGAGATTATGGGGGGATATGACATATAATATAGATACACATACATAAGGGGGGATATGATCTCTATGTACAAATACATAAGGGGGGATATGATCTCTATGTACAAATACATAAGGGGGGATATGATCTCTATGTACAAATACATAAGGAGGGATATGATCTCCATGTATACCGTATTTATTGGCGTATAACACGCACCTTTTCCCCTTAAAAAAAGGGGGAAATCGTGGGTGCGTGTTATACGCCAATCCCCCCGCTGATTGTGAGCTTATCTGCGGTTTAGGCCGTCCTCGGCGGCTTTCGGCCGTTCTCTGCGGCTTTTTGGCTTTCCGAAATAGCCGAAAGCCGCAGAGAACAGCCGCGAGCTACCGAGCGCCGCTGAGATACATAGGACATCCGCTCTGTATCTCGGCAGGGGCATTTTTAAACGGCAAGCTGACAATAGGCCGAAAATAGCCGAGAACGACCGAGTGCTGACAAAAGTCGCTGAGAATGGCCGAGTGCGGCCGAAAGTCGCCGAAAATAGCCGAGAATGGCCGAGTGCGGCCGAAAGTCGCCGAGAACGGCGGAAACCGCTGAGAACAGCCGAAACCGCCGAGAAGCTCACAATCGGCGGGGGATCGGCGTATAACACGCACCCACGATCTTCCCCTTTTTTTTAAAGGGAAAAGGTGCGTGTTATACGCCGATAAATACTGTTTACATGGAGATCATATCCCTCCCATCATATTCGGCGAAAATAGCCGAAAGCCGCCGAGAGCTACTGAGCGCCGCCGAGATACACAGGACATCCCCTCTGTATCTCGGCGGCGCCATTTTTAAACGGTAAGCTGACACTGACAAGGCTGCAAATGACACTGAGAAGGCTGCATTGATGGGCATTTAAATGTAATTTTTTTTCCTTAAACTTCCCTCCTAAACTTGGGGTGCGTGTTATACGCCGCCGCATGTTATACGCTGATAAATACATAATGGGGCTATACGGTGCCTTGAGAAAGTATTCACACCCCTTGAAATTTTCCACATTTTGTCATGTTACAACCAAAACTCTAAATGTATTTTATTGGGATTTTATGTGATAGACCAACACAAAGTGGCACATAATTGTGAAGTGGAAGGAAAATGATAAATGGTTTTCAAAATTTTTTTACAAACAAATATGTGAAAAGTGTGGGGGGTATATTTGTATGGCGCCCCCCGGAGTCAATACTTTGTAGAACCCCCTTTCGCTGCAATTACAGCTGCAAGTTATTTTTCTACCAGCTTTGCACATCTAGAGAGTGAACTTTTTTCTCATTCTTCTTCTTAGCAAAATAGTTGAAGCTCTGTCAGATTGGATGGAGAGCGTCTGTGAACAGCAATTTTCAAGTCTTGCCACAGATTCTCAATGTGATTTAGGTCTGGACTGTGACTGGGCCATTCGAACACATGAATATGCTTTGATCTAAACCAGGGGTGCCCAACCTTTTGAGGAGCGAGGGCCACTTTAGCGACTTGGTAACCGGTCGCGGGCCACAATGAGCGTAGCGGGCGGATGGCAGGTCTGTGTCCATTCTGCATATGTAGAGCAGACACAGATGCAGCCCGCTCTACCCTAAGGGCCCTCCTATCTGCCCAGACAGAAGGGGACAGATCCCCTTCTGTTTTTTAAGCAGATCGGATTGCAGATAGGCGTCTGTTTACATCTGCCGCTCTATAGAGGTGAATGGAGGGTCTGATCGGTTCTGCCTGTCTGTTTTTCAGGCGGACCCAATCGGACCGATCGTGTGAAAGGGGACTAGGCTGCTTTCACACTGATGCACAGCGGTTTACCTGCTCCTCAACTGACCTCAATCTTCACTTCTTCCTCAGGATTCCTGCAGCTGGTTGCTGCTGTTCCCCAGGTGGTTATAACTGGTGGCTGCTGCTGGCTGTCCTTCAGGGCTGGTACTGCTGGCTGGTACTGCTGTTGGGTACTGCCTGCTGGTACTGCTGACTGGTACTGCTGGCGGGTACTGGTACTGCTGGCGGGTACTGGTACTGGTGGCTGAAACTGCTTGCAGCTACTGGTACTGCTGGCGGGTGCTGATGGGTACTGGTGCTGCTGGTGGGTACTGGTGCTGCTGGTGCTGCTGGTGGGTACTGGTACTGCTGGCTGGTACTGGTACTGCTGGCTGGTACTGCTGACTGGTACTGGTACTGCTGACTGGTACTGGTACTGCTGACTAGTACTGGTACTGCTGACTAGTACTGCTGACTGGTACTGGTGACTGGAACTGGTGGTTGGTACTGCTCGTGGGTACTGGTACTGCTGGCTGGTACTGGTACTGCTGGATGAAACTGCTTTCTGCTACTTGTACTGCTGGTGGGTACTGGTACTGCTGGTGGGTACTGGTACTGCTGGTGGGTACTGGTGCGGCTGGTGGGTACTGGTGCTGCTGGTGGGTACTGCTGGTGGTTACTGGTGACTGGAACTGGTGGTTGGTGCTGCTGGTGGGTACTGGTACTGCTGGCTGGTACTGGAACTGGTGGCTAGTACTGGTGGTTGGTACTGCTGGTGGGTACTGGTACTGCTGGCTGGTACTTGTACTGATACTGCTGGCTGGTACTGGTATTGCTGGTGGGTACTGTTGGCTGGTACTGCTGGTGGGTACTGGTGGCTGGTACTGCTGGTGGGTACTGGTACTGGTGGCGGGTACTGCTGGTGGGTACTGGTACTGCTGGTGGGTACTGGTACTGCTGGTGGGTACTGATACTGGTGACTGGTACTGGTGGCTAGTACAGCTGATGGGTACTGGTACTGGTGACTGGTACTGCTGGCTGGTACTGGTACTTCTGGCGGGTACTGATACTGGTGGCTAGTACTGCTGATGGGTACTGGTGGCGGGTACTGGTGACTGGTACTGCTGGCTGGTACTGGTACTGCTGGTGGGTACTGGTGACTGGTACTGCTGGCTGGTACTGATACTGCTGGCGGGTACTGGTACTGCTGGCGGGTACTGGTGGCTAGTACTGGTGGTGGGCACTGGTACTGCTGGCTGGTACTGGTGGTGGGTACCGGTACTGCTGGCTGGTACTGCTGGCGGGTACTGATACTGCTGGCGGGTACTGATACTGCTGGCGGGTACTGGTACTGCTGGCGGGTACTGGTGGTGGGCACTGGTACTGCTGGCTGGTACTGGTGGTGGGTACTGCTGGCGGGTACTGCTGGCGGGTACTGGTACTGCTGGCAGGTACTTCTGGCTGGCACTGCTGGTGGGTACTGGTACTTCTGGCTGGTACTGCTGGTGGGTACTGGTGACTGGTACTGCTGGTGGGTACTGGTAGTGGGTACTGGTACTTCTGATGGGTACTGGTACTGGCACTGCTGGCTGCTGTGAGATCTCAGGAACCATGCAGCTGCAGTACACATTCCTGTCACAGGCGGAGTGCATTTGATATCACTCCGCCTGTGAAGGAGCCGGCGCTATACAGGAAGCATCGGCTCTGCTTCCTTTAGCGGCGGCTCCGTTCTAGCTGATGCTCGGAGATGGCGGGTCGGGAGCCCGCGATCAGGGCTTCCCGACCTGCCATCTCAGGGCAAGACGTGGCGGGCCACCTCGGATGGCGCCGTGGGCCACATGTGGCCCGCGGGCCACGGGTTGGGCACCCCTGATCTAAACCATTCCATTGTAGCTCTGGCTGTATGTTTCGGGTCGTTGTCCTGCTGGAAGGTGAACCTCCCCCCCAGTCTCAAGTCTTTTGCAGACTCTAACAGGTTTTCTTCTAAGATTGTCCTGTATTTGTCTCCATCCATCTTCCCATCAACTCTGACCAGCTTCCCTGTCCCTGCTGAAGAAAAGCATCCCCACCACATGATGCTGCCACCACCATGTTTCACGGTGGGGATGGTGTGTTCAGGGTGATGTGCAGTGTTAGTTTTCCGCCACACATAGTGTTTTGCTTTTAGGCCAAAATTTACATTTTGGTCTCATCTGACGTGATGTCGTCATGGAGGAGGGGAAACAGTTTATATTATTTAGCCTGTAGGAAAGTCCACAAACTTTGGTATACATATATACCTGAAATTCGATCAATCCTGATGTATCGACGGCATATCTTATATATTTTTTTCCCCCACACACTATGATTGCTTATAACCCTGATAATCATTGTTATAAGCAACCATTTTTTATGAATGACATTCATTCATTCAGTGTGTACTATTTTTATTAGCTGTGACGGCGAGCTGCGGGCTGTTAGAGGTTCCCCCCGCTCACCCCCCCCTTTCTCCTGTCAGAAAGGGGGGGGCCCTTGCCGGTCTGTGATGAGGAAGGAGCTCCAACCATGGGCGTCCGCAGAACTTTTTTCAGGGGGGGGGCATCATTTTAGGGTCACCTTAACCTTTCTCTCACCAGGTTTCGCCGACCAGCTTCCTGCTCGCTCCGTTCCTTCCATATTGGCCATAACTGAGGGCCAATCAAAGGAGACTAGAAGAGGAGAGCATCATGGGACATGTAGTCCCAAAGATTGGCGCCCCATTTTCCACAGGGAAGAGGCTACAGCTCGATCAAGAGAGAGATTGAGAGACTGCAGCCTGGAAAAAAGCTGAGGGAGAGAGCGCTACAGGACAAAGAATGAGGAGTGTGCTGGGCGGAAGCCAGAGAGAGAGCCACCCTGCCCAGCGCCACCAGAGAGCCACGCTACCCAGCACCACCAGAGGGAGAGCCACGCTGCCCAGCGCCACCAGAGAGAGCGCCACGCTGCCCAGTGCCACCAGAGAGAGCCACGCTGCCCAGCGCCACCAGAGAGAGCCACGCTGCCCAGCGCCACCAGAGAGAGAAAGACTGAGCCACTACCAGGGTACAGACATGCCACACTACTGACCAGAGTCGCCCCCGGGGAACCCAGAGTGAACGATCGTCCAGCCAGAGGGATCAATGCTGTAGTTTCGTTGGGTCTGGTAAGAGGGCCTGTTGGCCATTATACATTACCTATCCTAGGGACTGTACTACGTCTGCAGTCCCTGACCATGATAATGTGATAATGACATTGTCGAAAAGGGGCGGCCCTAAAATGATGCCCCCCCCCCCGAAAAAAGTTCTGTGGACGCCCATGGTTGGAGCTCCTTCCTCATCACAGACCGGCAACTCAGTCGATGATCCAATCCATCTACCAATATTGGCCTTGGTTCAGAGAGAGCTAAATGTGGCCACCAACGGCAGAGGTTCCCGCTGACATCACAGATAGTCCTCAACCTCCATTGAGAGTCTCCGGTGGCCTCAAATTCCAGAGTCTTCAGTTTCGAGTTGCTTCTTTAATTTTTTTCGCTTCTTTGGTGGAGGTTTTTCCTTCCATGTGTTGGCAATAACAACGACATTTAACCAATGAAGAAACATTCCCCCCCCAAAAAAAAGTCCTAAAAGCTGAATCACTTTCTTCCTCCAGCCACCTCTTCCTGTTGATGGAGCCGTTCTCCACCTAAACATGCCAATCCTCGGGTGTTGTTGGGAAATTTTTTATGTGCTGGAGTTGAAGCGTTGGCCCGATTCCTACATATTTTACATTTTAATTGTACGCTCATACTGGCATTAAAAAAAAAAAAAAAAAAAAACAATATTGAGAAACCCCAACTATGTCGATGACTAAGCTTTAATTAGAACAAGGATCGCCGGGATGGAAAAAGATATCATTTTTAGGGAAGCAAAGAAGATTCTTTAAAGGGGAATTAGAATATTTATGCTGTTATTAGGATACCCATGTACACCTCGCAACTTTTTGTGATGGGAACGAGGGACACCCATTAGCAAAAGTATGTGGGCATAGGGCACACCCCCTGCCACACCCCCTTAACCACCTGATTACTGGGCACTTAAACCCCCCTCCTGCCCAGACCAATTTTCAGCTTTCGGAGCTGACGCACTTTGAATGACAATTGCGCGGTCATACAACTATGTACCCAAATTAAATTTTTAGCATTTTTTCCCACAAATATAGCTTTCTTTTGGGGGTATTTAATCACAGCTGGGGTTTTTTTTTTTTTGCTAAACAAACAAAAAAAGATGGAAAAAAAAAAAATCATGTTTAATAGTTTGTTATAAAATTTTGCAAACAGGTAATTTTTCTGCTTCATTGATATGCGCTGATGAGGCGGCACTGGTGGGCACTGGTAGGCTGCACTGGTGGGCAGTGGGCACTGATAGGCTGCACTCGTGGGCACAGATAAGGTGGCACTGGTGGGGACAGATAAGTCGGTACTGATGGGCACAGAAAAGATGGCACTGATGGGTGGCACGGATGGGTGGCACAGATGGGCAATGATAGATGGCACTGATGGGCATTGATAGATGGCACTGATAGGTGGCACTGATGGGCACTGATAGGTGGCACTGATGGGCACTGATAGGTGGCACTGGTAGGGGACACTGATGGGCACTGGTAGGGGACACTGATGGGCACTGGTAGGTGACACTGATGAGCACTGGTAGGGGACACTGATGAGCACTGGTAGGTGACACTGATGTGCAGCACTGTAAAGGCACATTGTGGGCACTGGCACTGTGGGCACTGACAAATGGCACTGTGGGCACTGACAGATGGCACTGTGGACACTGACAGGTGGAGCTAGTGGGCACTGGAAGGGGGCACTTTTATAGGGCATAGGTGGGCACCATGGACCCTGGGCACATTGCAGTGAGAGGGACTGATGTCCCTCTCACTGCGGCCAGTGATCGGCTTTTTGTCTGTCAGCGCGAGGAGGAAAAAAAGCCGATTACCGGCTCTGTTATTATCACATGATCAGCTGTCATTGGCTGACAGCTGATCACGTGGTAAGGGGTCGGGATCGACCCCTTACTCGGATCTGTGATCCAGCGAGTCTCACAGACTCGCTGATCACAGAGCGCGCCGCGCCCGCCCTTCAGGGGGCGCGCAGGCCGCTCGTGGCCGGGACGATGTCAATAGACATCGTCCCGGCATCTTAGATCCGCGCTGTAGCCGTCATTCGGCTATAGCGTGGATCTCAGGTAGTAAAAGGAGAATTATATTAGTTAAACCCACAAGTGCTTTTTTTCCCCCCACTACTATTACCGTATATACTCAAGTATAAGCCGACCAAAATATAAGCGGAGGCCCCTAATTTTACCACAAAAAAACTGGGAAAACGTATTGATTCGAGTATAAGCCTAGGGTGAGAAATGCGCAGCTACTGTAATGCCGCGCACACACGATCGGAATTTCGGCCAAAAAAAAGACAGATGAGAGCTTTTGATCGGAAAATGCGACCGTGTGTAGGCTCCATCGGAATTTTGCTGGCCGAATTTCCGACAGAAAAGCTTTCTATCGGATATTCCGATCGTCTGTAGCAATTCTGACCTGCAAAAATTCCTACGCTATGCTCGGAAACAATTCGACGCATGCTCGGAAGCATTGAACTCCGCTCGTCGTAGTGTTGTACGTCACCGCGTTCTTGACGGTCGGAATTTGGTGTGACCGTGTGTAGGCAAGACAGTTTGAGCCGTTGGAATTCCGTCGGGAAAACCGCCAGAGCTTTTTCCGACGAGAATTCCGCTCGTGTGTACGCGGCATAAGTGGAAAAGAGGGTTAACAATGCCCATTTGCAGCCTCACTGTGCCCATTTGCAGCCTCACTGTGCCCATTTGCAGCCATAGGTCCCCCGAACTTCAAACTCGGTAGTTAAGGGTTCCTAGGTGCCCCCTTTCTGCAGCCAAAAATTTGGGGTCTCTGGACCCAAAGGGTCCTGAAATGACATTGCTGCAGATGGACACAGCTGACTGACTTTGGGGCCCCCGTATCACAGGGCCACTTGGTGCTAGGAACCCCAAATTCGGTGTGCAAACCCAGTGGAACTAGCACTACAACAAACACCTTTTGAAAGATAAAAAGGGCATTTTATATACAACTTTATAGATCAGACCAAAAGCAGAGACAAATGAGGGGGAAAGAGGGACTGAGGGACTTTGTTCCCAATCAGGGACACTCCCTCGAAATCAAGGAAAGTTGGGAGCTGTGATGTCAGGTATTTATTTATTCGGTGCAACCTTGTCCTTTATATTTTACCAAATAACCTGGTAATTTATTGAAACTTTGCGTTTCCTAGTCCTTTGCAGAATATGGTGTGGTATAAAAAATTGGAACTTTTTTCCTAAAAATCTACAAAATTTGTATCAACCCCCCCCCCCAAGGCTCCGCTTGTTTGGAATGACATGTTGAGTTCTGCACTATATTACCAAAAGTATTGGGACACCTGCCTTTACACGCACATGAACTTTAATGGCATCCCAGTCTTATGCCCTGGACACACGGTCGGACATTCCGACGCCAAAATCCGTCAGATTTTTTCCGAAGGCCAAAATTCATCTGATTTTTTCCCGACGGATTTTGGGCCAAACTTGTCTTGCATACACACGGTCGCACAAAGTTGTCGGAAAATCCGATCGTTTTGAACGAGGTGACGTAAAACACGTACGCCGGGAATATAAACGGGCCAGTAGCCAATAGCTTTCGTCTCTTAATTTATTCTGATCATGCGTGGCACTTTGTCCGTCGGAATTGTCTACACACGATCGGAGTTTAAACGATCGGATTTTGTTGTCGGAAAATTTTAGGTCCAGCTCTCAAACTTTGTGTGTCGGAAATTCCGACGGAAAAAGTTAAAAAGTTCCGATGGAGCCCACACACGATCGGATTCCCCGACAACACGATTCCGATCGCACATTTTCCATCGGAAAGTCTGACCGTGTGTATGGGGCATTAGTCTGTAGGGTTCAATATTGAGTTGGCCCACCCTTTGCAGCTATAACAGCTTCAACTCTTCTGGGAAGGCCGTCCACAAGGTTTAGGAGTGTGTCTATGGGAATGTTTGACCATTCTTCCAGAAGCGCATTTGTGAGGTCAGGCAGATTTTTTCCGACGGATTTTGTCCGACACTGGTGTTGCATACACACGGTTGGACAATGTTGTCGGAAAATTCGATCATACTGAACGTGTGTACGTCGGAACTACGTAGAGGCTAGTAGCCAATAGCCTTGGTCTCGTAATTTGATCTGAGCATGCGTGGCATTTTGTACGTCGGAATTCTCGACACACGATCGGAAAAAGTCCGATCGGATTTTGTTGTCGGGAAATTTGAGATCCTGCTCTCAATTTCCGAAGGAAAAAGTCAGATGGAGCCCACACACGGGCGGATTTTCCGACAACATGGTCCGATCGGACATTTTCCGTCGGAATTTCCGACCGTGTGTACGGGGCATAAGACTGGGATGCCATTAAAGCTCACGTGCGTGTGAAGGCAGGCGTCCCAATACTTTTGGTAATATAGTGTATGAGCTCATCAGGAAGATGAGAAAGACGTAACCGGCGCTCTTCTCCATTCTGTGAACTACCGGTCGGCGGGCTCTGGTGGGAGACGGTGTATTTTAGAGTAGCGCTGTATTACAAACGATTTTTTTGGGAACACAATCAATTCTACTTCTGTGTTCTAAGAAATTGTCCCATAACCGGGATTTATGGAACGCTTTGACAGTTTTATGAACGCGTTTGAAATCGAATATTCCTCAAGGAGCGCTAAGCCTAACCTCTTGCCAGTAAAGAAAAGCAGAAGGGGCCTGCGTCGTAACCGCTCCGGACGCAAAAGGGTTAAACGGGAGCGCGAAAATCCATCCCGACATCTGTTTGGCAATTTTTTTACATGAAATCTCCAGCTGGGGGTGCCGGAGGAGCCTCTTGGAGGGGCCAGCTGAGCCCCTGGCGGGAAATGCTGAGCGGCTGCCTGCGGCCGTATCACGAGACTTCCGACGGCCCTGGGCCCATTTACACCGTTCGGTTTTATCACCGGCGCCACGGCGCCTCCAACTTCCCTGTAATGAAAGAAATGTCTGGTACCATCTCGGGGCTGCAGCACATTTTAAAAAAATACGACATTGCCAACGTTTTATTGTATTGGGAGGCCCATAGAAGCGAATGGCAATGTACGGGAACAAATATTACATGCGTTTTGATGCATTGGCGACAGCCAGTGGCGTCACTAGGGGTGGCTTTTGGGGCTATAGCCCCGAATCTGGGACCCATAGCCCCGAGTCTCTGCAGGGGTCCCCGAGGGGAGGCTCCTTGGGGACCATGATGTAAGTGGGGGGGGCTCTCTGGGGACCCTGATTTTAAGGGGGAGGCTCTCTGGGGACCGCTATGGGCTCTAGCCCCAGATCTTTTGTAGACCTAGCAACGCCCCTGGCGACAGCTAATAAAAAGCCTTGGTCAATGGCTGATAGTCCTATCCAATCCGAATTCTAAATTTAAAATCGCAAAGGGAACGCACATTGACGCATGACAATGCACCTGCTTGAGGCTACAAAAAAGGTATCTCTAAGGTACGGATGAACCGAACACCACCTTGGTACGGTTCGCAACCGAACAGACAAGAAATTTGTGCCAACACCGTTGAAGTCTATGAAACACAAATGTGAAACATCAAAAGTGCTAATTTTAAAGGCTTATATGCAAGTTATTGCCATAAAAAGTGTTTGGGGACCCGGGTCTTGCCCCAGGGGACATGTATCAATGCAAAAAAAAACAATAAAGAAACAATAAAAATGAAATATTCATGCCTGGGGGTCCCCTTAGTCTGCCTGTAAAGTAGCGCATGTTTGTAACAGTACCGAAGCAAAATTACATTTCTAAAGGAAAAAAATGTCATTTAAAACTGCTCACGGCTGTAATGTATTGCCAGATCCCAGCAATATATCAAAAATCATTTTAAAAAAAAACAGCGTGGGTTCCCCCCTTCCATACCAGGCCCTTCAAGTCTGGTATGGATATTAAGGTGAACTCCACGCTTAATTTGTTAAATGGCGTGGGGGGTCATTGAAGTGGTTAAGGGGAGCCCTATGGCAGAATTAAGAAAAAAAATGGCATGGGTTCCCCCCCGTCCATACCAGGCCCTTTGGGTCTGGTATGGATTTGGGGGGGGGGGACCCCCACGCCATTTAAAAAAAATTAATTTGGCGTGGAGTTCACCTTAATATCCATACCAGACCCAAAGGGCCTGAAAGCTTTATCAATGTCTTTTAACCACGAAGGGCTTTTTTATAATACTGATCACTTTTATGGGGCTCCCAAGTGCGCCTCTAATTCCTTTGGGGAGCCCGGGCCACAGGAAACAGTTTCTACGGTGGCACCTGCAGTAGTTCCTGGACTCTCTCGTTCCTCCAGGGAGCCTGGGACTACGGGAAACAGCTTCTTTGATGGCATCCACCTTGACTCCTAGACTCCCGTTCCTCTGGGGATCCTGGGACCATGGGAAACACCTTCTATAGTGGCACCCGCCTTGGCTTCTGGGCTCCAGTTCCTCTGGGAAGCCTGGGACCATGGGAAACAGCTTCTATGGTAGCACTTGCCTTGGCTCATGGGCCCCTGTTTATCTGGGGAGCCTGGGGCCATGGGAAACAGCTTCTATGATTACACCCACCTTGGCTCCTGGGCTCCCGTTCCTCTGGGAGCCTGGAACCACAGGAAACACCTTCTATGGTGGCACCCGCTTTGGCTCCCGGACTCCCGTTCCTCTGGGGATCCTAAGACCACGGGAAACACCTTCTATGGTGGCACCCGCTTTGGCTTCTGGGCTCCAGTTCCTCTGGGAAGCCTGGGACCACAGGAAACAGCTTCTGTAGTGGCACCCGCAGTGTCTCTTGGGTTCTCTCCTTCCTCCAGGAAGCCAGGGACCACGGAAAACAGATTCTACGGTGGCACCCACAGGGGTTCCTGGACTATCTTGTTCCTCCAGGGATCCTGGGACCACGGAAAAGATCTTCTGTGGTGGCACACACAGTGGTTCCTGGACTCTCTTGTTCCTCCAGGGATCCAGGGACCATGGGAAACAGCTTCTATGGTGGCACCCACAGTTGTTCCTGGACTCTCTTGTTCCTCCAGGGATCCAGGGACCATGGGAAACAGCTTCTATGGTGGCACCCACAGTGGTTCCTGGACTCTCTTGTTCCTGCAGGAATCCTGGGGCTACGGGAAAGAGCTTCTATGGTGGCACCCACAGTAGTTCCTGGACTCTCTCGTTCCTCCAGGGAGCCTGGGACCACAGGAAATAGCTTCTTTGATGGCATCCACCTTGACTCCTAGACTCCCCGTTCCTCTGGGGATCCTGGGACCACGGGAAACACCTTCTATAGTGACACCCACCTTGGCTTCTGGGCTCCAGTTCCTCTGGGAAGCCTGGGACCAGGGGAAACCGCTTCTATGGTAGCACTTGCCTTGGCTCATGGGCCCCTGTTTCTCTGGGGAGCCTGTGGCCATGGGAAATAGCTTCTATGATGACACCCACCTTGGCTCCTGGGCTCCCGTTCTTCTGGGAGCCTGGAACCACAGGAAAAAGCTTCTATGGTGTCACCTGCCTTGGCTCCCGGACTCCCGTTCCTCTGGGGATCCTAGGGCCACGGGAAACACCTTCTATAGTGGCACCCGCTTTGGCTTCTGGGCTCCAGTTCCTCTGGGAAGCCTGGGAGCACAGGAAACAGCTTCTGTAGTGGCACCTGCAGTGTCTCTTGGGTTCTCTCCTTCCTCCAGTAAGCCAGGGAGCATGGGAAACAGATTCTACGGCGGCACCCACAGGGGTTCCTGGACTATCTTGTTCTTCCAGGGACCATGGGAAACAGCTTCAATGGTGGCACCCACAGTGGTTCCTGGACTCTCTCATTCCTCCAGGGATCCTGGGAACACGGGAAAGAACTTCTATGGTAGCACCCACAGTGGTTTCTGGACTCTCTTGTTCCTCCAGGGATCCTGGGAACACGGGAAAGAACTTCTATGGTAGCACCCACAGTGGTTTCTGGACTCTCTTGTTCCTCCAGGGATCCTGGAACCATGGGAAAGAGCTTCTACGGTGGCACCCACAGTGGTTCCTGTACTCTCTCGTTCCTCCAGGGACCCCAGGAAACAGCTTCTATGGTGGCCCCTGAGCTCCCGTTCCTCCAGAGAGGGTGATCTGGCCCTTAAAGTTACTGAAGGTGCACTGATAAGTCAGTTTGAAAATTCTAGAGATTCCTATGTGTGGCCCCAACAGGTTCAAAAGCACATGGCAAGTGGAAAAAAAAAAAATGATGGACAGGAAAAACTAAAATGTACATTTCATTTTTCTGTGTTTTTATCTGGTGACATGTTCTCTTTATCTACAGATTGTATATACATTGCCTTGCATGTCTGATACATTTTATATTTTCACATTTCATTAGGAGACAATCGGCCTGAACACACATCTGGCTCCATCTCCTCTATACATGGTGGAGCTCACACTGAGCGCGCTCACATTCCCCGCGTCTATGCGTCGCTGTGTCAAGAGTCTAATTACATTTACTTCTTATTTCATTTCCTTGTTTTCCGCATTTTCCAAAACTTCAGATGTTTTGTTGTAGGAAAAAGAAATACTTCTCCATTCCTGTCATTGATCTTGGTATGTAGTGCACTGAACGCGACCCACCCATCTCAATAACACAACCTCAAAAGGTTACAAAGTGCGTACAAAGGCACAAACATGAAAAAAGTCACAGAAGACCCAAAATGAAATTTTGTAACAATGTGCACGGCCCATGTCACTCAGAACTGATTTGCGCAAATGTGGGTGTGACGCGGAAAGAACCGGGCGTTGTACGTCGTTTGTGCGGTTTGGTCACATGACAAAATGCTTCATATTTTCCAAATTGACAACCAAATGAAAAGGAAATTTGCATGTTAGAAAAAGTTCTTTACTTCCTAAAGTCACTCCAGTTATACCTCCAGATAGGCTTCAAATTATTCTGGGGACACAAATGTCCAATTTAATCAAATGTCACCAATGCTTCCGACCACAGTCTCTGACTCTATTCATGTCCACCTGTGAATGAATGAATGAATGAATAATTTGTATAGCCCTACAATGCGAACTGAATCGCCTCAAGGTGTGTTCTTAACCCCTCTTATTACATTCTCCACAGTATAAAATAAATACAAAATCCAGCAGGGATGGTGGGAACCCCTTATAATGGGCACAGCAGGTGTACAGACCCAGGAACTGCGCGTAGGGATGGGCATAGGGATGGTGGGAACCCCACATAATGAGCACAGCAGGTGTACAGACCTGGGAACCAGTCAATATATGTGGAAAATGTTTTATTCCAAAGCCCTGTAGAAGGGAGTCCACTGAGCCTTAAAGAATGGAGTCTTCAGGGCCCTAAAGAAGGGAGTCCCTAGAACCCCTGAAGAAGGGAATCCCCAAAGCCCTAAAAATGGTAGTCACCAGAGCCCTAAGGAAGGAATTCCCCAGAGTCCCCTAAGAAGGGAGCCCCCAGAATCCATTAAGGAGGGAGTCCCCAGAGCCTTAAAAAAGGGAGGGGAGACCTTAGAGCCCCTGAAGCAGGAGGTCCCCAGAGCCACAAACAAGGTAGTCCCCAGAGCCCTGAAGAAGAGAGTTCATAGAACCCTAAGAAGAAGGAAGTCCTGAGAGCTCTGAAGAAGGGAGTTCCCAGAACCCTAAGGAAGGGAGTACCCAGAACCCCTGAAGAAGGAAATCCCCAAAGCCATAAAAATGGTAGTCACCAGAGCCCTAAGGAAGGAATTCCCCAGAGTCCCAGAAGAAGGGATTCCCCAGAGCCCCTAAGAAGGGAGCCCCCAGAATCCCTGAAGAAGGGAGTCCCCAGAGCCATAAAGAAGGGAGAGGAGCCCTTATATCCCCTGAAGAAGGAAGTCCCCAGACCCCTTAAGCAGGAGGTCCCCAGAGCACCGGAAAAGGGAGTCTCTGGAATCCTGAAGAAGAGAGTCCCCAGAGCCCTGAAGAATAAAATCCACAGAGCCACGATGGGCATCCTCGGAGCCCCAAAGAAGGGAGTCCCCAGAGCCCCGAAGAAGGGAATCCTCAGAGCCCCAAACAAGGGAGTCCCCAGAGCCCTGAAGAAGAGAGTTCATAGAGCCCTGAAAAAGGGACTCCAGACTTCCCAGATCCCTGAAAATTGAAGTCCTGAAAACTCTGAAGAAGTGAGTTCATAGAGCCCTGAAGAGGGCATTCCTAGAGCCCCGAAAAAGGGAGCCTCCAGAGCTCCCAAAAAGTTAGCCCCCAGAGAAATAGATTCTTTACATTTAAAAGCCTTTTAACCATTTACTACAGCATTCCATCCCCTCTAACACTTTATCTCCTAAAGAGCAATCCCTAACCCCACCATTGAATGCAGGGCCACAATCACAGAGTGTTCCCCAGAACCCCTGAAGAAGGGAGTCCCCAAAGCCCTAAAAATGGTAGTCGCCAGAGCCCCGAAGAAGAGAGTCTCCAGAGCCCTAAGGAAGAAATTCCCATAGTCCCCGAAGAAGGGAGTCCCCAGATCCCCTAAGAAGGGAGCCCCCAGAATCCCTTAAGAAGGGAGTACCCAGAGCCCTAAAGAAGGAAGGGGAGTCCTTAGAGCCCCATGAAGAAGGAAGTCCCCAAAGCCCTGAAGTAGGAGGTCCCCAGAGCACGGTAGAAGGGAGTCTCCGGAATCCAGAAGAAGAGAGTCCCCAGAGCCCTGAAGAAGGAAATCCACAGAGCCACGAAGGGCGTCCCCGGAGCACTAAAGAAGGGAGTCCCCAGAGCTCCAAACAAGAGAGTCCCCAGAGCCCGGAAGAAGAGTTCATAGAGCCCTGAAAAAGGGAGTCCTGATTTCCCAGAGCTCTGAAGAAGGAAGTCCTGAGAGCTCTGAAGAAGGGAGTTCCCAGAACCCTGAAAAGGGCATTCCCTAGAGCCCAGAAAAAGGGAGCCTCCAGAGCTTCCAAAAAGGGGGCCCCCCGAGAAATGGATTCTTCACACTTAAAAGCCTTTTAACCATTTACTACAGCATTCCTTCCCCTCTAACACTTTATCTCCTAAAGGGCAATCCCTAACCCCACCATTAAATGCAGGGCCACAATCACAGAGTGTTCCCCAGAACCCTAAGAAAGGGAGTCCCCAGAACCCCTGAAGAAGAGAGTCCCCAGAGCCCTAAGGAAGAAATTCCCCAGAGTCCCAGAAGAAGGGAGTCCCCAGAGCCCCTAAGAAGGGAGCCCCCAGAATCCCTGAAGAAGGGAGTCCCTAGAGCTCTAAAGAAGAGAGGGGAGTCCTTAAAGCCCCAGAAGAAGGAAGTCCCCAGAGCCCTGAAGCAGGAGGTCTCCAGAGCACCGGAGAAGGGAGTCTCCGGAATCCCGAAGAAGAGAGTCCCCAGAGCCCTGAAGAAGGAAATCCACAGAGCCACGAAGGGCGTATCCGGAGCCCCAAAGAAGGGAGTCCCCAGAGCTCCAAACAAGAGAGTCCCCAGAGCCCGGAAGAAGAGTTCATAGAGCCCTGAAAAAGGGAGTCCCGACTCCCAAGAGCTCTGAAGAAGGAAGTCCTGAGAGCTCTGAAGAAGGGAGTTCCCAGAACCCTGAAGAGGGCATTCCCTAGAGCCCTGAAAAAGGGAGCCTCCAGAGCTTCCAAAAAGGGGGCCCCCCGAGAAATGGATTCTTCACACTTAAAAGCCTAGGGAACGGACCGGTGACTCAGGATGCTGCAAAACTCCAACAGGAAATAGCGGTGTCACCCTGCTGGCTACTCCATAGGTTAGGCGATTCGCCGATACCGATCCAGCCCTGCGTTTAGCCGCATCACCCAAATTCCACGTACAGTTCCCATTTATTTCTTAATCTTTAATTTTCGATCTTTTTCCAATTCTTTCTGTATGAGAAAGCTGAACTGATTTTTTTTTTTTTTTTTTACTTTCTTCAAACATCCCTATCTAATTTGCAGCGTGGAAGAAATGCGTCTTTTAATGTAATTGGGGGTGGCAGCCTTTGAAAGGTGGGGTCAGGAGAAGCAGGCATGTTAATTCCATTTAAACTCAGGCCGAATAGATTGTGTGGCGGAAATTCGATCGTCACGGCATACGAGGCGCAAATTCCCTCTATGGCTTGTACTGGTATCATATGGACGGAATATCACACGGGAGAGACGGTTAAACTTTACATGTGTCGATGGAAAATGGGGTGGAGGGAATAACATGGAAAATATTCTTTATGGGAAGGAGAAGAAGGACTTGGCTAGTGCCGGCTAAAAATAAAATGGCACATCTGGAATCCAGTCAATATCCAGGTTATTAGAGACGCGAGAGTCATTTTCAAGAAGATTAGTTATCAGTGGAAATGTGAAGACTCCTATTTTCCATGGACATGATGTGTTGGTAATAAAAGTGCTATAGAGGAGAGGTAACGGGACTCCGGGGAGACGTCTTCTACAACCAGAACATCTCCTGATGTGCCGGGGCTCTACAAGGCGTCCCAGATGGATTTTCAAGATGGCAAAAAAACCTCGCCGGCTTTTCCGCATCCGACATCAGTTAGAAGGTGTCCAAAAATCGACCATATCCTCCCGACTCCTGTCCCGTCAAACATGGAAAATGAGAACTCAGAATTCACTCTTAGGAAGCCGTGTACTAAATAAATCTAATATTTATGAGGCATCTATGACTGCCAGTATCCAAACCCAAGAAGAAAAATGTGATACATTGTAGCTGAGATGTGATGACTGCATCAATTTTCTTTTTTCTTCTCCTGTTGATCCTGCCAGTAACAAGCTTCTAGGGCGACAACGCTCACTGACTGCGCTGTATCTATGAAGGAACAGCGTTGTCTCTCTAGAACAGGATTCTAGAATTAAAATTTACGTAAAATTTTCATCTGGAAGAGGTCCAAATCTCATGTTTGCACTACAGCACATCACAGTCCCCCCTGTACAGTACATCAGTGTCTTCAGCCCCCCCCCCTTCACATCACAACCCCCCTTATCACAGCCCCCACCCCTGTACATCAGTGTCCTCAAACCCCCTTCACATTGCAACCCCCCTTAACATCACAGCCCCCACCCCTGTACATCAGTGTCTTCAGCCCCTCTTCACATAACAACCCCCCTTATCACAGCCCCCACCCCTGTACATCAGTATCCACAGTCCCCCTTCACATCACAGCTCCCACCCCTGTAGATCAGTGTCTTCAGCCCCTCTTCCCATCACAACCCCCCTTAACATCACAGCCCCCTCCCGTTTACATCAGTGTCTTCAGCCCCCCTTCACATTACAGCCCCCCTTAACATCACAGCCCCCTCCCCTTTACATCAGTGTCCTCAGACCCCCTTCACATTGCAACCCCCTTAATATCATAACCCCCACCCCTGTACATCAGTATCCACAGTCCCCCTTTACATCACTGCTCCCACCCCTGTACATCAGTGTCTTCAGCCCCTCTTCACATCACAACCCCCCTTAACATCACAGCCCCCACCCCTGTACATCAGTGTCTTAAGCCTCTCTTCATATCACAACCCCCCTTAACATCACAGCCCCCACCCCTGTACATCAGTGTCCTCAGACCCCCTTCACATTGCAACCCCCCTTAACATCACAGCCCCCACCCCTGTACATCAGTGTCTTCAGCCCCTCTTCACATGACAACCCCCCTAACATCACAGCCCCCTCCCCTGTATATCAGTGTCTTCAGCCCCTCTTCACATGACAACCCCCCTAACATCACAGCCCCCACCCCTGTACATCAGTGTCTTCAGCCTCTCTTCATATCACAACCCCCCTTAACATCACAGCCCCCACCCGTTTACATCAGTGTTTTCAGCCCCCTCTCACTTGCGGGGAGATCATCCAGTGGTGATGTTGGCATTTGCACTGCACCCCCCTGTACCTGCATCTCCCTTGTCCCCATCCTTCACTCAGTGGAAGCCGCTCAGGAGATCTGATCTGTGGGAGCCGTTGGCGAACAAGCTGTCACTTGTAAGCATAGAAGCCGGACTTTTGTGTTTTCAAGTACTGTATATACTCCAGTATAAGCCGAGTTTTTCAGCACATTTTTTTGTGCTGAAAGTGCCCCCCTGGGGTTATACTTGAGTCAAGCACTTTTCTGCAGCAGAGAATGACATTTTCCGAACCGAATTTGGGGCCCCCCAAATTTGGTGTGCAAACCCAGTGGAACTAGCACTACAACATATACATAGATGGGGTTCTTAGCACCAAGTGGCCCCGAAATACAGGGCCCCAAAGTCGGTTCGGAAAATGTCATTCTCTGCTTCAGAAAAGTGCTTGACATTTTCCGAACGACTTTGGGGCCCCGTATATTTGGGCCACCTGGTGCTAGGAACCCCATCTTTGGATATGTTGTAGTGCTAGTTCCACTGGGTTTGGGGTTCCTAGCACCAAGTGACCCTGAGATACTGGGCCCCAAATTCGGTCAACTGTGTCCATCTGCAGCAAAATCATTTCGGGACCCTTTGGGTCCAGAGACCCCAAATTTTGGCTAGGGGGCATCTAGGAACCCTTAACTACCGAGTTTGAAGTTCGGGGGGACCTATGGCTGCAAATGGGCACAGTGAGGCTGCAAATGGGCATTGTTGACCCTCTTTTCCACTTACAGTAGCTGCTTATACTCAAGTCGATAATTTTTTCCAGTTTTTTGTGGTAAAATTAGGTGCCTCATCTTATATTCGGTTCGACTTATACTTGAGTATATACAGTCATGGGTGTCCGCAGGTAGGGGCAAGGGGGGTCAATTGCCCCCCCCCCCCCTGCAATCAGGGATCGGATCGGCACTGTTAAATTCAGCACAGTGGTGACGCTATGGGGGTGCAGGCAGCCTGCACCCGGGTGCCACCCACCAGTCAGGTGACACATCAAGGTGCAGTCAATCCCCCCATCAGTGTAGCATGACTGTGGGCTCTTTTCCCTGCTCAGTCCAGCCGAAAACTTGGTGGCGCTGTGACAGGAGAAAGGCGAGTTGCGGGCTGTCAGAGGTTTCCCCCGCTCGCCCACACTTTCTCCTGTCAGGGAAAGGAGGCGGCGGCTCTCACTAGGTTTCGCCACCACGCTTCCTGCCAACTCTGTTCCTTCCCCATTGGCCATAACTGAGGACCAATCAAAGGAGACTAGGAGAGGAGAGAATCATGGGACATGTAGTCCGGAAGATTGGAGGCTCCATTTTCCACAGGGAGGAGGCTACAGCTCAATCAAGAGAGAGCTTGAGAGACTGCAGCCTGGAAAAAAGCTGAGGGAGAGAGCGCTACAGGGCAAAGAACGAGGAGTGTGCTGGGCGGAAGCCAGAGAGAGAGAGCCACGCTGCCCAGCGCCACCGGAGAGAGAGCCACACTGCCCAGCGCCACCGGAGAGAGAGCCACACTGCCCAGCGCCACCAGAGAGAGAAAGACTGAGCCACTTCCAGGGTACAGATATGTTACACTACTAACCAGAGTCGCCCACGGGAAACCCAGAATGAGCGATCGTCCAGCCGGACGGATCACTGCTGTAGTTTCTCTGGGTCTGGTAAGAGAGCCTATCAGCCATTACCCATTACTTATCCTAGGGACTGTACTACGTCTGCAGTCTCTGACCATGATAATGTGATAATGACATTATCGAAAAGGGGCGGCACATGGGTGACCCTAAAATGATGCCCTACCCCCGAAAAAAGGTCTGCGGATGCCCATGTATACAGTAATAGTGGTCAGCAGGGAGCAGAGGGCCTGAGCCAGAGGTGGTGGAACTGAGTTCCACCAAGTTCCAGCTGGAAAAAAGCCCTGAGTGTCATGGGCGTCCGCAGGTAGGGGCAAGGGTGGTCAAGTGCCCCCCCCTGGAATCAGGGATCGGATCTTAAATTCAGCACAGTTGCCTCACTATCGGGGTGCGGGTGCCACCCGCCAGTGGCACCTGCTCGCCCTCCCTTTCTCCTGTCAGGGAGAAGAGACGATGGCTTTCACCAGGTTCCCCGCCCAGCTTTCTGCCCACTTAGTTCCTTCCCTATTGGCCACAACTGAGGGCCAATGAAAGGAGACTAGGAGAGAAGAGCATCATGGGACATGCAGTCCCAAAGATTGGCGGGCCCATTTTCCACAGGGAGGAGGCTACAGCTCGATCAAGAGAGAGATTGAGAGACTGCAGCCTGGAAAAAAGCTGAGGGGAGAATGCTACAGGACAAATAACTGTGCTGGGCACTGGGCAGAAGCCAGTGAGAGAGAGCCACGCTGCCCAGCGCCACCAAAGAGAGGGCTACGCTGCCCAGTGCCACCAGAGAGAGCCACGCTGCTCAGCACCACCAGAGAAAGCAAGACTGAGCCACTACCAGGGTACAGACATGGCACACTACTGACCCGATTTGCCCCACTGGGAACCCAGAGTGAGCGATCGTCCAGCTGGAGTGATCACTGCTGTAGTTTCACAGGGTCTGGTAAGAGGGCCTGTTGGCCATTACCCATTACTTATCCTAGGGACTGTACTATGTCTGCAGTCTCTGACCATAATAATGTGATAATGACATTGTCAAAAAGGGGCGGTGCATGAGTGACCCTAAAATGATGTATATCTTTCTTTTTAAATAAACATAATATATGACAATGGATTCCCAGAGTACTAGGAGTTACCTAAAGAGACAGCACAGCAGTAGCTGCCTCTGCAAAGGCTGGAGATCATTGCTACAGCACATCTAGCTCCCGTCCCACTGGCTGAACCACCTTACAGGGGGTGAAATTCATCAGAACTATGGGAGATCATTTCCTACTTGCTCAACCAAATGAGACAAAGTCCTCCTCACATACAAGAGAAAGGCGTTTAGGGGCAAGCTGACATCGATAAAACGAAGGAGATCTGTAGACTTTCTGAAATGATAAAGGGGTTAGCTCACGTGGCCCTTTGAGGTACCAAAAGTGGAGTTTCCTTTTATCTGCAGCGTTCTATGAATCCTGCAATGTTCCGTAGCCGCTAGAAATTTATGAAGACATTTCCTTGGATGTCACGCTAACTTCATCTCCGACCACTGTGCAGAGCGCTTTTATCTCCCGCCGTTGGTGGATATGACTTAATAACCAATATGATAAAATGCGTAGAATCATCTCTTTGATTACTTTGACATGACGAGACAGATGGGGAGTCTGGAGACTGTCAGACTCTGATGCTTCCTTTAATCCAAATGTTATTTTTTAGTCTGTGTTACTTGGAAACATTACATGACCTTTCAGCAGATGTAAGCACGCACGTTGACTCTTCATTTGCCGGAGGGGACACGCGGTACTTCCTGAGGCAGCTTGGGGGGTGGCGTGCTCCGCTGCTTGGCTAGTGAGCCTCTTTGAGGTTCATCTGAGCTACAGTAGCATGGAGTAAACCTATAGGCAGGGTGGGGGGGGGGGGTGAGGTGTAACTAGAACCTTCAGGGCCGGTGCAAGAAACCATGAAGGGCCCCCCTGAACCGCAGCCGAGGCCCTTCCCTCCAAGTCAGTGGTGGAACTCCAGGGCTCGGTCACAGGTACGACTTTTGTGAGCCCTGTAGTTCCACCACTGGTATCAGCAGTTTTTTAAATAATTTTTTACAATTTTTTAGGAGTCCCGTTGGGGGACTTTGGTGAGATATCAGAGATCTAAACAGACCTATGATGTTACACCTTTGAGACAAAGGAAGAAAGGGAAAGGGAAATTGGGACCCTGTCCTCTGGGAAAAAGTGGGCCCTGTCCCCAGGAGAGATTGGGTCCTTGTCCTTAGGGGAGATGGGGTCCCTTTCCCCATGTAAGTAGGAGTCCCTGTCCCTAAGGGAAATTGGGTCCCTGTCCTCTGGGGAGAAGTGGGCCCTGTCCCCAGGGGAAATGGGGTCCCTGTCCCCAGGGGAGAGATGGGGTCCCTGACCTTAGGGTAGATGGGGTCCTTGTCCTCAGGTGAGAAGGGGTCCTTGTCCCCAAGAGAAATTAGGTCCCTGTCCTCTGGGGAGAAGTGGGTCCTGTCCCCATTGGAGATTGGGTCCCTGTCCTTAGGGGAGATGGGGTCTCTGTCCTCAGGTGAGAAGGGGTCCCTGTCCCCATAGAAAATGGGGTCCCTGTCCTCACGGAAAATGAGGTCCCTGTCCTCTGGGGAGAAGTTGGCTCTGTCCCCAGAGGAGATGGGGTCCTTGTCCCAAAGGGAAATGGGGTCCCTGTCCTTTAGGGAGAACTGGGCCCTGTCCCCAGGGGAGATGGGGTCCCTGTCCTTAGGGGACATATCTCCCAGAAAGACCTGTCAACATCTGTGTATGACGGGGAGGAGGGGGCGGGTGCTGGCAGACAAGCCTGTGGTGTCCTTTGGGGAGCCGGCTCTCATAGGGCTGCACTGCATCTGTGAGCTTAAAGTTTGTTTGCCCGGGAGAAGCATGCAGTGCAGGGTGAGCCGAACTCAGGGGGCGAGACTCTGGCTGGGGAGGACAGACACTGGACTGAGCAGCACTGCATGGAGCAGGAGAGGGGGACCCGGAGGAGCGGCAGAGGACACAGGTTGTGTGGGGAATGCACAACTAAAGAGCAGCCAGTGCGGTAGTCGAGCATGGAGCTCTGCTAGTCACCCCCCACCTCCAGCCACCCGTGTGCCCGGTGCCTAACCGCCTATGCTGCCACCGGCCATATGTAGAGGGGGCAGCATGGGCCCCTTGCAGCACAGGGCCCGGTTGCGCGTGCGACTGCTGCACCCCCTATAGTTACGCCCCTGGGTGGGTGCTTTATCTGGTTCTACAGAGGATAAAGGCCTTTGTGTATTTCGTGTTAGTAGATGTAAACCCGATCGCTAAGGGCTCATTTACATTTGCTTCAAAATGCCGCATTGGACACACGCAGAATGCCAGTCAAAGCTCCTGTCACTAAATAAAATGGTTTCCTTACAGTCCTGGTCACACGTTGCCTTTGCTTCGCTTCAGAAGTTATCCCCCATGTCGCTTTCTTGGTGCTTGAAAGTGTCTCCAAAGCCTCCATAGAAGTCTATGACAACCTACAGCTTTTGAGAGGCTTTTATTCAGCTCTGGCTTTGCTTTGTTTTGAAGGTATTGCAGGTATGAGATATCCCAGGATGCACTGGGAAACCAACAAGCGAACCGGAAAGACATCATTAGCAGTCACTTCCGCTTCTGTTATGTGTATAAATTCTGGGAGTGTCTGGTTCAGGCGTCACATCTGGTGTGGAGCGTGGAGCAGCAGGAAGGTAAGTGGGGTCGGGACTGGGGTGGAGAAACTAGCAGGTGACACATATGGTGCGCAACATGAAAACACTATAAAGGTAGGTGAGCGGGACTGGAAAATGAGAACTGAGTGGCACAGGATCAGCAGAGCTGGGGAACCCGAGCAGTGTGGGAACAATATAGCGTGAGGTGAGTGAGGACCAGAGAGAGAGGAGGAAACCAGAGGATCAGCAAAGCTTACTAATGAGTGGGGGATCAGAAATGTTTGGGATACTACTGAACGGGGGGGGGGGGGGGATCAGCAGAGCTGGGAGTTACTACTGAGTGGGGGATCAGCAGAGCTGGAAGTTACTTCTGAGTGGGGGATCAGAAAAGCTGGGGATACCACTGAATGGGGGGGGGGGGGTTCAGCAGAGCTGGGAGTTACTACTGAGCGGGGGATCAGAAAAGCTTGGGATACCACTGAACGGGGGGTGGGGGATCAGCAGATCTGGGAGTACTACTGAGCGGGGGATCAGCAGAGCTGGGAGTTACTACTGAGTGGGGGATGAGAAAAGCTTTGGATACCACTGAATGGGGGGGAGGGGGGGTTCAGCAGAGCTGGGAGTTACTACTGAGTGGGGGATCAGACCAGATAGGGATTATTGAGTGGGGGATCAGAAGACCTGGTAGTACTACTGAGCAGGGGATCAGAAGACCTGGGGGGGGGGGGGGGTACTAATGAGTGGGGGAATAGCAGAACTGGGGGTACTACTGAGTGGGGGATCAGCAAAGCTGGCGCAACTACTGAGCACGAGATCAGAAGAGCTAGGGGTTACTAATGAGTGGGGGATCAGCAGAGCTGAGGGTACTACTGAGCAGGGGATCAGAAATGCTGGGGAGTACTAATGAGTGGGGGATCAGCAGAGCTGGGGGTACTAGTGAGTGGGGGGTCAGAAGAGCTGAGGGTACTAGTGAGTGGGGGAATCAGAAGAGCTAGGGAGTACTAATGAGTGGGGGATCAGAAGAGCTGGGGGTACTAGTGAGTGGGGGGTCAGAAGAGCAGGGGAGTACTAATTAGTGGGGGGATCAGAAGAGCTGGGGAGTACTAATGAGTGGGGGATCAGAAGAGCTGGGGGTACTAGTGAGTGGGGGGTCAGAAGAGCAGGGGAGTACTAATTAGTGGGGGGATCAGAAGAGCTGGGGAGTACTAATGAGTGGGGGACCAGAAGAGCTGGGGGTACTAGTGAGTGGGGGGGGGGGGGGGTCAGAAGAGCTGGGGAGTACAAATGAGTGGGGGATCAGCAGAGCTGGGGGGTACTAGTGAGTGGGGGATCTGAAGAGCTGGGGGTACTACTGAGCAGGGGATCAGAAATGCTGGGGAGTACTAATGAGTGGGGGATCAGCAGAGCTGGGGGTACTAGTGAGTGGGGGATCAGAAGAGCTGGGGGTACTAGTGAGTGGGGGGATCAGAAGAGCTGGGGGTACTAGTGAGTGGGGGATCAGAAGAGCTGGGAGTTACTACTGAGTAGGGGATCAGCAAAATGCGGGGGTACTACTGAAGAGGGGAATGAATGAATGAATCTGCTGAATGGTGGTACTACTGCGGCAGGGTTCTGCTGGGCCCCTTTAAAACAAATAGAAAATCAACACAAACAGGGCAGTTGCCAAGCTTCATTAAAGCATCACAGAAGCATCAAAAACACACAAAAAATGCAGGTTGAAACCGGTAGGCGATTGAACGTCCGTTGAAGTCGAAGCAAGCGTAAATAAACCCTAAAACTGCGTATAGGCTATAGCACATTAGTATAATTTCAAAAATAATTTTCAATCCTGCCATGAAGGTCCTACTGCAAGCACTACCTGTAACAGGGTGACAACTCTCTTTTCCTGTCTCCCATACAAGCTACTGTGTTGTCACCCAGTCATAAGAACTTCCAATGGGGACTATAGGCTGTTTTAACACACATTTACGAAAGGATGTCCACTGTTGTCACCACCAGGAGACCTGAGAAATGCCATGCAGCCATCGTTGGAGTGTATGTGGACAGACTCTGCAGGAGAGAAGCAACACTGAGATGCAACAAAGTATAAAACATGGCAATTGTTTATGGTACCGTATATACTCGAGTATAAGCCGACCAGAATATAAGCCGAGGCACCTAATTTTACCACAAAAAGGGTGAGAAATGCGCAGCTACTGTAAGTGGAAAAGAGGGTCAACAATGCCCATTTGCATGCCTCACTGTGCCCATTTGCAGCCACACTGTGCCCATTTGCTGCCGTAGGTCCCCCAAACTTCAAACTTGGTAGTTGAGGGTTCCAAGATGCCCCCTAGCTGCAGCCCAAAAAAATTTGGGGTCTCTGGACCCAAAGGGTCCCGAAATGACATTGCTGCAGATGGACACAGTTGACCGACTTTGGGCCCCCGTATCTTGAGGCCACTTGGGGTTCCTAGCACTAAGTGGCCACAAGATACGGGGCCCCAAATTCGGTTCGGAAAATGTCATTCTCTGCTGCAGAAAAGTGCTTGACATTTTCTGAACCGAATTTGTATAGTTGTAGTGCTGGTTCCTCTGGGTTTGCACACCAAATATGGGGTTCCTAGCACCAAGTGGCCCTGAGATACAGGGGCCCAAAGTCGGTCAACTGTGTCCAACTGCAGCAATGTCATTTAGGGACCCTTTGGGTCCAGAGACCCCAAATTTTTTTGGGCTGCAGCTAGGGGGGGGGGGGGGGGGATGTAGGAACCCTTAACTACCAAGTTTGAAGTTTGGGGGACCTACGGCTGCAAATGGGCACAGTGAGGCTGCAAATGGGCACAGTGAGGCAGCAACTGGGCATTGTTGACCCTGTAGTGCTAGTTCCTCTGGGTTTGCACGCCAAATTTGGGGTTCCTAGTACCAAGTGGCCCCGACATACTGGGCCCCAAAGTCGCGTCGGAAAATGTCATTCTCTGCTGCAGAAAAGTGATTGACTCGAGTATAAGCTGAGGGGGGCATTTTCAGCACAAAAAAATGTGCTGAAAAACTCGGCTTATACTCGAGTATATACGGTAATTAGATTTCAACTCAAGCTCCATGCAGACGTCTTGAAACACGGGACCAGAAGATGAGAACCATTCTTACGTAAAGCAAACTAGCGACATTTATTTAGATAGGAGTGTCTTATGTAAGAATGATACATTTTCTATTGATGTTTTCTGAACATTTATCAATCATTTGGTTTGATGGACTAATAGTGCCAGCTCTCATTAGTCCTCTATGGATCTTCACCACCTCTTAAAAGGCCTGTCAATCGGCCATCGTTGCCCTCAGTTCTTGTAAGGGCGTTTTTAAAAGTGAACCTGTCATGATGAAAATATGAGAGCTGCTCCTGTCTTTCTGAAAATACTAGTTGTAGCTGCTGTTTTATGTTGCTGACCTTGAACATGTTTGCAGATGAGGAAAGTCAAAGAAAGGTTGAAATTCCATGACTGCATATTTGTTCCAGCCCAGCGACTAGCAGTACATTATAACACATACACTATATACCCGAGTGTTTCATCGCATTACACAAATGATTACTGTTAGCTAACATGAGACCAATAGGTTAACCCGGACCACCACATTTTTATTACCCCCAGACCATCCTGACTACCAGACCTTTCAGACCACATACATTTCAACCCACCAGATCTTTCAGACCACCAGACGTTTCAGAATTAGATCACTACACCTAAATAAAAAAAAAAAACACACAATTTTTTAAAATATTTTATTGCACAGCTCCGGGGGTCTTCTTCCGTCTTGGGGGGTCTTCTCGCCGGACTCCTCTGCTGTCTTCTGTTTTTTTACCTAGCTCTTTTACCTAGCGGAGGAGCCCGGCTTTCTTCTTCGTCGCCGCCGTCGTCTGGGGGTCTCGTTCCGCCTTCGGGGGTCTCTTTTGTTCTTTCCACTGTCGCTGCCTTCTCCGCCATCTTCTTCTTCTTTTTCCGATGTTGACTCGTCACTCTCTCTGGCCGGAATGGCAGAGACACGCGGTGTTGTGACTTATATAGGGACAAGGGGGCGGGGTCACATGCTCATGTCACGTGGTGACTCCGCCCCCATATGATGTCACAGTCCAGCATCCTCCGGGACTGTGACATCATATGGGGCGGGGTCACCATGTGACATGAGCATGTGACCCCGCCCCCTTGTCCATATTTAAGTCACAACACCGCGTGTCTCTGCCATTCCGGCCAGAGAGAGCGACGAGTCAACATCGGAAGAAAAAGAAGAAGAAGAAGAAGGCGCAGAAGGCGGCGACAGCGGCAAGAACAGAAGACCCCCGAAGGCGGAACGAGACCCCCAGACAACGGCGGCGACGAAGAAGAAAGCTGGGCTCCTCCGCTAGGTAAAAGAGCTACGTAAAAGAGCAGAAGGCAGCGGAGGAGTCCGACGAGAAGACCCCCCAAGACGGAAGAAGACCCCCGGAGCAGTGCAATAAAATATTTTAAAAAATTGTGTTTTTTTTATTTACACCTTAGGTGAATGGGTAGGGGTACATCGTACCCCATACTCATTCACATAGGGTGGGGGGGCCGGGATCTGGGGGCCCCCTTATTAAAGGGGGCTCCCGGATTCCGATAAGCCCCCCCGCCCCAGACCCCGACAACCAATGGCCAGGGTTGTCGGGAAGAGGCCCTTGTCCTCATCAACATGGGGACAAGGTGCTTTGGGGTGGGTTGTCGGATAAGGGTCTGAGATGGATTTGGGGGGGACCCCCACGCTGTTTTTTCGGCGTAGGGATTCCCCTTTAAATCCATACCAGGTGACGGGGCTAGCACGGCGGCATTCACTGCCTTCGCTAGTCCTGTCTACCTGCAGTTATGTTCTAAATGAACGGACTTTCCGATCGTGTGTCGGCAAGTCCGTTCATTTCAAAAGTCCCGCAGACTTTTTCCCGCGGATTGTC
The DNA here is from genome assembly GCA_028564925.1 of Lithobates sylvaticus. Taxonomy (NCBI): domain Eukaryota; kingdom Metazoa; phylum Chordata; class Amphibia; order Anura; family Ranidae; genus Lithobates; species Lithobates sylvaticus. The sequence continues at coordinate 191,869,320 of CM053037.1, read as the reverse complement.
CCCCAGAAAAGTACGGGCGTGTGTGGGCAAGTCCACGCGCTCGGAAAGTCCGGCGGACCTCCGCTGGAAAGTCCGGCGGTTTGTCCACTGGACTAGGTCCGGCGGACAATCCCGCCGGAAAGTCCGAGCGTGTGTATGCCGCATTACAGATTGTTCAGAACATGAGACCTTCCCTACCATCAGATTTTTCAGACCACCAGACATTTCAATGCACCAGACTTCCTAGACCACCAGACCTTTCAAACAAATAGACCTTACAGATCACCAGACCTTTCCAAAAACCCAATCTTTTAAATCACCAGACCTCCCAGAGGACCAGACCCTTGAGGCCACCAGACCTTCCAAACCCTCACACCTTCCAGATCACCAGACCTTCAAGACTACCAGACCTTCCAGATCACCAGACCTTCAAGACTACCAGACCTTCCAGATCACCAGACCTTTCAGACCACCAGACTTTTACAACCACTAGACCCTTAAAACCACCAAAGCTTTCAGACCACCAAACCTCCCATTTTAAACCACCAGACTTCCTAGAACCCTAGCCTTTTCAAACCACCAGACCTTTCAAATCACCAGACCTTTCAGACCACAAGACCTTTCAAATCACCAGACCTTTCATAGCATCATACATTCCAAACCCCCTCACCTTCCAGATCACCAGACCTTCCAGTTCACCAGAGCTTTCAGACCACCAAATATCTCATTTCAAACCACCAGACCTTCCAGATCACCAGACCTTTCAAAACACCAGACCTTTCAAAACACCAGACCTTCCAAACCCCCACACCTTCCAGATCACCAGACTTTTCAGACTACCAGACCTTTCAAACCACTAAACCTTTCAGACCACCAAACCTCCCATTTCACACCACCAGACTTCCTAGAACACTAGCCTTTTCAAACAACCAGACCTTTCAGACCACAAGACCTTTCCCGGTTGAACTGAATGGACTGGTGTCTTTTTTTCAACTAGACTAACTATGTAACTATGTAACCAGACCTTTAAGACCACCAGACCTTCCAGATCACCAGACCTTTCATACCACAGACAGACCTTTCAGACCACCAGACCTTTCGAACCATGTAGCAGGATATGTGATGCACTGGGCTTTAACTCAGACCCCCTCAGCAGTGATGGGCACAAAAAAATGTAAGTGGTCATATGACATTATATCTTTTACACATTAAAGATAAAAAAATGTTTATTTATCTGTGTATCTATGTATTTAAAGTGTTTGCTCTGTAATCCAATCAATAGTTGTGTGCCCTAACCTTTCAAGGTGGGACGTTATCTGGGGTTTACGACGGAACATACAATATAGTAACCTGAAATTCACACGTAAGGTTAAGAGGTCAAACAATGAGTTGTATTGGAGATGGTACGTGCCATTCTCATCACTGACATCAGCATCAATCAATGCCTTTGCCCTTTCACAATGTCAGAGTTCCCATTTCTATCACTGTATAGACAAATCTAATATTAATCTCCGTTCACGTCGTAAATGTGACTCGTCCTGCCAACCAGGAAAGCAGGCAATCCAAGGGGATCTTCGATCAAGCATGAAATTTGTGTAATTAAAGTGGATTTTATATTTTTATTTTTAGCTTTTTCATTCTATTTTATTGTCATCAGTTGACCCCTAAAAATCAAACATTCATCAAGACATCATACAAATGTGAACAAACACAACTTAAAACAGTTCCCAACCTGTGTACATGGGTTGACCTGCATAAAAACACATAGGCATGTCGTAAGGACTCCTGGACTTGTACCCAAGTGGATCGAAGACCACAAAGATGCTTCTCTAACGTATCACATTGGGAAGCCCATGATCTCCCGAGCAAAAATGGAAGCCAGTTCCTTAGATGTGGGAAACTTCTTAAGTGGAATGTTGCAATGAGACATTTTCGACATATTCGAGAACCGATCCACCACCCTATGGATAACTGTGTTGCCCTGAGAGTTGGTTAACCCCCACAATGAAATCAATGGACAACAAAAAAGCGCGAACTACGTGTATCATCACAGGGTGATACTGTGGATACACAAGTAGCAGTATCCCGATAATTCTTTCGAATTCCATGGACAGGTGGGTCTAAGGCATCTCTCCATTGGGTATGGGTTGTAGGAGGCCCACTAGAAAATAGTGTGGTGTCTTACTCTGAGTACATATGGAACAAGCAACTCCGAAGGCAGCTACATCATGACGTAGACTAGACCACCAGAATTGTTGAGAAATGGCCCAAATGAGGGTAACCAGCAGCCTTGGGAGAATGGTAAGTCTGGAGCAAGGCAGTATGGAGACTCTCGAGGACAAAGCAGCGGTCACAAGGTTTCTCAGGAGAAGCATGGATCTGAGCAGCAAGAATCTTGTCAACAAAAGGAGAGGTGAGACTGGTGCGAACCGTAGCCAAAATACGATCAGTAGGAATTACTGGAACGGGAACTGATTCCAACTTGGAAGTGGAGGAAAATTGTCACAACAAAGCATCAGCCCTTACATTCTTAGTACCGGGTAAGGATGAGACTATGCAATTGAAGCTTGACAAGAAAAGAGCCCATAGAGCCCTTCAGGGAGAGAGGTGTTTAGCTTCAGACAAGAATGTGAGATTCTTATGGTCAGTAAGAATGAGAACTGGCACAGTGGTACCTTCGAGGAGATGCCTCTCCTTGCTCCCGTGCCGCCTGTCAAGGACATCTCCACATATTCTTAGAAGGTCCTGTCCGCACCCGAGCCTAGACCCAAGGTTTTTTTCTTGTATAATTCTCCTATAACTGCTTCCTGACCAGCCGGCGTCATTATACTGCGGCAGGTTGGCTCCCCTGGGCGAGCCATCGTAGCCGTACATCTGGAGCACACCACCGGACGCCGAAGCCGATGCGCGTTCCTGGCAGTCGCAATGACCCGCGATCGCTCCTGAGAGAGACAGAACAGATATCTGTCAATGTAAACAGACAGATATCCATTCTGTCAGGGGAGAGGAGCCATATCTGTTGTTCATAATCGCAAAAAGTGCTCTGGTAAGGACGGGGGTAATATCCTTCGGGGCTGAAGCGATTAAATTAAAAAATATTAAAATCGTTTTATAATTTATGTTGAATTTGTGCGTTTTGTCTTTATGCACCCTTAATCTTCACCCTCATGTCTGTTTAGGAAGAGATCCCTTTATTGTGCTTCTTTGTCCTGATCCTCCTAGAACTTTACTGTCTCTCATTTCATTCAAAGTCTTCATAACTCATGTCTTTTTCCTATTCTATTACTACTACTCTCCAGAATATACGTACTCTCCTTTGTATCCTTTCCTAACCATAAAATGTTTTCCTTTTCCCGCATAACCCAACATTTTTAACCACGTGTCATGATCTCATCAGGGGGTCAACTGGGCTCCGTGGGACAGATTTCAGAAACTATAATAGTGGACACTGGTGTTTAGGGATGCCGGCCTTCTACAGCCTCTGGTTGACCAGCTTTTGGTGCCATCCAGTGATGTCACTATGCATGTTTGCATCATCGCACACATCAACGTCTAATGATGTCTTCACGCAACTCTACATGTTATGCCGTGTTTTCTGGATTACATGCTCCTCTGTCCTTCTCTTAAAGGGGAATGTGCTATCATGGTTCCTCACTATAAGATAACTCTTACTTATCCACTACAGCCATCCCTATTATCATTTTGTAGCTACTTACTGGTGTAAGTTGCCCTATTTTACGTCAGCAATTCAAGATCTTTTATGTTTTTAACCACTTTCAGCCCCGGACCAATTTGCAGCCAAAGGACCAGGCCCCTTTTTTGCGATTCGGCACTGCGTCGCTTTAACTGACAATTGCGCGGGTCGTGCGACGTGGCTCCCAAACAAAATTGACGTCCTCTTTTTCCCACAAATAGAGCTTTGTTTTGGTGGTATTTGATCGCCCCTGCGGTTTTTATTTTTTGCGCTATAAACAAAAAAGAGCGTCAATTTTGAAAAAAAAAAACGCATTATTTTTTATTTTTTGCTATAATAAATATCCCCCAAAAATATATAAAAACATTTTTTTTTTCCCCTCAGTTTAGGCCGATACGTATTCTTCTACATATTTTTGGTAAAAAAAAATAGCAATAAGCGATTATTGATTGGTTTGCGCAGAAGTTATAGCGTTTACAAGGGGATAGTTTTATAGCATTTTTATGAATAATTTTTTTTTTTATTAGTAATGGCGGCGATAAGCGATTTTTATTGTGACTGCGAAATTATGGCGGACACATTTTTGACACATTTTTGGGACCATTGTCATTTATACAGCAATCAATGCTATTTAAATGCATTGATTCCTGTATAAATGACACTGGCAGTGAAGGGGTTAACCAGGGGGTGGCAGTGTAGGGGTTAAGTATGCCTAGGGGTGTGTTTCTTACTGTGGGGGGGCGTGGCTGTCAGCTAGTGAATGCTGATCTCTGCTCCAATCACAGGGAGCAGAGATCGGCGTCACTAGTTGCTAGGCAGAACGGGGAGATGCTGTTTATTTCCGCATCTCCTCGTTCTGCCTTCCCGTGAGACGATCGCGTGTTTCCCCACGGCGATCGAGTCCGCGGGACCCGCGACCGGCCTCACGGGGGTCCCGACCGTTCCCGGCGCGCTCCCGATGGCACGGATGGCATTAAGGAGGGACTTATATATACGCCCTCCTGCCTGTCCATGCCATTCTGCCGACGTATATCGTCGTGCGCCGGTCGGGAACCGGTTAAAAGGGTTTTTTCTAGGGATATTACTGATTAAAATTTTCATGTTCGATTAATCGTTTTTTTTTAAAATCGATTAATCGACTAATTAAATAAACTTTTAGCCGATCTCCTTGTATTGCAACTCTGCATTAGTCAGTGGTAAATGTGGTATACACTATATACAATCACCCGACACTAGTTAGTTTCCACAATCTATGACTTAACTTCACAGTTCACACTAACTAATCACTCTCACCTTATGGCATGGTCATGCAAGCAGGTATCAAAAGGGGTAACACGGACCATTAACTTCTCTCGCGTCTCCTTAGATCTCAGCAAGGACGCCAGGTCATGGGTAGAAAAAAAAAGATCTGAGTGCTCACCGCTTAAGTATAAGATTCAATTTTTGTGTTCAAACACAAACTACTCACATAAAGATGATAAAAACACAGCATGTAAAGCCGACAATCGCGTTAGTTCCGTAGAGCAGCAGCGGGTGATGTCATGCGTAGCTCCTCCTCCATACGCGCTACGTTCAATCTGAACTTCAACGTCACCGGACTCCTCCCCCCTTCCCTTCGTTAGCAGACAGAGGCACTTGGGGAAGGGTGGAGGAGTCCGGTGAGGTCGATGTCCGTGACGTCACTGTATCTTTGACGGAGGAATGGTGCCCCATCCTTGGTGTCAGTGGGAGGAATTGTGCCCCATCCTTAGTGTCAGTGATAGGAATGGTGCCCCATCCTGAGTGTCAGTGGAAGAAATGGTGCCCCATCCTAAGTGTCAGTGGGAGGAATGGTGCCCCATCCTTGGTGTCAGTGGGAGGAATGGTGCCCCATCCTTGGTGTCAGTGGGAGGAATGGTGCCCCATCCTTGGTGTCAGTGGGAGGAATGGTGCCCCATCCTTGGAAGGGATAGTGCCCCATCATTGGTGTCAGTGGGAGGGATAGTGACCCATCATTGGTGTCAGTGGGAGGAATAGATCCCTATCTTTGGTAGATTGATCAGATTGAGGAATTGTGCCCCATTGTTGGTGTCAGTGGAAGGGATAGTTCCCCCAACGTTGGTGTCATTGGAACAGATAGTGCCCCATAAATGGTGTCAGGGAGAGGAATAGTGCCCTGCATTGGTGTTAGTGGGAGGAATGGTGCCCCAAGGGCCGAATAAAGGCAAGCAAAGGGCCACATCTGGCCCCCTTGGCCACAGTTTGGAGACCACTGCTCTAGGATATGCACTCTCCCTCCCCTCTAGGATGTGCACCCATCTTGGAGGCCTTCAGGGTCTGCCTGGTTAAGGGTGGCCTGAGGCTTAGTGGCACAACTCACTAATCTCACTTTACATTTGCCGTATTCACATACTCAGGTAAAGTTTTTGTTTTGTTTTTTTATGGATTAGGGGTTATTTATTATTGCATCGTATTCAATTATTTTACTTGTTTATCGTTTATGATTATTTTTATTTGTGTATTTATTTTACATGTATTTGTTCATACATTTTTATTATTATTAATATTATTATTATTATAAGTAATATTATTAACACCCTAACCCTAAAAATAAATAAATAATAAACAATAAATAAAATATTAACTCCTAATCCTAACCCCTAATCCTAACCCTAATGCTAACCCCTTACCCTAACAAAAAAAATTATAAAATAAATGAATAATAATAATGATAATACAAATATAAAATAAATAAAAGCTGATGGAAAAAACAAAAAAACAAAAAATACAAAAAAATTTGCAACAAATGATGCAACAGATCATAGTTTTCTCTTTTGGCTAATAAAAAAAAAAAAAAAAGCTCAAAAATGCGGTATAAAAAACGCATAAAAAAAACCAACCAGAAAAGCGCTCAAAAGCTCAGGTGTGAATGCAGCCTTATGCCCCGTACACACGGTCGGATTTTCCGACGGAAAATGTCCGATCGGACCATGTTGTCGGAAAATCCGACCATGTGTGGGAAATTCCGACGGAAAAAATTTGAGATCCTGCTCTCAAATTTTCCGACAACAAAGTCCGATCGGACTTTTTCCGATTGTGTGTAGCGAATTCCGACGGACAAAGTGCCACTCATGCTCAGATCACATTACAAGACCAAAGCTATTGGCTACTAGCCTCTACATAGTCCCGTCGTACGCAACGAACGTCACCACGTTCAGAATGATCGGATTTTCCGACAACTTTGTCCGACCGTGTGTATGCAACACCAGTGTCGGACAAAATCCATCGGAAAAAATCTGACGGATTTTGTGGTCGGAATTTCCGACCGTGTGTACGGGGCATTAGAGCGCAAGCTCCAACGAGCCGGACCCTCTGATTCCTCCTGTATTGAATTGCACTTTAACTGTACTGTCTGCCCTCATGTTGTAAAGCGCTGCGCAAACTATTGGTGCTATATAAATCCTGTATAATATTAAATAATAATAAACTAACCCAGATATAAATGACTCTGAGGTAAGGGAGGCTCTCTGAGGACCCTGATGAAAGCGGGAGGCTCTCTGGGGACTCTGATGTAAGGAGGAGGCTCTCTGGGGACCCTAATGTAAGGGGGGCTCTCTGGGAACCCTGATGTAAGTGGGGGGCTCTCTGAGGACCTTGATGCAAGGGGGAGGCTCTCTGGGGACTCTGATGTAAGGGAGGCTCTCTGGGACCCTGATGTAAGGGGGGGCTCTCTGAGGACCCTGATGAAAGGGGGAGGCTCTCTGGGGACTCTGATGTAAGGAGGAGGCTCTATGGGGACCCTGATGTAAGTGGGGGGCTCTCTGGGGACCCTGGTTTATGGGGGATGCTCTCTGGGGACCCTAATGTAAGGGGGGCTCTCTGGGAACCCTGATGTAAGTGGGGGGGGGGGGGTCTCTGAGGACCCTGAAGCAAGGGGAGGCTCTCTAGGGACTCTGATGTAAGGAGGAGGCTCTCTGGGGACCCTAATGTAAGGGGGGCTCTCTGGGAACCCTGATGTAAGTGGGGGACTCTCTGAGGACCCTGAAGCAAGGGGAGGCTCTCTGGGGACTCTGATGTAAGGGGGAGGCTCTCTGAGGACACTGATGTAAGGGGAGGCTCTCTGGGGACCGTGATGTAAGGGAGGCTCTCTGGGGACCCTGATGTAAGGGGGGCTCTCTGGGACCCTGATGTAAGGGGGGGCTCTCTGAGGACCCTGATGAAAGGGGGAGGCTCTCTGGGGACTCTGATGTAAGGAGGAGGCTCTCTGGGGACTCTGATGTAAGGAGGAGGCTCTCTGGGGACCCTGATGTAAGTGGGGGGCTCTCTGGGGACCCTGGTTTATGGGGATGCTCTCTGGGGACCCTAATGTAAGGGGGGCTCTCTGGGAACCCTGATGTAAGTGGGGGGGGGGTCTCTGAGGACCCTGAAGCAAGGGGAGGCTCTCTAGGGACTCTGATGTAAGGAGGAGGCTCTCTGGGGACCCTAATGTAAGGGGGGCTCTCTGGGAACCCTGATGTAAGTGGGGGACTCTCTGAGGACCCTGAAGCAAGGGGAGGCTCTCTGGGGACTCTGATGTAAGGGGGAGGCTCTCTGAGGACACTGATGTAAGGGGAGGCTCTCTGGGGACCGTGATGTAAGGGAGGCTCTCTGGGGACCCTGATGTAAGGGGGGCTCTCTGGGACCCTGATGTAAGGGGGGGCTCTCTGAGGACCCTGATGAAAGGGGGAGGCTCTCTGGGGACTCTGATGTAAGGAGGAGGCTCTCTGGGGACCCTGATGTAAGTGGGGGGCTCTCTGGGGACCCTGATGTAAGTGGGGGGCTCTCTGGGGACCCTGGTTTATGGGGGATGCTCTCTGGGGACCCTAATGTAAGGGGGCTCTCTGGGAACCCTGATGTAAGTGGGGGGGGGGGGTCTCTGAGGACCCTGAAGCAAGGGGAGGCTCTCTAGGGACTCTGATGTAAGGAGGAGGCTCTCTGGGGACCCTAATGTAAGTGGGGGATTCTCTGAGGACCCTGAAGCAAGGGGAGGCTCTCTGGGGACTCTGATGTAAGGGGGGCTCTCTGGGGACCCTGATGTGGGGAGGCTCTCTGGGGACCCTGATGTAAGGGGGGCTCTCTGGGGACCCTGATGCTCTCTGGGGACCCTGATGTAAGGGGGGCTCTCTGGGAACGGACAAAGTGCCACGCATGCTCAGATCACATTACAAGACCAAATCTATTGGCTACTAGCCTCTACGTAGTCCCTTCGTACGCAACGAACGTCACCACGTTCAGAATGATCGGATTTTCTGACAACTTTGTCCGACCGTGGGTATGCAACACCAGTGTCGGACAAAATCCATCGGAAAAAATCTGACGGATTTTGTGGTCGGAATTTCCGACCGTGTGTACGGGGCATTAGAGCGCAAGCTCCAACGAGCCGGGCCCTCTGATTCCTCCTGTATTGAATTGCACTTTAACTGTACTGTCTGCCCTCATCTTGTAAAGCGCTGCGCAAACTATTGGTGCTATATAAATCCTGTATAATATTAAATAATAATAAACTAACCCAGATATAAATGCCAAAGATTCAAATAAAATAAAAATCTGTAATCTATCATCAAAAGAGTCTTAATAAATATTTTGAAAAAAAGGGACTCACTTTTGGTCCAACATCTAACTTTATTTTATTTGATTAGATTAAACATCAAAATTTATTTACAGAAAAATCTGGCATTGAAAAAAAGAACACGGTAGGGGTAAGAATGAGGGTAGTATTATAATCAAGTTAAAATTTAGAGGAAAATTTGACCAGGAAGAAAATGAGACAGCTGAGACATAGTAAGGCTCCTTTACAAATCTCAAATACAAAGAGAAAAGTACTCCGTCTCTTGCAGTTTATGCAAATATTCAATTATTTATGGAATTAGTGGAGAATGAACTCCACCATTTGAATCGAAACAGTAAATCAACATCGATCAAACTCAATTTATTGTGTAATAAAAGATGGGCATAGAGGGATCTTGCATCCAATCACAATCTAATAATTGGGCACGCTGTAATGGACAGAGAGAAACATCTGACCATTTGTGCTATTATAAAATACAACAAATTACTAAATTCTGAAAGAAGAGCCTGCAGCAAAATACACACAAGAAGCAGGGCCGTTTTTAAGGCAGGGGAAAAGGGGCAGCTGCCCTGGGCCCTGTCATTGTTGTGGGACCCAAAGCAGCTCCCTCATACTTGCCAACTATCCTGGTTTAAATTCCCTCGTCCCTTGAGGTTTTAGTCCCGTGCTGTGTCCTGATATCTCAGTGTGAAGTGCTGCTAATTAATGCTGTCCAGCTCTGCCCTATTGTGTACAGATGACTCACCTGCAGACCCTGTGTTTACATGTAAATTACCGGAATTCATATGTAAATAACGGCGGCTGGCAGCATTGATATGTATATCATGCCCCCCTGAGGTCATATCCACAGTAATCTCTAGCAACCAATCAACAAGCAGAAATCATGTGCTGTAACCTCTAGCAACTAATCAGTGAGCGGTAATGATACACTGTAACCTCTGGCAACCAATCGCAATCGCTGCCTAATCTGATTCAGTAAACAGATTTTGAGTCTAGCTGCTATTTATTGTATGTCTCAGAGCAGGTGGAGAGTGAAACTGCATGGGGGGCAAGAAAAGTTTTGCCCAGGGTCCAATCGATATTAAAGACGGCCCTGACAAGAAGTAGAGGATTTTTAAAAAAAAAATCACTAGAATTCAAACTGATATCAAAAGATCAATTAAAACCAGTGAGAAATAGGGAAAAAGGAGGAAGCACCCACAGTGCCACATTCGTATATATCAAGGGAAACAAAGAGGATACCAAATAGGGACCAACAGGTCGGACTTTTAAGGCATGGAAACAAATAAGAAAGTAGCAAAAAAAAATAATTTTATTGACAGAAAATACACAGTATAACAGTGTTCAAAAATGGATAAAAATCATATAAGATTATACAATTTGTACACTAAGCCCTTGTGCGTCGCGCCTACGCGTTTCGCCATACAGGCTTCCTCAGGACACGGAAAAAGGTTCAAAGACGTAACAAGATAGAGCAAAATAAATCTCACTATCTTCCGATGGGCTACGCCTCGAGTACAAATGTCACGGCAACCAGGACAAGTCCAAATGGTTGCCATGACATTTGTACTCGAGGCGAAACGTGTAGACGCGACGCACAAGGGCTCAATGTGCAAATTGTATCATTTTATATGATTTTTATCCATTTTTGAACACTGTTATACTGCGTATTTTCTGTCAATAAAATATATTTTTTTGCTACTTTCTTATTTGTTTCCATGCCTTAAAAGTCCGACCTGTTGGTACCTATTTGGTATCCTCTTTGTTTCCATCAATTAAAACCAGTTGAAGATCAGCATTTTCTGGCACTTTTTGTTTACATGTAAAAATTTTTTTTTTTATTATTATGTTTTTTTGATAGAAAATCAGTTTCAACCCCCCAAACATTATATTATTATATATTTTTGTTTAAAAGCAGAGGCCCTAGAGAATAAATTAGTGGGTCTCGCAATTTTTTTTTTATGTCACACGGTATTTGCACAGCGGTTTTTCTAATGCAGTTTTGGGGGAAAAAAATAAGGAAAATACACGTATGCGCTATAATATATATATATATATATATATATATATATATATATATATATATATATATGCATATATAAATTTTAATATTATTAATTACATTATTATCTTATTATTATTATTATTATTATATATAAATAAATCTAAAATGTTTGGGGGTTCCAAGTAATTTTCTAGCAGAAGATGCTGATTTTAACTTGAGGGCAACAAGTTTCAGAAAAAGGCCTATGCTGCGTACAAACGATCGGAATTTCGGCCAGCAAAAGACCGATGAGAGTTTTTCGTCGGAAAATGCGACCGTGTGTACGCTCCATCGGACTTTTGCTGGCGGGAATTTCGGCCAGCAAAAGATTGAGAGCAGGTTCTCCATTTTTCGCTCGGAAAAAGTTTCGATCGTCTGTACAAATTCCGACGCGCAAAATTCCTACGCGTGCTCAGAAACAATTTGGCGCATGCTCGGAAGCACTGAACTTAATTTTCTCGGCTCGTCGTAGTGTTGTACGTCACCGCGTTCTCGGCGGTCGAAAGTTCAGCCAACTTTTGTGTGAACGTGTGTATGCAAGCCGAGCTTGAGCGGAATTCCGTTGGGAAAAACCATCCAAGATTTTTTTGATGGAAAATCCGCTCGTGTGTACGGGGCATGAGTCTTCAAATGCTTAAATGTATTTTTTTTTTGGGTGGGGTTATGTGATGGAAATGTTTTATGTGTTTTTGTTGTATAATGAAAACATTTTTTTTTTTTTTTTTTATTATTTCATAAAAAACAATACAAAACAAAACAAAAAAAAAGATAGATGTGTCAATGATTACAGAGCTGTTAATTTTGTGTCTTTTATCTGCCCGAAGTTAAGCTTTAAGGTGTATTTTTATTTTTTTAGCCCTAGCTCATACAAAATGATCCCTAATGATCTATTCCATTACTGACATCTATAAATACATTCCATATATAATTCATAAAGGTCTGCGAACCAAAATAGCAGAAGACACGACCTCCCACCATGGATGCTTTTTAATTCTTATATCTCTGAATATTGATGCAGAACGTTATTACTAAGGCGGAACCCCGCTCATCATTGCACGGACACAGGCGAGTGCAGAACAGACAATGGATGTTCTATGTGGTCACCTCCTCAGCACACCACAGAGGACAGTTATGAACCAGGAAAGAAAATCAACTCCCAGAATGCAACAGGAACCCAAAATGTCATATATTGCAGCTTACCAATCATTAGATGTGGTGGCTGCATTCGTTTTCTTTTTTTTTAGACTCCCCCCCTCTGTTTTCACCTGGTGATCTGGCCAGTAGCACACCTCCTGTACTGGTGAGCAGTGGTGTCGCTGGGGGGGGGGGGGGGGGATTTTGGGGCTATAGCCCAGAGTCTCTGCAGGGATCCCCAAGGGGAAGGGAGGTTCTCTGGGGACCCTGATGTAAGTGGGGGGCTCTCTGGGGACCCTGAATTAAGGGGGAGACTCTCTGGGGACCCTAATGTAAGGGGGGGGCTCTCTGGGAACCCTGATGCAAGGGGGAAGCTCTCTGGGGACTCTGATGTAAGGGGGCTCTCTGGCGACCCCGCTGCACGGGGGGGGGCTCTCTGAGGACCCTGATGAAAGGGGGAGGCTCTCTGGGGACTCTGTTGTAAGGAGGAGGCTCTCTGGGGGACCCTGATGTAAGAGGGGGGCTCTCTGAGGACCCTGATGAAAGGAGGAGGCTCTCTGGGGACCCTAATGTAAGGGGGCTCTCTGGGAACCCTGATGTAAGTGGGGGGCTCTCTGAGGGCCCTGAAGCAAGGGGAGGCTCTCTGAGGAACCTGATTTAAGGAGGAGGCTCTCTGGGGATCCTAATGTAAGGGGGGCTCTCTGGGAACCCTGATGTAAGTGGGGGCTCTCTGAGGAACCTGAAGCAAGGGGAGGCTCTCTGGGGACTCTGATGTAAGGAGGAGGCTCTCTGGGGACCCTGATGTAAGGGAGGCTCTCTGAGGACCCTGATGTAAGAGGGGGGCTCTCTGAGGACCCTGATGAAAGGGGGAGGCTCTCTGGGGACTCTGATGTAAGGAGGAGGCTCTCTGGGGACCCTAATGTAAGGGGGCTCTCTGGGAACCCTGATGTAAGTGGGGGGCTCTCTGAGGACCCTGATTTTAGGGGGAGGCTCTCTGGGGACCCTAATGTAAGGGAGGCTCTCTGGGGACCCTGATGTAAGGGAGGCTCTCTGAGGACCCTGATGTAAGGGGGGCTCTTTGGGGACCCTGATGTAAGTGGGGGGCTCTCTGGGGATATGTACACACACACACACACGTTTAATACTGTATATACATGTGTATGCCCGCCCAAGCGTATGACTTTCTTTACTGCGCTGCTATGGGCTCTAGCCCCAGATCTTTTGTAGACCCAGCAACGCCCCTGCTGGTGAGACACAACCCTGGATGAAGGAGCACAGCAGATAGCAGCATTGTCAGTCTGTGTGGGGAGGGAATGTTAGATGTATGAGCAGATTTACACATTTAGTTCTGTTACAGCCTTATTCCAAAATGTATTAAATCCATTATTTTCCTCAAAATTCTACAAACAATCCCCCATAATGACAACGTGAAAGAAGTTTGTTTGAAATCTTTGCAAATTTATAAAAGGAAAAAAATCCAATGTACATCCTTTTGGCTTGACACTTAAAATTGATCTCAGGCTCCTCCTGTTTCCACTGATCATCCTTGAGATGTTTCTACAACTTGATTGGAGACCACCTGTGGTAAATTTAGTTGATTAAACATGATTTGGAAAGGCACACCCCTGTCTATAGAAGGTCCCACAGGTAACAGTGCATGTCAGAGCACAAACCAAGCCATGAAGTCCAAGGAATTGTCTGTAGACCTCCGAGACAGGATTGTATGGAGGCACAGATCGGGGGAAGGGTACAGGAAAATGTCTACAGCATTGAAGGTCCCAATGAGCACAGTGACCTCCATCATCCGTAAATGGAAGAAGTTTGGAACCACCAGGACTCTTCCTAGAGCGGACCGTCCCCGACCAAACTGAGCGATCGGGGGAGAAGGGTCTTAGTCAAGGAGGTGACCGAGAACCCGATGGTCACTCTGACAGAGCTCCAGTGTTTCTCTGTGGAGAGAGAAGAACTATCCAGAAGAACAACCATCTATGCAGCAACCCGCCAATCAGGCCTGTATGGTAGAGTGGCCAGATGGAAGTCACTCCTCAGTAAAAGGCACATGACAGCCCACCTGGAGTTTGCCAAAAGGCACCTGAAGGACTCTCAGACCATGAGAAACAAAATTCTCTGGTCTGATGAAACAAAGATTGAACTCTTTGGCCTGAATGGCAAGCGCCATGTCTGGAGGAAACCAGGCACCTCTCATCACCTGGCCAATACCATTCCTACAGTGAAGCATGGTGGTGGCAGCATCATGCTGTGGGAATGTTTTTCAGTGGCAGGAACTGGGAGACCAGTCAGGATCGAGGGAAAGATGAATGCAGCACTGTACAGAGACATCCTTGATTAAAACCTGCTCCAGAGCACTCTGGACCTCAGACTGGGGCGAAGGTTCATCAGAAATCTGTGCAGACATCATACTAATTCGATCTGATAGGAACCAGGGGCAGCTCATCCATTAGGGGCGCAGGGGTGCTGCCCCCCCCAATCCATGTGCCTGGCCCCTAATCTCCATGCAGGGTGCCAGACGCATGGATTTGAATGTTTTTTTTTTGAAGCACATGATTAGAGCCTGAGGCTCTAATTGGTTTTAAAAAAGGGTGGGCTCGGGGGGGGGGGGGGGCACGGGCAGTGCTCAGTTGTGTGACATTAGCAAATTAATATTTGCTTATGTCTTCCTGCTTCTCCTCCCGGCCAATCAGGAAGCAACTCCTGAGAGTCATAGGACGGGTCTCAGGACTCGACCAGAAGGCGAAGCATCGGCCCCGGCAGCAGCCTACCTCGTATTCAGCACTGCCCCGCCATCTTTGTCCTCCTCCCCACACCTGTACTGCAGTATAAGGCAAGGCCGCTGATCGTGCGGGGAGGAGGGGGGGGTTAGTGTGAGGGGCGTGCCAATGTGACCGATCGATCGCCGCCAGGGGGGTGGCTTTAGTGCGAGAGGATCATCGCTGTGATGAGGGAGGGGGGGTTGGTATGCTAGTGAGGGGACAGGTCTGTTTGCTGTCCCTCCCCCCTCCAAAAAATTGACCACCACCTGCCAATGATAGGAAGGGAATTGGACTTGGTCAAACACTTCCATAGACACCCTCCTAAACCTTGTGGACGGCCTTCCCAGAAGAGTTGAAGCTGTTATAGCTGCAAAGGGGGGGCCAACTCAATATTGAACCCTACGGACTAATGCCCCGTACACACGGTCGGATTTTCCGACGGAAAATGTCCTATCGGACAATGTTGTCGGAAATTCCGACCGTGTGTAGGCTCCATCGGACAGTTTCCATCGGATTTTCCGACGGACAAAGTTTTATCTCCTGCTCTCAAATTTTCCGACAACAAAGTCCCGATCGGACTTTTTCCGATCGTGTGTAGCGAATTCCGACGGACAAAGTGCCACGCATGCTCAGGTCACATTACAAGACCAAAGCTATTGGCTACTAGCCTCTACGTAGTTCCATCGTACGCAACGAACGGCACCACGTTCAGGATGATCGGATTTTCCGACAACTTTGTCCGACCGTGTGTATGCAACACCAGTGTCGGACAAAATCCGTCGAAAAAAATCTGATGGATTTTGTGGCCGGAATTTCCGACCGTGTGTACGGGGCATAGGACTGGGATGCCATTAAAGTTCATGTGCGTGTAAAAGGCAGGGGGTCTAAAATGTATTTCTAAAGCCTTATTCTTCCGGTTTTGGGTCTAATGTTCCATCGTACCGATTGTACCTTAGTCCGAATTCTGCGTCAGTCCAGCCACAGAGGCGAATAACGACTTCAATGCGGCGAAGGGGGATGGAAACAATTTGGAGTTTTTGGCTTCGCTCTGTCTCCAGACAAGATTTACAGGGGAGAAATAACTGCGTGTCTTTCTTGTCTTCTCTGGTTGATGGATTTCTGGGTGATACAAATCAAATGGGTTCGAGACGCGCGGTAACCTCCCCTCCCTGCGAGAACAGTCACTGGGCGCAATAAAACTGCCAGATGCTGGAAAGGAGATATTTCCCCAGGAGGGGGGGGTTGGGGGGGGGGACAGCAGGTGCTTTAGGTAAATTGAACTTTATAAAGATGGATGGAAAATTTCTGCCAGATCTCACATGTGGGGCGTCAAAATCCTATAAAAGAATTCCAGCCGAAGGCCAACACTAGCCAAACAGATAAATGTCCAGCTGAAGACCTTCACGAATCTGCGAAAAATACATTCCTGAAGCTTCACAGTATTTATCAACTGGATCATCAATCCCCAAAAAAATAATCCGTCTTTTATCATTAAAGTTCCATACTTGAGCTCCAGGTCAGTGACTTTGCCTAAGCTGAGATGATGCCATCAGTCTGCTGCAGGCAGGAGGAAGCGTTTCCTCAGTCTCCCCTCCGTCAGTGATCAGACTGTATGTAGCGCCGGGATCCTGACGAGCGCGCGCTATATGTTTTGTAAATGTAATGTTCCTGGAACCACAGTTTGGGTTTTAGGGTTAATTGTTTTAAATTGTGGTTTCAGTACCAGTTTGGCTGAACTGCACTGTGTTCTGCTTGGCCATAGGTGTCGGTGTCACCTCTGGCAAGCATAAGAACGCCGTCTGGTTGGACGCTTTGGGTGCCAATCTTTCTAGGAACCAACCAGTGAGTGTGTCGTCTTGCTGTGTTGGGTGCCAATCTTTCTAGGAACCAACCAGTGAGTGTGTCGTCTTGCTGTGCCTTCTGGGAGAGGGTACTTAACCGCTTCAGCACCGGGCTTCCTTACCAGAGCACTTTTTGCGATTCGGCACTGCGTCGCTTTAACTAACAATTGCGCGGTCGTGCGACGTTACACCCAAACAAAATTTACGTCCCTTTTTTCCCACAAATAGAGCTTTCTTTTGGTGGTATTTGATCGCCTCTGCGGTTTTTATTTTTTGCGCTATAAACAAAAGAAGAGCGACAATTTTGAAAAAAAAAAAACACAATATTTTTTACTTTTTGCTATAATAAATATCCCATTTTTTAAAAAAAAAACGATTTTTTTACTCAGTTTAGGCCGATACGTATTCTTCTACATATTTTTGGTAAAAAAAAATCGCAATAAGCGTATATTGATCGGTTTGCGCAAAAGTTATAGCGTCTACAAAATAGGGGATAGATTTATTGCATTTTTTTTTTACTAGTAATGGCGGCGATCTGCGATTTTTTTTTTCGCGACTGCGACATTGCGGCGGACACTTCGGACACTTTTTTGACACCTTTTTGGGACCATTCACATTTACACAGCGATCGTTGCTATAAAATTGCAGTGATTGCTGTGTAAATGTGACTGGCAGGGAAGGGGTTAACACTAGGGGGCGCTGCAGGGGTTAATGTGTTCCCTAATGTAGTGATTCTAACTGTGGGGGGAGGGGACTCACAAGGGGAGGAGACCGATCGGTGTTCCTCCATACTAGGAACACATGATCGGTCTCCTCGCCACTGACAGGACGTGGAGCTGTGTGTTTACACACACAGCTCCACGGTCCCGCACGGTCCCGCTGTTTTCACGGGCAATCGCGGGTGCCCGGCGGACATCGCGGCCACCGGGCACGCGCACCGGGTCCCGAGCGACGGCGCGCGCGCCCCCCTAGGCGGCCGGGAATGGGAGGACGTCATATGACGCCCACCCAGGATGGGAGATCCACCTTGTGGGCGTCATATGACTATGGGCGGGTAATGAAGGGGTTAAGGTACTGAGATCACGTGCTTCTGGGTTCCGGTCCAGAAGATCTTTCTGTATGTTTGGTCCTGGTCCTCCTGACCAGCCCCCAGGGGCCCTCATGGCCTGGGGTGCGGATCCATCCATTTCCAAATCTCTGGTCTGGCTGGCCCGAGGCACAGTAACTGGAAGGAGGATTCTAAGGTGGTCCGGTGCCGTCTCGTCTTTGGAGAGGCCCAGCAACTGAGAACTTGACCAGGGGGCGGACTCTTCTGAAGAGGGCCATGCAAGAAGGCTGGCACCTCGGTAAGAGCCTGGAAGCTGAGTTGAAAGACACCAAGTGAATCCACACTCGTACGGTATCGCCGGACCCGCTGCAAGATACTGGTACCGTATGAGGGTTCTCTAAGTTCACCTATCCGATAGCTGCAATATCCAGTTGTGAATGGCTATTCTCTGGATTTCATAGTGAGAGACATTCAGTTTCAAGCAGTTCCAAGAGTACCAGAACTTCCTACCCGTACCCTCTATCCTTTATTGAGAGACTGTGTTTTGTCTACCATTTTTGCAAATAAAAATCCCAAGCGGATCCAGTGTCAGTTTCTACAGTTCTTTGGGCCATCTACCTCAGGAAACCCCCTAGACGCACACGAGGTCAAGAAGGTAACGGTAAGCCCAAAATTAAACCAGCACTGCAGCTCCTTCGGGGGTCAGCGCTTCATGTACATTTGTAACCCTCTGGTCCCCAGGACTCTCTCTTCCAGTTGTCTCAGCTATGGTCTCCCCGACTCTCTCAGCTGGCCCAACTCTCCAGTGGCGTACTAAGGGGGGTGCGGGGGGGGGCGGGCCGCACCGGGTGCCACACACTGGGGGGGTGTCAGGCCGGCGCCCCCCTCTGCGATGGGAGCGGCGACAGCGCGCGCCGAGAGTGACAGGCAGCTGCAGTGGTGAGAGGAGGGGGAGGGTGTTCGCCGCTCTCCGCGGCTCTGATCTGTCTCGGCTGAGTGAAGCCGCCGGCTCCGCCTCCCCCTCCTCCTTGTAGTCTACACGTGTAGACACGCTGCTGTGTGTCCCGCGCTGAAACTCCAAGGTACTCCAAGGTACGCTGACACTCCAAGGGGGGGGGGGGGGTCTCCACTGTAGGGGGGGTTTGTAGTAGGGGGGGTCTGCATTTTAGTAGGGGGGGGTCTGCATTGTAGGGGGGGTCTCCACTGTAGGGGGGGTCTGTACTGAAGGGGGGGTCTTTATTGTAGGGGGGGTCTCCACTATAGGGAGGTCTGTACTGAAGGGGGGTCTGCACTGTAGGGGGGTTGTGCAGGGGGGTTCTGTATTGTAGGGGGGGGTCTGTATTTTAGGCGGGTCTGTGTAACATGCAGGGGGTCCAGAGCTGTTAGGGGGGTGTCTGTGTAACATACAGGTGTCCAGAGATGCAGGGTGCTGTGTAATGTAAAGGTGTCCAGAGGTGCAGGGTGCTGTGTAATGTAAAGGGGTCTAGAGGTGCAGGGTGCTGTGTAATGTAAAGGGGTCTAGAGGTGCTGTGTAATGTAAAGGGGTCTAGAGGTGCTGTGTAATGTAAAGGGGTCTAGAGGTGCTGTGTAATGTAAAGGGGTCCAGAGGTGCAAGGGCTGTGTAATGTAAAGGGGTCCAGAGGTGCAGGGTGCTGTGTAATGTAAAGGGGTCCAGAGGTGCAGGGTGCTGTGTAATGTAAAGGGTTCCAGAGTGCTGTGTAATGTAAAGGGGTCCAGAGGTGCAGGGGGGTGTGTAATGTAAAGGGTTCCAGAGTGCTGTGTAATGTAAAGGGGTCCAGAGGTGCAGGGGGGTGTGTAATGTACACAGTAGTGACAAAGAGGTATGCAGGGAGCACTAGGTACGCCCCTGCAACTCTCTCAGTCCACTGACTGGGAACCTCTCCCACATGGAGTGCCATCTCAAGGAATTTGCCTAGGGTTCTTAAACAGTAGCGCACCTCCCTGCTGGCTGCAGCAACTGCTCCAACACCAAGACTCGGTTCACACTGACGGCAACTTGTCAGGCGACTTAGCCGTCTGACAAGTCGCGCTCCATTCTGTACAATGGAACCGTTCTAATAGTAGCGACACAAGTCGCTCCGACTTAGAAAAAGGTTCCTGTACTACTTTTGGGGTCGACTTCAGGCGACTTGCATTGACTTCTATACAGAAGTCATTTTGCAAGCCGCCGCTGAAGTCGGATGCAGGTCACCTGAGGCAGTCGCGCTGCAATTCGTGCTGCCTCAGTGCATGGGCATCCCCAGGTAGGGGCAAGGGGGGTCAAGTGCGCCCCCTGGAACCAGGGATCGGATCTTAAATTTAGCACAGTTGCGTCACTATCGGGGTGCGGGCAGCCCACACCTGCGTGCCACCTGCCAGTTGGGTGACACCATCAAGGTGCTGTCAAGCCCCCCCATCAGTGTATTGTGACTTTAGCTCTTTTCCCTGCTCAGTCCAGCAGAGAACTTGGCGGCGCTGTAACAGGAGAAAGGCGAGCTGCGGGCTGTCAGAGGTTTCCCCCGCTCGCCCCCCCTTTTTCCTGTCAGGGAGAAGAGACGGCGTCTCTCACCAGGTTCCCCGACCAGCTTCCTGCCCGCTCCGTTCCTTCCCTATTGGCCATAACTGAGGGCCAATCAAAGGAGACTAGGAGAGGAGAGCATCATGGGACATGTAGTCCCAAAGATTGGTGCCCCATTTTCCACAGGAAGGAGGCTACAGCTCGATCAAGAGGGAGATTGAGAGACTGCAGCCTGGAAAAAAGCTGAGGGAGAGAGTTCTACAGGATAATGAATGAGGAGTGTGCTTGGCGGAAGCCAGAGAGCGCCACGCTGCCCAGCGCCACAAGAGAGAGAGCCACGCTGCCCAGCGCCACAAGAGAGAGAGCCACGCTGCCCAGCGCCACCAGAGAAAGCCACGCTGCCCAGCGCCACCAGAGAGAGCCACGCACCACCAGAGAGAGAAAGACTGAGCAACTACCAGGGTACAGACATGCTACACTACTGACCAGAGTTGCCCCCGGGGAACCCAGAGTGAGCAATCCTCCAGCCGGAGGGATCACTGCTGTAGTTTTGCTGGGTCTGGTAAGAGGGCTTGTTGGCCATTATACATTACTTATCCTAGGGACTGTACTACGTCTGCAGTCTCTGACCATGATCATGTGATAATGACATTGTCTAAAAAGGGGCGGGGTGCATGGGTGACCCTAAAATGATGCCCCCCCCCCCTAAAAAAAGTTCTGCGGACGCCCATGGTTGGGGCTCCTTCCTCATCACAGACTGGCAACTCAGTCGATGATCCAATCCATCTACCAATATTGGCCTTGGTTCAGAGTGAGCTAAATGTGGCCACCAACGGCAGAGGTTCCCGCTGACATCACAGATAGTCCTCAACCTCCATTGAGAGTCTCCGGTGGCCTCAAATTCCAGAGTCTTCTGTTTCGAGTTGCTTCTTTAATTTTTTTCGCTTCTTCCATGTGTTGGCAATAACAACGACATTTAACCAATGAAGAAACAATCCCAAAAAAAAAAAAAAGTCCTAAAAGCTGAATCACTTTCTTCCTCCAGCCACCTCTTCCTGTTGATGGAGCCGTTCTCCACCTAAACATGCCAATCCTCGGGTGTTGTTGAGGATCTATGTAGGACACTTGTGTTCCTCCACACCAAACTGGTCAAAACATGTCTTTATGGATCTCACATGGTTGGGGACAGTTGTCTTGAAATTGAAAAAGGACCTTTCCAAATCTGTTGAAACGTGCAGGTGATAACTATAATCCTTTTCATCCAAAAGAGCATGTGTGGGGTCAGGTACTGAGGTTGGATGAGAAGACCTGGCTCACAACTGGCATTCCAATTCATCTCAAAGGTGATCGGTAGGAATGAGGTCAGGGTTCTTTGCAAGACACTCGAGTTCCTCCACACCAAACTGGTCACACCATGTCTTAATGGGGCTGGATTTGTACACGGGGGGAACAGTCATGCTGGAGCAGAAAAGGGTCTTCACCAAACTGTTACCACGAGGTTGGAAGAGCACAATTGTCTACAATGTCTTTGTATGATGTCATAACAGGACTCCTTACTGGAGACACCTGCATACCATCATTTAGAGGGGATTCACATACTTCTTCCCACATAGTCTATGATTTTTATTTCTTTTCAATGCCATAGGTGAAGTAATAAGTAACACACAATCAGGTCTGCACCCTGTATGACCCTTTCGAATTGTTCTCCTTCTTACCCTTCAGAGGTAATATAGTAAAGTTGGCTCACATTACCATGGGCAGCGTTAGGCATACATATAGGAAATGACCTCAGATCTTAGTAGTGGCGATAAATAAGACAGAAACCTCCGGCATTGTTCTGTACGGGAGGGACAGATTAATTATACAGTGAGAAGGGCTGCACCGCCGCACTCACATATGTGAAACAATCGCTAATCACCAAAGCCAGGAAGTGACCTTCCATATGTACAAAGCCGTGACAGTAATGGGTGGGCTGGAGGAGGGGGGGCGGGGGGGGGGGGGCGGCGGACTGTCCTCTTATCAAATAGGATTTTTTTTAGAAAGAAATGCTTTAAAGCCAACGGATGCTCACATTTCAACATAAAAACAATAGACATTGGACCATCATATGTACTATATCATAGTTTTCAACATTTCAGTTCAGATCAGGAGCAGCGATATTGGAACAGTCTATAGATTCACAGCTGGGGACCATGAAGTAGGTTGCAGAACAGATATGGCAAGACCGGAACAGTCTATATGTTCGTGGCTGGGGATCATAAGGTAGCTTACAAAAAGATATGGCTAGACTGGAACATACTATAGAATTATGGCTGGGGATCATGAAGTAGTTTGCTGAACAGATATGGCTAGACCTGAACAGTCTGAAGGTTTACAGCTGGGGACCATTATGTAACTTCCAGAAGAGATATTGCATGACTGAAACAGTCTATATGATCACGGCTGGGGACCATGAAGTAGCTTGCAAAACAGATATGGCTAGACTCGAAAAGTCTATAGAATTGTGGCTGGGGATCATGAAGTAGTTTGCTGAAGAGATATGGCTATACCTGAACAGTCTATAGGTTCATGGCTGGGGACCATGATGTAACTTGCAGAACAGATATGGTAAGACCTGAACAGTCTATAGGTTAACGGCTGGGGACCATGATGTAACTTGCAGAACAGATATGGCAAGACTGGAACAGTCTATATGTTCATGGCTGGGGACCATGAAGTAGCTTGCAAAACAGATATGGCTAGACTGGAAAAGTCTATAGAATTATGGCTGGGGACCATGAAGTAGTTTGCTGAACAGATATGGCTAGACCTGAACAGTCTATATGTTCATGGCTGGGGACCATGAAGTAGCTTACAAAAAGATATGGCTAGACTGGGACAGTCTATAGGATTACGGCTGGGGACCATAAAGTAGCTTGTAAAACAGATATGGCTATACCTGAACAGTCTATAGGTTCATGGCTGGGCACCATGAAGTAGCTTGCAAAACAGATATGGCTAAACCTGAACAGTCTATAGGTTCACGGCTGGGGACCATGATGTAACTTGCAGAACAGATATGGCTAGACTGGAACAGTTTATAGAATTATGGCTAGGGACCATGAAGTAGCTGGCAAAATAGGTATGGCTAGATCGGAACAGTCTATAAGCTCAGGGCTTGGGATCATCAAGTAACTTGCAGGACAGAAATGGCAAGACCGGACCAGCCTATAGGTTCACAGATGGGGACCATGAAGTAGCTTGCAAAACAGATATGGCTAAACCTCATCAACTGCAACGGCATAGATGTGAGCCTGGGGTTACAAATACAACTGGCAACCATAATGCTGCTGCGGCCCGCAATAAAATTGAGCCAGTGGGGGAGTGAAGAAAATGCTGTGTGCCTGGCTGTGTATCTTTTAACTGCCGAGAACGACTGAAAGCGTCTGAAACCTGCCGAGAACGGCCGAGAGCTATCGAGCGCCGCTGAGATACACAGGACATCTGGCTCTGTATCTCCAGGGCGCCATTTTTGAACGTAAATGACACTGGGGCAAGGCTGCAATGACAAGGCTGCAGATGGGCGCTGACAAGGCTGCAGATGGGCGCTGACAATATTTTACTGATGGATGCCAATCAGTGCCAAACAATAATACATGCCAATCAGTGATGCCCATTGTGGGCACTGATTGGCATCCATTGTGGGCACTGACTGGCATCCCTGGTGGTCTAGGGTGGCATACCTGGTGCTGGGAATCCCTGGTGGTCTGGTGGCGTCCCTGGTGGTCCAGTGTGGGCATCCTCAGGGGGGGGGGGTGGCTGTGCTGATAATCGATCAGCACAGACCCCCCTGCTCGTGTCTGACAGACGCGAGTGAGGAAAAGCCGATCAATGGCTCTTCCTATTTACACTATGATTAGCCGTGATTGGACACGGCTGATCAGGTGGTAAAGAGTCTCCGTCGGAGACTCTTTACCGAGATCGTAGTTGCAGGGAGTGTCAGACTGATACCATTCTGCTATATGGCGGGCGGCAAGTGGTTAAAAAAATAATAAAAAATAAAATTGTAAAAATATAATAAAAAAAGAAAATTGTAAAAAAATTATAAAAAAAGAAAATTGCAAAAAATAATAATAAAATAATAAAAACTACTGAGGGACATTTCTCCCTGTTTAGACCACTGACATTTCACCAAATCCCCCCAATGTGGCTCCTAACAAAATTGTAAAAAAATAAGATTGTAAAAAAAATAATAAAAAAATAAAATTTTAAAAAAATAATAAAAAATAAGATTGGAAAAAAATAATAAAAAAGTTGTAAAAAAATAATAAAAAGAAAATTGTAAAAAATAATAATAAAATAATAAAAAACTACTGAAGGGCATTTCTCCCTGTTTAGACCCCTGACATTTCACCAAATCCCCCCAATGGGGCTCCTAACAAAATTGTAAAAAAAAATAATAAAAAATAAGATTGTAAAAAAAATAATAAAAAATAAAATTAAAAAAAATAATAAAAAATAAGTTTGTAAAAAAATAATAAAAAATAAAATTGTAAAAAAAATAATAAAAAAAAATTGTAAAAAAAAATAATAAAATAATAAAAACTACTGAGGGGCATTTCTCTCTGTTTAGACCCCTGACATTTTACTAAATCCCCTCTATGGGGCTCATAACAAAATTGTAAAAAAATAATAGAAAATAAGATTGTAAAAAAAAATACAAAAAAATAAAGAAAAATAATAAAAAAATTTAATTAAAAAAATTATTAAAAAATAAGATTGTAAAAAAATAATAAAAACTACTGAGGGGCATTTCTCCCCGTTTAGACCCCTGAGATTTCACCAAATCCCCCCAATGGGGCTCCTAACAAAATTGTGAAAAAATAATAAAAAAAATAAGATTGTAAAAAAAAATAATAAAAAAAATGAATTGTAAAAAAATAATAAAAAATAAGATTGTAAAAAAATAATAAAGAAGAAAATTGTAAAAAAATAATAAAAAAATTAAATTGTAAAAAATAATAATAAAATAATAAAAACTACTGAGGGACATTTCTCCCTGTTTAGACCCCTGACATTTCACCAAATCCCCCCAATGTGGCTCCTAACAAAATTGTAAAAAAATAAGATTGTAAAAAAAATAATATAAAATTTTATTTTAAAAAAAATAATAAAAAATAAGAATGTAAAAAAATAATAAAAATAAAAATTGTAAAAAAATAATAAAAAAAGAAAATTGTAAAAAATAATAATAAAATAATAAAAACTACTGAAGGGCATTTCTCTCTGTTTAGACCCCTGACATTTTACCAAATCCCCCCTATGGGGCTCATAACAAAATTGTAAAAAAATAATAGAAAATAAGATTGTAAAAAAAATAATAAAAAAGAAAATTGTAAAAAAATTAAAAAAGAAAATTGTAAAAAATATTAAAAAAAGAAAATTGTAAAAAATAATAAAAAAAAGAAAATTGTAAAAAATAATAATAAAATAATAAAAACTACTGAGGGGCATTTCTCTCTGTTTAGACCCCTGACAATTTACCAAATCCCCCCTATGGGGCTCATAACAAAATTGTAAAAAAATAATAGAAAATAAGATTGTAAAAAAAAAATAATAAAAAATGTAATTGTAAAAAAAAATAATAAAAAATGTAATTGTAAAAAAATAATAAAAAATAAGATTGTAAAAAAATAATAAAAAATAAAATTGTACAAAAATAATAAAAAAAATAAATTCTAAAAAATAATAATAAAATAATAAAAACTACTGAGGGGCATTTCTCTCTGTTTAGACCCCTGACATTTCACCAACCCCCCCTCCCCCCAATGGGGCTCCTAACAATATTGTAAAAAAATAAAGAAAAACAATAAAAAAGAAAATTGTAAAAAAATTATAAAAAAAGAAAATTGTAAAAAATAATAATAAAATAATAAAAACTACTGATACCGTCCACTGCCCTACTGACACCAATCTTTTCTCTACTGACAACGTCCACTGCCCTACTGATATACACACATGTGTGTTTGTGCTCTGGGGTGCACACCAATGGTCATTATGCTTCTCGTGGTGTAACCACAAAAAACAAAAAAACAAAAACGAATGGCGGCCGCGCTAAGTGGACGGAATGGAGTCTGTTTTCTCCATAACACTTAAATACTAAGTAGCGATTTCATAATCCAGGCTGTTATGCTTGCAATTACAATAAAGATCTGATTTAGATGATAATACGCCTCCTACGTACAATCGTTTTAACACATCGCTGTTTAAGCAGTTAAGATGATTGGATTCCGCGGGGTCACCAGAGGGGGAAAAAATAAAAAAAACACAACAAAAACTTCATTGTGTCATTTGGAGAAGACGGATTTTTTTAGAATCCGCCAAACCTGCAAAATATAAAAAAAAGGAATCAAATAAAAATATTTTCAAGAACACCTTGTCATGGGAAAAAATGCAATACTCCACATGATGGTTTTAGTGCAAATTTCCACTAACAGATGTGAATAAATCCCCGTATGATTGTTCCCGGACTCATCTTGTGTCCAGATGATTCTAATGTGTTGCCTTTACATTTTTTTATCACAACACTTGCTGACATTTCAAAGGGAAAAGCGCGATGTATTTTTGGTGAGTCTTTATCCAGGGCTATTATGGTAGAATTTCCGGGCAGATCATGTTTGACGTGATATTATCACATTTAATTGCCGTATTTTCATGATTATATAAAAAAAAAAAAAAAAAAAAAAAAAAGATTTGTGGTTGCGCCCCCTGGAGGCTATCTTGTTGATAACTATTGTCTCTGGTTTCTGGGCATTGTGTCAAGTGTTTTTCTTCATTTGTTTCCAAAAATGCCCTCGCCTTTCTCCGAAGGCCAAAGGAACCCTACAGACATCTAGGGGGAGATTTACTAAAACTGGAGCACTCAGGATCTGGCGCAGCTCTGCATGGGAGCCAATCAGACCAGCTGCCAGTGTGCCCATCAAATGCTGCCAGTGTGCCCATTAGACATGTGCACAACAAAAAAAATTGTTTATTTTCGTTTCGTTTTTTTCGTTTCCAAAAAAAAAATTGTTTTTTTTTGTTTAGTTTTTTTCGTTTCCGTTGATTCGTAACGATTCGTACATTCGTAAGAGTTATTTTTTCGAGTAAAAAAGTTACGAATCGAAAAAAAAAAGTTACGATTCGAAAAAAAAGTTACGAATGTACGAATTTTTTTGTTCAATAAAGACACGGAAAATTACAAATCGAGAAAAAAAAAATAAAAGTTACGAATCGAAAAAAAGTTACGAATGTACGAATTTTTTTGTTCAATAGAGACGCGGAAAATTACAAATCGAAAAAAAAAAAAGTTACGAATCGAAAAAAAAAAAGTTACGAATCGAAAAAAAAAGTTACGAATCGAAAAAAAAAGTTACGAATGTACGAATTTTTTTGTTCAATAAAGACACGGAAAATTACAAATCGAAAAAAAATAAATAAAAAAGTTACGAATCGAAAAAAAAAAAATAAAAAAAGTTACGAATCAAAAAAAAAAGTTACGAATCGAAAAAAAAGTTACGAATGTACGAATTTATTTGTTCAATAGAGACACGGAAAATTACAAATCGAAAAAAAAAAAAAAAGTTACGAATCGAAAAAAAAAAAAAAAGTTACGAATCGAAAAAAAAAAAAAGTTACGAATCGAAAAAAAAAGTTACGAATGTACGAATTTTTTTGTTCAATAAAGACACGGAAAATTACAAATCGAAAAAAAAAAAAAAAAGTTACAAATTGAAAAAAAAGTTACGAATGTACGAATTTTTTTGTT
Source organism: Lithobates sylvaticus (assembly GCA_028564925.1). Classification (NCBI taxonomy): domain Eukaryota; kingdom Metazoa; phylum Chordata; class Amphibia; order Anura; family Ranidae; genus Lithobates; species Lithobates sylvaticus. The sequence continues at coordinate 191,840,918 of CM053037.1, read as the reverse complement.
CAATAGAGACGCGGAAAATTACAAATCGAAAAAAAAAAAAAAGTTACGAATCGAAAAAAAAAAAGTTACGAATCGAAAAAAAAAAAGTTACGAATCGAAAAAAAAAGTTACGAATGTACGAATTTTTTTGTTCAATAAAGACACGGAAAATTACAAATCGAAAAAAAAAAAAAAGTTACAAATTGAAAAAAAAGTTACGAATCGAAAAAAAAAGTTACGAATCGAAAAAAAAAAAGTTACGAATCGAAAGAAAAAAAAGTTACCAATCGAAAAAATAAAAATAAAAAAAGTTACGAATCGAAAAAAAAAAAAAGTTACGAATCGAAAAAAAAAAGTTACGATTCGAAAAAAAAGTTACGAATGTACGAATTTTTTTGTTCAATAAAGACACGGAAAATTACAAATCGAGAAAAAAATAAAAATAAAAGTTACGAATCGAAAAAAAGTTACGAATGTACGAATTTTTTTTGTTCAATAGAGACGCGGAAAATTACAAATCGAAAAAAAAAAAAGTTACGAATCGAAAAAAAAAAGTTACGAATCGAAAAAAAAAAAAAGTTACGAATCGAAAAAAAAAGTTACGAATGTACGAATTTTTTGGTTCAATAAAGACACGGAAAATTACAAATCGAAAAAAAAAAAAAAGTTACAAATTGAAAAAAAAGTTACGAATCGAAAAAAAAAGTTACGAATCGAAAAAAAAAAATTTACGAATCGAAAGAAAAAAAAGTTACGAATCGAAAAAAAAGTTACGAATGTACGAATTTTTTGGTTCAATAGAGACACGGAAAATTACAAATCGAAAAAAAAAATAAAAAAAAAAGTTACGAATCGAAAAAAAAAGTTACGAATCGAAAAAAAAAAAAGTTACGAATGTACGAATTTTTTGGTTCAATAGAGACACGGAAAATTACAAATCGAAAAAAATAAAAAAAAAGTTACGAATCGAAAAAAAAAGTTACGAATCGAAAAAAAAAAAGTTACGAATCGAAAAAAAAGTTACGAATCGAAAAAAAAGTTACGAATGTACGAATTTTTTGGGTTCAATAGAGACACGGAAAATTACAAATCGAAAAAAAAAAAAAAAAAATAAAAAGTTACGAATCGAAAAAAAAAGTTACGAATCGAAAAAAAAAAGTTACGAATGTACTCATTTTTTTGTTCAATCCATTCAGCACCATTGTAAGGGACAGGGAAAATGACCAATTCAACAAAAAAAAAAAGTTACGAATTTTTTCGTTTGTTTTCGTTCGTTTTCGTTTTTCGGATTTTCTTCATTAGTACATTCGTTGTTTCTTATTTGTTTTTTTCAGATTTTCGTTGTTTTTCGGATTCGAATGATTCATTATTCGGATTCGTACGATTCGAATGATTCGTTCATTCGTACGAAAACGAACGAACGAAAATAACGAAAAAAAACGAAAAACGAAAAAAACGAAACGAATTGCACATGTCTAGTTTGGTGTGGAGGAACCCGAGTGCACAGAGCCCTGACCTCAACCCTACTAAACACCTTTGGGATGAATTGGAACACCGATTATGAGGTCCTTTTTTGGTGCCCGAAATGGGGCTCAAGATGTGAGCCGGGTAACATCAGGACCTGACCTCAAAAATGGCCACTGATATCCACAGACACCCTACAAAAGCTTGTATGAATGAATAACTTGTATAGCGCTACATATGCAGACTTAAAGCGGTTCTGCACTGTTTTTTTTTTTTTTTGGGCTATATGCCAAGGCCATATAGCTAAATTGGGGGACTCACCTGTTCGATCTTCCATCTCTTTTGCAGCCGGTTTTCCTCCGATAAAATTCTTTATATGCTTCTTTTGTGCTGGGGGCCATCTTGCCTGTGGGCATGTGAAACCCCACAGGCACTTTAGATGGCCCAGCATGCACCGCCGTTACTGCGCCGAGCTCGCGCGTGCGCAGTAACGGCAAAGTGCAGCTCACGTTCTCCGAAATCTCGCGAGATGTCGGCACATCTGCCGACATCTCGCGAGATTTCGGAAGATGTGGCCGAAATCTCGCGAGATTTCGGAAGGTGTGGCCGAAGTCTCGCGAGATTTCGGAAGATGCCCGCACAGACTCCTGGGATCAATGACACCAGATCCCAGGAGACAGTGCGGCGTGACGAGGATCCCCGCACAGACCCCGCCCGCCCCCGCAGAGACAGAAGACAGGAAGTCATCGATTACAAGGTAAGTGAAAAAAAAAAAACACATTTCATTTAGTACTCTTTGCCTGATTTGGAAGGCAAAGAGATTTACTAAATGAAATGTGTGCCGAACCGCTTTAATCGCCTCAAGGTGCTTTTTGCCACCACCAGTGTCCATCTGGGTCTTCAGAAGAGATGGGTCTTGAGCTTCTTCCCAAAGGCCAGATGGTTTTCTTCCGAGCAGATGTTGATATAGTATGGTCGTTTTCCCCCGCAGGGTCCCGACGCACTTACAAACACATACTAGGGCCATAATCTGATTAACCTACCAGCATGTCTATGGGGTGTGGGAGGAAACCAGAGAATGCGGAGGAAACCCACGCAGGCACAGGGAGAACATGCAAACTCCAGGCAGATGGTGTCGTGGTCAGGATATGAACCAGCGCACCCCATTGCTGCCAGGTGAAAGTGCTAACCACTACACCACTGTGCTTGTGGCAAGATTGGTGGATGATATAGCCACAAAAGGAGACAACTCCATAATAATGACCTTGGGGGAAGGGGGCAACTATATATCAATGAATGAATGGATAATTTGTATAGCGCTGCAATTGCGAACTGAATCGCCTCAAGGCGCTTGATCAGCCTGTGCTGTCTAGCTTCTTAGAAGAGGTAGGTCTTGAGTTTTTTCCTGAACGCCTGATGGTTTTCTTCCATACGGATGCAGGTCGGTAGAGCGTTCCATAGCCGTGGACAGCGAATCTCCGTTCTCCCTTTGATTTGTAGCGGGATTTGGGAATGAGGAGGAGGTTTTGGTTGGATGATCGAAGACTGAGATTGGGTGTGTAGTGTGTTATCTTCTCGCGTAGGTATTGGAGGGTTTCCTTGTGTGCATTTGTGGGTGGGGCAGAGGGTCTTGAATGTAATCCAAATCTTTACGGTTAGCCAATGATGGATCCTCAGGGAAGGGGAGATGGATTCCCAGGGCTTTTTTCCCGTTATCAGTCTTGACGTCATGTTTTGGATGAGTTGATATTGGGGTAGCCCTATGTAGAGGGAGTTTGTGTAGTCGAGTCGGGAATTAATGATTGTTCCAACTACTGCTGCTCATGGGCGTCCGCAGAACTTTTTTCAGGGGGGGGCATCATTTTAGGGTCACTCATGCACCGCCCCTTTTTTGACAATGTCATTATCACATTATTATGGTCAGAGACTGCAGACGTAGTACAGTCCCTAGGATAGGTAATGGATAATGGCCAATGGCCATTAAACTAGCGGCCCTCCAGATGTTGCGGAACTACAAGTCCCATCATGCCTCTGCCATGCCTGTAACTGTCAGCCTTGCAATGCCTCATGGGAATTGTAGTTCCGCAACAGCTGGAGGGCCACCAGTTTGAGACACCTGATGTAGAGCCTTGTGTAAGCTTCCTCTTGCACTGGCTGGGGCGGACTGGCAACTCATGGGGCCCCCGCGCAATCAGAGATTAGACATGTGCACAACAAAAAAAATCGTTTATTTTCGTTTAGTTTTTTTTCGTTTCCGAAAAAAAATTTGTTTATTTTCGTTTCGTTTTTTTTTTCGTTTCCGTTGATTCGTAACGATTCGTAAATTCGTAAGTCGTCGGTGTTCGTATTCGTAACGATTCGTACATTCGTAAGAGTTATTTTTTCGTTGATTCGTTTTTCCGGACGAATTCGTATTTATTCGTACATTCGTAACATTCGTAGATTCGTAATCGGAGCATAATTCATAATTTTATGTAATGTGTATGCTATTATCACATTTTAATCATTTACGAATCAAAAAAAAAAGTTACGAATCGGAAAAAAAAAATGACGAATGTACGATTTTTTTTTTTGTTCAATCCATTCGAAGCAGGTTAAGCAACGCCATTGTAAGAGACACGGAAAATTACGAATCGGAAAAAAGAAAAAAAAAAAGTTACGAATCGGAAAAAATAAGTTACGAATCGGAAAAATAAGTTACAAACCGAAAAAAAAGTTACGAATGTACAAATTTTTTTGTTCAATCCATTCGAAGCACGTTAAGCAGCGCCATTGTAAGGGACACAGAAAATGACCAATTCAACAAAAAAAAAAAAAGTTACGAATGTACGAATTTTTTCGTTCATTTTCGTTGTTCCTGTTTTCGTTTTTCGGATTTTCTTCATTCGTACATTCGTTGTTTCTAATTTGTTTTTTTCGGATTTTCGTTGTTTTTCGGATTCGTACGATTCGAACGAGACGTTCATTCGTACGAAAACGAACGAACGAAAACGAACGAACGAAAATAACGAAAAAAAACGAAAAACGAAAAAAAAAAAAAAAAAACGAAACGAATTGCACATGTCTAGAGATTATGGGGCCACACAGTATACAATCACACAGTATACAATCACACAGTATACAATCACACAGTATACAATCACACAGTATACACACACATGTTTCTATTGGCTGAGAAGGTACTGGAGAGGCGGGGCAGCTATAATCTCTGGATTTTTAGACCAAGAGGATGGTCGGTAAGGGACGATTCGTAAATTCGTAAGTCGTCGGTGTTCGTATTCGTAACGATTCGTACATTCGTAAGAGTTATTTTTTCGTTGATTCGTTTTTTCGTTAGTTTAATTTTCGGACGCATTCGTATTTATTCGGACATTCGTAGATTCGTAATCGGAGCATAATTCAGAATTTTATGTAATGTGTATGCTATTATTACATTTTAATAATTTACGAATCGAAAAAAAAAAGTTACGAATCGGAAAAAAAAAAGTTACGAATCGAAAAAATAAAAGTTACGAATGTACGATTTTTTTTGTTCAATCCATTCGAAGCACGTTAAGCAGCGCCATTGTAAGGGACACAGAAAATTACCAATTCAACAAAAAAAAAAAAAAAAAGTTACGAATGTACGAATTTTTTCATTCATTTTCGTTGTTCCTGTTTTCGTTTTTCGGATTTTCTTCATTCGTACATTCGTTGTTTCTAATTTGTTTTTTTTTTTATTTTCGTTGTTTTTTGTATTCGTTCGATTCGAACGATTCGTTATTGTATTCGTTCGATTTGTTCATTCGTACGAAAACGAACGAACGAAAATAACGAAAAAAAACGAAAAACGAAAAAAACAAAACTCATTGCACATGTCTAGAGATTATGGGGCCACACAGTATGCACATACACACACACAGTATACAATCACACAGTATACACACACACAGTATACACACACACAGTATACAATCACACAGTATACACACACACAGTATACACACACACAGTATACACACACACAGTATACACACACACAGTATACAATCACACAGTATACACACACACAGTATACAATCACACAGTATACACACACACAGTATACAATCACACAGTATACACACACACAGTATACAATCACACAGTATACACACACACAGTATACACACACACAGTATACACACACACAGTATACAATCACACAGTATACACACGCACAGTATACAAATCACACAGTATACACACGCACAGTATACAAATCACACAGTATACACACACACAATATACAATCACACAGTATACACATACATGTACACACAGTATACACAGACATGTTTCTATTGGCTGAGAAGGTACTGGAGAGGTGGGGCAGCTATAATCTCTGGATTTTTAGACCAAAAGGATGTCGGTAAGGGACATTTCAAAAACAGATTAAAAAAAAACACAAATTTTTACATACTGTTCCTGGTTTTACTGAGGCTGACAACCCTGATGGGGCCCCCTAGTGGCCCGGGGCCCTCGGTAAGTGCCCGATTCGCCAAAGGGTCAGTCCGCCCCTGGTCCCACCTATAAAGTGAACCTGTTACATTGTATCTATTGCAGGCAACATTGAGTTTCCCTTTAATTACGACCCACATGACAGTTCCTTCTGGCTGTACAATTGTCCTGAAGGTCTTCTGAAGAGTTGTTTTCTTAATACTTTTTTTTTTTTTTTTTTTACACTTTCCATTTATTCCCCACCAGGCAGAACAGAAACACTTCTGCTTTTTATCACGGGTGACAATTCGTTAAGAGAAAAGAAAGACGTTCATTTTTCCAGCAAGAAATATAGCTTTTTATTAGGGGCCATGTCCTCGGATATCATAAATATAGCAGTTAACTGACAAGGTCTGGGGAGCACAAATCCAGCAACAAAAAAAATGACAAAATAAATATATATCAGCTCTGGAAAGCTTCTGCTATTCGTTGTGATAATCTATGACAAGATGAATTAACAGAGGATCGCCATACCTCCCAATGTGCTCAAAGTCAGCACAGCTCCGCTGTTAAACCTTCTGAACTCCCAATTTTAAGGCCATTCCAAATCTTTGCATTCTTTAAAGAGAATCATTCATGATGACTGAGGCTTGTGAAATCCCAAATTCCTGGTCTTAAATCATTAGAACATACCTATGGAAGATTTATATGTTCTTCTTCATGTATTTCTAATAAAGAAGGTCCAATGTATTCATTTAATAATCAGGGGGATTAACAAAGAGTGACACAAGTTTTATGCTTGCACCACTCTTCTAAGCAGAGAAAATGCACCAATTTTTTTTTTTTTTTTTTTTAAAACCTTGCAAGGTAAAGGCATAATGTGCTAGTATGCATCAAATACTAGCACATTATGTAATACTTACATTAGAATGAAGCCCTCCAGTGGCGCGCTGTCACTAAGGTTGCCACCTTTTCATCAAGCCAAACTTGAACACTTTAGCAATTTTTCATTTTTTTGCAGTTTACAATATAGGATTGTAAAAACGCTGGGACATCTTTGGGTGCCCCAAGAAGAGTCGTATTGAAGCGCATGTAGTGTCCCGTGATGAACAGTGGGTGTGGTCAAATTGTGTTAATAATGGGAGAAGCTTAAGGAGTGTAGTTAAATCAAACAAGGTCCGTCTGCCCCCCAGTACATCCCCCACCACATCCGTCTGTCCCCCAGTACATCCCCTCAGGTCAGTCTGTACCCCAGTATAACCCCCCGGGTCAGTCTGTCCTGCAGTAAAATCCCCCCAGGTCAGTCTGTCCCCCAGTATAATCCACCCAGGTCAGTCTGTCCCCAGTACATCCCCCCAGGTCAGTCTGTTCTCCAGTATAATCCCCCCCGGGTCAGTCTGTCCACCGTTAAATCCCCCCAGGTCAATCTGTCCCCCCCAGTATAAGTATAATCCCCCCCCCCAGGTCAGTCAGTCTTAAGTACATCCCCCCAGGTCCATTTGTCCCGGAGTATAATCCCCCCAGGTCAGTCTGTCCCCCAGTAAAATCCCCCTCTGGTCAGTCTGTCCCCCAGTACACCCCCCCAGGTCAGTCTGTCCCACAGTATAATCCCCCCCAGGTCAGCCTGTCCCCCAGTATAATCCCCCAGGTCAGTCTGTCCCCCAGTACATCCCCCCCAGGTCAGTCTGTTTCCCAGTATAATCCCCCCAGGTCAGTCTGTCCCCCAGTATAATCCCCCCAGGTCAGTATGTCCCCCAGTACATCCCCTCCAGGTCAGTCTGTCCCCCAGTATAATCCCCCCGGGTCAGTCTGCCCCCCAGTACATCCTCCCTGGGTCAGTCTGTCCCCCAGTACATCCCCCCAGGTCAATCTGTCCTTCAGTATAATCCCCCTCGGGTCAGTCTGTCAACCGTTACATCCCCCCAGGTCAATCTGTCCCCCCCAGTATAAGTATAATCCCCCCAGGTCAGTCTGTCTTAAGTACATCCCCCCAGGTCCATTTGTCCCGGAGTATAATCCCCCCAGGTCAGTCTGTCCCCCAGTAAAACCCCCCTCTGGTCAGTCTGTCCCCAGTACACCCCCCCAGGTCAGTCTGTCCCGCAGTATAATCCCCCCAGGTCAGCCTGTCCCCCAGTATAATCCCTGTAGGTCAGTCTGTCCCCCCAATATAATCCCCCAGGTCAGTCTGTCCCCCAGTAAATCCCCCCAGGTCAGTCTGTCCCCCAGTATAATCCCCCCAGGTCAGTCTGTCCCCCAGTACATCCCCCCAGGTCAGTCTGTCCCCCAGTACATCCCCCCAGGTCAGTCTGTCCCCCAGTATAATCCCCCCAGGTCAGTCTGTCCCCCAGTACATCCCCTCCAGGTCAGTCTGTCCCCCAGTATAATCCCCCCGGGTCAGTCTGCCCCCAGTACATCCTCCCCAGGTCAGTCTGTCCCCCAGTATAATCCCCCCAGGTTAGTCTGTCCCCCAGTACATCCCCCACAGGTCCATCTGTCCCGGAGTATAATCCCCCCAGGTCAGTCTGTCCCCCAGTACATCCCCCACAGGTCCATCTGTCCCGGAGTATAATCCCCCAGGTCAGTCTGTCCCCTAGTATAATCCCCCCAGGTCAGTCTGTCTTCCAGTATAACCCACCCAGGTCAGTCTGTCCCCCAGTATATCCCCCACGTCAGTCTGTCCCCCAGTACATCCCCCCCAGGTCCATCTGTCCAGCAGTATAATCCACCCAGGTCAGCCTATCCCCCAGTATAATCCCCCAGGTCAGTCTGTCCCCCAGTATAATCCCCCCAGGTCAGTCTGTCCCCCAGTAAAATCCCCCTTTGGTCAGTCTGTCCCCCAGTACACCCTCCCAGGTCAGTCTGTCCCGCAGTATAATCCCCCCAGGTCAGCCTGTCCCCCAGTATAATCCCCGTAGGTCAGTCTGTCCCCCCAATATAATCCCCCAGGTCAGTCTGTCCCCCAGTACATCCCCCCAGGTCAGTCTGTCCCCCAGTATGATCCCCCCAGGTCAGTCTGTCCCCCAGTATAATCCCCCCAGGTCAGTCTGTCCCCCAGTACATCCCCCCAGGTCAGTCTGTCCCCCAGTATAATCCCCCAGGTCAGTCTGTCCCCCAGTACATCCCCCCAGGTCTGTCTTTGCCCCAGTATAATTCCCCCAGGTTAGTCTGCCCCCCAGTATAATCCCCCCTGGGTCTCACTCTGTCCCCAAGTATAATCCCCCAGGTCAGTCTGTCCCCCAGTATAATCCCTCCAGGTCACTCTGTCCCCCAGTATAATCCCCCCAGGTCAGTCTGTCCCCCAGTATAATCCCCCCAGGTCTGTCTGTGCCCCAGTATAATTCCCCCCCCAGGCCAGTCTGCCCCCCAGAATAATCCCCCCAGGTCAGTCTGTCCCCCAGTATAATCTCCCCTGGTCAGTCATCTGACCCCCAGTATAGTCCCCCCAGGTCAGTCTGTCCCCCAGTACATCCCCCCAGGTCTGTCTGTGCCCCAGTATAATTCCCCCAGGTCAGTCTGCCCCCAGTATAATCCCCCCTGGGTCTCACTCTGTCCCCTAGTATAATCCCCCAGGTCAGTCTGTCCCCCAGTCTAATCCCTCCAGGTCACTCTGTCCCCCAGTATAATCCCCCCAGGTCAGTTTGCCCCCCAGTATAATCCCCCCAGGTCACTCTGTCCCCCAGTACAATCTCCCCAGGTCAGTATGTCCCCCAGTATAATCCCCCCAGGTCAGTTTGTCCCCCAGTATAATCCCCCCACCAATATAAATAAAAGCACTGGAAGCTGATGGGAGGGGAGAGGGGGATAGGAGGACTGGTGCTGCAGGGCTGCCACTGATGTGTCCAGGTTTCAAGTGGACTGAAATCCAGACATAGGATCTAAAACCCGGACCCCCCAGGTCAGTCTGTCCACCGTTACATCCCCCCAGGTCAGTCTGTCCCCCAGTATAATTCCCCCCAGGTCAGTCTGTCCACCGTTATACCCCCCAGGTCAGTCTGTCCCCCAGTATAATCCCCCCAGGTCAGTCTGTCCACCGTTACATCCCCCCAGGTCAGTCTGTCCACCGTTACATCCCCCAGGTCAATCTGTCCCCCCAGTATATGTATAATCCCCCCAGGTCAGTCAGTCCCCAGTACATCTCCCCAGGTACATCTGTCCTCAGTATAATACCCCCTGTCAGTCTGTCCCCCAGTATAATCTCCCCTGGTCAGTCATCTGTCCCCCAGTATAGTCCCCCCAGGTCAGTCTGTCCCCCAGTACATCCCCCCAGGTCTGTCTGTGCCCCAGTATAATTCCCCCAGGTCAGTCTGCCCCCCAGTATAATCCCCCCTGGGTCTCAATCTGTCCCCCAGTATAATCCCCCCAGGTCAGTCTTTCCCCCAGTATAATCCCTCCAGGTCACTCTGTCCCCCAGTATAATCCCCCCAAGTCAGTCTGTCCCCCAGTATAATCCCCCCAGGTCTGTCTGTGCCCCAGTATAATTCCCCCCAGGTCAGTCTGCCCCCCAGAATAATCCCCCCAGGTTACTCTGTCCCCCAGTATAATCTCCCCAGGTCAGACTGTCCCCCAGTATAATCCCCCCAGGTCAGTTTGTCCCCCAGTATAATCCCCCCACCAATATAAATAAAAGCACTGGAAGCTGATGGGAAGGGAGAGGGGGATAGGAGGACTGGTGCTGCAGAGCTGCCACTGATGTGTCCAGGTTTCAAGTGGACTGAAACCCAGACATAGGATCTAAAACCCGGACTGTCTGGGTGAAACCCGGACAGGTGGCAACCATAACTGTCACTGCTTAAGGCGCTTTCATTTTCACCCGGTCTTCCTTCCAGGATTGTGTCCTCCGGCCATCTGATTGGCCACGCATGCGCGCGGGACTCACAGACTATGGCACGGAGCTCTGAAGGGATGACATACCCATGCCGTCTCTTCAGAGCGCATGCACCGGTGACCATGCAGGTTTAGGAGATATTCACTGTACCTACAGGTAAGCCTTATTATAGGCCCTTTGCGCTGGTTCCCTCCGGCCCTTTAAGGGGGTTCGGCATTCCGGGAGGCAGGGCGGGACTTGTGACCATGTGACCGCCACGATTGGCTGTCACGGCGGTCACATAATCAGAAACGTTTTTCAGCTGTAAGAACGCTCTAATGTCAAAACATCTAAAAACGCAGATAAGCACTCAAAAACGCGGCTCACCAGTGTTTTTTAACGTTTTTGATCCCATTGAAAAAAAAAAAAAAGAAAAAAAATCTTAAATATGCTAACGCTAAAAAACTTGCAAAAACACTGAAAGCTTTGTAAAAAAAACTTTAAATTAAATTGTTCCTCTGTTTAACCCCTTATTAACTCTTCATTTACTCTAATCAGACATATTAACTCCTTATTCTCCATTTTAATTAATTATTTTCCTGATGATTTTTTTTATTTACTTCTATTTTATAAACTATTAATAATTAAAACTTTTTTTTTTTGTTTGTTTGCTTTGTTCATTAATATTTTTACACCTTTAACATATAGTTACAGGTTTCACATTAAAAAAGCGCAAAATTTAAAAAAAAAATGTATTTAATTTGTAAAATAACTTTTCAATGCTTTGTACCATTGCTGACAGCTGAAGCGTAAACAAAAGAGTTGCGGTAGGTATCGGTAATTGGTATCGGTGAGTACTAAAAAAATAAATAAAATAAAATAAAAAAAGCCCCTAATATAACTTAATGGTAATTTTTTTTTTTGTTTCTTTACGCATTACATTATTTACATCATACATCATTACATTTCTTTAAATTGATTGAAGCAAAGAGTATTGCGTCTTGCGAGAAATCGAAAAGCGATACAATAGGTGAGCCAGAATCGGCTGCACGCCCCGATGAAAGTACAGAAAATGGAAAGAATCCCTAATCCCTTTTGTATTGCAGCAAAAGAGTCCAAAATAATTTAAAAAAATTGTTTATTTAAATAATTTACAGAAGCATAGCTGTCGGTTAAAACATGAGCTCGATGGCGGTGAACTGTACAGTGAACATTAAAATATGGCGTGATATGAATAGAGAATCATACTGGGAAACCCAGACGCGTTTCGACCATATGTAGTAGAGGTCTTCTTCAGGGAGAAAAAGGACAGATTTCTAAAAATTATAATATATAAATAAGTACATTGAAAATCAAAAACAGTAAAGTATGCTGATTCCAAAAAGAGTACATTATGAATCTAGAGATTTATATTTACCACTGACGGCTGTACATCAAGTTTACCAGAAAATATGCCTAAGGATGTTGCCCAAGGATCCAAACAGCGCAGCGGAACTCAGCGGAGTGATTCTCATTTTATCCAGAATCAATGGCGGCTGGTGGTATTTTTGGCAAACAACCGACCTTCCCCGCTCCTGAGCAGCTGGTGGCACCTCCCACCCAACCCCCCCGCTTTCACTGTCTGCTGCCCAGTCCGGCACTTACCCTATCTAGGTGGCAGGTGGCAGGCATTGGGCAGCTGCTCCTGTATCCTCTCCTCCTCCTCGCTATGCATGTGCATAAGCATACGCAGCATTCTAGACAGCCATTTCCCTCTAACAGTCTCTCCTTCCACCCGGGGTCATTAGTACTCACAGGACCTCCTCCATGGGTTTACCTCTCTTGGGACCCTCCAGGGGAATAGCCTCACTCAGGGAACTCTTGGCCTGGCGTGAAAGGCATTTTGCAACCCACCTCCATAAGGGTCTGGAAGTCTACAGCCAGCACTCCTGGGTGTAGGTCTACTCCTCTCCGGCCTCTTCCAGGGTTAAATCAGAGATGGTGTGGGGTGTTTGGCCCCTTATGCCCCAACTTTACCAGGGCTCCTCCCAACCTGGCTCACAACAGGGCACTGACTCGCTCATTACATGACTGCAGGAGGGATCTAATTAACAGGGGCCTAGCACCTGGTGACACACTCTTGTGTAACTAGACACTATTCTGGAACAGAGCCACCTAGTGGCAGACTAGCTATTTGCACCTGCCTACACACCGATAAGGCAGCTCTCCGTGTGCATTTCAAGGTTCCTTATTTAAACTCTGCACCTTTAAGCAATAGAGTAACATCTCTTGCGAAGGGACTTGCGTAAAAGTAAAAAAAAAAAAAAAAATTCAACAAAAACTCACTAGAAAAAAAAAAAAAGTAATTTTTCTCATTCCCCAGACTCACGTGTTATCGGAAACATGGAAAAAATGATTGCAAGACTTCTTGTTCGGGTAAACACGTTTGATTGCTGGCAGACTTGTGGAAAATAGCTTTTGTCTCCTGTACAGAGAGGAGAGCGATGGAGATCCTCAGCCAGGTGCCTCTGTGTGAAATCTTGTGAAATCCCAAAATTTACAAATAACACGAAAATGTTTATTTACCAAAAACTAAAAGTCAAAATGTTTATCGCGTTCAGGATACCATCCGCCGTCGGCTGACATCGCACTATTATCGCATGAGTGGAGCCGACCGCGGAGACCCGGGCTGAAGGGGACATCTGAACCACGAGCGTCTGACCCAGATCAAAGGACAAGTCTTATATACTATATATACTGTGTGTATATATATATATATATATATATATATATATATATCTATATCTATGTCTAAATATCTATATATCTATCTATCTATATATAGATATATGTATAGATATAAAATATATATATATATATATATAAAATTAAAAAATTTGCATATATATATATATATATATATATATATATATATATATATATATATATATATTTATATTATATATATATATATATATATATATATATATATATATATATATTTATGTGTGTGTGTGTATACATATATATATATATATATATATATATATATATATATACATCAAATATATATAACAAAAAAAAAAGATATATATATATATATACACACACACATAAAAATATAAATCATATATATATATATATATATATAAATACATAAATATAGGCACACTCAGATACCAGAGAGTGCTCTTAATGCCTAAGCCAGTGATATCAAGTGCATGAGCATCATGGGAAATGTAGTTCCGGGTCAATGCCCTTTGGCTCGGTGTTTACTTGACCTCACACCCCACTCCGTCACTCGCCAGCGTCCCTCACCACGGTCTGGTGTGCCAACATAGCCTCTGTCCCATCCGATAGCTAGCACGGCCACTACCAGCACGAGCCAGGCTCCGCAGGCCCCGGCTCAAGGGCAAAAGGTGGACAAGTTGGGACGTCCGGTGCGGTTGGTTGGGGGAGCCGCCATTTGCAACAATTTCAATTACGGCTCCTGCAACTTCAGCCAGTGCCGGCTCTTGCAGGTTTGCACCCTATGCCAGAGGGCGCACCCCAGGATTCTATGTGAGGTCAAACAGAAGAACCACGACTAAGCCGTGTCAATGCCCTTTGGCGCGGTGTTTACTTGACCTCACACCCCACTCCGTCACTCGCCAGCTCCCTCATCCGGGGTTTCACCGATGGGTTTCATACCGGGCTCATCACCCTGACCCACTCCACCCACGAATGTCCGAACCTACGCTCAGCAGCAACAGATGTGCCAGCGATTGACGTCCTTCTGCAGATGGAGTTGGATCGGGACTTCTTGGTAGGCCCGTTCAGTCAGTCTCCCTTTAACATCTGGAGGGTTAGCCCTATCGGGCTTGTACAGGGAATTTTTTTTCAAATAAAAAACGTCTGGTGTATGATCTGTCAGCGCCTCATTCTTGCGTCGCTCCCAGTCTCAACTCGATCGTCCCCTCATCAAGTGGAGGGAGCGATATTGTTTCGCGACCAATTTGACCTTCGGGTCTAAGAGTAGCCCTTGGGCAGCCAGGGCAGATCTGGCCATGGGGGAACACTTTCTTGGTAATTGGAACGGTGTGTCCCTGTTCGTCCCAGTCGTGTCCACGCAGTCACCATTGGTCTGGACAGACTGTGGCTTTCACGACAGACAATCAAGCCACAGCCAAGATCATCAGCAAGGGCAGGCCTAAATCCAGGCCCGTCATGTCCTTCCTCCGCAGACTGGTCCAGCTGTCCCTACAGCATCAGTTCAATGTTTACTGCTCATTCATTCCAGGGAAGTTTAACTCAGCGCTTATTGTCATTCTCACCTAGCACTGTCACACAGCACGATACGCCAGTACGTGGCCGGGGTGCCGCACTACTTGTCGCTTCAAGACCCCGCGAGGCCTTCGGTGTTCTCCTGCCACGCAGTGAGGGCTCTACTACGGGAGTGCAGAAACACCAGCCGCCAGTCAGCCCGAAGCGGCTGCCTACCACGGGGAGATCTTCAAGGGAATGTCTGACATCCTGGATAGGTCCCCTTTCGGTCTCCTCCTCAGCACCGTCCTGCAGGCTGCGATACACATGGCGTTTTATGGGTTCTACGGCCAGCGAGTTCACTCGCAGCCACCCAGCCGGTCCAGCCTTGCATAGAAGTAGTCTCTGCCGCCACCAGGATCACTATGTCCTTCACTTGGCGACATCCAAAACTCAGCAGCGAGGTTCCGGAGTAGATGTTCACCTGTACAGGACTCACAACAACTGGTGCCCAGTTGCCGTGTTAAACCGCTTGACGGCACTACTATCCGACCGCCCAGGGTCCAGTCCGCTTCTACCCTTTCCGGTATAACCCCTCAACTCGTCGCAGTTCGTGGAACATGTCCGGGTCCTTCTCGGCAATCTTCAGTTGGACCCCAGCCAGTACTCCGGGCATTCATTCCGGATTGGGGCGGCCACGACGGCCTCAAGACAGGGGTTTCCGGACCATGTGATCAAGGAACTGGGTCGGCGGAAATCGGCCTGTTTCTCTCGCTACATTCCTAACCCACAGTTAGAGATGGCTCAGGCCTTTGCTCGTCTTAATCAGTGACATTACCTTTAATAAATAATTATCCCCTACCTAAGGTTTTTGCCCCCTTATTTTGGTGTACATACGGTAGACCAAGGCACACTTTCAGGTCTATTTCATGTTGGTGAGTTTTGTGTTGTTCCTATATGTCATCTTTACTCATGTCGTCCGTAGGGCTCTAGACCATAAATTGGAAGGCCGGGTACCGGCCTGAAGTTATGGGAGGAGCCCGGAGGGGATTTATTTAAGCAGCCCAAAGGCCGCCGGTCTTTGTCGGTTTCCTGTGCGTGATACCCACCCACCCTCCCCGCCACCTTTTTTTAGGAAGAATTCCAGGCATGAGAATCATGGGAAATGTAGTTCCAAAACATCTGGGGTACCAAGGTTGATTTCTCATAGTAGTTCTAATGCCGCGTACACACGGTCGGAATTCTCGTCGGAAAAAGCTCTGATGGTTTTCCCGTCGGAATTCCGCTCAAACTGTCTTGCCTACACACGGTCAGACCAAATTCCGACGGTCAATAACACAGCGGCATAAAACACGTTCAACAGCACTATAGAAGGGAAGTTTAATGCTTCCGAGCATGCGTCGAATTGTTTCCGAGCATGCGTCGGAATTTTGCGTGTCGGAATTGCATACACACGATCGGAAAATCCGATAGAAAGGTTTTGCGTCGGAAAAATTAAGAACAGGCTCTCAATCCAAAGTCCGTCGGAAATGCCGACAGAAAAAGACAGATGGGCATACACACGGTGGCGGCTGGTGCTCAAAATTTTTTGGGGGGGCGCAAATAAACTGAAAAATTCTGGAAAAAAAAGCCCATCAAACGCAGCCACTGTACCAAACGCAGCCACTGTGCCCATTAAAACGCAGCCACTGTGCCCATCAAATGCAGCCACTGTGCCCATCAAAACGCAGCCACTGTGCCCATCAAAACGCAGCCACTGTGCCCATTAAAACGCAGCCACTGTGCCCATCAAAACGCAGCCACTGTGCCCATCAAAACGCAGCCACTGTGCCCAAACACAGACCTGTGCTCCTGATTGGCTAAGGGGCCGTACAATGTTAGCAAACCGAATTCCTTCGGTTTGCTAACATACTGCTGAGTGACAAGGAACGCACAGCAATGTGCCCAGCGTTGCGCCTACGGCGCTAATCAGGTGTTTCCAAAAAACACCCCACCGCTGTAATTCAGGTGCCCGGTGACCGAAAAGGGTCCAGACACCTGAATAGGGGGTGTCAGCAGCGACCATAGATAGATTCATGCAATGCATGAATCTATCTATGGAGTATAGAGAGTGACAGGAGAGGGGGGGGGGGGCGGCGGCGCTCCTGCGCCCTTTATGGACGCACCGCCGCTGCATACACACGGTAGGAAAATCCGATGAGTAGCTCCCGTTGGACTGCTTCCATCGGAAATTCCGACCGTGTGTACGCCGCATTAGACCCAATTAACATTTGTAGATGTTCCAGATATAATAGAACATCTTCAGTTGTTGAGCACAGGTCCAGTGGAAGCTAACATTGGATAGCATTTGATAGGTAACATGTGGAAAATGTTAAAAGGTAAACTTGGATTTGTAAATGTAAATCCCTAGGCCTCTTTTTTAAATTTTTCGAAAGTTGGAGACACTCATACGATATTTTGGGTCACACTGCCTTACCTTCAAAGGGTACAGGGGATGGGGGGGGGGGACGGGGGGGTTGGAATAACAAGGGGGCCTTGTCACGCACATGGACCTAGGCTACCTGTATTTCATAACACCCACTCAGCTTCCAGTTTCATTCATTTGGCAACGGCCGGCGGTAGAAATAACTTTGCTCTTGAAAGTCAAAAAGAGGTGGATGAAATATCTCAGCTATAAAATGTCAACTTGCGTTCCAAAGCAGCTCCAATCTCAAACCACATCAAGACGAAGTCTGAAAAGACAATCAGAACCTAGCCTGATCGGATGTCGTCCTTTTTTTTTTTCGAGACTGTAACGTGGCTGGAATGCTCAGGGAAACAGCATGGCTTTCCCCCAACAAAACGCCGCCGCTTGTCTTTTAAAGCCTTCTCTCTGTTTATTTTTCGTACTATTTTCGTAAATTGAATCAACCGCAGTTTTGGATTCTTTCATCAGGTCAGGAGATTTCAAAACAGCGCTAGGTACCTTTTTTTTTTTAGCCTTTAAATATATTGCATGACAAAGTGGCACATGTGTTCAGATGAGGCGGATATATTTAAAGTAGTAGATACAAAGACTGGAAGGTGTTTAAAATGTACATGATATGGCCAAAGGTTGACCATCACACCTTCCTTGACTATGGTATTAACTATGGCTTATCCTGTTACCAATAAACCCGCCCCCCATCTGACGTCATGGGGAAAGCCATAGGGAAGTCCCCATGACGTCCCCGTGCGTCAGAGGGGGCGGGGTTACCAGGTGCCCTCCGTTATAAAAGACCTGTCAGCCGGAGAGAAGCCTCACACAGCGGGAGCCTCCCATTGCGAGGAGCGGCCCGACAGAACAGACGCCGACGCCGATGCCGGACGAGAAGGACGAGAACACCGGAGCAAGAAGAAGCGGATCGGAGGAAGAAGAAGATGGAAGAAGATGGAAGAAGATGACGGAAGGAGGAGAAGATGAAGAAACCGAAGGATGAAGAAAGGAAGACCAGAAGAAAGAACAAAGAAGATTTTAATAAAGGAATTGTCAAAGACCGTCTCCTGTCATTTTTACAATTTTTGACACTTTTTTGGTGAAATGGTAGGGGTACTTTTGTACCCCCTTACCATTTCACACAGGGGGGGGGCGGGATCTGGGGGTCCCCTTGTTAAAGGGGGCTTCCAGATTCCGATAAGCCCCCCGCCCGCAGACCCCCACAACCACCGGGCACGGTTGTGGGGACGAGGCCCTTGTCCTCATCAACATGGGGACAAGGTGCTTTGGGGGTCTCAGACCCCCAAAGCATCCTCCCAATGTTGAGGGCATGTGGCCTGGTACGGTTCAGGCGGGAGGGGGGGCCGCTCTCGTCCCCCCCTCTTTTCCTGCGGCCTGCCAGTTTGCGTGCTCGGATAAGGGTCTGGTATGGATTTTGAGGGGGACCCCACGCCATTTTTTTTTTTTTTTTTTTGGCCGGGGTTCCCCTTAAAATCCATCCCAGACCTGAAGGGTCTGGTATGGATATTTAGGGGGGACCCCACGCCATTTTTTTCGTAAAAGCATATATATATATATTTCCAGTTTTATCACCACCATGGGGCACAAGGTCCAATAGGCATAACCCATAACTGTACCTGCTAGTCACTTCTCAGGCCTCAAGTCGCTAAAGCCTCCGACTCAGAGACAACTAGCAGGTACCCATATACCAACTGGGAGCCGCCCTCAGACGGGTCACTAAACCATGCCCTTTAGGTGCCCATATGACCTTAACAAGTACCTTGCACCCCGCCAAATAACCACCAACCAGTATTTTTGCAACCCTCTCCCTACCAGCACACCAAGCTCCTCCAATCGTAGGGCGGGTGGGTGGGAAGCTCCTTACCCTCACAGCTCCTCGTGCAGACTGGCCCCTCCCCTTCCTGCCTAACTAAGTGCAAAGCTCCCGCCCCGTCCTATCAGTCAGTGTTCTGTCGGATAGTGTCCGCCTATCGTATTGTGTCCGGGCCGTACTGCGCAGGCGCATCGCTTGCGCAGTACGGAGGGCAAGGAGATTCGGAAAATCTCCGAAGATGAACGGCGCCTGCGCCATAAGTCGAGGTGCAAGCCCCACCATCCAAGTGGACATAGGGCTGCACAAAGTTAGAGGGCCCCTGGCGGGCTCTCTTCGCTCGCCACGCTTTGCTCGCCACGATTCGGTCACGGCCTCGCTGCACTTGGCTCTTTTTTATTCTAACTCTATGTCCACTTGGATGGTGGGGCTTGAACCTGGACTCACGGCGCAGGCGACGTTCATCTTCGGCTATTTTTTTAATCTGCTTGTCCTGTGTACTGCGCATGCAGTATCTGATGGGGGACACAATCCGTCAGGACACCGGCCAGCCCTACTCCGCCCCCCCCCTGCACGGCTACGCCTCCGTTAACCCCTGTCATGCCGGCCCTCCGCCGAATACCTTCGGCATTGCTCCGGGCCTCTCTTTATTA
This sequence comes from Lithobates sylvaticus, assembly GCA_028564925.1. Lineage (NCBI taxonomy): Eukaryota > Metazoa > Chordata > Amphibia > Anura > Ranidae > Lithobates > Lithobates sylvaticus. The sequence continues at coordinate 191,821,053 of CM053037.1, read as the reverse complement.
TCAAAATTATCCATATGATAGGATATCCTATCAGGTGTCTCCAGTGAAGGGTACTGTTAATACTACATACATCATACAAAAACATTGTAGACAATTGTCTTTTCCAACCTCAAGGTAACAGTTTGGCGAAGACATTTTTCTGTTCCAGCATGACTGTGCCCCTGTGTATAAAGCCAGCTCCATAAAGACATGGTGTGACCCAATTTGGTGTGGAGGAACTCGAATGTCCTGCACAGAGCCCTGACCTCATCCCTACTGAAAGCCTTTGGGATGAACTGGAATTCATATTCAATATCAGTCCTGTCCTTGGAGGTTCATGATTAAAGAACTCTACCAATAATTGTAGGGTCTTCCCACTCCAAACTGAAACACTATATGGCCCACAGGATGTAGAAACCCTTCCAAATTATGGAGTTCAGGTGTCTCCAGTGAAGGGTGCTGGTAATACTCCAACATACAAAGACAATGCAGACAATTGTATCCTTCCAACCTTGTGGTAACAGTTTGGCGAAGACCTTTTTCTGTTCCAGCATAACTGCGCCCTTGTGTACAAAGCCAGCTCCATAAAGACATGGTGTGACCAGTTTGGTGTAGAGGATCTCAAGTGTCCTCCACAAAGCCCCGACCTCAACTCTTCTGAACACCTTTGTGATAAGTTGGAAACCTGATGGAGCCAGGTCTTCTTATCCAACTTCAGTACCTGACCTCACAAATGCTCTATTGGCTGAATGGCCAAGGGCATCGTTCCAAACTTGCCCAGGAGGGTCAGGGCACACAGTTCACAGTACAGGTCAATTGAGATTCTCAACACCAAATTTAAAAAGACTTGATTTGACCAGTTCGATGTGTCCTGCACAGAGCCCTGACATCAACCCTACCGAAGACCTTTGGGATGAATTGGAACACCGATCATCAACCAAGTCTTCTCATCCAACATCAGTACCTGACCTCATAAATGCTTCCAGTCTCAGGGCAATAATCTTGAAAAGGTTATTTTCAGGTCCAGCATGACTGTGCTCAAATCCAGCTCCATAAAGCCATAGTTTGACCAGTTTGGTGTGGAGGAACTCAGGGGCCCTCCACAAAGCCCTGACCTCAACTCTACTGAACATCTTTGGGCAGTGGCGGTCCATCCATAGGGGGCACATGGGCGCCACCCCCCATCCATGCTTACGATTGGATTCCAATCGGGATTTTTTCTTTTTTTGAAGCACGTGATTAGAGGCTCCAATCACAGGTGGATCGTTTGCCACCCCCCCTCCCGCCCAAAAAAACACCAGCCCCCCTTACCTTTGGAATGAATTGTAATGCAAATTGTAAGCCAGGTCTTCTCATCCAACATTAGTCCTGTTGTTGAACTTTACCAATAATGGTAACTCTGCATGTAAAGCACACATCTAAGAGTCCAAGAAAGGGTTGTCCCACTCCAAACTAATATATTATATGGCCCAGCGTATGTGGACACCACTTCAGATTATTAGGTTCTGGTGTTTCCAGTGTGGGGTTCTGTTAACACTCCATCATATAAAGACATTGTAGACAATTGTGTTCTTCCAACCTTGTGGTAACAGTATGGTGAAGATTATTTTCTGTTCCAGCATGACTGTGCTCCTGTGTACAAAGCCAGCTCCATAAATACATGGTTTTCCCAGTTTGGTGTGGAGGAACTTGGCCTTTTGGTAACAATCTGGGGAAGACCCTTTTCTGTTCCAGCATTACTGTGCTCCTGTGTACAAAACCAGCCCCATAAAAACATGGTTTGACCAGTTTGGTGTGGAGGATCTCGAATGGCCTGCACAGAGCCCCGACCTCAACTCTACTGAACACCTTTGGGATGAACTGGAATGCCAACTGTGAACCAGGTCTTCTCATCTAACATCATTACCTGACCTTAAAAATGGACACAAATTTCCACAAAAACCCTCCAACCTTGTGGAAAGGCTTCACAGAAGAGCAGGGGCTGTTATAGCCTCCGAGAGAGGGCAGTTCCATATAAATGACCGTGGTGGGGAGCGGCTCCATATAAAGGGCCACAAAAGAAGGCTGCAGTACATGAGCTGACCTCAGAAACAGGTACACATTTCTACAGACAACCACCAAAATCTTGTATCTTCCCAGAAGAGTGGAGGCTGTTATAGACATTAATGACCATTGGTAGTTGGGGGGCAAATCCATACTAGTGTCCATGGTTTTAGAATGGGATGTCCAACCAGCTCATAAAGGTTTGAGGGTCAGGTGTCCACAAACTTTCAGCCACATAGATGTCTTGCATGTCACTTTGTGAAGCTCAAAGCCCAGAAACCTCTATTATGTAAATCTTGACTTGTTCGTAAAGCCAAGCTTTGGCCCACCACGCCTTCCTTTTGGATTTGGCCTTTGGACTCACTGAACAATAGTAAATATCATAGGGCAAGGCCCAAGCTTACCTTGAGGCCATGGCCATGCCCAAGGCCATGAGGAACTGACAGTACCTTTGAGGTATTGACAGTAGAGCGCTTGTGTATTGGGGTTCATACTAGGACCGGAAGTGTGTTACTGGCTGGATCACCAGATGAAAATAAATGAAAAACACAAAAAAAGAAAACAAATGCAGGTGTCACATCTAAGGAGCACTAAGCTTTATAATATTACATTTTCTTGGGTTTAGATACACTTTATGTGTATAGTAGATGCTGAAGAGTTAAGCCAGCTAATGTTATCTTATTTCTCTTAGGAGCTTTGTCTCTACAATATCATCATTCTGAGTTTCCAGCTTGGGATTCCTCTCATGGCTATTGCAAAGGGCTCTTGTGTTCTCAGTTGAAGTTTGTATAATATGTTACTACTATAGAGAATCCAAGTTGCTGAAACGCACCAAGATGGATGGTGTGACGGATCCGATCCCACGCTCCGATTGAGTGCTTCCGTCAGTATATCCCACTTCCTCCAATCTGACTATCAGAGAGATATATTATCATAGCTGCATTGAATACAAGTCTAGCCGAAAATAGCTTGTAGAATCTTGAATGATTTATTGGACAGAATACAGCCTTTTTTATACACTTTTAACACAAGGGGTTAGATAATGAGGTAGTGCTGCTCATGGATACTCCCCCCTCCCCTATAGCAACAACTTAAAATACAATTACATAATTAACATGTTAACCACTTCCCGACCGCCTCACGCAGATATACTGCGGCAGAATGGCACGGGCAGGCAAAATCACGTACCTGTACGTGGCCCTTTAATTGCCTGCCCGTGGGTCATGCGCGAGCCGCCAGGGGCCCTAAGACGTGTTGCTTTGGACTGCAACACAGTGGACCAACACCAGCAGATGACATGGCTCCCCAAATCTTTACTGGCTGTGGAATCTTCACACTGGACCTCATGCAACTTAGATTCTGTGCCTCTCCAGTCTTCATCCAGACTCTGGGACCTCTTCCTCCAGACTCTGGGACCCTGATTTCCAAATGAAATGCAAAATTGACTTTCATCCGAAAAAAAAGAGGACTTTGGACCACTGAGGAACAGTCCAGTCCTTTTTCTCCTTAGTCCAGAAGACTCTTCTGGAGTTGTCTCTGGTTCAGGAGTGGCTTGACACAAGGAATGCAACAGCTGTAGCCCATGTCCTGGATACGTCTGTGTGTGGTGGCTCTTGAAGCACTGACAGCAGCCGTAGTCCGCTTTTCCCCCCAAATTCTTGACTGGCCTTTGGTTCACTATCCTCTCGAGGCTACGGTTATCCCTGTTGCTTGTGCATCTTTTTCTACCACAATGTTTCCTTCCACTCAACTTTTCATTAGTTTGCTTAGATACAGCACTCTGTGAACAACCAGCTTTTTTTTAGCAATGACCTTTTGTGACCCTCCTTGTGTGTCAATGACTGTCCTCAACAATGACTGTCCTGACCTACTGAACAAGATTGAGAGACCATTTAAAGGCTCAGGAAACCTTTACAGGTGTTTTGAGTTAATTGGCCGATAAGTGTGACACCACAAGTCTACAGAATCCAACTTTTTCACAATATTCAAATTTTCCCAGATACTGAATTTGGGGTTTTCACTAGCTGTAAGCCCCCGTACACACGGTCGGAAATTCCGACGGAAAATGTCCGATCGCACCATGTTGTCGGAAAATCCGCCCGTGTGTGGGCTCCAATCGGACTTTTTTTTTTTTTTGAGATCCTGCTCTCAAATTTTTCCGACAACAAAATCCGATCAGACTTTTTCCGATCGTGTGTCGAGAATTCCGACGGACAAAGTGCCACGCATGCTGAGATCAAATTACGAGACCAAAGCTATTGGCTACTAGCCTCTGCGTAGTTCCGTCGTACGCAACGAACGTCACCACGTTTAGAATGCTCTGATTTTCCGCCAACTTTGTCCGACCGTGTGTATGCAACACCAGTGTCGGACAAAATCCATCGGAAAAAATCAGACGGATTTTGTGGTCGGAATTTCCAACCGTGTGTACGGGAGCTAAGCCATAATCATTCAAATTAAAAGTGAGGGGGGGAAGTGTTGGGTGTTGGCGCCACAATAAAAAAAAAAATATTTGTTGATAATATACCAATGCTGCACCTATAAATAGTAGAAACTAATAACAATGCAATATATATATATATATATTGTAAAAAAATATATATAAAGAAATGTAAAGCATAAACTGTAAAAAATTATTTTGTAAAAATTGCAAAAAATATAATTTACATTTTTTTTTTTTTAAATATTTGTAAAAAATTGTAAAGAAATAATAAAAACTAAATTAAGGGCTCATTCACATGGGTTGAGAACCAGAGAGGTCCATACAATGTGAATGAGTGGTTTGTGGGGGGGGGGGGCTGTGATTTCTAACAGCAGCCCTGTGCATACCCGCCCCCCGACCCAACCCGTGCTGTGATTGGACAGCAGATTTCGGCAAGTGATTTACCTGGCTGCCTTTGTTACATAGTTATTTTGCTACTCTGTAACTTTTGGTTACTTTGCAGATCGGGAGAGTCAGCGAGAAGACCAGTGGTGGCTGGTGCATTTTTTTGGGGGTCAAACAATCCCCCCCTGCCAGGCCTGCACTTACCCCATTCAGGCCGTGTCCTCCCCGGCTTCTCCTCCCGGCAAATCCAGTCTTAAGACCCGCTTCCTGTCCTGGTTGGCCAAGAGGAGAGGCCGGAAGACAATAGCGAATACCGATTGGCTAATGTCACAAGTGGGTGGGCTCGGGGCGCAGTGCTCTGCGCCCCGAGCCCAACAGTTTTGAAGCCAATTAGAGCCTCAGACTCTAATCATGTGCTTCAGGAAAGAAAAAAAAACTCGTAGAAATCTATGCGTCTGGCACCCCACATGGAGATTAGGGGGCCCCTTATGGACCGGCTGCTGCTGGTGAAGACAGAAACCCCAGTTTTTTTAGGAAGGACTGAAGCCACGGACCAGCATGGCAGCCATGATTTCCAGACAGAGAGTTTACGCCCTCGCTCCTTTCCCCGCGATGAGTCTCCTTTAACCTGAAGATCTCCTCCAACATTTTCCATTGTTCCCAGGAAAACGGAGACGATTATCTTATGGAAACATCAACTGTCGCAATGTAGACACAATCGGATCTAGTCATCGTTTTCTCATCCCGCCAATAGCAGATGTGCGGCGGGTAATGCGATTTCCTTCTGTAGTAAGGCTCGGCTTTATGATAATTCTCCGATGAGCGCGGGGCGCAGACTCTGTGGGTGGCTGACTGTCTTTCCATAGAAACGATTTTCTGCCCCTTCTTTTTCTTATTCCTTTTTTTTTTTTGTTTTTCTTTTTCACCAGTGATCTGAAAAGCAGACGGTGAAAATACACGGGGCAATTAAAATCTCACAAGAGGAGCTAAGACAACGCGGAACACGAAATACAAGGCGAACGCTTTGATTTCCATTCTGTAAGAGGATATACCTCGGGGACGCGCACCTTTCCATACACAGCGCAGATTTTTATTTTTATTCTATTATTATTATTATTTAAACCAGCTGTGAGCAATCAGAGAGTGTTCAGATCACATGTGTCATCTACAGCGAGGAAATATGGGACATCTTGATGGGATATTATTTATGTAGAGACCAGGAAAGGCAGAACACGAGGTTACGGTGAACGGCGAAGTCTGTTCTTAAAGTGACAGCTGTTGATCTTCGCTCTGCTGAAGGGAGAGAGTTGGATGTCCAGCCCCCTCTGCGCTCTGTGGTTCGATCCACCCAGGGCCATCTTTAAAATTAATTGGACCCAGGGCAAAAAAATTACTCCCCCCCCCTATCATTACACAGGACCCCTCCCCCATACTACCTCCATCATTACGCAAGACCCCCTCCCCCATACTACCCCCATCATTACACAGGACCCCCACCCCCATAATACCCCCATTATTACACAAGACCCCCTCCCCCATACTACCCCCATCATTACACAGGATCCCTCCCCCATAGTACCCCCATTATTACACAAGACCCCCTCCCCCATACTACCCCCATCATTACACAGGACCCCTCCCCCATACTACCCCCATCATTACACAGGATCCCTCCCCCATAGTACCCCCATCATTACACAAGACCCCCTCCCCCATACTACCCCCATCATTACACAGGACCCCTCCCCATACTACCCCCATCATTACACACGACCCCCTCCCCCATACTACCCCCATCATTACACAAGACCCCCTCCCCCATACTACCCCCATCATTACACAGGATCCCTCCCCCATAGTACCCCCATTATTACACAAGACCCCCTCCCCCATTATACCCCCATCATTACACAGGACCCCTCCCCCATACTACCCCCATCATTACACACGACCCCCTCCCCCATACTACCCCCATCATTACACAAGACCCCCTCCCCCATACTATCCCCATCATTACACAAGACCCCCCCCATACTACCCCCATCATTACACAGGAACCCTCCCCCATAATACCTCCATTATTACACAAGACCCCCCCCCCCCCATACTACCCCCATCATTACACAAGACCCTACCCCCATTATTACACAAGACCCCCTCCCCCATACTACCCCCATCATTACACAGGACCCCTTCCCCATAATACCCCCATTATTACACAAGACCCCCTCCCCCATAATACCTCCATAATTACACAAGACCCCCTCCCCCATACTACCCCCATCATTACACAAGACCCCTCCCCCATACTACCCCCATCATTACACAAGACCCCTCCCCATACTACCCCCATCATTACACAGGACCCCTCCCCCATACTACCTCCATCATTACACAGGACTGCTCCCCCATAATACCCCCATTATTACACAAGACCCCCTCCCCCATACTACCCCCATCATTACACAGGACTGCTCCCCCATAATACCCCCATTATTACACAAGACCCCCTCCCCATACTACCCCCATCATTACACAGGACCCCTCCCCCATACTACCCCCATCATTACACAAGACCCCTCCCCCATACTACCCTCATAATTACACAGGACCCCCTCCCCATACTACCCCCATCATAACACACAGGACCCCTCCCCATAATGCCCCCATCATTACACAAGACCCCCTCCCCCATACTACCCCCATCATTACACAGGACCCCCCCCCATACTACCCCCATCATTACACAGGACTCCTCCCCCATAATACCCCCATCATTACACAAGACCCCCTCCCCCATACTACCCCCACCATTACACAGGAACCCTCCCCACATACAACCCACTATTATTGCACAGGACCCCTCCCCCATACTACCCACATCATTACACAGGACCCCTCCCCCATATTACCCCCATCATTACACTGGAACCCTCCCCTTATACTACCCCCTATTATTTTGCAGGATCCCCTTCCCTATAGTACACCCATCATTACACAAAACCTCCTCCCCCCATACCACCCCCATCATTACACAGGAACCCCCTACCCATACTACCCCCTATTATTACAAAGGGCCCCTCCCCTATACTACTCCTATTTTAACACAGGATCCCTCCCCATATTAACCCCATCATTACACAGGACCCCCTTCCCCATACTACCCCCATCATTACACAGGACCCCTCCCCCATACTACTCCTATTATAATACAGGATCCCTCCCCATACTACCTCCATCATTACACAAGACCCTCCCCCATACTTCCCTCATCATTACACAGGAACCCTCCCCCCCCCCCACACTACCCCCTATTATTGCACAAAGCCCTCCACCCATACTCCCTGCTATTATTACATAGGAACCCTTCCCCTATACTACCCCCATTATAACACAGGACCCCTCCCCGAAACTGCCCCCAACATTACACAAGACCCCCACCCCCATACTACCCCCATCATACTACCCCCATACTACCCCCATTGAACCCTTTGGCAAATAAGTTTTTCAGTGGGCCAATTGTCGGACATGGTGAGGGAGAGGGGTCGATGTGACTGTGCCCAGGACTGGCAGACACTCTCCCCAAACAAGGTTTACCTTACCAAGTTGGCCAAGGTATAAGTATAGGCTGCAGGCGCAACACTTATCACCAGCGCCCTCAGCATTAAATTCTGCCCTTGTTTTCTGAGTGATAGCCAAATTCACTTATCAACTATTTGCGGGCAGCGTGGGTTCAATGTGCAGCTGCTTTGGGCCCCATAACAATGACTGGGCCCAGGACAGCAATAAAGACGGCCCCCTGGATCCACCAGCAGTAGGGTTGTAGTTGGGTAGGGTTGGCAGATAAAACCATAGCACTTAGCAAGGGACAAAGTATCTAATAAACCCAGAGTGTTGGGTACTGAAGTATTTTTTGATACAGTAGCTCTTGCTGACCGCCATATGTGTAAATGCGTGTCGTCTGCAAATGGTTATTACAAGAGCATGGAGCTGCAACTATGATCTTGGTGCCGTTTTTATTGCGGGCAATTGGCTGTCTTTGCCTGCAATATGGCCTCTCCAGACAAGAAGCTTCTAATATATTCTTGCACCACAGAGGCAAAGTCCCTGTTAGGTAGAATGAGAATTGCTCCCCTAGACATAAGCAGTTGGCACTCCGACCCTTTCTAAGGCTTATAATAGTTGGGCAATTCCACTGTTGGCAACACTTTGTTGGTGGCAGAGCCATTATATAAAGTAACCACTTCCCATAATGGCTGTCACTCCTTCACTGGTCCAGAATGCTGCAGGATCTCACTCCATATTAAGGGAGCAATGACAGTGACATCTCACTGGTCCAACCTACAAGGGAACAGGTACTCTATACAGTGGTGTGAAAAAGTGTTTGCCCCCTTCCTCATTTCCTGCACTTGTAGCCTGAGACTTGGGGCACCTTGATTGAGACCCGGGGCCAGTTTTACAGGTGCCAGGCATTAGTAACGCCCTAGTTGGTATGATTCTTTAGGTATCTAAAAGCACCTTCCTTGGTCTGCTCCTACACATTCATGTTTGCTGGAAATAAAGTATGATGTGACAGGTTCACTTTAAGTATTTTTCTCCTGTGTACAGAGACAATCCAAGTTCACCTGTGGGGCCTATATTTCCATTCACCAAGGAAGGGTTAATGGAATCTCTATACGGCATCCAGTGATCTGGTTTGGAATTTTAGGAGTGGCACCAAAACACTGCTGAGGACATTTTTGTCATTTATAGAATTTTTGACACCAGAGTCTTTTTTTTTTTTTCCAGTACTTTTAAAATAGTAAAAATCATCCAAAGCTCTGCCCTCGAGGTCTCCGAAAACTGAGCCACACGGCTGGCTGTTAACTCCATCAATAAAAAGTCAATGAGAATTTCCGTTCCCTAAACCAGCTCTTAAGTGCCATCAAATACCTGAAAATTGCCGAGATCTTATAAATAGACCGTCAGCTTCCGAAAATCACACATGGATCCATTCTCAGCCCGACACTCCCAGTGCCGTTCCCAAATAAAAGACGCGGAGGGCGCCAAGGCCGTGCTCCGGCTCACAAACGTGTGAAAAAGATTTTATTTTTTTACACGGCCCTGGAAGGTGAATCAGGGAAACACGATACGACTTCTTTCCTACTCGGTGGCTGGAAACTCCACAGCTTCAATGCACAGCCTGCAGACTGGAAAATCAAGTCAATGTACCGTTTAATGCATAGCTATACCCAAGAACAAAGATGTCATATGTTGCAGCTGACTGGTCCTTAGATGTGGTGGGTGCATTCATTTTATTTTTCCAGGATAAGAACATTTATATCTGTTGACTCTGCCAAAAATGTCTTGTCCTTGTCACTTCCTGGACTGTAAGCAAGAACAATGTTATCTTTTCTTGGGTAAACTACTGTTGCGCACCCCCGAAAAAGCCTGGTTCCCTTTCAACTTTGTTAGAACACATAGAGACCACCATGGGACAGATGGACACAGTCAATAAATTCCATTTACTCACATGGCCGCAGGATCATCGGTTGCCTCCTTCACTCTCTAGTGAGGGAGATATGAACTCACACCGCCATAGGACAGCTGGACAGCTTTCCCCCAACTTCCTCCTGGTACGCTCCAGACCCAAACGAACTCCAGGACTATTTTTTTGAATTGGAAGCAAAAACAATGTTATCTTTTCTTGGGTAAACTACTATAGAGCAGCCCCGAAAAAGCCTTGTTCCCTTTCACCTTAGAACACATAGAGACCACCATTGGACAGATGGACACCTTTCCCCCAACTTCCTCCTGGTACTCTCCAGTGAGCTTCTCCAGACCCAAATAAACTCTAGAAAAATATTTTTGAACTGGAAGTGAAAACATTGTTATCTTTTCTTGGGTAAACTACTGTAGTGGACCCCCGAAAAAAAGCCTGGTTCCTTTTCCTTTTAGTTAGAACACATTTTTCCCAGAAGACCAAAATAAACTGCACATAGCCAATAAATTAAATTTACGCACATGGCCACAGGATCATCTATTGCCTCCTTCACTCTCAAGTGAGGGAGATATGAACTCACACCAACATAGGACAGATGGACACCTTTCACCCAACTTCCTCCTGGTACTCTCCAGTGAGCTTCTCTAGACCCAAATGAACTCTAGGACTATATTTTTGAACTGGAAGTAAAAACATTGTTATCTTTTCTTGGGTAAACAAGTGTAGTGCACCCCTGAAAAAGCATTTTTCCCTTTCCCCTTAGAACACATAGAGCCAGACACACAGCATTTTCTTCACTCTTCACTGGCTCTAAAGAACAGTCTACGGGTGTCTTTTTAGGTGTTTATTAGGACAAAGGAACTTGGAGGGTGGGAAGGGAGCATGGGATATCCCAAAACTACAGAACTGAAGACCTTGAGGACTCTTCTCTCGCTTGCTGAGCTATGCAAAAATGTCCCACAGGGTCTCTAATGCTGACAAGTGACTAGGACTTTTCCCAGAAGACCAAAATAAACTGCACATAGCCAATAAATTCAATTTACGCACATGGCCACAGGATCATCGATTTCCTTCTTCACTCTCAAGTGAGGGAGATATGAACTCACACCAACATGGGACAGATGGACACCTTTCACCCAACTTCCTCCTGGTACTCTCCAGTGAGCTTCTCTAGACCCAAACGACCTCCAGGACTATTTTTTTGAACTGGAAGCAAAAACAATGTTATCTTTTCTTGGGTAAACTACTGTTGCGCACCCCTGATAAAGCCTTGTTCCCTTTCACCTTTACTAGAACACATAGGGACCACCATAGGACAGATGGACACCTTTTCCCCCAACTTCCTCCTGGTACTCTCCAGTAAAGCTTCTCTAGACCCAATCGAACTCCAGGACTATTTTTTTGAACTGGAAGCAAAAACAATGTTATCTTTTCTTGGGTAAACAAGTGTAGTGCACCCCTGAAAAAGCATTGTTCCCTTTCCCCTTAGAACACATAGAGCCAGACACACAGCATTTTCTTCACTCTTCACTGGCTCTAAAGAACAGTCTACGGGTGTCTTTTTAGGTGTTTATTAGGACGAAGGAACTTGGAGGGTGGGAAGGGAGCATGGGATATCCCAAAACTACAGAACTGAAGACGTTGAGGACTCTTCTCTCGCTTGCTGAGCTATGCAAAAATGTCTCCAATGCTGACAAGTGACTAGGACTTTTCCCAGAAGACCAAAATAAACTGCACACAGTCAATAAATTCCATTTACTCACATGGCCGCAGGATCATCGGTTTCCTCCTTCACTCTCCAGTGAGGGAGATATGAACTCACACTGCCATAGGACAGTTGGACAGCTTTCCACCAACTTCCTCCTGGTACTCTCCGGCGAGCTTCTCCAGACCCAAACGAACTCCAGGACTATATTTTTGAACTGGAAGGAAAAACAATGTTATCTTTTCTTGGGTAAACTACTGTAGAGCAGCCCGGAAAAAGCCTGGTTCCCTTTCACCTTAGAACCTTAGAACACATAGAGACCACCATTGGCAAGATGGACACCTTTCCTCCAACTTCCTCCTGGTACTCTCCAGTGAGCTTCTCCAGACCCAAATAAACTATAGAGCTATATTTTTGAACTGGAAGTAAAAACATTGTTATCTTTTCTTGGGTAAACTACTGTAGTGCACCCCCGAAAAAGCATTGTTCCTTTTCCCCTTAGTTAGAACACATAGAGCCAGACACACAGCAGTTTCTTCACACTTCACTGGCTCAAAGAAACAGTCTACGGGTGTCTTTTAGGGGTTTATTAGGACGAAGGAACTTGGAGGGGGGGAAGGGAGCATGGGATATCCCAAAAATACAGAACTGAAGACGTTGAGGACTCTTCTCTCGATTGCTGAGCTACGCAAAAATGTCCCACAGAGTCTCTAATGCCGACAAGTGACTAGAACTTTTCCCAGAGGACCAAAATAAACTGCACACAGTCAATAAATTTACTCTCATGGCCGCAGGATCATCGGTTGCCTCCTTTACTCTCCAGTGAGGGAGATATGAACTCACACTGCCATAGGACAGTTGGACAGCTTTCCCCCAACTTCCTCCTGGTACTCTCCGGTGAGCTTCTCCAGACCCAAACGAACTCCAGGACTATATTTTTGAACTGGAAGGAAAAACAATGTTATCTTTTCTTGGGTAAACTACTGTAGAGCACCCCCGAAAAAGCCTTGTTCCCTTTCACCTTTGTTAGAACACATAGAGACCACCATGGGACAGATGGACACCTTTCCCCCAACTTCCTCCTGGTACTCTCCAGTGAGCTTCTCCAGACCCAAATAAACTCTAGAAATGTATTTTTGAACTGGAAGTAAAAACATTATGTTTTCTTGGGTACACTACTGTAGTGCACCCCCGAAAAAAGCCTTGTTCCTTTTCCCCTTAGAACACATAGAGCCAGACACACAGCATTTTCTTCACACTTTACCGGCTCGAAGAAACAGTCTACGGGTGTCTTTTAGGGGTTTATTAGGACGAAGAAACTTGGATGGTGGGAAGGGAGCATGGAATTACCCAAAAATACAGAACTGAAGACGTTGAGGACTCTTCTCTCGCTTGCTGAGCTACGCAAAAATGTCCCACAGAGTCTCTAATGCTGACAAGTGACTAGGACTTTTCCCAGAGGACCAAAATAAACTGCACACAGTCAATAACTTCCATTTACTCACATGGCCACAGGATCATCGGTTGCCTCCTTCACTCTCCAGTGAGGGAGATATGAACTTACACCGCCATAGGACAGTTGGACAGCTTTCCACCAACTTCCTCCTGGTACTCTCCGGTGAGCTTCTCCAGACCCAAATGAACTCTAGGACTATATTTTTGAACTGGAAGGAAAAACAATGTTATCTTTTCTTGGGTAAACTACTGTAGAGCAGCCCCTAAAAAGCCTTGTTCCCTTTCACCTTAGTTAGAACACATAGAGCCAGACACACAGCACAGGGAAGTGATTGTACAATCCAAAAACTATAAATGAATCAAAAAAGAATGCAAACCTGTGCAAAATAAAGAAAATAGACAATCTAGGTAACACAGTGACGTGTGACTAGTGCCAAATACATACAAATAAATGCAAACTGGAGAACACATATAAGTGTTAAGGAAACACAAAGGGGTGTTATACAATCCACGTGAGAAATATCAAGTGAAGAAAAACACAATACAAAAAAATAGTTTTTCAAGGAAAAACAGTTATGCGGATGACGCAATGTGAAAAAATGATCAGTCCACAAGAAAGAAAGCCAAAAAATAAGGGCAATGTAATAATATGTCCAGATATATGGAACATCATGGTGAAATCACAATGTGGTCTCGAGTGAAATATCAGTGCTTCATTTATATGTTTGGTGATCAAAACATTTAATAAATTCAGCAAAACCTGGGGTTGTGCCTCCAGCGTCTAGAAATGAAGGGGATTAGCCCTGAGTTGTGGATCTACACGCCAGCGGCGGTGAATCGTACAAACGCGTTTCGTTCAACGCGTTTCGTCTGAACGGACTTCAACTGCCCCGTTAAAATCCGTTTGGATGAAACGCGTCGGTTTTTACGCTTGCTGAGCTCTACCTACTGAGCACTTTTATACGTTCGTGTGATCACTTTTTTATTGTACCCATCTGTCATGATGTAGTACTTTTTATTCAAATAAACCCCACCATTTTTGATCTATGCCATGTGGAGGCTTCTTTTCTCTTTTTTATCCTTAAACGATTACTGTTTTCATCATTGCCTGGAGAGTGTGGCGAGTGACTGCTGGCATTCCTGATCTCTACACCTGATGGAGCGGGTCCTCATTGAAGTTTACCATCTGCAATCCCTGTCTGCATTCACGCTTGTACGATTCACCGCCGCTGGCGTGTGGATCCACAACTCAGAGTAATGCCCCCGTACACACGGTCAGATTTTCCGACGGAAAATGTCCTATCGGACCATGTTGTCGGAAATTCCGACCATGTGTAGGCTCAATCGGACTTTTTCCGTCGGATTTTCCGACGGACAAAGTTTTATCTCTTGCTCTCAAATTTTCCGACAACAAAGTCCTTTGTCCGATCGTCGGACTTTTTCCGATTGTGTGTAGCGAATTTCCGACGGACAAAGTGCCACGCATGCTCAGATCACATTACAAGACCAAAGCTATTGGCTGCTAGCCTCTACGTAGTTCCGTCGTACGTAACGAACGTCACCACGTTCAGAATGATCGGATTTTCCGACAACTTTGTCCGACCGTGTGTATGCAACACCAGTGTCGGACAAAATCCGTCGGAAAAAATCAGACGGATTTTGTGGTCGGAATTTCCGACCGTGTGTATGGGGCATAAGAGTACCGAATCCCCTTTATTTCTAGACGCTGGAGGAACAACCCCAGGTATTGCTAAATTAATTAAATGTTTTGATCACCAAACATCTGAATGAAGCACTGGTATTTGACTCGAGACCACATTTTGATTTCACCTAGATGTTCCATATATATGGACTTATTATGTAGTCCCAAAGATTGGTGGCCCCATTTTCCACAGGGAGGAGGCTACAGCTCGATCAAGAGAGAGATTGAGAGACTGCAGCCTGAAAAAAAGCTGAGGGGGGAATGCTACAGGACAAAGAACAAAGAGTGTGCTGGGCAGAAGCCAGTGAGAGAGAGCCACGCTGCCCAGTGCCACCAGAGAGAGCCATGCTGCCCAGTGCCACCAGAGAGAGCCACGCTGCCCAGCACCACCAAAGAGAGAGCCACGCTGCCCAGCACCACCAAAGAGAGAGCCACGCTGCCCAGTGCCACCAGAGAGAGCCACGCTGCTCAGAACCACCAGAGAGAGAAAGACTGAGCCACTACCAGGGTACTGACATGCCACACTACTGACCAGAGTCGTCCCCCTGGGAACCCAGAGTGAGCGATCATCCAGCTGGAGGGATCACTGCTGTAGTTTCCCTGGGTCTGGTAAGAGGGCCTGTTGGCCATTATCCATTACTTATCCCAGGGACTGTACTACGTCTGCAGTCTCTGACCATGATAATGTGATAATGACATTGTCAAAAAAGGGGCGGTGCATGGGTGACCCTAAAATGATGCCCCCCCCTGAAAAAAATTCTGCGGACGCCCATGCTTGTGAACTGATCATTTTTTCACATTGCGTCATCCGCATAACTTTTTATCCTTGAAAAACTATTTTTTTTGTATTGTGTTTTCCTTCACTTGATATTTCTCACGTGGATTGTATAACACCCCTTTGTGTGTCCTTAACACTTATATGTGTTCTCCAGTTTGGATTTATTTGTATGTATTTGGCACTAGTCACACGTCACTGTGTTACCTAGATGGTCTGATTATTATTTTGCACAGGTTTGCATTCTTTTTTGATTCATTTATAGTTTTGGATTGTACAATCACTTCCCTGGAACCATCCCCAGGTTCTCATGATAATATTTTTAGAGCTACACATTTATTTTATATGCAGCATGTAACCAACTCAGTCTCAGGCAGCTGATCTGTCTGACCGGTAGTGTATTTAGAGGCGCTGCACTTAAGCCAGCACTAGAGGAAGCAGAGCCGATGCTTCCTGTATAGCGCTGCCTCCTGTCACATGGGCAGGGCAAAGGGGGGTGGAGTCAGGGGTGGAGCCAATGGGGTAGCAAAATTAGGTTTCACCTAGGGCAGGGGTGTCAAACTCAATTTCATTGTGGACCGCATCAGCATGGGCATCCGCAGAACTTTTTTCAGGGGGGGGGGGGGGGGGGGGGGGGGGCATAATTTTAGGGTCACCCATGCACCGCCCCTTTTCGACAATGTCATTATCACATTATTATGGTCAGAGACTGCAGACGTAGTACAGTCCCTAGGATAAGTAATGGATAATGGCCAACAGGCCCTCTTACCAGACCCAGAGAAACTACAGCAGTGATCCCTCCGGCTGGACGATCGTTCACTCTGGGTTCCCCGGGGGCGACTCTGGTGAATAGTTTAGCATGTCTGTACCCTGGTAGTGGCTCAGTCTACCTCTGGTGGTGCTGGGCAGTGTGGCTCTCTCTGGTGGTGCTGGGCAGCGTGGCTCTCTCTCTGGTGGCGCTGGGCAGCGTGGCTCTCTCTCTGGCTTCCGCCCAGCACACTCCTCGTTCTTTGTCCTGTAGCACTCTCTCCCTCAGCTTTTTTCCAGGCTGCAATCTCTCAATCTCTCTCTTGATCGAGCTGTAGCCTCCTCCCTGTGGAAAATGGAGGGGTCTGGAGGAGGACCAGAGGAGGGCTGGAGCTGTGAGAGGTGTGAGGGCCACATGAAATGGCCTGGAGGGATGGATGTTTGACACCTGTGGCCTAGGGTGTCAAAAATTCTTGCACCAGCCCTGTTCGAAGGAACAGTCTAGGGGTGTCTTTTTAGGAATTCATTAGGACAAAGAAACTTGGAGGGTGGGAAGGGAGCATGGGATATCCCAAAACTACAGAACTGAAGACGTTGAGGACTCTTCTCTCTCTTGCTGAGCTATGCAAAAATGTCCCACCGAGTCTCTATTGCTGACAAGTGATTAGGACTTTTCCCAGAAGACCAAAAAACTGCACTAAGTCACTAAGTTCCGTTTAGTCACATGGCCACAGGATGATCTGTTTCCTCCTTCACTCTCCAGTGAGACAGCTGGACACCTTTCCCTCAACTTCATCCTGGTACTCTCCAGTGAGTTTCTCCAGATGTAAACGAACTCCAGGACTACATTTTTGCGAATAGCCACCTCCAGCTTAAGCCTCAGCTGGGACCTCAATGTCTTCTAGATGGTACCTCCAGAAATCATGTCCCGGGGCAGAGGGCTCTCCTCAAGCAGGACTGGACCCAGAAACACTGCTGCTCCTGATTCAGGCCTAAGACTATTTACGGGCTCCACCGCCATCTACTGGGCACACCTCACCAGGTTAAGCCTCAGCTGGGACCTCAATGTCTTCTAGATGGTACCTCCAGAAATCATGTCCCGGGGCAGAGGGCTCTCCTCAAGCAGGACTGGACCCAGAAACACTGCTGCTCCTGATTCAGGCCTAAGACTATTTATGGGCTCCACCGCCATCTACTGGGCACATCTCACCAGGTTAAGCCTCAGCTGGGACCTCAATGTCTTCTAGATGGTACCTCCAGAAATCATGTCCCGGGGCAGAGGGCTCTCCTCCAGCAGGACTGGACCCAGGAACACTGCTGCTCCGTATTCAGGCCTAAGACTATTTATGGGCTCCACTACCATCTACTGGGCACATCTCACCGGGTTAAGCCTCAGCTGGGACCTCAATGTCTTCTAGATGGTACCTCCAGAAATCATGTCCCAGGGCAGAGGGCTCTCCTCCAGCAGGACTGGGCCCAGGAACACTGCTACTCCTGTCTCAGGTCTAAGACTGTTTATGGGCTCCACCACCATCTACTGGGAACACCTCCCCAGGGATTGGCTGCAGTTCCATAAATATTCAGTTTGCCCACTCTGTTTATCCTCTTACTTCTAGAATCCTCTAGAATACAGGGGGGAGTAATCAGAGCAGCAGTACTGAGCAGGTGAGAAGAATCAACCCCAGGTCCACTGATTACAGAGGGGCTAACTAAGTGTACCTAACAACCTGTACTAATCTGTGAGGGTGCTACACCACTTATCCCATCATTGACCAAGTAATGGAGGTGAACAAAGGTAGATATGTTTGAAGTCCACTCCTTGTAACAACTGTGGTTTCCTCCATTGATACAATGGAGAAACGAGCTTAGCCACCCAGGGACATAAGGAGGTTAATTTACTAAATAGACTGATTGGGTATTCTTTACAAAGTGAAACTTTACCACATCCACCAAACTCTGGGAGCAATGAGCACAACTGCATAGTCTATTGGCCTTTAGTAATGTAACCCCAAAGTGTGCCATCCGCAGGATCACCAGATGAAAGTAAGGGAAAAATGTCCTGAAAAAAATAAAAACGAATGCAGCCACCACATCTAAGAATTGGTAAGCTGCTATATGATGCTAAATACACAATTGAGACACATGTAGATGTATATAAACCAGCAAATGGTGGATTCTCCATTCGATTACAAATCACTGAGGTCGAAAAAATTATTGATCCCTGCAAATGATCTCCTTGTCTTGCCGCCATGCATTTCATGCAGTGTAGATGGGAACTTTTAGGGGTTGATTTCAGTGGCCCCTGTTTTTTTCTTTTTTTGTTGGGGGGGTGGGGCGGCAAACAATCCATAATATTATACCTAGGGTGATTGTAAAGGCTGAATGGGGGGTGGTGGTTGGTGGAAGAGGTGTAGTGGTGGTCCCATGTATCAATACAATCATTCTGAAATTCGAAAATTCTGAAATTAGAAAATTAGAAAATTCGGAAACTCGAAAATTTGAAAATTCTGAAATTTTTAAATTTTAAAATTCAGAAACTCAAAAATTTTTAAATTCAGAAGTTCAAAAATAATAAAATCCGAAAATTCGAAAGACGAAAATCAGAAAATTCTAAATAATAGCTAACTAACTAATAATAACTATTAAATTATAGGTATTGGAATTTCTTTTCAAATTTGGCTGTTAGGGAACGTAACAAATACGAATTTATCTGAAGTTACGAAATTATCCGAAATAATGAAAGCCGCATCTAAACAAATGGAACGGAACAAATTAATAATAAATAATAATAATAACAATAATAAAAAATTGTTATTATTATTATTATTGTTATTTTATATTATTAATTTGTTACGTTCCATTCGTTTAGATGCGGCATTCGTTATTTTGGGTAATTCGTAACTTCAGATAAATTCGTATTCATTACATTGACTAACAGACAAATTTGAAAGGAAATTGCAATACCTATAATTTAATAGTTAGTAATATAGTTATTATTAGTTAGTTATTATTTCAGAGTTTTGGTTTTTCATTCTTATTTTTGAATTTTCGCTCTTATTTTCTGATTTTGGAATTTTCTGATTTTTGAATTTCTGAATTTTCGGATTTTCAAATTTTCTGATTCCCGGGTCTTCAAATTATCGAATTTACGAATATTCGGAAAAATTTGTTAAACAGGTTTTCGTTAATTCGTATATTTCCAAAAAAAACTAATTTGGAACGAAACTTATTTCCTATTCTATGTCTATTCTATTTGCCTTTAGCAAATCCACCTCATTGCTTAATATTTTAATCGATGATGAATCACTTGTTTGCTTGTACCTGGATCGACCACCAATCGGGAATGTGCGCCAGAAACGCAAATGCGCGCCACTTCATTTTCTTAACCCCTGCTGTAAAACTTGGCAGTCCCTGCGCTCATGGAGCTTGCAATCTATGGTCCCTAACTCACATTCATACATACTAGGGGCCAATTTATTCAGGCCCCAATTAACCTCCCAGCATGTCTTCGGAGCGTGGGAGGAAACCCACACAGGCAGAGGGAGAACATGCAAACTCCAGGCAGGTAGTGATGACCCCAGTGCTGCTAGGCGGAAGTACTAACCACTTAGCCAATGCGCTGCCTATATATATATATATATTAGTTTTTTTTCTTCATTTGCAACACGAAGTGGAGTTACCCTTTAAGCCAGATGAGATCTGGTCAGCAGGAACACCAAGAAAAAAACAATGACAAAAAAATGAGAAAACTAGTATTTTTTTTTTTTCAATAAAATAAATATTGACTGTTCAGCGCTTTAGCAAAGTAAATGCCGTTCAGTTTCCATCGCCTTGAATCTGAAGTCACCTTTATTTTTGATCGGAGTCTATAAGAATATATGTTGCTGGTGATAGGAGCAGAAGCTAATACGGCCATAGACAGCTTCCTTCTAATTCTTCATTCTCCGGGGGGAGGGGGACCATGTGCACTGCAGCCGTGCCGCTGCTGTACCTTATCTAAGCAGACTGGCGATAATTCGTTCTTTCTTCGGCCTGTCTCGGCTGATCATCATTAGAAAAAGGGGACAGCGTTACAATTTCCAATCTGTGTGATTCCATTTACATTTCTAAATGGAAGTCTGAATATTTCAAGAACACAAAAAAAAAAGAGAAATTGATGACACGCACGCCGCATTCCTCGCTGGAAGGTTCTGCCGAGCCGGATCAGAGGGAACATTAGTCAACCCCTGTGTGCAGAAGGATGGTTTCCCCTGCCAGGAGTTTTTTTGGGTAATTAAATCAAAATAGATTTGTTTAAAAAATATCAAAAAGAACATAAAATTCCAAGTTCTGAAAGGTCAGACTACTGGCAAAATCCACGCCGTTCATCTGGTCCCAAGATGGAGGAAAAAACGGAGGAACCTCCTCGTCCTGATAGCGAGACATAGAAATACGGGTCAGTTACTTGTTCTTCATAATAAACTTGTGCTTGTCATCAAACCAATGTAGTAGATCCTTGCTCACCTCTTCCTTCCTTCCACGCTTCCTTACCTCTTGTTTCTTCCCTTCATTCCCCCTTCGTCTCTCCACCTACTTTTTTTTTTTTTTTCTTTCTTTCTTTCTTTTTCTTTCTTTTTTTTTTTTTCTCCCTCTCTCCTTTCTCTTTTTCTTCTTTTCCCTTCTCTCTATCCTTTGTTCCTCTCTTCCTTCCATCCTCTCTCACCACTTCCCTTTTCCTTTCTCTTGCCCCCTTCATTCCCCCTTCCCCACCTTCCCTCATTACTTCCTTGCTCTCCTCTTCCTTCTTTTCTTCCCTCCCTTCTCTTCCTTCCTCTCTCCCTTCTCCTTTCTTCCCCCTTCCTCTCTCTTTCCTGGCTTCCTTCCTTCCATCATCCATCTCTCTCTCTTCCTTCCTGTTTCAGTCCACCTTTTTTCTCCTATCCATTTGGGCTCCCTTCCCCTTCCATACTCTTTTCCTTCTTTCTCCTTACCTCTGTTTTTCCTTCCTTCCATTGCTTCTTTCTCTTCCCTTTGTCGTTCATTCTTCTCTTCCTTCCTTCTTCCCTTCTTTTCTAATTTTCTTCCTTCCATCCTTCCTCACTTCTTCCTTCCCCTATTCATTATGTCCTTCCTCACTTCTTCCTTCTTTCCTGCTTTTCTTCCTCCCTCCCTCCCTTCTCTCCCTTATTTCCGTACTCCCTCCCTCACTCTCTCCCTTTTCCTTCACTCTCCTTCCTTCCATACCCCCTTCCTTTCTCCTTCCTTCCATCCTCCCTCCCTCCCTTCCCTTTTTATTTTTTTTTCCTATCCTTTCAGCCTCCCTTATTTTTTTCCTTCTTTCTTCTTCCCTCTGTTCCTTCCTCCTCCTTTCATTCTTCTCACTTTCCTCTCTTCCTTCCTTCTCCTCCCCCCTTTCCTCATTCCCTCCTCTTTTTCTTCTTCTCTTTGTCCTTTGTTCTTCTCTTCTTTCATCTTTCCCTTCCTTCCTATTTCTTTTCCCTGAATCCTCCCTCACTTCTATCTTCTTCCCTCACTTCCCCCCTTCCTTCCTTCTATCCTCCCTCCCCTCCTTACTTTTTCCTTCTTTTTCCTATCCTTTCATTCTTCTCACCTTCCTCTCTTCCTTCCTTCTCCTCCCTCCTCATTCCCTCCTCTTTTTCTTCCTTCTACTTCCCTCTGTCCTTTGTTTTTCTCTTCCTTCATCCTTCCCTTCCTTCCTAATTTTTTTCCTTGAATTCTCCCTCACTTCTACCTTCTTCCCTCACTTCCGTCCGTCCGTCCTTCCTTCCTTCCTTCCTTCCTTCCTTCCTTCCTTCCTTCCTTCCTTCCTTCCATCCTTCCCCCTTCCTCCCTCCCTTCCTTCCTTCCCCCCTTCCTCCCTCCCTCCCCCTTCCTTCCATCCTCCCTCCCTTTTTCCTCCTTTTTCCTATCCTTTTAGCCTCCCCCCATTTTTTTCCTTCTTTCTCCTTCCCTCTGTTCCTCCCTCCTCCTTTCATTCTTCTCACCTTCCTCTCTTCCCCCCCCCCCCCCTTCCTCATTCCCTCCTCTTTTTCTTCCTTCTTCTCCCCTTTGTCCTTTGTTCTTCTCTTCCTTCATCCTTCCCTTCCTTTCTATATTTTTCCTCGAATCCTCCCTCACTTCTATCTTCTTCCCTCACTTCCCCCCTTCCTTCCTCCCCCCTTCCTTCTACCCCCCTTCCTTTCTTCTCCCTCCCTTCCTTCCTCCTTCTTTTTCCTATGCTTTCAGCCTCCCTTATTTTTTTCCTTTCTCCTTCCCCATGTTCCTCCTTCCTCCTTTCATTCTTCTCTCCTTTCTCTCTTCCTTCCTTCTCCCCCTCCTCATTCCCTCCTCTTTTTCTTCCTTCTACTTCCCTCTGTCCTTTGTTTTTCTCTTCCTTCATTCTTCCCTTCCTTCCTAATTTTTTTCCTTGAATTCTCCCTCACTTCTATCGTCTTCCCTCACTCACTTCCTTCCTTCCATCCTTCCCCTTCCTCCCTTCCTTCCCCATTCCTCCCTCCCCCTTCCTTCCATCCTCCCTCCCTTCCTTCTTTTTTTCCTTTTTTTTCCTATCCTTTCAGCCTCCCTTATTTTTTTTCCTTCTTTCTCCTTCCCTCTGTTCCTCCCTCCTCCTTTCATTCTTCTCACCTTCCTCTCTTCCTTCCTTCTCCCCCCTTCTTCATTTCCTCCTCTTTTTCTTCCTTCTTCTCCCCTTTGTCCTTTGTTCTTCTCTTCCTTCATCCTTCCCTTCCTTCCTATTTTTTTTTTCCTTGAATCCTCCCTCACTTCTATCTTCTTCCCTCACTTCCACCCTTCCTTTCTCCCCCCATCCCTTCTATCCTCCCCCCCTCCCTTCCTTTTTCCTATCCTTTCAGCCTCCCTTATTTTTTTGCTTTCTTCTTCCCCATGTTCCTCCTTCCTACTTTCATTCTTCTCTCCTTTCTCTCTTCCTTCATTCTCCCCCCTCCTCATTCCCTCCTCTTTTTCTTCCTTCTACTTCCCTCTGTCCTTTGTTTTTCTCTTCCTTCATCCTTCCCTTCCTTCCTAATTTTTTTCCTTGAATTCTTCCTCACTTCTATCTTCTTCCCTCACTTCCTTCCTTCCTTCCTTCATTCCTTCATCCCTTCCTTCCTTCTTTCCTCCCTTTCTTCCTCTCTTCCTTCTCCTTCTCCCTTCCATTTTTTCTCACTTCATGTTACGTCTACAGGACAGGAAGGGAAATCCCCCCAAATGTGATACAAAAAAACTTTTACTTATTCCTGATTCTGTTCATAACTTAACATAAAACTTTGCAATCCTGTGCTTATCCCGGCTCCTCTCTCTGACCGGAGCTCTTCTTTAAGGTCAGGAGGATTCTCAGTTTTTTTTTTGGTGTCACGAAATGTCAGGAAAAAAACAAAAAAAGCCAAACAAAATTCGGAAAACTTTAAACCGTCTCCTTATGGAAACAATTTCTCGCTTGTATACACAGAGCGCTCTTCGTAAACTGACACAACTATCATACAAGCCTCAATTCTACATCCAGAAGTCATTTCATCTACAGACGCGCTTTGATCAGAAAGAAGAAAAATGGAGCGCGTACGGGCGCCAAAAGAGCTATTACAATAACGTGTGGACAATTTCAAGGCTTGGCCTGGGAGCGCCGAGATATTTCATCTTCACGGCTCTGTGTCAGCAGTTGTCTGAGAGCGATCTTCATATCGGAAAATCCAAGGGGGGAACCATGGAATATGAAGGAGAAGCTGAGCCCCCCATCAATGCGGGGGGATTGGCATCAGCCAGTCAGGTGTCTTTCTTCATCTTACAAAACGGCAGCTGGATTCTGATTGGTGTGCCTCTGATCCAATCTTACTACCCTCTGATTCAATCTTTCTACCTTCTGATCCAATATCACTACAATCCAATCCAATCTTACTACACTCCAATTCAAACTTACTACACTCGATGGCCACGATGAGCTACCAATTTTACTACCCTTCCAACATTCCTACTACCCTCCGATCTAATCTTTCAATCTTATGCTCTGTACACACGGTCGGAAATTCCGACCACAAAATCCGTCGGATTTTTTCCGACGGATTTTTGTCCGACACTGGTGTTGCATACACACGGTTGGACAAAGTTGTCGGAAAATCCGATCATCCTGAACGTGGTGACGTTCGTTGCGTACGACGGGACTACGTAGAGGCTAGTAGCCAATAGCTTTGCTCTTGTAATGTGATCTGAGCATGCGTGGCACTTTGTCCGTCGGAATTCGCTACACACGATCGGAAAAAGTCCGATAGGACTTTGTTGCCGGAAAATTTGAGAGCAGGAGATAAAACTTTGTCCGTCGGAAAATCCGACGGAAAAAGTCTAATGGAGCCTACACACGGTTGGAATTTGTGTATGGGGCATTACTATCCACTGATCTATTCTTATTACCCTCCAATCTAATGTTACTAGCCTCTGATCCAATCTTACTACCCTCCGATCCAATCTTACTACCCTCCAATCCAATCTTACTACCCTCCGATCCAATCTTACTACCCTCCGATCCAGTCTTACTACCCTCCGATCCAATCTTACTTCCCTCCGATCCAATCTTACTTCCCTCCGATCCAGTCTTACTACCCTTCGATCCAATCTTACTTCCCTCCGATCCAATCTTACTACTCTCCAATCCAATCTTACTACCCTCCGATCCAATCTTACTTCCCTCCGATCCAGTGTTACTACCCTCCGATCCAATCTTACTTCCCTCCGATCCAATCTTACTACCCTCCAATCCAATCTTACTACCCTCCGATCCAATCTTACTTCCCTCCGATCCAGTCTTACTACCCTTCGATCCAATCTTACTTCCCTCCGATCCAGTCTTGCTACCCTCCAATTCGATCTTACTACACTCGATGGCCACGATAAGCTGCCAATTTTACTACCCTTCCAACAATCAGGTGTCTTTCTTCATCTTACAAAACGGCAGCTGGATTCTAAATTCTCCCTCAAGGAAAGCCGCCAACCTTTCCAGCTTGCCACCTTGGCATCGGCATTCTCCAGCCTGTTCACCCAATTTACATGACCATAGTCACCTAGGCCGAATTCAATGCCTAGAATTCAAATTTTTTCTTGGGGCTTCGGGAAGTCATCCGGGAGAACAAAGCTCTCACCTTCCACGCCCATCCAGAAAGCTTCACACTTGTCCTGGTCGACCTTTGAACCTGATGCCTCTGTATACTGCCTTATCACTGAGACCACCAGCATAGGCCACAAACTTCAAAGGAGGCTCATTAGCGATGCCCAAAGGTACCCCACACAATGGTCCACTCTCTAGCCTTCTAATGAAGGGGTCGATTGCAAACACATATAGCAGAGGACTCAATGGACACCCCTGACGCACACCCAAGCCAACCACAAAGGGCTGCCCGACCCAACCATTAACCAGAGGAAAGCTTTCAGCCCCTTTGTACAAAATCTTGAGCCAATCAATGAAACCCCCCTCCAGGCCATATTTTCCAAGAAGGAGCCATAAGTACTCATGATTAACCTGATCAAAGGCCTGATCCAATGTCAGCAAAAATTTACCCCAACCAGTAGCCCTACAATGCTCCAAGGCCTCCCGGACAGCTAACACCGCTGAGAAAGTGCTTCTACCCTGGACCGAGCAGTGCTGGTGGTGGGATAACAAACTGCCTGCCACTGGTGATAATCGCCAGAAAAAAATCTTTGCCAGTATCTTTCTACCGACATTAAGACGACTAATGGGGTGCCAATTCCCAATCATCGAAGGATCTTTACCCTTTGACAGAAGGATCACTGCTGATTGCCTCATGGAGGGAGGGATAGAACCATTATACAAACGGCCATTAAAAACCTCTGCAAGGTAGGGAGCCAGGATCGTCTTAAAACATTTATAAAATGCGGCTGTCAAACCGTCTGGCCCTGGCGTTTTCTTGATGGCTAGTTTATCAATAGCCTAAACTACCTCATCTGCAGTGATTTCATCTGTCAAATTCATCAAAGGAACATTACTTTCCAGTCCTGGTGTAGAGTCCAAAAAAGCCAACATCCTTGTCTGATCAAGGTTCCTTCCTCCCAGGAGATCGGCATAGTATGACCTGACAACCTCCAGGATCCCTGACCTAGACTTCGTCAGAGAGCCCATTCTGTCCTTCAGGCCATTGACCGTCTTAACTGCTACGCTCAGTTTACAGTTCTGGTAAGGGTCAGGCGAATGGTATTTCCCGTAATCCATCCTGAACCAAAGAGGCGTGCCGGTCAATCATATTGATGTCTCCTAAGGAGGAGCTTCACCTCAGAGATCCCCCCCTAGAATCTCCTCCATTTGAAACAAGGCGGTCAAGTTTCCTCCGCACAATGGTAGGGTGATGTACTTATCTTGCTGCTTCTTTCTTCCTATGGCCTTGAAAAGCCCAACAGTCCGCTGTTTTACAAGCTCCCACCATTCTGACTTACTTTTGCAAAAGTCTAGGATAGTTACCTGTGCCTCAGGATTGTCTTATCTCTAGTCTTCCAGGAGGGCCGAATTCAATCCCCAGATACCCCTCCCCTAGGTGGCATTTCTGAGGCATTCAAAGTCACAGATAGAATACAGTGTTTCTGCCTGACACACAGGTGCCGAAAAAGCAGAGTCTCCCTTAAAAAAAACGATCTATTCTACTCTGACTACTACCAACCCGCTGAAAAGTGAACCCCATGCTGTCTGCGCAGCGCTTAATGTGCGCATCTACCAGACCTGCTTCCCTAACTATCACATGCCTGGCTACTGCAGACTCCTGGAGAATTGTAGCACTACTGCTCCCAGCATCTCCTCCACCATTCTCAGGAACAGCCGTTGTGTCTGGTCCAGGCAAAGTCACTGTATTGTCCAATGGCGCTCCTATCTGCAGACTCTTCCCCCAGAAGCTGACAGTTACTCTCACCAATTGCATCTGAAGCTTTGTTTTCAGCAGGTAATTCAGACTGCATTGCATGCTGTACATTGTCTATGGGTCTGGGCTGACTGCCCGTAGCACTACAACCCTCAGCAAGCCCATCGTCATTAATAAAGTCCCCATCATGCACATGCTTGCTGTGCTGTTACCTTTGCAATATCATGGCTGGCGGTGGGTTTCAGACTTCCCCCCAGATGCTGCAGACTTCATGGTGAATCTTGCTCTCTCCACAGGTCTCTCTTTCACAGGGACGAGGAACGGTGTCCATCTCCTCATCATCATCTGAGGAATCCGCACCCAAAGGGGATTCCAGCTTAGTGATGAACTCCAGCATGCCAGTACCTCCCTCAACCTCCTGCTCTGATGTTCCATATTGCTGCTGCAGAGGGAGGGAGACAGAGGCCTCCGCCACTGAGGGCTCAGCAGATGCCTGAGGTGTTGAACAGCTGGGCTCATCCTCCGGGCCCACTTTCTCACTCTCTGCTGACTCTGTCGGTACCTGCTTCTCCTCACCGATCGGGTCACTTTCCATTCCGGAAGCGGCTCCTCTTCTCATTCAGCTAAACCGTTCCTCGTTTCTATATTTTTCTTTAAATATTGCGCTATTCTCCTTCAGAGAGCTCACCAGTTCCTTCTGCTTCCTCACAGCTTGCTCCAAGTCCTTCAACTCAGGCCTCAGAGCCGGTCTCTTTTTACTGTATACTTTGGCACAAATCATTTTTTTCTTCCTAAATTCAGCCATCAAAACTAACAATTTCTCCTCTTCTCTCTCAGTTCGTTTCAGCTTACCGACAATCCTCTGTCTAAAGGCAGACAGGGACTCATCTCTCCTTGGGCCAGGCCCAGTATCTTCCACAGGCTGCAGCCTAGTCACAGGCCTATCCAGGGAGCCCCCGCCAGGATCCTCCTCAGGATCCAGCATTCCTCCTGGGGCAGAGAAACAACTCTAATCCCTGGTCTCTGGAAGCACAGGAGCTAAGGAACCAGCAACCTCACTGTCAAGGAGCAGAATGGCAGTTTCCCACCGTCCCTGTGCTGAGTTCCTGGGTCTGTACACCTGCTGTGCCCATTATGAGGTGTCCCCACCATCCATGTGCAGAGTTCCTGGGTCTGTACACCTGCTGTGCCCAATATGAGGGGTGTCCACCATCCATGTGCAGAGTTCCCAGGTCTGTACGCCTGCTGTGCCCATTATGAGGGGTCCCCACATCTTTGTGTTGAGTACCCAGGTCTGTACGCCTGCTGTGCCCAATATGAGGGGTGTCCACCATCCCCGTGTTGAGTACCCGGGTCTGTACGCCTGCTGTGCCCATTATGAGGGGTTCCCACCATCCCTGTGCTGAGTACCCAGGTCTGTACGCCTGCCGTGCCCATTATGAATGGTTCCCACCATCCCTGTGCTGAGTACCCAGGTCTGTACGCTTGCCGTGCCCATTATGAATGGTTCCCACCATCCCTGTGTTGAGTACCTATGTCTGTACGCCTGCTGTGCCCATTATGAGGGGTTCCCACATCCCTATGCTGAGTACCCAGGTCTGTACGCCTGCTGTGCCCATTATAAGGGGTTCCCACCATCCCTGTGCTGAGTACCCGGGTCTGTACACCTACTGTACCCATTATGAGGGGTCCCCACATCCCTGTGCTGAGTTTCCAGGTCTGTACACCTGCTGTGCCCATTATGAGGGGTTCCCACCATCCCTGTGCTGAGTACCCAGGTCTGTACACCTACTGTACCCATTATGAGGGGTTCCAACCATCCCTGTGCTGAGTACCCAGGTCTGTACGCCTGCTGTGCCCATTATGAGGGGTTCCCACCATCCCTGTGCTGAGTACCCAGGTCTGTACACCTGCTGTGCCCATTATGAGGGGTCCCCACCATCCCTGTGCTGAGTACCCAGGTCTGTATGCCTGCTGTGCCCATTATGAGGGGTTCCACCATCCCTGTGCTGAGTACCCAGGTCTGTACGCCTGCTGTGCCCATTATGAGGGGTTCCCACCATCCCTGTGCTGCTTTTTATTTCTTTTGTATATAAACCCGAAGTTGAGTGAGGTCACACCACCATGATGAGATTGTTGGGAAGAGCATCTCATACTGGAAGAGGGTTCACCACCGACACCTCAGTCTATAAATAAATGATACAATGTTTCTTCTATCCAACGTTTTGGCGGGCTGGTTACAATTTTCCGGTGTGGTTGTTATTTTTGTTACATTGTTATGAATATGATATAAATGAGAACAGAGGAGAATCAATTGAGGACACAATGAGGAGAATTTGGGTCTTTCTCTTTTGTTTTAGGTGGCCCCCTAAAGTGCGGGGTCCCGTACAGCGGACTAACGGGAGATTTTGTGAATAAAAAGCGACAAGTCCATGGTATAGCGCAGTGGGCGTGGCCTACATTGTGACAAATAGCAAGAAACCAAAGTGTGAAAGTTGGGGTGTTTTCGGTGTCACCGGCAGCACTTCCTACTTTCGCCTGCGTTCTCCCCCCCCCCCCAGCGGTCTGTCTTCTACACTCTCACTCATCTCAGTAATACAAATTAGTTTTTGTTGGCAGATCCCCACCGGCTGCTCTTAAAGAGATTTTTTTTTCTTGATTCTGTGCGCTTTTTTATTTTCCATTGACCGTGCCAAACAAGTGTCGTCTCCAGATACCCCCCCTCCCCCCATCCCACTTTCCTTCCTTCTTATCCTCCTCTCCAAGCGCCTTTAATTCGCTCCTTTCCCGGCGCAGAGGATGGTTCATATATCACTCACCTTCTCTAATTTCTGTGTGGGCCACTTCTCTACCTTGCCGTGCGTCCGCTTAAAGCGGCCGGGAACAAAATGAGCCTTCGCATGTATTAACCCAGGCCGGGCTCGCACTTTTCTGCCGCGCTGCGTCACGCAAATCGCCCAACGCACATTATATGTGCGCCACCTAAATTTGCTGCACCCCAATAAACACAGGCAACCCAGCTCTGGGGCACATGCTTTGCCGATCACCACAACGCCTAGTGACGCACTACCGCGCGCGGCGGTGAACTGTGTTATCCGACTGACGCACGTTCTTTTTTTTTGGATAGGTTGTTGCACTGCCAGCCCATTCATTTAAATGGGGCGCCTTAACAGAATGTGTAAAAAATGTTCACCAATGCAATGCACCGCGCCGAAAAAGTGCAAGGCGCGCTTTCACCTGCATATAGATATATATATATATTTTTTGCCTAATCATTTGAATGGGCTGCCCCTGCCCTACGAGCGACAAATGCGTAAAAAAAGCTTTGCACGTTTTTTCTACTGATCGTTTTAGCACGTTTTTCCGCATGTAAAATGGCACATTTGCTGGCTGCATTTAAGATGCCATTAACAATGAATGTCACCGCCAGCGCAACGCACGTTTTTATTTTTTTTAACCACATGTTCCGTGAACGCATGCAAAAACGGAACGTGGAATGCGCAGATACGTATGGAGCCTCAGGCCCCCCGTCCACACCTGAATCGCGTTCACCATGATTTTGGAACGGCCTAGAAAACGCGCCAAAATGCGCCCACGCGTATTAAACATAAATGGCACCCCAAAACGTGCTAAAAAATGGGACAAGACGCCCCAAAAAATGTGCAAAGATACGATATTCAAAAACACACCAAAGTTGGGACCAAAAAAGGGCAGGGGAGCTACTTTGGCATGTTTTTGGAGTAGAGGGCAGCCCATTCAAGCGAATGGTATCGCTCCTAGAACGTTAGAAAATAAAAATGCAAAAAAGCGCAAAACCTTTGATTTCCGATATAAATGGAGCCTCAAAGAGCGTCTGCCACATGCCACTCCAGAGCTCAGTAGTGTTTATCAGACACAATACAGATGTAGTATTGCTTTAGGACGTGCTGCGATTAGGATATACGTGGTAGATGACTACGTCACTTCAAAGTCCAGGTAATATATAATACCTATTATCACCTCCTCGAATGAAGTGATAAAATGTAACATATATATATAATATTATTATTAATAATAATTTAGAACATTACTATCAAGCGTGGTATTATTCTATACTATTATTATTATATAAATACATTATTATTATTATTATAGAATATTACTATCAGGTTTTATTATTATTATTATTTTATATTTTTATTATATATATTTATTATTATTATTATAAATGATAATAATAAAAATAAAAATAATTTAGTACATTACTATCAGGTGTGGTATTATTAAATATTATTAATATATAAATAAATCTATAACTATTATTATTATAGAATATTATTATCAGGTGTATCAGGTCATTATATATTATTATTATTCTATAAATATCTTCTTCTTCTTGTTCTTCTTCTTCTTCTTATTAATAATAATAATAATACTACTTTAGAACATTACTACCAGACGTGGTATTATTATATATTAGTATTATATAAATATTTTATTATTATTATATAATATTACTTTCAGATGTGGTATAATTATATATTTTTATTATTATTTTAGAATGTTTCTATCAGGCATGGTATTATTATGTATTATTATTTTTATATAAATATATTATTATTATTATTATTATTATTATTATATAAATGCATTATTATTTTTATTATTATAAAATATCACATCAGACATGGTATTATTATTATTATTATTATTATTTTATATTATTATTATATACATTTATTATTATTATTATTATTGATGATAATAATACAAATAATTATTATTATATTATATTATTATATAAATAAATATAAATAAATATATACATAATAATATAATTATTATATTTTATAGAACATTACTATCAAATGTGGCATTTATTATTATTATTATTATTATTATATAAATATCTTATTATTATTAATAATTTAGAACATTACTACCAGATATGGTATTATTATATATTACTATTATATAAATATATTATTATTATTATTATAGAATATTACTTTCAGATGTGGTATTATTATATATTTGTATTATTATTTTTTATTTTAGAATATTACTATCAGGCATGATAGTATTATATATTATTATTATTATTATTATTATTATTATATAAATATATTATTATTGTTATTAATATTATTATTATTACTAAAAATAAATTAGAACATTAGTACCAGACGTGGTATTCTTATATATTACTATTATATAAATATATTATTATTATTATTATTATTATTATTATTATTATTATTATTATTACAGAATATTACTTTTAGATGTGGTATTATTATATATTTTTATTATTATTATTATTTTACTATCAGGCATGGTATTATTATATTATTATTATTATTATTATTATATACATATATTATTATTATTAGTAATACTAATTTAGAACATTACTACCAGGCATGGTATTTTATATTACTATTATATAATAATATTATTAGTATTATTATTATTATTATTATTATAGAATACTACTATCAGATGTGGTATTAGTATATCTTGCTATTATATAAATATCTTCTTCTTATTATAGAACATTACTATTTGACGTGCTATTACTGTGAATAGAGATGGAGATTGGACGGTGATGTGGAGTCGTGTTTTCAGTCTCTAGAAGAAGGAGGAAGAAATATCTGTGAGTCGGTTTCATGTTCACAGATTGTTCTGCGGTGTTGTTGGCCCCGGATAGGAATCCATATATTAATATCAAGTGAATGATTTTCATTTTTCTACAATAAACAGATATTCTTCAGTGTTTGTCACTGAGGGCAATAATAATAATAAATGTTTTTTTGTCTATTTTCTTTGTATATCGTTTTGTAATTAAAGGGGCTTTGCATGGATGAGGACATTACTATTATGTTATCATTAGTCTTATTTTTCAGCCTTTGTTATATCTCAGCACTGCTGATCTCCTGCTGCCTCCTTGCAATCGCATCCTGTCCACAGGCACCCCAGATATACACTATATTTCCAAAAGTATTGGGACGCCTGCCTTTAATGGCATCCCAGTCTTAGTCCGTAGGGTTCAATATGGAGTTGGCCCGCCCTTTGCAGCTATAACAGCTTCAACTCTTCTGGGAAGGCCGTCCACAAGGTTTAGAAGTGTGTCTTTGGGAATGTTTGACCACTCTTCCAGAAGAGCATTTGTGAGGTCAGGCACTGATGTTGGACGAGAAGGCTTGGCTCACAGTCTCCACTAATTCATCCCAAAGGTGTTCTACTCAACTCAATATTGAACCCTACGGATTAAAGTTCATGTGCGTGTAAAGGCAGGCGTCTTAATACCTTTGACAATATAGTGTATATAACATATAGTCTGTGGTCTGTATAACTTTCCTACAGACTAAATAATATACACTATTTTTGGGTTATTTTCACCCCAAAAAAAAAGCAGCAGAATATATTTTGGCCTAAATTTACGAAGAGATTATTTATTTGCAAAATATATTAAGAAAAATGCTTTTTCCCCAAATTTTCAGTATTTTTTCATTTATTTAGAAAAGAATAATAAACCCCAGTGGCGATTAAATATCACCAAAAGAAAGCTCTATTTGTGTGAAAAACATGATAAAAATCTCATATGAGTACAGAGCTGCATGACCGCAGACCATCCTCGATGATTGCGGACCATCCCCCTTGATTGCGGACCATCCTCCATGATTGCGGACCATCCTCCATGATTGCGGACCATCCTCCATGATTGCGGACCATCCTCCATGATTGCGGACCATCCTCCATGATTGCGGACCGTCATCCATGATTGCGGACCGTCCACCATGATTGCGCACCGTCCACCATGATTGCAGACCATCCTCCATGATTGCGGACCGTCCTCCTTGATTGCGGACCATCCCCCTTGATTGCGGACCATCCTCCATGATTGCGGACCGTCCTCCTTGATTGCGGACCATCCCCCTTGATTGCGGACCATCCTCCATGATTGCGGACCATCCCCCTTGATTGCGGACCATCCTCCATGATTGCGGACCATCCTCCATGATTGTGGACCATCTTCCTTGATTGCAGACCATCTTCCTTGATTGCGGACCGTCCTCCATGATTGCGGACCGTCCTCCATGATTGCGGACCATCCCCCCTGATTGCAGACCATCCTCCATGATTACGGACCGTCCTCCATGATTGTGGACCATCCTCCATGATTGCGGACCATCCTCCTTGATTGCGGACCATCCTCCTTGATTGCGGACCATCCTCCATGATTGCTGACCATCCTCCATGATTGCGGACCATCTTCCATGATTGCGGACCATCCTCCTTGATTGCGGACAATCCTCCATGATCGCTGACCATCCTTCATGATTGCGGACCATCCTCCATGATTATGGACCATCTTCCTTGATTGTGGACCATCTTCCTTGATTGCGGAACATCCTCCATGATTGCAGACCATCCTCCATGATTGCGGATCATCCTCCATGATCGCTGACCATCCACCATGATTGCGGACCGTCCACCATGATTGCAGACCATCCTCCATGATTGCGGACCGTCCTCCTTGATTGCGGACCATCCTCCATGATTGCGGACCATCCTCCATGATTGTGGACCATCCTCCATGATTGCGGACCATCCTCCTTGATTGCGGACCATCCTCCTTGATTGCGGACCATCCTCCATGATCGCTGACCATCCTCCATGATTGCGGACCATTCTCCATGATTGCGGACCATCCTCCTTGATTGCGGACAATCCTCCATGATCGCTGACCATCCTTCATGATTGCGGACCATCCTCCATGATTATGGACCATCTTCCTTGATTGTGGACCATCTTCCTTGATTGCAGACCATCCTCCATGATTGCAGACCATCCTCCATGATTGCGGACCATCCTCCTTGATTACGGACCATCCTCCGTGATTGCGGACCATCCTCCATGATTGCGGACCATCCCCCTTGATTGCGGACCATCCTTCATGATTGCTGACCATTCTCCATGATTGCGGACCATCCTCCGTGATTGCGGACCATCCTCCATGATTGCGGACCATCCTCCATGATTGCTGACCATCCTCCATGATTGCGGACCATCCTCCTTGATTGCGGACCATCCTCCATGATTGCAGACCATCCCCCTTGATTGCGGACCATCCTCCATGATTGCGGACCATCCTCCATGATTGCGGACCGTCCTCCATGATGGCAGTCCATCCTCCATGATTGCGGACCATCCTCCATGATTGCGGACCATCCTTCTTGATTGCGAACCATCCACCTTGATTGCGGACCATCCTCCTTGATTGCAGACCGTCCTCCATGATTGCGGACCATTTCCCTTGATTGCGGACCATCCCCCTTGATTGCGGATCATCCTTCATGATTGCTGACCATTCTCCATGATTGCAGACCATCCTCCATGATTGCGGACCATCCTCCATGATTGCGGACCGTCCTCCATGATGGCAGTCCATCCTCCATGATAGCGGACCGTCCTCCATGATCGCTGACCATCCTCCATGACCGCGGACCATCCTCCATGATTGCAGACCGTCCTCCATGATTGCGGACCGTCCTCCATGATTGCGGACTATCCTCCATGATTGCGGACCATCCTCCATGATTGCGGACCATCCTCCTTGATTGCGGACCATCCTCCATGATTGCGGACCATCCTCCTTGATTGCGGACCATCCTCCATGATTGCAGACCATCCTCCATGATTGCGGACCATCCTCCATGATTGCGGACCATCCTCCTTGATTGCGGACCATCCTCCATGATTGCGGACCATCCTCCTTGATTGCGGACCATCCTCCATGATTGCGGACCGTCCTCCATGATTGCAGACCATCCCCCTTGATTGCGGACCATCCTCCATGATTGCGGACCATCCTCCATGATTGCGGACCGTCCTCCATGATGGCAGTCCATCCTCCATGATTGCGGACCATCCTCCATGATTGCGGACCATCCTTCTTGATTGCGGACCATCCTCCTTGATTGCGGACAATCCTCCTTGATTGCGGACCGTCCTCCATTATTGCGGACCATCCCCCTTGATTGCGGACCATCCTCCATGATTGCGGACCATCCTCCATGATTGCGGACCGTCATCCATGATTGTGGACCGTCCTCCATGATTGCGGACCATCCTCCTTGATTGCAGACCGTCCTCCATGATTGCGGACCATCCCCCTTGATTGCGGACCATCCTCCATGATTTCGGACCATCCTCCATGATTGCGGACCGTCATCCATGATTGTGGACCGTCCTCCATGATTGCGGACCATCCTCCTTGATTGCGGACCATCCCCCTTGATTGCGGACCATCCTCCATGATTGCGGACCATCCTCCATGATTGCGGACCATCCTCCTGCAGCGTCTCTATTAGGACCTGCTGGGGTTGGATGGGGGAAAGCGATCAGCGTCAGGAGGAATCCCATCGTTCCTTCCTGCAGAGCGTGGCTCATTCTCGGCGCTCGCCAATAAAGCGTCTGAATATTGTGCCGGGATTGGATACCACAAACTTCCAGCCGAAAAACCCCACAAGAATAATATTTCCAGACTGAGAAACCCAAATTTCAGTGCGAAGACCACATGAAACGTCTTTCCGTCTAAATCACCCCGAAGGCCCGCCATTTTCCAATATAAGAGCCACAGGAAGGAGCGGATTGTGGCAGCACGTAAAAATAACAACAAGGGAAAAATAAGGAGGAGGGGGAGGGGGAGCCGGCCGACGTACGGCGAAGGCGTGCGCCAAATCCGACCGAACGAAGAGAAATTCCGGATTCATTAATTCCTTCCTTGTAATAACTGCGGTTGGCTTCTCCTCTGTCTGCACAAGCAGAAAAAAAAATAAAAAAGAGGCCGTCTCACTTCTCACGTTGCATTTTGTATCATATGAAGGGGTTTCAAGAGGTGAGAACTCTATTGTATTGGGAGGTGGGCGGAGCTGGGAACACCAATGCCGAGGTCTTGTGGCTCGTGTTCTTGAATGATATGGTCCTTGGAGGTTATCCGACTGTCTCTGTATTGTGACTGGGGGTGTGTTTAGTTTTTTTTTTTAAAGGGTTTTCTAGGTAAAGGCCCGTCTCCAGTCCCCTCAGTCTCCCCTCCCCCAGTGATCAGACTGCACATTGTAACTTTGTAGTAGGCAGGAGGAAGGGTCTCCTCTGCCCCAGAGTGCAGGGGACAGGGGTGGTTTTTACAGAGAGGGCAGAGGTTAGAAATGCACAATGCAGAGAGTGCAGGGCTTAGGAGTGTGTATTGCAGAGAGTACAAGGATGAGGAGTAAGTAATGCACTGAGTGCAGAGCTCAGGAGTGTGTATTGCAGAGATTGAAGGGATCAGGAGTAGATAATGCACTGAGTGCTGGGCTCAGGAGTGTGTATTGCAGAGATTGAAGGGATCAGGAGAAGGCAATGCACTGAGTGCAGGGCTCAGGAGTGTATATTACAGAGATTGAAGGGATCAGGAGTAACTAATGCACTGAGTGCAGGGCTCAGGAGTGTGTATTGCAGAGAGTACAAGGATCAGGAGTAAGTAATGCACTGAGTGCAGGGCTCAGGAGTGTGTATTGCAGAGATTGAAGGGATCAGGAGTAAGTAAAGCACTGAGTGCGTGGCTCAGGAGTGTGTATTGCAGAGAGTAAAAGGATCAGGAGTAAGTAACGCATTGAGTGCAGGGCTCAGGAGTGTATATTGCAGAGAGTACAAGGATCAGGAGTAGATAATGCACTGAGTGCAGGGCTCAGGAGTGTGCATTGCACAGAGTAGAAGGATCAGGAGTAAGTAACGCACTGAGTGCAGGGCCCAGGAGTGTATATTGCCAAGAGTAGAAGGATCAGGAGTAAGTAACGCACTGAATGCAGGGCCCAGGAGTGTGTATTGCAGGGATTGAAGGGATCAGGAGTAAGTAAAGCACTGAGTGCAGGGCTCAGGAGTGTGTATTGCAGAGATTGAAGGGATCAGGAGTAAGTAACGCACTGAGTGCAGGGCCCAGGAGTGTATATTGCAGAGAGTACAAAGTTCAGGAGTAAGTAACGCACTGAGTGTAGGGCCCAGGAGTGTGTATTGCAGAGATGGAAGGGATCAGGAGTAAGTAACGCACTGAGTGTAGGGCCCAGGAGTGTGTATTGCAGGGATTGAAGGGATCAGGAGTAAGTAAAGCACTGAGTGCAGGGCTCAGGAGTGTGTATTGCAGAGATTGAAGGGATCAGGAGTAAGTAACGCACTGAGTGCAGGGCCCAGGAGTGTGTATTGCAGGGATTGAAGGGATCAGGAGTAAGTAAAGCACAGAGTGCAGGGCTCAGGAGTGTGTATTGCAGAGATTGAAGGGATCAGGAGTAAGTAACGCACTGAGTGCAGGGCCCAGGAGTGTATATTGCAGAGAGTACAAAGATCAGGAGTAAGTAACGCATTGAGTGTAGGGCCCAGGAGTGTGTATTGCAGGGATTGAAGGGATCAGGAGTAAGTAACGCACCCATCTCTACTGGTAATAGTGGTCTACAGATCCTCATTACTAATTATAGTTTTAAAAGTAACATTAAGGGCACTTTCACACTGGGGCGTTGGGGGTGTTGGCGGTAAAGCACCGCTATTTTTAGCAGCGTTTTACACTCATTTTAGCAGCACTTTTTGGCCTCTAACGGGGGGCTTTTATCCCCCCCCCCGCCGATGAAGGGGTAAATAGCGCCCATGTAGCACCTCTGCGGAAGTGCTTTGCAGGCGCTTTGGCGGCACTGCCCATTGATTTCCATGGGCAGGGGCGCTTTAGGAGTGGTGTATACACCGCTCCTAAAACGCCCCGAAGATGCTGCTTGCAGGACTTTTTTTTAACGTCCCGCCAGCGCACCGCCCTGGTGTGAAAGCCCTCGGGGTCTCACACTGGAGTGACAGGCGATTTACAGGCGCTATTTTTAGTGCTAAAATGTCTGTAAAGCGCCTCAGTGTGGAAGTAGCCTTAATGACGGGTCCCTTTGAATGCATAATGTTCGCGTTGGGGTGGAGTACACCTTTAGTACCCGCGCTCTTTCTATAAAATGTACCCGCGCCGCGGTCCCCAGTATGGCACAATGTGTCCGTTCGGGAATTGTATCTGTTTAACAATTGATGCTCCTCTAAATTTAGCCCTCAGCTTTATCACAGCCGGCGGACGCCTTCGTCCTGCAATGACTGATGGGAGAAGAACGGTCCGAGCGGATCTGGAACAAGACATGGCGGAGGACTTCATCACTGTGAGTGAGGATCCCAGAAGAGGAGGGCGATCGATTACCGTGACCGGGGCTGAGCATTACATTACCAGGATGAGGGATGATAGAAACATGAGGAACAGAATGTCATTGGAGCTGATTTACTAAAGGCAAATAGACTGAGCTGTTGCACTTTGCAAGTGCATTTACGCCAGAGCTTAGTAAATGAGGGGAAGCTCTGTTAAATTCCATCATCCAATCATGTGCAAGCAAAAATGTTGTTGTTTATTTTCTATGCGTGTGATTGGTTATTCTTTGCAAAGTGAAGCTTCCCCTCGTGCACTTAGCTCTGGGGCAACAGTCCTTACAAAATGTAAAGTCTATTTGCCTTTATTAAATCAAAACAGTTGTCTTATGTTATCTCGCTCTTAGCTCTGATGAAGGGGGAGCTGTGAGCCCCCAAAACGTGTTGTTTTTTTTTCTCAGGGGGCAGTGCAGGAACTCCTCACACTTTTAAATCACTTCTTGCCTACGCCCCCTACCCACCTCCGAGCATCATCCCTTTGTTCCACCCCCTAACCACCTCCGAGCACCATCCCTTGGTTCCACCCCCTACCCACCTCCGAGCACCGTCCCTTGGTTCCACACCCTACCCACCTCCGAGCACCGTCCCTTGGTCCCACCCCCTACCCACCTCCGAGAACCGTCCCTTGGTTCCACCCCCTACCCACCTCCGAGCACCATCCCTTAGTTCCACCCCCTACCCACCTCTGAGCACCGTCCCTTGGTTCCACCCCCTACCCACCTCCGAGCACCGTCCCTTGGTTTCACCCCCAACCCACCTCCGAGCACCGTCCCTTGGTTCCACCCCCTACCCACCTCCGAGCACCGTCCCTTGGTTCCACCCCCTACCCACCTCCGAGCACCGTCACTTTGTTCCACCCCCTACCCACCTCCAAGCACCGTCCCTTAGTTCCACCCCCTACCCACCTCCAAGTACCATCCCATAGTTCCACCCCCTACCCACCTCTGAGCACCGTCCCTTGGTTCCACCCCCTACCCACTTCCGAGCACCGTCCCTTGGTTCCACCCCCTACCCACCTCCGAGCACCGTCCCTTGGTTTCACCCCCAACCCACCTCCGAGCACCGTCCCTTGGTTCCACCCCCTACCCACCTCCGAGCACCGTCCCTTGGTTCCACCCCTACCCACCTCCGAGCACCGTCACTTTGTTCCACCCCCTACCCACCTCCAAGCACCGTCCCTTAGTTCCACCCCCTACCCACCTCCAAGTACCATCCCTTAGTTCCACCCCCTACCCACCTCCGAGTACCAACCCTTAGTTCCACCCCCTACTCACCTCCGAGCACCATCCCTTAGTTCCACCCCCTACCCACCTCTGAACACCATCCCTTAGTTCCACCCCCTACCCACCTCCGAGCACCATCCCTTAGTTCCACCCCCTAACCACCTGCCAGTACCGCCCCTTTTAGAGAATACAGAACCAAGTATAATTTTGTGGTGATAAGTATTTGTATTTGTTAATAATAACAAGAAAAGCAGTCAGTACACTCCCTGCAGCCACCAAAAATAGATCCCCCAGCAACAATAGATCACCCCAGCAACAATAGACCCAACAGATTATTCAGCATTAGCCCAGCATCAATAGCATCTAGCAACAATAGACCACTCCCTCAACAGTAGATCCCTTCCAGCTAAAATAGACCCCCCCAGCAACAATTGCCCCTAACAACAATAGACCCCGGCAGCAACAACAGATTTCTCAGCATCAGTAGCCTCTCCAGCCTCCAGCAACAATAGACCACTCTCTCGACAGTAGATCCCTTCCAGCAACAATTGACCCACCCTAGCCACATAAGCCCAACCAACTACAATAGTTCCCCCACCAGCAACAATAATAAACCTCCCCGGCAACAATAGACTGCCATGCAAACATATATGGTCTCCAGCAACAATTGATCCCTCAACAGCCAGCAACATTAGATCCCTCCCCCAACAGTAGATCCCTTCTAGGCATCAATTGACCCTCCCCCAGTAACATAAGCCCCCCAGCAACAATAGATTCCCCAGAAGCAATGATAATAGACCTCCCCAGCAACAATAGACTGCCATGCAAAAATAGATCCCCTCCGGGAACAATAGAACCCCCCCCAGCAGCCAACATCAATAGACCCTGCAGCACCCCCAAGCCCCCCTTGCTGTTACATACATTCAGTGCTGGAGGTGCCGGAAATGCATTCCCGCATCACAAACATCCCATAAATAACATACATCCCATACATCACCTACATCCCATACATCACATACATCCCATACATCACATACATCCCATATATCACATACATCCCATATATCACATACATCCCATACATCACATACATCCCATATATAACATACATCCCATACATCCCATACATCCCATACATCACATACATCCCATACATCACACACATCACACACATCCCATACATCCCATATATCACACACATCACATACATCACATACATCCCATACATCACATACATCCCATATATAACATACATCCCATACATCACATACATCCCATACATCACATACATCCCATACATCACATACATCCCACACATCACACACATCCCATACATCACATACATCACATACATCACATACATCCCATACATCCCATACATCACATACATCACATACATCCCATACATAACAAACATCCCATACATAACATACATCCCATACATCACATACATCCCATACATCACATACATCACATACATCCCATATATAACATACATCCCATACATCCCATATATAACATACATCCCATACATCACATACACCCCATACATCACATACATCCCATACATCACATACATCCCATATATAACATACATCCCATACATCACATACATCCCATATATAACATACATCCCATACATCCCATATATAACATACATCCCATACATCACATACACCCCATACATCACATACATCCCATACATCACATACATCACATACATCAAATACATCACATACATCACATACATCCCATACATCACATACATCCCATATATAACATACATCCCATATATCACATACATCCCATACATCACACACATCACACACATCCCATACATCCCATATATCACACACATCACATACATCACATACATCCCATACATCACATACATCCCATATATAACATACATCCCATACATCACATACATCCCATACATCACATACATCCCACACATCACACACATCCCATACATCACATACATCACATACATCACATACATCCCATACATCCCATACATCACATACATCACATACATCACATACATAACAAACATCCCATACATAACATACATCCCATACATCACATACATCCCATACATCACATACATCACATACATCCCATATATAACATACATCCCATACATCCCATATATAACATACATCCCATACATCACATACACCCCATACATCACATACATCCCATACATCACATACATCCTATA
Organism: Lithobates sylvaticus; assembly: GCA_028564925.1. Classification (NCBI taxonomy): domain Eukaryota; kingdom Metazoa; phylum Chordata; class Amphibia; order Anura; family Ranidae; genus Lithobates; species Lithobates sylvaticus. The sequence goes on along the minus strand of CM053037.1, from coordinate 191,777,804 downwards.
TATAACATACATCCCATACATCACATACATCCCATACATCACATACATCCCATATATAACATACATCCCATATATAACATACATCCCATACATCACATACACCCCATACATCACATACATCCCATACATCACATACATCCCATACATCACATACATCACATACATCACATACATCCCATACATCCCATACATCACATACATCACATACATCCCATGCATCCCATACATCACACACATCCCATACATCACACACATCACATACATCTCATACATACCATACATCTCATACATACCATACATCACATACATTCCATACACCCCATACATCACATACATCCCATACATCACATACATCCCATACACAACATACATCCCATATATAACATACATCCTATACATCACATACATCACATACATCCCATATATAACATACATCCCATATATAACATACATCCCATACATCACATACATCCCATACATCCCATACACAACATACATCCCATACATCCCATACATCCCATACATCACATACATCCCATACATCCCATACATCACATACATCCCATACATCCCATACATCACATACATCCCATACATCACATACATCCCATACATCCCATACATCACATACATCCCATACATCCCATACATCACATACATCCCATACAATGGGTTCCAATGTTTGTTTTTTACGCACATGATTAGAGCCTGAGTCTCTAATTGGCTTCAAAAAAGGGTGGGCTCAGGGGGCAGAGCCCTGCGCTCCGAGCCCACCCAGTTGTGTGACAATCATGAATCAATATTCGCTATTTTCTCCAATAAGGAAGCGGGAGGGGAAGCAACAGCCCTTCCCCCCGGAGTGAGGAGCAGCAGCCCTACCCCGGATCCTCCTCATCTGCTTCATAAGGTATGGAGGCCTCTGATTGCCCCTTTCCCTTCCGTCTCCCACGGGGGGGCGGGTAGCATTGGTTTGCTGCCCCCCCCACCCCAAAACTATTGAGCACCAGCCACCACTGGACATCTGATTAATTCAGAGCAATGACTGAAAGAGGCCAGGGCTACCCTCCAATGAGGAGGACTCTATCTGACTTGCTACGGCTTCTTTTGCACACTGTGATAAGCTCGCAGTGTGCAGTGATATCAGAGGAAGCCGTTTCAGTCCAGGAGAGGATCCGGGTACAACTGTGCGAGACTGAAGGGAAGGCCGGAGGTCAGATTTATTGTATCTGTGCCACATATATAGACAAAGATATAGATCATTTTGCGGCATCCTCTTTTCTCGTCTTGCTCAGCAGATGCGTTTTTATTTTATTTTTATTTTTTAGGCAAGGTTTTTATTTATTTTATTTTTTTTTGTTTTTTAAGGCAAGGTTTTATTTTTAAATTTTTTCACGTCGAACGTAATTTGTCCTTTGGAAATGCCAGGGATATGCAGCTAATTGGTGGAAATTCCTTGAAGTGCCTTCCATTGATTTTTTCCGTACATTGTATCACTTTTTATACTTGACACTCCAAAAATCTGCAAGATATTATTTGTGAAGCGGGAGGGCATAGAACAGCCTCATCCTCCGGTACAAGATCTTCTTTCCACTCCGCCCGCTCACATGCTGCCTGCTTTTCCATTGTCTTGGGATTCGATCATCCCATTTACTGTTTTTTTTTCGTTTATGATGCGTGCGAGCGAAGAAGGGGGCCCAGGTGCTCTGCATGTCTCCTGCCGCCCTTTTATTATTCGAAGAGGAGCTTTTATTAACTTTACAAGTCTGCATGAATTCTTCTCTGATATATCACAATATACAGTGCCTTGCAAAAGTATTCACCCCCCCTTGGCATTTTTCGTGTTTTGTTGCCTCACATCCTGGAATTAACATGGATTGTTTGAGGATTTGCATTATTTAATTTACAGAACACGCCCACAACTTTGAAGATTTTTTTTTTATTGTGAAACAAACAACAAATAGGACAAAATAACAGAAAAAGTCAATGTGCAAAACTATTCACCCCCCTAAAGTCAATACTTTGTAGAGACACCCAGGGCCGGACTGGCCTACCGGGATACCGGGATATTTCCCGGTAGGCTGCCTGCCCTGGGGCCGCTTTGCGGCTTCCGTGCTCCCCTCTCATGCTCCTGTGAACACGGAGCTGGCCGGGTCTGTGTTCGGCGGCCGCTCCCGCTCCGTAACACGGTCCCGCCCCCCTAGACCGGCTCATGTGATAGTAGATAGAAGAATCTACCTATCACACAGCCGGTCTAGGGGGGCGGGACCGTGTTGCAGAGCGGGAGCGGCCGCCGAACACAGACCCGGCCAGCTCCGTGAGAGAGATGCCTGTGAGTACACTGTGTGCCTGGATGGGGGATCAGCAGGGGGGCCGCATATAAAGGAAATAAGCTGTCTATATTCCTCCATGCAGCCGCTGAATGCTTGGAGGAGGGAGAGGAGGAGAATCAAGCATTCAGCGGCTGCATGGAGGAATATAGACAGCTTATTTCCTTTATATGCGGCCCCCCTGCTGATCCCCCATCCAACTTCTTTTACTGCCCCCCCCCCCCTTCTCCTTGTGCTCCCCTCCAGTGCTCTCCTCCCCCACCACACTCTCCAGCCCCCCCCCCCACAGTTCCCTCAACCCCTGTTCTTTCTGCCCCCCCTCTCCCCATCCTTCTCTAGCCCCCCCCCCCCCACAGTGCTCTCCAGCCCCCACAGTGCTCCCCACCCCCCCACAGTGCTCCCCACCCCCCACAGTGCTCTCCAGCCCCCCACAGTGCTCCCCACCCCCCACAGTGCTCCCCACCCCCCACAGTACTCTCCAGCCCCCGCAGTGCTCCCCACCCCCCACAGTGCTCTCCAGCCCCCCCGCAGTGCTCCCCACCCCCACAGTACTCTCCAGCCCCCCGCAGTGCTCCCCAACCCCCACAGTACTCTCCAGCCCCCTGTGCTCCCCCCCCACAGTGCTCTCCACCCCCCACAGTTCCCTCAACCCCTGTTCTTTCTGCCCCCCCTCTCCCCATCCTTCTCTAGCCCCCCCCCCCCACAGTGCTCTCCAGCCCCCCGCAGTGCTCCCCACCCCCCACAGTACTCTCCAGCCCCCCGCAGTGCTCCCCAACCCCCACAGTACTCTCCAGCCCCCTGTGCTCCCCCCGCAGTGCTCTCCACCCCCGCAGTGCTCGCCACCCCCCGCAGTGCTCCCCACCCCCCACAGTACTATCCAGCCCCCCGCAGTGCTCCCCAACCCCCACAGTACTCTCCATCCCCCTGTGCTCCCCCCCACAGTGCTCTCCACCCCCCGCAGTGCTCTCCACCCCCCGCAGTGCTCTCCAGCCCCCATCCCAGTGCTCTCCAGCCCCCATCCCAGTGCTCTCCAGCCCCCATCCCAGTGCTCTCCAGCCCCCATCCCAGTGCTCTCCAGCCCCCACCGTGCTCTCCAGCCCCCACCGTGCTCTCCAGCCCCCACCGTGCTCTCCAGCCCCCACCGTGCTCTCCAGCCCCCTCTGTGCTCTCCAGCCCCCACAGTGCTCTCCAGCCCCCTCTGTGCTCTCCAGCCCCCTCTGTGCTCTCCAGCCCCCTCTGTGCTCTCCAGCCCCCACAGTGCTCTCCAGCCCCCACAGTGCTCTCCAGCCCCCACAGTGCTCTCCAGCCCCCCGTGCTCCCCAGCCCCCATCCCAGTGCTCTCCAGCCCCATCCCAGTGCTCTCCAGCCCCCATCCCAGTGCTCTCCAGCCCCCATCCCAGTGCTCTCCAGCCCCCATCCCAGTGCTCTCCAGCCCCCACCATGCTCTCTACCCCCCACAGTGCTCTCCAGCCCCCGTGCTCTCCACCCTTGTTCTTTTTTTTTTTCTCCCCCACCAGTGCTCTCACAAGCTCCCCCCAGCACTCTCCACTCCCCCCTGCATTTTGCCCCCACCCATGTGCTCTCCAACCCCACCAGTGCTCTCCAGTCCCCCGTGCTTTTCACCCCTGTACTTTCTGGCCCCCATGGGTGCTCTCAAGCTCCCCCCATTGCTCTCCACTCCCCCCTGCTCTTTGTACCCCCAGTGCTCTCCAGCCCTGTTTTTCTGCCCCCCCCTAGTGCTCTCAAGCTCCCGTCTAGTGCTCTTCGCCACCCCACACTCTTACCCCCCCCCCCAGTGCTCTCAGCCTCCCGTGCTCTCCACCCCTGTTATTTTTGCCCCCCCCTCCAGTGCTCTGCACTCCCCACCCCCTGTAATCTCCCCCCCATGTGCTCTCCAACCCCGCCAGTACTCTCTGCTCCCCCTTCTCTCCAGCTCCCACCCAGTGCTCTCCACTTCCCCAGGACCAGGGGACGGGCTGACTGGGGCCGGAAAGTGAGGACGGCTGAAGGTGCAGGTGGCCAAGGACCACTCCATCTCACAGCAAACGGATCCTCTGGAAGGAACACTGTCCCCATCCAAAACGAGAACAGCCCCTGCCTGCTGCTGGCCATCATGGATATCCTGCTGGCATGCAAGGTACTGTACCGAGCATCAACAACACACCTTCCCACAGACAGGGACTGCAGACGGAGACATGGGGCACAGGAGGGGCTGCATTCATGGGCACAGTGAGGCTACATTCATGGGCACAGTGAGACTGCTTTCACGGCACAGTAAAGCTGCATTTGATGGGCACAGTGAGGCTGCATTGATGGGCACGGTGAGGCCGCAATGGTGGGCACAGTGAGGCCACAATGGTGTGCACAGTGAGGCCACATTCACAGGCAGAGTAAAGCTGCATTTGATGGGCACAGTGAGGCTGCATTTGATGGGCACAGTGAGGCTGCATTTGATGGGCACAGTGAGGCTGCATTTGATGGGCACAGTGAGGCTGCATTTGATGGGCACAGTGAGGCTGCATTTGATGGGCACTGGCGAGGCTGCATTTGATGGGCACTGGCGAGGCTGCATTTGATGGGCACAGTGAGGCTGCATTTGATGGGCACTGGTGAGGCTGCATTTGATGGGCACTGGTGAGGCTGCATTGAGCTCTTGTATCGTGTCTGCAGTCTCTGAGGGAGTCTGAAGAGGAGTCAAGAGTGGGAGCGCCGCCAGGATGGGGATCATGGGAGAAGTCAGACGTGTGGGGACTGTGGAGAGGAGACTATAGGATAAAACCAGAGCCACCAAGCTGGAGCCGACTGACTGAGCCCTGCTTGGTGCACCTGAGAGGAGGCCAGTGACAGCACCGCCAGGCCAGTCTGAAGGGGAGTCACTGATGTAAGGGGGGAGTGAGTACAATAATGTAAGGGGGCACTGATATAAAGGGTTTCCCCCTTATATCAGTAACCCCCCCCCCCCTTACCTTAGTGTATTCTTTCTGCGGAATGTGGTCCCCCCCCCCACGTTCTGAGTTCCTGGGGTCCCCCTTGATGATTGACCACTTTTAACTGGAATTTAACTGGACTTTTAACTGGAATATATATATATATAAAATCTATCTATCCCTATGTGATTTAATATCTGTCTTTTTTTTTATATAATACACTCTTCAAATGTGCTTTAAAATATATGGTTTTCCCTTTCTCGAACCAGAAAATAATGACGTTATGCTGTTGCGCCGGTATAATAATGCTGTGGGGCTGGTATGAAATTTTTTCCAGGGCTGAATTTTATTCCCAGTCCGGCCCTGGAGACACCTTTTGCGGCTATCGCAGCTCCAAGTTGCTTTGGATAAGTCTCTATGAGTCTTGCCACATCTTACCCCCTGGGTTTTTTGCCCATTCCTCCTGGCAAAACTGCTCCGGCTCCTTCAAGTTGGATGGTTTGCGCTTGTGAACAGCAATCTTTAAGTCTGACCACAGATTTTCTATTGGATTGAGGTCTGGGCTTTGACTAGGCCATTCCAACACAATTAAGATCGGGGAACAATTGTATCTGTATAAATGGAACCTAATCTGGCTTTAGGATCGGGGAACAATTGTATCTGTATCGGTGGAACCCAATCTGGCTTTAGGATCGGAGAACAATTGTATCTGTATCGATGGAACCCAATCTGCCTTTAGGATGGGGAACAATTGTATCTGTATCAATGGAACCCAATCTGCCTTTAGGATTGGGGAACAATTGTATCTGTATAGATGGAACCCAATCTGCCTTTAGGATCGGGGAACAATTGTATCTGTATCGATGGAACCCAATCTGGCATTAAGATCGGGGAACAATTATATCTGTATCGATGGAACCCAATCTGCCTTTAGGATGGGGAACAATTGTATCTGTATCAATGGAACCCAATCTGCCTTTAGGATTGGGGAACAATTGTATCTGTATAGATGGAACCCAATCTGCCTTTAGGATCGGGGAACAATTGTATCTGTATCGATGGAACCCAATCTGGCTTTAGGTTTGGGGAACAATTGTATCTGTATAGATGGAACCCAATCTGCCTTTAGGATCGGGGAACAATTATATCTGTATCGATGGAACCCAATCTGCCTTTAGGATCGGGGCACAATTGTATCTGTATGGGTGGAACCGAATCTGGCATTAGGTTTGGGGAACAATTGTATCTGTATCAATGGAACCCAATCTGGCTTTAGGATCGGGGAACAATTGTATCTGTATCGATGGAACCCAATCTGCCTTTAGGATCGGGGAACAATTGTATCTGTATCGATGGAACCCAATCTGGCTTCAGGATGGGGAACAATTGTATCTGTATAGATGGAACCCAATCTGCCTTTAGGATCGGGGAACAATTGTATCTGTATCGATGGAACCCAATCTGGCTTTAGGATCGGGGAACAATTGAATCTGTATCAATGGAACCCAATCTGGCTTTAGAATCAGGGAACAATTTTATCTGTATCGAAGGAACCCAATCTGGCTTTAGAATCGGGGAACAATTGTATCTGTATTGATGGAACCCAATCTGCTTTTAGGATCGGGGGAACAATTGTATCTGTATCAATGGAATCCAATCTGGCTTTAGGATCGGGGAACAATTGTATCTGTATCGATGGAACCCAATCTGGCTTTAGGATGGGGGAACAATTGTTTCTGTATCGATGGAACCCAATCTGGCTTTAGGTTTGGGGAACAATTGTATCTGTATGGATGGAACCCAATCTGCCTTTAGGATCGGGGAACAATTGTATCTGTATGGATGGAACCCAATCTGCCTTTAGGATCGGGGAACAATTGTATCTGTATCGATGGAACCCAATCTGGCTTCAGGATCGGAGAACAATTGTATCTGTATCGATGGAACCCAATCTGCCTTTAGGATCGGGGAACAATTGTATCTGTATCGATGGAACCCAACCTGCCTTTAGGATCGGGGAACAATTGTATCTGTATCATTGGTACCCAATCTGCATTTAGAATCGGGTAACAATTGTATCTGTATTGATGGTACCTAATCTGGCTTTAGGATCGGGGGAACAATTGTATCTGTATCGATGGAACCCAATCTGGCTTTAGGATCGGGGAAAAAATGTATCTGTATCATTGGTACCCAATCTGCATTTAGAATCGGGGAACAATTATATCTGTATTGATGGTACCCAATCTGGCTTTAGGATCGGAGAACAATTGTATTTGTACCGATGGAACCCAATCTGGCATTAAGATCGGAGAACAATTGTATCTGTACCGATGGAACCCAATCTGGTATTAAGATCAGGGAACAATTGTATCTGTATCGATGGTACCCAATCTGCTTTTAGGATTGGGGATCAATTGTATCTGTATGGATGGAACCCAATCTGCCTTTAGTATCGGGGGGAACAATTGTATCTGTATGGATGGAATCCAATCTGGCTTTAGAATCTGAGAACAATTGTATCTGTATGGATTGAACCCAATCTGGCTTTAGGATCGGAGAACAATTGTATCTGTATGGATTGAACCCAATCTGGCTTTAGGATCGGGGAACAATTGTATCTGTATTGATGGAACCCAATCTGGCTTTAGGATCGGAGAACAATTGTATTTGTACCGATGGAACCCAATCTGGCATTAAGATCGGAGAACAATGGTATCTGTACCGATGGAACCCAATCTGCCTTTAGGATCGGGGAACAATTGTATCTGTATCGATGGAACCCAATCTGGCTTTAGGATCGGGGATCAATTGTATCTGTATCGGTGTAACCCAATCTGGCTTTAGGATCGGGGGACAATTGTATCTGTATCGATGGAACCCAATCTGCCTTTAGGATCGGGGAACAATTGTATCTGTATGGACACAAGCCAATCTGGTTGATTATGAATAGAGAACAATTGTATTGGTATAGACAGATCCAATGTGGCTGATTATAATCAGGGAACAATTGTATCTGCATAGACGCTACCCATGTGGCCAATTCAGATCAGGAATCATTTGTATCTGTAGACTTCCAATTGGCCGATTAAATTTGGAGGTGAAAATAAATAAACATTTTTTTTTTTTAGACTTTCGCATAAAATCGCTATTGTTTCCCGATGCCGACTTCAGGAAGACTCAGGAAGACTCAGGAAGGGTCTTCAGCCGGGGATCTGCCGTGTTTATGGAAAGGTCTTTCATAAGATGCGTTGGATGAGGTCCTCCAACCTCTAGCCGGGGCCCATGGCATGGTCTCCGGGCCGCTCTTCTGTCTACATACTTGTAGATGCTCCTTTTGGCAGATTGCTGCCAGAGTGGAAAACACTTGGAAGGCTCCAGCTGGAGCTGGACGGTCTAATTGCTCCTTCGCAGACCAAGTGTTTGGCACATGGAGGATCGTCTTTGAAGCAGACATCGCCGTGATAACATACAGTGGAATCTTATTTGTGGACGGCACACCTCAGCTCATTGGTATGCCGCGCTCTGCGCTTTGAACAGCGTCGGCCTGGCTGGGTCGTTGGCTGTTTGCAACCTGCTCCTTCCAACCGCCTTCCAATTTCCCACCCAAAATCCTGGGAATCTTGTAAGGGGAATAAAGAACACATGTAACAGCTGGCAACAAGAAAACGTGTTATTAGCCGGTCTGGGGAACAAGCATTCGCACCGGGGGTGTCAGAATATTCTCGGGGGCCGCGGTACCTGCCTGGATTTACAAGAGGCTGTTTGGCTTTAGTTAAAGAGGACCTCTGAGGATAGGAAGCGATCCCGGACGTGCCCCAATTTACAGCAACACTATCGTTCTTCGGGACAGCTCCACCTCTACGGCTCATTCACACCACGGAACTTATTCTCTCTGGAGAACAGACGCTCGAGAGGGGATATTATTTAAATTTACAAATATCCTACTGGTGACCCCACAATAGGGAGAAAACTTTTTCGCAGAAGGGAGTTTAACAAAATTCGTGGTCACTCATTAAAATTAGAAGAAAAGAAGTTTAACCTGAACCACTTCCGGACCGCCCACTGTCGTTATACATTGGCACTTTGAAGAGGAATATTGTTGTTATGGCAGCAAGTAGCTACCATAACCCCGGTATCATCTTCTTCAGCGGGCGGTCCGCTTCAAGATAAAAGTGGTCTCCGCAGCGGGTTCGCTGCAAGATCACTTTTATCGCCAGCGGGAGAGGGCCCCCCCTCCTGCCGCACTCTGGTACCCTCCGCCGCTTACCGGAGCTGTTGGCAGTGGCGGAGGCGATCGGATCCGTCTCCTGGCCTGACATGGAGACCAGTGAGGGGGCACTCCAATGGGGACATCTGATGTAAGGGGTCACACGCATGGGAACCTGATGTAAGGGGACACTCTGATGGGGCCTCTGATGTAAGGGGGCACTCTGATGGGGACACTGATGTAAGGGGGTACTCTGATGGGAATCTGATGTAAGGGGACACTCTGATGGGGACTGATGTAAGGGGGCACTCTGATGGGGACACTGATGTAAGGGGGCACTCTGATGGGGACACTGATGTAAGGGGGCACTCTGAGGGGGACACTGATGTAAGGGGGCACTCTGATGTGGACACTGATGTAAGGGGGCACTCTGATGTGGACACTGATGTAAGGGGGCACTCCGATGTGGACACTGATGTAAGGGGGCACTCCGATGGGAACCTGATGTATGGGGGCACTCTGATGGGGATACTGATGTAAAGGGGCACTCTGATGGGGACACTGATGTAAGGGGGCACTCCGATGGGAACCTGATGTATGGGGGCACTCTGATGGGTATACTGATGTAAAGGGGCACTCTGATGGGGACACTGATGTAAGGGGGCACTCTGATGGGGACACTGATGTAAGAGGGCACTCTGATGGGAACCTGATGTAAGGGGACACTTTGATGGGAATCTGATGTAAGGGGGCACTTTGATGGGAACCTGATGTAAGGGGGCACTTTGATGGGAACCTGATGTAAGGGGGCACTTTGATGGGAACATGATGTAAGGGGGCACTTTGATAGGAACCTAATGTAAGGGGGCACTTTGATGGGAACCTGATGTAAGGGGGCACTTTGATGGGAACCTGATGTAAGGGGGCACTTTGATGGGAACCTGATGTAAGGGGGCACTTTGATGGGAACCTGATGTAAGGGGGCACTTTGACGGGAACCTGATGTAAGGGGGCACTTTGACGGGAACCTGATGTAAGGGGGCACTTTGATGGGAACCTAATGTAAGGGGACACTTTGATGGGTACCTGATGTAAGGGGGCACTTTGATAGGAACCTAATGTAAGGGCACACTTTGATAGGAACCTGATGTAAGGGGGCACTTTGATAGGAACCTGATGTAAGGGGGCACTTTGATGGGAACCTAATGTAAGGGGACACTTTGATGGGTACCTGATGTAAGGGGGCACTTTGATAGGAACCTAATGTAAGGGCACACTTTGATAGGAACCTGATGTAAGGGGGCACTTTGATAGGAACCTGATGTAAGGGGACACTTTGATGGGAACCTGATGTAAGGGGGCACTTTGATGGGAACCTGATGTAAGGGGGCACTTTGATAGGAACCTGATGTAAGGGGGCACTTTGATGGGAACCTAATGTAAGGGGACACTTTGATGGGTACCTGATGTAAGGGGGCACCTTGATGGGAACCTGATGTAAGGGGGCACTTTGATAGGAACCTGATGTAAGGGGGCACTTTGATGGGAACCTAATGTAAGGGGACACTTTGATGGGTACCTGATGTAAGGGGGCACCTTGATGGGAACCTGATGTAAGGGGGCACTTTGATGGGAACCTAATGTAAGGGGACACTTTGATGGGTACCTGATGTAAGGGGGCACTTTGATAGGAACCTAATGTAAGGGCACACTTTGATAGGAACCTGATGTAAGGGGGCACTTTGATGGGAACCTAATGTAAGGGGACACTTTGATGGGTACCTGATGTAAGGGGGCACTTTGATAGGAACCTAATGTAAGGGCACACTTTGATAGGAACCTGATGTAAGGGGGCACTTTGATAGGAACCTGATGTAAGGGGACACTTTGATGGGAACCTGATGTAAGGGGACACTTTGATGGGAACCTGATGTAAGGGGGCACTTTGATGGGAACCTGATGTAAGGGGGCACTTTGATAGGAACCTGATGTAAGGGGGCACTTTGATGGGAACCTGATGTAAGGGGGCACACACTCCGCCTCCACGTGGGTTGAAATTGGTTGCTCTCAATGCTCCAGGGGTCGCAGTTCTTAGTCTTCTATGGGTTCAGGTGGGTATTGTACCGGTATGATGATTGTTTCAATTGCACAGAACAAAAGGCGGGCAGGTCACATTTTTATGCAGTGTATTGTGCGGCGCTATAACACACCGCAACTTATTTCTGCAGATAAAGGTAAATGAGTGTCAAATGAAATAAAATAAAAAATTAAAAAATAAAGAACTCCAGCAGACGCACACTATGCGCACCTTAACGCACGTTGGTGTGATTGAGCCCTAAGAGAGTCGTTTGTTGTTACCCGGGAGTAGCAGCGAATGTCTGAGTCTAATTGGATGCAGATCCTCTAAATTATCGCTCATGACATTTCCATTATCCGCTGCGCTGTGTGTGGCGTTCAGGTGTCCAACGCTCGGCTCCACAACACATGTTTGCGATCGGTAGGAAAATATTTTAACAAGGTTAAGTTAACATTTCTTCACCCTGTGGAAATCTTCCTGCGATTATTCCTGGCGGCGTTTGTTTGTGAGGCTTCAACAATACACAACGCATGCCGTCATTATTCCCCTTCTGGTCGTCATTGATCGATGTCGTCAGGTCCCGGCCGGGGACATACGATGTAATTCCTGAGTTCGAATATTGTTGTGTTTATCTGTGGGTTCATTTACACCTCTGTGCAAACGAGAGGCGTTTTTTGGAGCATTAGGCAGATGCACATTGAAATGCGTTTTTAATGAGTTTTTGAGTTTAGGATTTGGAGTAGAGATAACAGTCATTGACCAAGGCAGGTTAATATCTATTGTTAACGCATCAAAATGCACATTATATGTATTTAGACGCGTTGCCATTGACCTCTATAGGTCTTCCAACCCGCTAAAATGCAGAAAAGATTGCACCAGACTGCAGCACTGAGAACAGAAAAAGATGCATTTTCTGTTATGGGGTTTTACTGCGTTGCAATGAATGTAACTCTGGGCAGAATAAAAAGTGACATACAGTTAGATCCATATACAGATCATTGAGGGAACCATGAATGCCAACATGTACTGTGACATACTGAAGCAGAGCATGATCCCCTCCCTTCAGAGACTGGGCCGCAGGGCAGTATTCCAACATGATAACCACCCCAAACACACCTCCAAGATGACCACTGCCTTGCTAAAGAAGCTGAGGGTAAAGGTGATGGACTGGCCAAGCATGTCTCCAGACCTAAACCCAATTGATCATCTGTGGGACATCCTCAAATGAAGGGGAGAGGAGCGCAAGGTCTCCAACATCCACCAGCTCCGTGATGTCATCATGGAGGAGGGGAAGAGGACTCCAGTGACAACCTGTGAAGCTCTGGTGACCTCCATGCCCAAGAGGGTTAAGGCAGTGCTGGAAAATAATGGTGGCCACACAAATGCCAATTTGGACATTTTCACTTAGGGGTGTACTCACTTTTGTTGCCAGCGGTTTAGACATTAATGGCTGTGTGTTGAGTTATTTTGAGGGGACGGCAAATTTACACTGTTTATACAAGCTGTACACTCACTACTTTACATTGTAGACAAGTGTCATTTCTTCAGTGTTGTCACATGAAAAGATAGAATAAAATACAAAAATGTGAGGGGTGTACTAACTTTTGTGAGATATTGTAAATCTCATAGTTTGTGGACTTTATAACTTCCCTACGGACTAAATAATATACACTGAATTGGGGGTATGTTTACCAAAGAAATGTAGCAGAATACATTTTGGCCCAAATTTACACAGAAAGATTATTTGTTTCAAAATGTTATAACAGAAATTGAGAAAAAAATGTTTCTTTCCTGTCGCATCATGGCAGCATACACTCTCTGGGTTGTGACTCCGCCTCCACAACCTGATAGGACCACATAACTATAAGATGAAGATACGGCCCCCGCCCCGGTATTCTCTAATTTTTCCTCACCTGTTGGGACCGCACGCTTCACCCTCTTACCGCTATCGCCCCAGCCAGGTTCTAGCCTCTCCTGGTTTGGAAGTCCTTGCCTGTACAGCCTCTAAACGAAGCTAAATGGAAGGAACCCCACTCTGGTGATCTCAGGGGTACTACTACTGCACCTGCCTGCTGTAATAAGCCTTAAACAGGTTTAAAAAGCACTGCCACCGCTGCCTTGGGAAGCAAGCCTTAAACAGGCTTAAAGGTATGTGATCCCTCTTTACATTTAAAAGCCTTAAATAGGCTTTGTACCTTGCAGTGGTCTTCCTCCTTTGATGTCACTTTGCCTTCTGGCCCCTGCTGGGCCTTGTAGTCCCTCCTGTGTGTCCTCTGTTCCCCCCAGCAGCGCTCAGCGTTCCGGCGCCCCCGCGCATGCGCACTGCGGCTCTACGGGCGTCCTGTGTAGGGAACTGAGGCTATTGCCAGTATCCAAGATGGCGCCGACGGCCGCGCGGCGCTACTGCGCATGCGCGAAGCGTCACGGCGCTCCCGGCGCCAAATTCAAAAGAGGAAAGATTCCCTTTCCTTTCCCTGGACGTTTTTTAGCAGAAAACCACCTGCAACAGATTCCAGGACTATCTCAGCACACTCCCCAATAGGTAAGTGCCTATTTTGTTGTGTTTTTATTTGTGCATTCTGCATCTGCTTCTTGCTCCATTTCCCCCCTTACCTTCCTTCCCCTCTAAATGCCTATTCCTTTCTACTAGGCTGCCTTTACTATCCCTATGGAGGCCACTGCCCCAGCAGATCACCACCATCGTGATAGGTAAGAGGGAAGGATTGGGTAAGTAAGAAGACGAAAAAAAGAGTGCAGGACCCGCTAATGCTGCCTAAATGGTTAGCCCCGCCAGGTCTTCAAAGTCCGGACGCAGGGAGGCATCTCGCGGAAGGAGCCGCTCGGGGCACAGGAGGAGCCACTCAAGCCGCAGCAGGAGGAGGAGCCGCTCAGGCCGCAGGAGAAGCCGCAGGAGTCGCTCCAGGTCCCGCTCCCATAGCCGCTACCACCGAAGGAGGTCATCGCACAGACGCTACTCACCAGCTCCCCCTCCCCGACCAACGGCCAACGCCTGCTGGATATGCGGAGCCATCGCCCTTCCGGACAAGCTGGCCTGTCGCAGGTGCCTCGAGGAGGCCACTAAGGAAAGGGAGCAGGAGCCAAGAGAGCTTGCGACTGCAGCTCCACAGCCCACTCCAGACATGGAGATGTCCATTAGGGGTACCTCCCCCCCCCCCAGTACATCCAGAGAACCAGACTCCCAGTCTGAGGATGAGGAGCTGGTGGCGGCCGCAGGGTTTGACTTCTCCCTGATCGATCCATTCGTGAAGTCGGTCAAGGAGGCGATTAACTGGGAGGAACCCCAGGAGGCCCCCCAGAAGCAGAAGAAATACTTCCCTAACCTCAAGAGGGACCCAGAGGCATTCCCATTCATTGAGGAATTGGATGACCTGATCAGGGAGGAGTGGCAGAAGCCAGACAAGAAACTGAGCCTTAATAACAGGCTCACCAAACTCTATCCGCTCAAAGAATCCCAGGCTAAGCCCCTGGTTACACCGCCAGTAGTGGACGCTTCTCTCATGCGCCTGGCGAGGCACGTAACGCTCCCTATCGAGGATGCAGTAACTTTCAGGGACGTCCTGGACAGGAAAATTGACACGGACCTAAAGAGGGCCTATACAGCAGCAGGAGGCGCTTGCAGGCCAGCCATAGCACTGGCCGCCGTTGGCAAGGCTATCTCCAGCTGGTCAGCCTCCACGGAGAAGCTCATTACGGAGGGTGCAGACCAAGACAGGATAGTCAGGGCCCTGCAGGAACTCAGCCTCGCTGGGGATTTTGTGGCAGAGGCCTCAGTGGATGCCATAAGATCATCCTCTAGGGCCATGCTGGCCTCGGTTATGGCCAGGCGGGCGCTCTGGCTCAAACCCTGGACAGCGGACCAGGCCTCCAAATCTAATTGGTGCCGCATCCCCTTCGATGGTGAGAACCTCTTTGGAGCAAAGCTGGACTCAGCTATCTCTAAAGTGACCGGCGGAAAATCCGGGCTCATCCCCTCGGATAGGAAACCCAGGCAGCAGAGGCCGCCTCCTTCCAGACGCAACCTGCCGGATAGGTACAGGGATGCCAGGGCCTACAGACCAGGCAAGGAGTACCGGAGGAACTGGAGGAATCCCCAGACTACCTTCTCCAAATTTCAAAAACCTAAGACCTCTGCGTCTAATGACCAGAAGTCTTTTTGAAGGTACGTCCGCCCAGCCAGCAGTAGTGGGAGCCAGGCTCTCAAAATTCCAGCTGGCTTGGGCGGGTACCATCAGAGACCCGTGGACGGTGGCTACCGTCCGTTTCGGGCACAGGTGGTCCTTCCGGGGCCGACCCCCGGGCGACCACTTCTGTCCAACCAAGCTTCCATCCTCACATCACAAAAGGGCGTTGCTGCTGGACTACGTCCAGGAATTACTCCGAAAGGAGGCTATAGTGGAGGTGCCCGGATCTCAAAGAGGCAGGGGGTTTTACTCCCCCCTCTTCCTGGTCAGGAAAAAGTCAGGGGGTCTGCGCCCCGTCCTAGACCTGAAAAGGCTCAACCGATCCATCCGGGTGGAATCTTTCAAGATGGAAAGTCTACAATCCATCCTTCAGGCCGTAAACCTGGGGGATTGGATGTTGTCCGTGGACCTTCAGGACGCATACCTGCACGTCCCAATCCATATCTTGTTCCGAAGATTCCTTTGGTTCTCTATAGACCAGCGGCACTTCCAGTTCCAGTGCCTGCCGTTCGGAATCTCTACGGCCCCCAGGACCTTTACAAAGATCCTCCTCCCGGTAGTGGCGGCCCTGAGAGAAAGGGGTTTGAGGGTCCACCACTATCTGGACGACATTCTCCTACTCTCAGGCACCAGAGAATCCCTTATTCAACACCGGGAAATTCTAATTTCCACCCTTCAGAGTCTGGGGTGGCTCATAAATTGGGGGAAAAGCAACCCTCAGCCCTCGCAGAGAATGGTCTTTCTGGGGGCCGTATTGGATACTCAGTCAAATACGATAGAGCTGCCCCCAGAGAAGATCCCCCCTCTGACCCAGAAAATCAGGAGAGCCATCCTAGCCACTTCCCTGCCGGCCAGAGCGTGCCTCAGCCTGCTGGGCTCCCTATCGGCCACCATTCCGATGGTACAATGGGCGCACTGGAACGCGAGGCCTCTTCAGATTTCGTTTCTACACCAGTGGAATGGCTCGGCCATGTCGCAGCCCATCCACATTTCACAAGAGGTCAAACAGTCCCTGAGATGGTGGACCCGGCCGAGCAACTTGGGCAGGTTCAGGCATATTATTCCCCCTCCTCAGGAGGTGGTTACCTCGGATGCCAGTCTGGAGGGTTGGGGGGCCCACTACCTACACCATGCGGCCCAGGGCCGCTGGCCATTCGACGCTCGGGACATCGTTTCCAACGTGCTGGAAATGAGGGCGGCTCTCCAGGCCCTCCTGGCCTTTGGCCCTCTCCTGAGGGGCAAGCCGGTCCTCCTGAGGTTAGACAACAGGGTTGCTGTCGCCTATGTCAACCGCCAGGGGGGTACCAAGAGCTCTTCCATGATGCGGGAAGTTCTCCCTGTTATGGAATGGGCACAGCGGAACCTCCTGGACCTCAGGGCGGTCTACATTCCAGGTACCGAGAATCTCCTGGCCGATTCCCTCAGCAGGAGATTTCTCTCCAACAACGAGTGGTCCCTGAGTTCCCGGGCCTTCGCCCTGATCTCCAAAACCTGGGGCTCCCCGGATATAGACCTGGCAGCGACCCCGGACAATACCAAGTGTCAGAGATTCCTGTCTCGAGTCCCCTTCCCCTCAGCGGAGGGGACAGACTGTCTCCACCACCCCTGGGACTTCCACCTCGGGTATATCTTCCCTCCGACCCCTTTGATAGCGAGGTTTCTGCTCAGGCTCAAGCGGTCATCAGCCCTAGTGGTGGCCGTGATTCCCTTCTGGCCCAGGAGGCCATGGTTTACCACTCTCCTACAGTTGAGCACAACAGACCCGCTCCCCCTTCCACAGTCAGTCGACCTGCTCTCCCAGGGCCATCTATTGCACCCGAGTCCAGAGAGGATGCACCTGATGGCCTGGAGACTGAAAGGTCTAGGTACCTAGAGCGGGGCTGTTCCTCTAGGGTAGTAGACACCCTACTTCAGGCCAGAAAATCCACCACAAACACCACCTACCGGCGGGTTTGGGATAAGTTCACCTCCTTCGCCCATCAGCAGGAGTGGGATTTATCCTCCATCTCAACCCCTCAGATTCTGGAGTTCCTGCAGACAGGTCTGGACAAAGGCCTCGGCTCCAGCACCCTTAAGGTGCAGGTGTCAGCCCTGTCCGCCCTGACTGGGACTAGATGGGCCCTCGACCCTCTTGTCGTTCAGTTCCAGAGGGCATGTCTCAAGCTGAGGCCTCCCAGGAAGCCTTCATTCCCGACCTGGGACCTGTCGGTCGTTCTGGAGGCCCTATCTAAAGAACCCTTCTTCCCTCTAGAGGGCATCTCCCTCTGGGATCTGACGCTAAAGGTGACATTCCTCATCGCTATAACATCGGCTAAAAGGGTCTCTGAGATGCAAGCCTTACTGGCCAGGGATCCATATCTGGTCATCCACCCAGACAGGGTAGTCCTAAAACCCTCAGACCGCTTCATCCCTAAAGTGTCGTCCTCCTTTCACTTCAACCAGGAGATTAACCTGCCAGCGCTCACCACAGACCAGGGCGATCCGCACCCCCTGGATGTCAGAGGTAACATCATCAAATACCTCTCAGCCTCAGAACCCTTTAGGAAGTCAGAAAACCTCCTAATCATCCCTCACGGTTTCAGGAGAGGTCAGTCAGCATCGGCCCGCACAATCGCCTCATGGCTGGTGAAAACCATCAAGAAGGCCTACTCGCTAAGTGCTACGCAGATCCCGGACGGGTTGAAGGCGCATTCCACCCGGGCAGTGGCAACCTCATGGGCAGCCTATTGTAGGGTCTCAGCTGAAACCATCTGCAGGGCGGCCACCTGGTCCTCCAGGAATACTTTTATTTCCCATTATAAAGTCGATTCTGCCCGTTTGTCTACTGTAAATTTTGGGAGATCGGTTATTCAGGCCAACTCTGCCATTCCTTGTGAATAAAAAACTACTATTGATGCATTACCCACCCTGTCTGCGAGTTACTCCCCAGAGTGTATGCTGCCATGATGCGACAGGAAAACGGAAAATTGTATACTTACCTTTCCGTAATTTTCCTTTCCTGTCGCATCCTCATGGCAGCATACAATATCCCTCCCATTCTTAAATAAAGGTGATTCATATATACAGAGAATACCGGGGCGGGGGCCGTATCTTCATCTTATAGTTATGTGGTCCTATCAGGTTGTGGAGGCGGAGTCACAACCCAGAGAGTGTATGCTGCCATGAGGATGCGACAGGAAAGGAAAATTACGGAAAGGTAAGTATACAATTTTCCGTTTTTTTACATTTTGTTGTTTTTTTTTCTTTTTTTTTTTTTTTTTACAGTGCCTTGAAAAAGTATTTTTACCCCTTGAAATTTTCTACATTTTGTCAGGTTACAACCAAAAACGAAACTGTATTTTATTGGGATTTTATGTGATAGACCAACATAAAGTGACACATAATTGTGAAGTGGAAGGGAAATGATAAATGGTTTTCCATTATTTTTTACAAATAAATATGTGAAAAGTGTGTGTGGGGGGGGGGGTGGGGGGGGGTGGGGTGGGGGGGGGGGGGGGGGCATTTGTATTTTGCCCCCTTTACTCTGATACCCCTAACTAAAATCTAGTAAATAGAGTCCACCTGTGTAATGTAATCTCAGTATAAATACAGCTGTTCTGTGAAGCCCTCAGAGGTTTGTTAGAGAACCTTAGTGAACAAACCGCATCACGAAGGCCAAGGAACACACCAGACAGGTCAGGGATAAAGTTGTGGAGAAGTATAAAGCAGGGTTAGGTTAAAAATAAATATCCCAAGCTTTGACCATCTCACAAAGCATCCATCATCCGAAAATGGAAAGAGTATGGCACAACTGCAAACCTACCAAGACGTGGCCGCAGGGCCGTCTTTAATATTGATTGGACCCTGGGCAAAACTTTTCTTGGGCCCCCCCCCATGCAGTTTCACTCTCCACCTGCTCTGAGACATACAATAAATAGCAGCTAGACTCAAAATCAGTTTACTGAATCAGATCAGGCATCTATTGGTTGCCAGATGTTACAGTGTATCATTACCGCTCACTGACTGGGTTGCTAGAGGTTACAGCACATATTACAGCTCACTGATTAGTTGCTAGAGGTTACAGCACATGATTTCTGCTAGAGGTTATTGTGGATATGACCTCAGGGGGGCATGATATACATATCAAGAGGCCCAGGGCAGCTGCCCCTTTTGCCCTGCCTTAAAAGCGGCCCTGCATGGCCGTCCACCTAAACTGAAATGTCGGGCAAGGAGAGCAGTAACCTCCCTGGCGGTAATCCCGAGTGTGGCTCAAGGTTAATTTTCAGTACCAAAAGTGGTTACCCCCGAGCCTTACTCTGGGTTACCCCGTAGTATCCCTGTACTGTTACTTACCTTGTCCCTACAATCCTCCGATGTCTTCCCGCTGTGCCGGCATCCGTCTGCCATTCCCTGCGAGCGCAGTCCAATTGAGAATCTGTGCGAAGAATTGAAAATTGCTGATCACAGACGCTCTCCATCCAATCTGACAGAGCTTGAGATATTTTGCAAAGAAGAAAAATGGGCAAAAATGTCCTCTCTAGATGTGCAAAATAGACATGTGCACAATAGAAAAATTTGTTTATTTTCGTTTCGTTTCTGTTCGTTTCCGTTGATTCGTAACGATTTGTAAATTCGTAAGTCGTCGGTGTTCGTATTCGTAACGATTCGTATTTTCGTAAGAGTTATTTTTTCCTTAATTCGTTTTTCCGTTTAATTTTCGTTTATTCGAAATTCGGACGCATTCGTATTTTCGTAGATTTAGTTACATTCGTACTTTTGTTAGATTGATTTATTCGTACTTTCGTAACATTGTTTTCGTAGATTCGTAATCGGAGCATAACTCATAATTTTTGTGTAATGTGTATGCTATTATTACATTGTAAGAGACACGGAAAATTACGAATCGCAAAAAAAAAAGTTACGAATGTACGAATTTTTTCGTTCAATCCATTCGAAGCACGTTAAGCAGCGCCATTGTAAGGGACACGGAAAAAAATTACGAATCGAAAAAAAAAAAAAGTTACGAATGTACGAATTTTTTCGCTCAATCCATTCGAAGCACGTTAAGCAGCGCCATTGTAAGAGACACGGAAAAAAATTACGAATCAAAAAAAAAAAAAAGTTACGAATGTACGAATTTTTTCGCTCAATCCATTCGAAGCACGTTAAGCAGCGCCATTGTAAGAGACACAGAAAAAAATTACGAATCGAAAAAAAAAAAAAAGTTACAAATGTATGAATTTTTTCGTTCAATCCATTCGAAGCACGTTAAACAGCGCCATTGTAAGAGACACGGAAAATTACGAATCGCAAAAAAAAAAGTTACGAATGTACGAATTTTTTGGGTTCAATCCATTCGAAGCACGTTAAGCAGCGCCATTGTAAGAGACACGGAAAAAAATTACGAATCGAAAAAAAAAAAGTTACGAATGTACGAATTTTTTCGTTCAATCCATTCGAAGCACGTTAAGCAGCGCCATTGTAAGAGATGCGGAAAATGACCAATTCAACAAACATTTTTTACGAATGTACGAATTTTTTCGTTCATTTTGATTTTCGTTGTTCCTGTTTTCGTTTTTCGGATTTTCTTCTTTCGTAGTTTCGTTGTTTCTAATTTGGTTATTTAGGATTTTCGTTGTTTTTCATATTCGTTCGATTCGATAATTCGTTATTCGTTAAAATTTTTTTGCGAATCATTCGTTCATTCGTACGATAACGAATGAACGAATATAACGAATTGTAACGAAAAATCGCAAAAAAAAAAAGTTACGAATGTACGAATTTTTTCGTTCAATCCATTCGAAGCACGTTAAGCAGCGCCATTGTAAGGGACATGGAAAATTACCAATTCAACAAAAAAAAAAAGTTACGAATGTACGAATTTTTTCGTTCATTTTGATTTTCGTTGTTCCTGTTTTCGTTTTTCGGATTTTCTTCTTTCCTAGTTTCGTTGTTTCTAATTTGGTTATTTCAGATTTTCGTTGTTTTTCATATTCGTTCGATTCGATAATTCGTTATTCGTTAAAATTTTTAGCGAATCATTCGTTCATTCGTACAATAACGAATGAACGAATATAACGAATTTTAACAAAAAACGAAAAAAAAAAAACGAAACGAATTGCACATGTCTAGTGCAAAGCTGGTAGAGCTCCCCCCCCCCCCCAAAAAAAAAGACTTGTAGCTGTAATTACAGCGGAAAATGGTTCTACAAAATATTGACTTGGGTCTGAATTCAAAAAAGTTCAAAACATGACATACACACAATACATTGTAACACTGTGGCGGTTTTCAGGCGGTACAGCGCTAAAAATAGCGCCTGTACACCGCCTGAAAAAACCGCCCCATTCACTCCAGTGTGAAAGCCGGCGGGCTTTCACACTGGAGCGGTGCGCTAGCAGGACGGTAAAAAAAGTCCTGCTAGCTGCATCTTTGGAGCGGTGAAGGAGCCGTGTATTTACCGCTCCTATACCGCTCCTTCCCATTGAAATCAATGGGAAACCTCGGGGATACCGCCGGCAAACCGCCGCTGCAGCGGCGCTTTGCAGAGGTTTTTAACCCTTTTGCGGCCGCTAGCGGGGGTTAAAACCGCCCCGCTAGCGGCCGCATACCGCGGGCAAAACGATGGTAAAGCAGCGATAAATATAGCGCTGCTTTAACGTCGCCGCCCCGCACCGCCCCAGTGTGAAAGCAGCCTTAGGATTACATTACTGTATCAAACCATTTCACCCCCGTTTTGTCCCTAGTGGTTTGTCCAGTGCCCTGCCTGCACTTTTACTGTTCTTTCTGCCTGGAAAACTTGAGAACGTCCATGGCATCCAAAAAGCGTCCCTTTGGGTCAAAAGCGGTTTTAGACCAGCTAGAAAACAGCGATAGGGAACTAGAATCAGAATTGAGCGATTGTAATTCGCGGGGAAATCGATCACCAGACACGGAAAGTGACGACAGCGACGATTCTGCGACTGAGCTCAGTGATGTGCGAACTTGGTGCTCTATTGACTGTGGTACGGATCAGGCAGCGCCCCCCAATATTCCCATTTACTGGAGCATCTGGTATGAAAGTAGATGTTGAACACGACAACCCCTTGGCATACTTACAATTATTTCTGACCGATGAGGTTATTGAAAAAATAGTTACTGAGACAAACCGGTACAAAGAGCAACAATTAGCTACTATGCATCCATGGGCGTCCGCAGGTAGAGGCAAGGGGGGTCAAGTCCCCCCCCCCCCTGGAATCAGGGATCTGATCGGCACTGTTAAATTCAGCACAGTGGCGTCACTATGGGGGTGCGGACAGCCCACACCCGGGTGCCCCCCTCCAGTCAGGTGACACCATGAAGGTGCTGTCAAGGATGATTTGGCACTATTCCTTCCACTGACACCAATGATGGAGCACTATTCCTTCCACTGACACCAATGATGGAGCACTATTCCTTCCACTGACACCAATGATGGAGCACTATTCCTTCCACTGACACCAATGATGGAGCACTATTCCTTCCACTGACACCAATGATGGAGCACTATTCCTTCCACTGATGCCAATGATGGGGCACTATTCCTTGACATTTGTTCTTTTTTTTTTTAAGTCACGGACCAAGAAGAAAAAAAAACATCTAAAGCCCCATACACACGGTAGGATTTTCGCATGGATTCTGTCCGATCGGACAATGTTGTTGAAAAATCAGACCGTGTGTATGCACCATCGGACAGTGTACGTCGGATTGTCCGACGGACAAAGTCCTATCTCCTGCTGGATAGATTTTCCGACAACCCGGTCCGATCACACCAAATCCGATCGTGTGTACCGTTGTCCGACGGACAAAGTGCTACGCATGCTCAGATCACATTACAAGACCAAAGCTATTGGCTACTAGCCTCTACGTAGTCCCGTCGTAGGCAACAAACGTCACCACGTTCAGAATGATCGGATTTTCCGACAACTTTGTCCGACCGTGTGTATGCAAAACCAACATCGGACAAAGTATGACGGACATGATCCGACGGACCTGGTCCTCGGATAATCCGCACGTGTGTATGGGGCTTAAGAGGCACTGGGACTTTAATGTGGGTTCATTCCAAGTAGTGAGAAGACTAAAACATCTTTTGAGCTCACTGGTTTAGGTTGGGCTGCTCACAATAAACAGGGCAACAGTGAGGAGGGGGGGGGGGGGGGTGGTGCACACATGGGGTATCTGTTTTTTTGGTCTTCAAAATGTGTATGTGGATGTAGTCCTTTGCTTGTCTTTGTCCAGCCCTTGAGGCACTATTCCTCCTACAGACACCAATGATGGGGCATTACTCCTTCCACTGACATCAATAATGGGGCACTATTCCTCCCACTGACACCGATGGGGCACTATTTCTTCCACTGACATCCATGATGGGGCACTGTCCTTTCCACTGACACCAATGATGGGGCACTATTCCTCCCACTGACACCAATGGGGCACTATTCCTTCCACTGACACCAATGGTGGAGCACTATTCCTTCCACTGACACCAATGATGGGACACTATTCCTTCCACTGACACCAATGATGGAGCACTATTCCTCCCACTGACACCAATGATGGAGCACTATTCCTCCCACTGATACCAACGATAGGACACTATTCCTTTCACTGACACCAATGATCTGGCACTATTCCTTCCACTGACACCCATAACAGGGCACTATTCCTCCCACTGACACCAATGATGGAGCACTATTCCTTCCACTGACACCAATGATGGGACACCATTCCTTCCACTGACACCAATGATGGGACACTATTTCTTCCACTGACACCAATGATGGGACACGATTTCTTCCACTGACACCAATGATGGGGCACTATTCCTTCCACTGACACCCATAACAGGGCACTATTCCTCCCACTGACACCAATGATGGGGCACTATTCCTCCCACTGACACCAATGATGGGGCACTATTCCTCCCACTGACATCAACAATGATGCACTATTCATAGTCCTACTGACTATAGGCACAATTAAATTTTTAAAAACCCTACCGACCCTCCCATCTGGAGACATTATGGACTCCCACTGATGCTGGGACATTTTCTTCTCCCACTGGCCATATTATTCCAGCCCTCCCAAAGTCTGAAAGACAGTAAACTGACGCTTTCTTTACAAAGTTTGGAGACCCCTTTCATAGACCAAAAGTCAACTTGACTTCCCCACCTGTGTGAACGTTCCATGTTGGTGCTCCAGACCTCTTGACACCAACTAGTTTACATGATAGCCAACCAATTGGCATTTTTTCCAGATGCTGGGTTCTCATCAACAGTCGGCCTATTTTGATTACGACAGTTATCGTTCAAGGCGTCTATTAGATGTGTGGGGAAGAAGCTGAGGCGATTGCGAAATCCGTTTTTGGCACCGGGCGATGTATAACAAGCCCTAATGACGCCTTTGGAGCCACGTCCCGCCCTAATGACGCCTTTGGAGCCACGTCCCGTGGGCCCTTCGGTAAATAAGGTTCTAACAACCTCTTGATTGTTTCCTTCACGAGGGACGGAGCCCACGCTCCCGAAGGCTCGGAGGCCGCCATCCTAATTGCTCTCTTCCTTTGCTCCTTGCTGGTCTGGTCCAAGCAAAATGTTTGCCCAGAGGTTTTGCGGGGCCCTTATCCGTGGCGAGATATAATGCCTACTGCACACATTCCCGCCCCGGCCTCGAAAACGAGAGGTCCTTTTCCACACTTTGTTGTGGATCCAGCAAGTTCTCTTTAATCATCGCTCTTGACCTAAGTGTAGTAGGCAGCGTGCTGGCGCCGGCGAGCAAAGATGGAGCGCACGGACGTCAAGCCTCTTTCCAGCAATGACTCGGAGTCTACTTTTTAATATTCCATGACGTCGAAAAGGTTCGATCGCCAGCTGTTTCCTGAGCGGGTTCATCGAAAGGCATCCAGCAAACCCCCCCCGACCCCCTTTCCTTACACAACAGGCTGTGCCCTGCTGATATTGTATAAATATATATTTTTAGAGGGCCAGATACATCAAGAAAAAACATTGGCAGGGAAGATATGAATAAATCACTCCGCTGTCCACAGCAGATACAATCCAGAAATACTCAGCGCAACAAAAACAAATGATCGAGTCAGGAGTGCTGACTGGGTTTAAAGCAATACTCCGGGTTTGCTGAGAAAAACAGACATGGCTGTGGACCCCTGCCCACCCACTCTTGTTCTGGAGAGTTGGGGAAAGGGGAAAAATAGCACTGGATCCGCCAGGCACAATCTCATTGGTATTGCTATCCTTATCCATATTGTCGTTGATGGAGGTGATTTGGCTCCCAAGCAAGGGTTCGCCCTTGAAACGCCCTTGAAACGCATCAGCCACTTTTGGACACCTCCTGGCATGGGCGTCCGCAGGTAGGGGCCAGGGGGGGCAAGTGCCCCCCCCCCCCTGGAATCAGGGATCGGATCAGGAGTTTGTTCCCCACTCGGTCTTTATCCTAGCGCTGGCGGCCGGCCCTGTCCTCACCCAGAATGAAAACTGGTCTTGCCAGCTGCTGGCCATCATGGACATCCTACTGGCATGCAAGGTACCATATTGAGCATTACACACACCACTGGGACATAGGGGCACTTGAGGGACTGCAGACAGGGCTAGGGGGTCCCTCTCTCTGACCCCCCATCACCTCTCTCTCTGTCACCACCTCTCTCTCTGTCACTCCTCTGTCTTTTTCACCCCCTCTCTCTGTCACCCCACCCCTCTGTCTCTCTCTGTCACACTCCTCTCTCTCTGTCACCCCCTATGTCTCTCTCTGTCACCCCCCTCTGTCTCTCTCTGTCACACTCCTCTCTCTCTGTCACCCCCTATGTCTCTCTCTGTCACCCCCCTCTGTCTCTTTCTGTCACCCCCTCTCTCTGTCACCCCCTTTCTCTCTGTCATCCCCCTCTGTCTCTCTCTGTCACCCCCCCTGTCTCTTTCTGTCACCCCCTATGTCTCTTTCCATCACCCCTCACTCTGTCACCCCCCTCTCTCTCTCTCTGTCACCCCCACTGTCTCTCTCTGTCACCCCCACATGTATGCAGTCTCTTAGAGTCTCTTGTGCCATGGCCGCAGTCTCTTATAGTCTCTTGAGCCATGTATGCAGTTTTTGACAGTCTCTTGGGCCATGTATACAGTCTCTAGTCATCTCTTGTGCCATGTCCGCAGTCTCTTGAGCCATGTATGCAGTCTCTGACAGTCTCTTGGGCCATGTATGCAGTCTCTGACAGTCTCTTGGGCCATGTATGCAGTCTCTGACAGTCTCTTGTGCCATGTCTGCAGTCTCTGACCATCTCCTGTACTACGTCTGCAGTCTCTGTGATAATTACATTGTGATAATTGTGATAATTACATTGTCGAAAAGGGTCAGAGCATGGGTGACCTTAAAATTATGCCCCCCCCCCCTGAAAAAAGTTGTGCGGACCCCCATGCCTCCTGGTCTTCCGGTGTTCTGCCAAGTACAGGACGGACACTATCAGTATTCGACACAACACCGGCAGTACCGATGGACTTGGTCAGGGGCGCCCCTCCATTTAGGGGCGCACGGGCGCCACCCCCTCTCTCCAGCCACCCCCTCTATGTAGATTTAGATAGATTCATGCATTCCACATATCCACCGCCCCTGTCACCCCCCCCCCCCCTATTCAGGCGTCTGGCCCCTTTTAGGACGCCAGGCGCCTGAATTACAGTGGCTGGGGGTGTTTTTTTGAAGTACCTGATTAGGGTTAAAAAAGGTGGACTCTCAGCACAGAGCATTGCGCCCGGAGTCCACCCAGATGTGTTAGAAAAGCAAATGAATATTTGTAATGTAATGTAAGAAAAATTTTAATTGAAGCGCAAAACCACTGATCCAGGTACAACTTTATTCCAAAAAAAGTCAAGGGGACAATCCAAAGTGTATCCAACACATTTTGGGGTTCAAAAACACCCCCTTCCTCCGGGCTTGCGTGAGAAACACTGTGAATGAACTGGAAGTGAACTGGACCTTTAATAGCAGCCAAATGTCACCAGCAGAACATCCTCGCCTTACTTTCGCTCCTAAGTGGTTATATTCAGCTGATGGGAGTGATGCATAGCCCTATGTAAGGTACAAGTCGCTGGAGTTGCAGTTTATATAAAGCTATGGTATCACCTAAGGGGCCGAGATGGTGAGAGGCCTTATTTTACACTTCTGGTGCAGGCACCTCTGGAGTGGAGCACAGGGAGAGAACACAGGGTGGCATGAGTGCTAAGAGTCCAGTCCAAAGAAGATACCTTCTGCAGGCATGATTGGCTGCGAGATGCTCATGCATATGGACAGGAAGATCCCTGGAAGAGGCAGACCAGAAGGCAGGTGGCCAGAACAATGGAAAACACAGCAGGATGGAAGCAAGGTCTGGAAAGGCAATGGTCAATGGCCAAGGAGACAGACAGCAGGCAGAGTAGCAGGCAGAGCCATGATCAGGAGGCAAGCCGAGGTCACACCAGAAGATCAGCAGAGGTAAGCTGTAGCCATAAGTTAAGGTGAGGTCAAACCTGAAGATCAGCAGAGGTAAGCCATAGTCAGGAGCTAGCTGAGGTCAAATCAGGAAGGCAGAGTGAAGTCCAAGGACAAGCTGGGTCAGCAACGGGAAAGCAAATCTCAGATGCAGGTTCAGGGCTTAAGTTGCAAGGTAACAGCTGAAGATCATTCAGCAACTTTCTGACTCTGTTCCTTAAATAGGCCACCTGATGTGAAGACAGAGGTTAGGCATGTGAGCCCAAGCATTTACCTACAGGAACGTCCGTGCAACATGCCCACATGAATCAATATGCTCATGTAAGTTAGTGTGTGCAAAACACATGTGAGCCCTTGTTCTGTGCATTGGCATATGTGCATATCTTCTCCTGATGCCACCCTGACATATGGACTGCCCATGTGATAGCACTGATTGGCCCAAATAGGATAAACACTGGTGAGGTTACCAGATTTTCAAAATTAAAACCAAGGACATCACCGTGCCCACAAAGCCACACATTTACTTGTAGCCACACCCACAAAACCATGCTCCAATTTTCAACATGCTTTGAAAAAAATGGACACAAGGATGAGGAGCACTTAGTGCGCCATGTGAAATTGTGGGTGTGGCCAAATTGCACTAACAGCGGGCTGGGTTAGAGAGGTCATAATTAGGATAGCAGGGTTCAGGGATCAGGTCAGCAGTTAGTCACAGATTGTGGCTGGTTTCAGTCATCTGCTGGGGCCCAGCATCATCACCGGGAGTCGGGGCAGTGTAAAGTTTGACGTGCATAGGCTCCAACTCATCACCCTGCAAGGGCCAATCTAAAACGGCATGACTGCAGCGGTTTTTGCATGTATGGCAGCATGAATAGCTAGGGTGCTTTAGCAGCACCATTTTTGAATTGTTGCTTGAGCAGTGTGATGCGTTGGAGATGGTGCACTGCAAATTTGCTGGTGCCCGGCTCCTGGGGACAAATCCAGGGGGGTTTCCCTGGGCGCAAACTTCTTAGGAGTACAAAATGATACCTTCCAATTGTCCAGGTTTCTGTGGAACCATCCTGGGAATTCAGTGTTCCATGGATCCGGGATAAGTCCCAGATCCCAGTGCCAGAACAAGTTCCTGCACTTGGCTTTATAGGGGCGTGCTAGCGGTGGCCTTCCAGTGCACCTGCCCCCCACCCCTGACGTGTATCATGCACAAGAGGAGGAGCAGGGAGGAGGGATGTCCCCCTTTTTTGTGCTAAAAGCGGGGGGGGGGGGGGGGTTGTGCCTAAAAGGGTTAGAAGGGGGATTTGGGGGGGGGGGGTAGTTTTTACTAGGAGGGGAGATTTGTGCTAGAAGTGGTAGAAGGGGGGTTTTGAAGGGAGGATTTGTGCTAGGAGGGGAAATTTGTACTAGGGGGGGAGATTTGCTGAGATTTGTGCTGGAAGAGGATGAGGGCTTGGGGGTCAGGTAAGACACAGGTTTTCCTGCTATGTATCATTAATATATATTCCACAGGAAGGGACTCGTGAGTGTTAACAGTCCACGGGCTAGGGAGCACAATACTTTGTTCTCTGGTTCAGATCATTTGGTGGAGGGGGGTTATGGTGTTGGGTTGTTTTTCAGGGGTTGAGCTTGGCCCCTTAGATCCAGTGAAGGAAAGAACTCTTAAGTAGAGTTGAGCGGACACCTGGATGTTCGGGTTCGGCAGGTTCGGCCGAACTTCAGAAAAAAGTTCGGGTTCGGGACCGAACCCCCCAGAACACCGAACCCCATTGAAGTCAATGGGGACCCGAACGGCTATAATAAAGTGTCGGCTCCCGTCCCCCTTAATACAGAGAACAGTCATTGAAGTCATTTATTTTTAAAAAGTTAGTCATAAAAAGTGTTTGGGGACCCGGGTCCTGCCCAGGGGACATGTATCAATGCAAAAAAAACTTTTAAAAACGGCCGTTTTTTCGATAGCAGTGATTTTAATAATGATTAAATTGAAACAATAAAAGTGTAATATTCCTTTAAATTTCGTACCTGGGGGGTGTCTATAGTATGCATGTAAAGGGGCGCATGTTTCCAGTGCTTAGAACTGTCTCTGCAAAAAGTGTCATTTTTTGCAGAAAAGAAAGCTATTTAAAATCACTCGCGGCTAAATGAATTGTCGGCTCCCGTAATACAGAGAACAGTCATTCATTGAAAGTCATTCATAAAAAAAAAGTCATTGATAAAAAATAAAAAAAACAAAAAAAAAAAAGCGTAGGGGTCCCCCAAATTCAATAACCAGGCCCTTCAGGTCTGGGATGTATATTAAGGGGGATCCCAGCCAAAAAAAAAAAAAAAAAATGGCGTAGGGTCCCCCTCAAAATCCATACCAGACCCTTGAGGTCTGGTATGGATTTTAAGGGGAACCCTAGCCAAAAAAAATGGCGTGGGGTCCCCCTCAAAATCCATACCAGACCCTTATCCGAGCACGCAACCTGGCAGGCCGCAGGAAAAGAGGGGGGGACGAGAGCGGCCCCCCCTCTCGCCTGAACCGTACCAGGCCACATGCCCTCAACATTGGGAGGATGCTTTGGGGGTCTAAGACCCCTAAAGCACCTTGTCCCCATGTTGATGAGGACAAGGGCCTCTTCCCCACAACCCTGGCCGGTGGTTGTGGGGGTCTGCGGGCGGGGGGCTTATCGGAATCTGGAAGCCCCCTTTAACAAGGGGACCCCCAGATCCCGCCCCCCCCCCCTGTGTGAAATGGTAAGGGGGTACAAAAGTACCCCTACCATTTCACCAAAAAAGTGGCAAAAATGGTAAAAATGACAGGAGACAGTCTTTGACAATTCCTTTATTAAAATCTTCTTTCTTCTTTCTTCATCCTTCGGATTCTTCATCTTCTCCTTCCTTCATCTTCTTCCATCTTCTTCTTCCATTTTCTTCTTCCTCCGATCCGCTTCTTCTTGCGCTGGTCTTCTCGTCCTTCTCGTCCGGCATCTTCTTCCGTCGGCGTCGGCGTCGGTGTCTTCTTGGGCCGCTCCGCGCAATGGGAGGCTCCCGCTGTGTGAGGCTCCGCTCCATCTGACAGGTCTTTTAAAACGGAGGGCACCTGGTGACCCCGCCCCCCTCTGACGTCATGGGGAAAGCCATCATGGAATTCCCCATGACGTCCCTGTGCGTCAGAGGGGCGGGGTCACCAGGTGCCCTCCATTATAAAAGACCTGTCAGACGGAGCGGAGCCTCACACAGCGGGAGCCTCCCATTGCGCGGAGCGGCCCAAGAAGAGACAGAGACACCGACACCGACGCCGACGCCGACGGAAGAAGATGCCGGACGAGAAGGACGAGAAGACCAGCGCAAGAAGAAGCGGATCGGAGGAAGAAGAAAATGGAAGAAGAAGATGGAAGAAGATGAAGGAAGGAGAAGATGAAGAAACCGAAGGATGAAGAAAGAAGATTTTAATAAAGGAATTGTCAAAGACTGTCTCCTGTCATTTTTACCATTTTTGCCACTTTTTTGGTGAAATGGTAGGGGTACTTTTGTACCCCCTTACCATTTCACCCAGGGGGGGGGGGCCGGGATCTGGGGGTCCCCTTGTTAAAGGGGGCTTCCAGATTCCGATAAGCCCCCCGCCCGCAGACCCCCACAACCACCGGCCAGGGTTGTGGGGAAGAGGCCCTTGTCCTCATCAACATGGGGACAAGGTGCTTTAGGGGTCTTAGACCCCCAAAGCATCCTCCCAATGTTGAGGGCATGTGGCCTGGTACGGTTCAGGCGAGAGGGGGGCCGCTCTCGTCCCCCCCTCTTTTCCTGCGGCCTGCCAGGTTGCGTGCTCGGATAAGGGTCTGGTATGGATTTTGAGGGGGACCCCACGCCATTTTTTTTGGCTAGGGTTCCCCTTAAAATCCATACCAGACCTCAAGGGTCTGGTATGGATTTTGAGGGGGACCCTACGCCATTTTTTTTTTTTTTTTTGGCTGGGATCCCCTTAATATCCATCCCAGACCTGAAGGGCCTGGTTATTGAATTTGGGGGGACCCCTACGCTTTTTTTTTTGTTTTTTATTAATTAATGACAGCTCTCTGTGTTACAGGAGCCATCAATTCATTAGCCGCGAGTGATTTAAATAGCTTTCTTCCTGCAAAAATGACACTTTTTTGCAGGGAAAGTTCTAAGCACAGGAAACCTGCCCCCCTTCACAGGCCACCTATAGACACCCCCCAGATGTGATACTGCAATGCTGTTCTAACAGCATGCACACACATATCCCCAGAAATAAAGCACATATTGTTGTCAGCAGTCAGCCGCACACTGACACGCTGACACTGACTGAAACATAATATGCGAGGCCGCCGGCGCGGCGGCCTCTTATACCGTGGGGCGTGTACTAAAGCCCCTGAGCTATAATTGGCTACAGGCATCCTGCCTGTAGCCAATTATGGCTCTCCTCGCTGCCGGCGCTGTGATTGGCCAAGCATGCGGGGTCACAGTGCATGCTTGGCCAATCATCAGCCAGCATTGCACTGCGCGGGCCGCAATGCATTGCGGGGCCGCTCGCATCACACGAATTTGATGCGAGCGGCCCCAATAGTTCTGGGCTCGCCGAGCGAGCGAACACCCGGTGCTCGATTCGAACATGGGTTCGAATCGAACACCGGGCTCATCCTTACACAAGAGGAGGAGCAGGGAGGAGGGATGTCCCCCTTTTTTGTGCTAAAAGCGGGGGGGGGGGGGGAGTTGTGCCTAAAAGGGTTAGAAGGGGGATTTGGGGGGGGGGGGGGTAGTTTGTACTAGGAGGGGAGATTTGTGCTAGAAGAGGTAGAAGGGAGGATTTGTGCTAGGAGGGGAAATTTGTACTAGGGGGGGAGATTTGCTGAGATTTGTGCTGGAAGAGGATGAGGGCTTGGGGGTCAGGTAAGACACAGGTTTTCCTGCTATGTATCATTAATATATATTCCACAGGAAGGGACTCGTGAGTGTTAACAGTCCACGGGCTAGGGAGCACAATACTTTGTTCTCTGGTTCAGATCATTTGGTGGAGGGGGGTTATGGTGTTGGGTTGTTTTTCAGGGGTTGAGCTTGGCCCCTTAGATCCAGTGAAGGAAAGAACTCTTAAGTAGAGTTGAGCGGACACCTGGATGTTCGGGTTCGGCAGGTTCGGCCGAACTTCAGAAAAAAGTTCGGGTTCGGGACCGAACCCCCCAGAACACCGAACCCCATTGAAGTCAATGGGGACCCGAACGGCTATAATAAAGTGTCGGCTCCCGTCCCCCTTAATACAGAGAACAGTCATTGAAGTCATTTATTTTTAAAAAGTTAGTCATAAAAAGTGTTTGGGGACCCGGGTCCTGCCCCAGGGGACATGTATCAATGCAAAAAAAACTTTTTTAAAAACGGCCGTTTTTTCGATAGCAGTGATTTTAATAATGATTAAATTGAAACAATAAAAGTGTAATATTCCTTTAAATTTCGTACCTGGGGGGTGTCTATAGTATGCATGTAAAGGGGCGCATGCTTCCCGTGTTTAGAACTGTCTCTGCAAAAAGTGTCATTTTTTGCAGAAAGGAAAGCTATTTAAAATCACTCGCGGCTATAATGAATTGTCGGCTCCCGTAATACAGAGAACAGTCATTCATTGAAAGTCATTCATAAAAAAAAAGTCATTGATAAAAAATAAAAAAATAAAAAAAAAAAGCGTAGGGGTCCCCCCAAATTCAATAACCAGGCCCTTCAGGTCTGGGATGGATATTAAGGGGGATCCCAGCCAAAAAAAAAAAATGGCGTAGGGCCCCCCTCAAAATCCATACCAGACCCTTGAGGTCTGGGATGGATTTTAAGGGGAAACCCAGCCAAAAAAAATGGCGTGAGGTCCCCCTCAAAATCCATACCAGACCCTTATCCGAGCACGCAACCTGGCAGGCCGCAGGAAAAGAGGGGGGGACGAGAGCGCCCCCCCTCCCGCCTGAACCGTACCAGGCCACATGCCCTCAACATTGGGAGGATGCTTTGGGGGTCTAAGACCCCCAAAGCCTCTTGTCCCCATGTTGATGAGGACAAGGGCCTCGTCCCCACAACCGTGCCCGGTGGTTGTGGGGGTCTGCGGGCGGGGGGCTTATCGGAATCTGGAAGCCCACTTTAACAAGGGGACCCCCAGATCCCGCCCCCCCTGTGTGAAATGGTAAGGGGGTACAAAAGTACCCCTACCATTTCACCAAAAAAGTGTCAAAAATTGTAAAAATTACAGGAGACGGTCTTTGACAATTCCTTTATTAAAATCTTCTTTCTTCTTTCTTCTGGTCTTCCTTTCTTCATCTTCTCCTTCCGGCATCTTCTTCTTCCATCTTCTTCTTCCTCCGATCCGCTTCTTCTTGGCCTTCTCGTCCAGCATCGGTGTCTCTTCTGGGCTGCTCCGCGCAATGGGAGGCTACCGCTGGGTGAGGCTTCTCTTCGGTATCTTCTTCCACGGCGTCGGTCTCCGGTATCTTCTTCCAGGGCGTCGGTCTCTTCTTGGGCCACTCCTCGCAATGGGAGGCTCCCGACGTGTGAGGCTTCGCTTGGGCTGACAGTTCTTTTATAACGGAGGGCGGGGCCACCTGGTAACCCGGCCCCCCTCTGACGCATGGGAACGTCATGGGGACTTCCCTATGGCTTTCCCCGTGACGTGGGGATGTCCATAAGAGCAGAAAGGAGGCTGGGCAGTGACACAAACGTTTTTACAACACTCATTTCCACAAGAGCGGTGTCTACCGGACCCCCCGGCGGGCAATCAGTGCGATGTTCCATCCTTTTGCCCCTTTCACACTTGTGCGACTTCAAAGTCACGCGATTTTTGGCGCGATTTTGGCGCGATTTCAAGGAATGCCTGTGTAAGTGGCATCAAAATCGGACCAAAGTATTGCAGGGACTACTTTGAAGTCGTACTAATATGAATGGCTGTCATTGGAAATCATGGGGAACGACTTGTCATGCTACTTTGCAGTCCCAAATCGTGGTACAAGTCGTATAAGTGTGAAAGGGGCCTTACCAGGTCATCTGCCTGGAGTTGCCCTTTAAACCCTTGTGCGCGATCACGGAACCAACGTTGCCATTCTTAGAAAGTGCTCGGCGGACGCCGTCTCCGGAGGACTTCCAAGGGCTACACTGAAGATAAGCTAATTTTGTAAACATTTTCACTTTTGCTAAATATATTTCATATGCCGAGCATGTGTGCGGCTGTGTGTGTTCCGGAGGCGAGCGCGCGGCTAGGAATAACATTTCCCCCCCCCCCCCCTTTACTACCAGGCAGCTCTCCGCCGCGTTCCCTTTTTTTTTTTTTTTCACGGGTGACGGCCTCCCCACGAGTACGGTGAGGTCATAACTTGGGATCACATGGCCGGTCATTAGAATTGCGGAATGCCTGACTCCGTACATCTGTGTCCTCGGCTCGTAGAACGCGCGCCTGCACTCTGCTTTATGTTCGACCCGCGAAAAAAAAAAAAAAAAAAAAAAGAGCGAAATATACTGAAACATGACTCACAGATAACTATAGTCGGAAAGATTCCGGGCCAAGCCTCTGCAGAGGATCTGTTTCCTCGGCCAAAAATTAGTTTTGACAATGGAGGAAAAAGAAAAAAAAAAAAATCTCCTGGAAGAGCCTGTGCTAAACAGTTTAGCCGATTTTACAACATTCCACCCCAGGTTTTTTTTTTTTTTGTTCATAAAAGAACAGACATGTGAAATAGTTCAGCAGAGCAGGTACAGCGCACCGGACGGGGCCAGGATTTAGTCAAATGTAAAGCTGAACTCCGAGCAGATATAAAAGACCCAAATGAATGCAAACTTTAACCCCTTCAATACCGGGGCACTTTCACCTCTTTCCTGCCCAGGCCAATTTTCAGCTTTCAGCGCCATCGCCCTTTGAACGACAATCACGCGGTCACACAACACTGTACTCATATGGCATTTTTAGCATTTTTTTTCACACAAATAGAGCTTTTATTTTTTGCTATATAAACGAATAACAATTTTTGAAAGAAAAAAAAACACTTCTTCATAGTTTGTTTTAAGATTTTTCAAACAGGTCATTTTCTCCTTCACTGATGTGTGCTTATGAGGCTGCACTGATAGGCACTGATGAGGCTGCGCTGATGGGCACTGATGAGGCTGCGCTGATGGGCACTGATGAGGCTGCACTGATGGGCACTGATGAGGCTGCACTGATGGGCACTGATGAGGCTGCGCTGATGGGCACTGATGAGGCTGCACTGATGGGCACTGATGAGGCTGCGCTGATGGGCACTGATGAGGCTACACTGATGGGCACTGATGAGGCTGCGCTGATGGGCACTGATGAGGCTGCACTGATGAGGCTGCACTGATGGGCACTGATGTGTGTAGCGGTGACACTTTTGCAAGGTGTCCGCTATGTGTAAATTTAGTTATTTTTACTCTCAGAACAGTACCGGGGTTCTGAGAGTTAATTGTGTAGGTTTAACTTTGGCATCGGTTTGGCTGGGCTGTGTTGGAGTTCTGCCTGATCACGTGTGAAGTTGGGTGCACATGACAGGCCCAGAACCAGGCCTGGTTGGACATTTTGGGTACCGGCATTCCCCGGAGCCAATCAGTGGGTGCGTTTGGCCCCGCTGAGGAGTCTGGGGAAGGGTACTTAAGATGCTGGAGTCACGTGTTCGGGGTTCGTTTGGTCAGAGCTGCCTGTTCCTGGATCTGGACTGGGGTAGCCCCGCGAGGGGTCCCGGTCACGGGAGCGTGTGCCGCCCTGCAACACGGTCGGTTTGACTAGCCCCACAGACCCGCTTGGTCCGGGGCGAGGATCCATCTGTTCCCGAGTCTCGGAACCGGCTGGTCCGAGGCGCAGTAGCTGAGGGAGGATTCAAGGCGTCCGGGTGCGCTCTCAACTTGGAGGGGCACCGCAGCTCGTGTAGGACTCTTCGGAGGAGGGCCAACAAGCTGGCATCCCAAGAAGTGCCTGGTGGCTGGGTTGTCAAGGACACTAGAGAATCCACGCTTTCCCAGTACTGACAAGGAGGCAGAGAACGTTCCAGGTACTGAGGAAAGGTTCCCGTTCACTTTGGTTGCAACTTCTTCAAGGTCAGAGACTTTGCAAGTTCTGAATTCAAGTGCTGACTGCCATAATCTCTGGCTAGAGATTTGTTCAGCTTTGAAGCGCCCAGCTGCGAGTGGCTACTCTCTGGGTTTGCATTATAGACTTCCTAATAGTCCGCAGTTCAAGGTGCCTGAGTTTCTTCATCCTTACCCTCTGTTCCCACATGAGACTGTGTTTGTTGGATGTTACCCCTGCAAATAAAAAACCTCTCTAAGGCCCCTTTCACATGGGGCGTTTTTCATGCGGTTCACCGCCTGAAAAAATCCGGCCCCTTTAACTCCAGTGTGAAAGCCAGCGGGCTTTCAGACTGGAGCGGTGCGCTAGCAGGATGACAAAAAAAGTCCTGCTAGCAGCATCTTTGGAGCGGTATAGGAGCGGTGTGTTCACAGCTCCTATAGCGCTCCTTCCCATTGATTAGAATGGGACACTGCGGTAAAACCGCAGGCAAAACCGTCGCAAAGCGCCGCTACGGCGGCACTCTGCGGGGGTGTTTAGCCCTTTTTCGGCCGCTCGCGGGGGGTAAAACCGCACCGCGAGCGGCCGAATACCGCGGTTAAAACAACGGTAATGCAGCGCTAAATATAGCGCTGCTTTATCGTCACCGCGGCTCCCCGCCCCAGTGTGAAAGGGGCCTTAAGGACTTTTATGGTGTCAGCGTCCAAAGTCGTTGGGTACTAACTCTGGGAGTCCCTAGATCTGGAGGAACAAGCCAAGCGGAGGTAACCGGTAAGCCCAAATCGAGGGTTATGGGCGCTACATGTGCTTATAAGGCTGCACTGATGGGCATTGATGGGCACTAATGAGGTGGCACTGATAGGTGGCACTGATGGTAGGGTAGGGTGACCAGGCGTCCCGGATTGCCCGGGACAGTCACGCATTTTGCAGGTCTGTCCCGGGCACCTTCTTTCCAGGACAATACAGTGTCCCCGGAATGAAACTGACACTGCCACCCACCCCCAGGACTGATCTGATGCCCCTAAAAAAGGCTGCCACACCCCCGCTTTACTCGCTGACAGTACTTGTCCTGGTCGGGAATGTCTAGAGAGGCCCAATCCCAACCCCCTGCTTGTGATTGAAAAAATCATAAATCCCGCCTCTTGCGTGGAATCATTGTAGAGCCAGCGCTGGAACAAGGTAAAACGGGTCTCGGCCGGCCAGGACTAGTACTGTCAGTTAGTAAAGTGGCGATGCGGCGGTCTTTTTTGAGGGGCGTGATCAGCGCTTTTGGGTAAAGTGTGCACCCGCCGCCCCAGCTGTGCTGTGATTCGTTACAGCACAAGCTGATTTTTAGGAAGGGGGTGTTCCTAAATGGCAGTTTGGAAATGTGGTCACCCTAACTGATGGGCATTGGTAGGTGGCACTGGTAGGCAGCACTAATGAGCACTGATAGGTGGCACTGATGAGGAGGCACTGATAGGGGGCACTGTTGAGGAGGCACTGATGAGGAGGCACTGGTGGGCACTGATGAGGCTTCACTGATAAGCAGCACTGATAGGCGACACTGATGGACACTGATAGGTGGCACTGATAGGTGGCACTTATAGACAGCACCCATCAGGAACCAGACTGGGAACAGTATCTCTCCCACCTTCTCTTCTCCTACCGGGAGGTCCCGCAGGTATTTACTGGAATTTCCCTGCTTGAGCTGCTGTATGGGAGGAAGGTCCGTGGCCCCCTGACCCTGCTGAAAGAATACTGGGAGGGCCAACTACACAATATGGGGGCTCCTGTGGTCCCCTACGTCCTAGAACTGCGTGAATGAATGGGCCAACTTGCTGGGCTCGCAGCGGACCATCTCAAGGCTGCCAAAACCTGCCAAAAGACGTGGTATGACCGCAAAGCTTGAACCCGCGAGTTTGCCGAGAGTCAACAGGTCCTCATGATAGTCCCAAATCCCCAAAATAAATTACAATCTACATGGGAGGGACCCTTTCAAATGATCAAGAAGATAAATTAGACCAACTATGTTCTCGTGCTGGATGATCGGGGGAAGTGGCAAAAGACTGTGCATGTCAATATGATCAAGGAATACCATGACGGAAACCTTCCCGTCCTGGCGGTCTGCCCCCTACCCTCTGAAGAAGATGATGAAGTCTTGCTTGATCTCATGGAGGTAGTGCGCCACTCGGCTGACATAAACCAGATACCCTTGGGCCCCCGGCTCAGCCAGGAACAGCAGGTGTCCATGAAGACCGTTGTGCACCACCTCCATCCCATCTTTTCCTCTCGGCCTGGAAGGACGACCCTCACCACTCATCATGTGGAAACCTTGCAAAACCGGCCCATCCAACAAGTCTCTTATCGAGTTCCAGAAGCTGTCCAGAACACCATGAAACAAGAACTGAGTTCAATGTTGGACCTGGGAATTATCCAACCCTTCCAGTGTTCCTGGGACTCACCTGTTTTGTGTAGACCACCGACGTCTTAATGACCACACCGTTAGCGAGGCCCCGTATAGATGACCTGCTGGATCGTCTGGCTGGGGCCCGCTATGTCACTACACTGGACTTGAGCAAGGGTTACTGGCAAAACCCCTTAACCGGGGAAGGGAGGGAACGTTCCGCCTTCATCACCCCCTTCGGGCTGTTTGAATTCCTCAGCATGCCCTTTGGGATGAAGAATGCCCCTGCCACCTTCCAGCGCACGTGGATCAGTTGCTGAAGGGCTGCCAAGACTTTGCCTGCGCCTACCTTGATGACACTGCCATCTTCAGTGAAACATGGGAAGACCACCTCTGGCATGTGGGCACCATCCTAGACCTAATTACAGGGGACAACCTCACTATCCGGACTGATAAGTGCCAGATGGGAATGGCCAAGGTCCAATACTTGGGACACTGAGTGGAGGGAGGCAGACTGCGCCCCGAACCAGCTAAAATTGAAGCCATTAGGTACTGGCCAACTCCTCAGAAAGGTTATGGCGTTTTTGGGCACTGCAGTCTATTATCGCAAATTTGTTCCCCATTTCAGCACAATTGCCAAGCAGGGCCGGTGCTACCACTAGGCAAACTAGGCAGCCGCCTAGGGCGCACTGCTGCCTAGGGGCGCTCGGCCACCGGTTTCCCTCCGCGTCTGCATGCTCTGCATGAATGAATGAATGACTTGTATAGCGCAACCTATGCGAACTGAATCACCTCAGGGCGCTTTTTGCCACTGGTGTCCATCTGTGGTATAGTGCGGTCCTTGCCCTGTGGGGTCCTGACACGCTTACAAACACATACACATACAACATACACATATTTGGGCAATTTTATCGACAGGATCTAATTAACCTACCAGCATGTCTTTGGAGTGTGGGAGGAAACCGGAGTACCCGGAGGAAACCCACGCAAGCACAGGGAGAACATGCAAACTCCAGGCAGAAGGTGTCGTGGTCGGGATTTGAACCAGCGACCCTATTACTGCTAGGTGAAAGTGCTAACCACTACACCACTGTGCTGCAGGCTGCAGAATGCAACTAAGTCTGACCGGTAGTGTTATTGGAGGCGCAGCACTGGAGCCAGCGCTAGAGGAAACAGAGCCGATGC
The DNA here is from genome assembly GCA_028564925.1 of Lithobates sylvaticus. Taxonomy (NCBI): domain Eukaryota; kingdom Metazoa; phylum Chordata; class Amphibia; order Anura; family Ranidae; genus Lithobates; species Lithobates sylvaticus. The sequence goes on along the minus strand of CM053037.1, from coordinate 191,737,012 downwards.
TTTCTGTATAGCGCCGCCTTCTGTCACAGGGACAGTGTAAAGGGGGTGGAGCCAATGGTGGCGAAAAAATGTGGTTTTGCCTAGGGTGTCAAAAACCCTTGCACCACCTCTGTTGCCAAGCGACTGACCTGACCAAGAAGACCATGTCAAGGATGATGACATAAACCCCGGCCTGCCAGACCGCCTTTGACCAGCTGGAAGAGGCCCTCTCCCGCGAGCCCATCCTGGCAGCTCCAAACTACAAGAGAATGTTCATTGAATGTTCATTGTACAGACGGATGCCTCCACATATGGGCTGGGGGCTGTCCTCGGCCAGGTAAATGAGGAGGGGGAGGAGCACCCGGTGGTCTTCCTTAGCAGAAAGTTGCTGGACAGGGAGGTGGCCTATGCCACCATTGAAAAGGAGTGCCTGGCTATAGTATGGGCCTTGAAAAAACTGCAATCCTATTTGTGCATCCACACATTCGATGAGGATGGGGGAATCCTTTGCTGTCACAATACAATGATCATTCACTGATTACAGCGCTGCAGATTGAAAAGGAAAGATCATTTTTTATAAATATTTGATTACAATATGAATTGTGTCGCAATTCTGTTTGCTAGATTATTTTTTTATTAACTTTTTATTTTTCTCTTGAATGTGGAGTTACCCTTTAAGCACTGCTGACTAAAACATATCCTGGAAATGCCTTCAGTAATCGTCTCTTTCATTCTATTGGCTGAATTCGTCATCCGTAGATCATTCTTGCACATTTTTATTACAGTGTATTTATTAAAGAAATAAATAATAGAGAATGCCGGAATCTAAGCAGATATTCATGTGGAACTCATAGAGGAGCGTTGACATCCCCCGGTGATACTCTATACTGAGGAGGGTGGGATGAGCTGATCCCCGCACAGCGCCTTAATCATTTCACCGTCAGCCAATGACAGCTCTCCTCCGGGGATCACCCGGGGTTACCAGAAGTGGAGAGGTTGGATGTCACCATTAAGCTGGTTAACGGAAAAACATTTTTTACATTTATTTAGAGGATATTAGTTGAGTTTAGATTTGTTTATATATGGTCTATTTTTTAAAGCAGTGAATGTGAATTTTCCCCAACATTCTCTAGTGGAGAATACATCAGTGTCATTTAAAACATGTGCACCAGGAAGATTCACTGGCAGTGAATGTTTGGTAAATGTCAGATTCACTGCTTTATAAATATACTCCTATATATAATAAACAAAACTCCCTAAATATACCCTGTACCCCTTAACACTGACCCTGTACCCCCCAACACTGACCCTGTGACACTGACCCTGTACCCCCCAACACTGACCCTGTACCCCCCAACACTGATCCTGTACCCACCAACACTGACCCTGTACCCCCCAACACTGACCCTGTGACACTGACCCTGTACCTCCCAACACTGACCCTGTACCCCCCAACACTGACCCTGTGTCCCCCAACACTGACCATGTACCCCCCAGCACTGACCCTGTGACACTGACCCTGTGCCCCCCAACACTGACCATGTACCCACCAACACTGACCCTGTACCCCCCAACACTGACCCTGTACCCCCCAACACTGATCCTGTACCCACCAACACTGACCCTGTACCCCCAAACACTGACCCTGTGACACTAACCCTGTGCCCCCCAACACTGACCCTGTACCCCCCCCCCCCAACACTGACCCTGTACCCCCCAGCACTGACCCTGTGACACTGACCCTGTACCCCCCAACACTGACCCTGTACCCCCAACACTGACCCTGTACCCACCAACACTGACCATGTACCCCCAACACTGACCCTGTGACACTGACCCTGTACCCCCCAACACTGACCCTGTACCCCCCAACACTGACCCTGTACCCCCCCAACACTGATCCTGTACCCACCAACACTGACCCTGTACCCCCCAACACTGACCCTGTGACACTGACCCTGTACTCCCCAACACTGACCCTGTACCCCCCAACACTGACCCTGTACCCAACAACACTGACCCTGTGACACTGACCCTGTACCCCCCAACACTAACCCTGTACCCCCCAACACTGACCCTGTACCCCCCAACACTGACCCCGACCCTGACCAAATTCCATCCAAAGCTCTGCTCTCTACTAATTGACTGACTACCGACAGCTCTGCTCCCTTCTAATGTACTGACTGTACTGACAGCTCTGCTCCCTTCTAATGTACTGACCGCTCTGCTTCCTACTAATGTACTGACAGCACTGCTCCCTACTAATGTACTGACAGCACTGCTCCCTACTAATGTACTGACAGCACTGCTCCCTACTAATGTACTGACTGTACTGATAGCTCTGCTCCCTACTAATGTACTGACAGCACTGCTCCCTACTAATGTACTGACTGTACTGACAGCTCTGCTCCCTACTAATGTACTGACAGCTCTGCTCCCTACTAATGTATAGTGAATGCAATAAAAAAAAATATATTAATATTAAAAAAAAATGAAAAAGAAAAATAATAAAAACTATTTTTTTTTTTTTAATATCTAAATGCCTTTTAATCAAAAAACATTGTTCAGCTTATAATAATAATAATAAAATAAAAAAATTAGCATAGGATTTATTAATACAGATTACAAGTAAAATCATTAAGTGACAGATTTCTGTAAAGTGTAAAACCTAAATCTATTGTTGTATCTTTGGTATCACTTCGGCTCACAGTTTAGTTTTAAAGCGGTTCTGCACTCTGTATATATTTTTTTTTTTTGGGGGGGGGGGGGGGGGTATACAAAGGATGCTTACCTTAATTGGGGGACTCACCTGTTCCATCTTCCATCTCGATCGCCGCCGGTTTTCGTCCGATGAAGTTCTTCATCTTCTTCTTTTGTGCTGGGGGCCATCTTGCCTGTGGGCATGTGAAACCCCCACAGGCACTTTAGATGGCCCAGCATGCACCGCCGTTACTCGCGCGTGCGCAGTAACGGCACATCTGCCGACATCTCACGAGATTTCGGAAGATGTGTCCGAAATCTCGCGAGATTTCGGAAGATGTGGCCGAAATCTCGTGAGATTTCGGAAGATGTCCGCACTGACTCCTGGGAACAATGACACCAGATCCCAGGAGACAGTGCGGCCTGACGACGATCGACGCAGAGACCCCGCCCACCGCCGAAGAGACAGAAGACCGGTGTTGTATCATTATCCGTCCCCCATCACCAAGTGTCCGAGGTGTACTGCGCATGCGCAGTACACAGAACGCCCATATTCCGAAAATTGCCGAGGATGAACGGCGCCTGCGCCGTGAGTCCACTTTCAAGCCCCACCATCCCAGTGGACATAGAGTTAGAATATAAAAGTGCCGAGCGCAGCGAGGCCGTGCCCGATGCGTGGCGAGCGAAGCGAGCCCGCGAGGGGCCCTCTCAATTTGACTAACCCTATGTCCGCTTTGATGGTGGGGGCTTCTCCTCGACTCACGGCGCAGGCGCCGCTCATCTTCCGACAATTTCCGAAAATCTTCTGGATGCGGACTGCGCATGCGCTGCGCATGCGCAGTAGACTTCGGACACCTAGTGACAGCCGGACACTTGGTGATAGAACACCGGAAGTCGTCAATTACAAGGTAAGTAAAAAAAAAAACACATTTAATTTAGTACTCTTTGCCTGATTTGGAAGGCAAAGAGATTTACTAAATGAAATGGGTGCAGAACCACTTTAAGCTTTTTGTGAATTTGTTACAAAGTTTCTTAGCTGGAGATCCTGCCGGTTACAGCACTTCCTGCTGCAGGCTGACAATACTAAGCCGCTGCCTTAGCTGCAGCTTCATACACAGACAGGACAGACCCTGGAGGTACTGTAAAGGTCCAAGAATAGAAGGGCGACCCCTGAAAGTAACACATCTATGGAGTGGGAACCTCAGCCTGGACTCCGACCAGGCCACGCCCCCCCAAGATGTTTCACTCCACCCCCTGGAGCTTAGTCATGGAGGTACTGTAACTCTCCAGACTTTGCAATTGGCACAACTGTGAATACTGGTGGTGATATCTCACAACAGAGCTCTACAACAGATACAGAGTCATCATGTGATTGCACAAAACTCCACTCTCACAAAATGTAAAAACAAAAGTGGAGTTGGACTTTAAACCAATATCTTAATCGCCACTTAGAATGGAACTTTTCTTTAATGTAACGTTCGATGGGTGGAATTTAGAAAAAAGAAAAGACACAAAAATATTTTCACAAAATGTTGCAACACAAAAAAAAAAAGATTGTGTCACATGGCAGATATCCATCAACGTCGGTTAGCGGAGTTTAGATTGGCTTTGGTTCAAGATATACATCGCTTCTACGCACCTAATAGACCACCCCAGTGATATAATGGATTATTCCACGTCCTGTAATGATAATGTGCGATAATCAAAGGCATGTACAAACTATTAACGATTTCCTTTAAATAACATTTTGACGCTACCGCTGCGGATGGCCTCCTCGCCGAGACATGCAATTACGTCAAACCTAAACCCCCGTCTCTCTCTCTCCCGTTTTCGCTAACTGCTGCTAACCTAATTTTGGGTGGTGGAGAGAAGTCAGTGTGTCAGACTATACTTACCAGGTAAATGTCTAACGCTATCAGAAATAGAAAAAATGATATATATATATAAAAGCCAAGGAAGGAGGACGCAGTGTGAAGCACCCACCTGCCACCCGGAGGAAGCCCACGCCATAGATGGGGTTAGTGCTTGGCTTCTGACCGACCAACTGGGGCAGGGGTGGGGGAGACCCGACTGACCGGTGGAGGGGGGTGCCGGAGACCGGATTGACGCCCCCCCCCCCCACCAAAAATATACCACCAGCCGCCACTGCATGTATTATTGAGAAAATAAGCGGCAGCTTCTGATGACGTCTGCATGACGAAACGCATAGGGAGGAGCTTTCAGCGTCACAACGTCAGTCTTCCGGTTTGGAGTTTCTGGTCTGTGGAATGCAAGGCGTCCCAGAAAAATCATTATAAAGCTGTATACTATCTCGCAGCACTATTAAAAGTGTTTTTTTATAAACTTTTACGTAATAAACTTGACCATATGGATTTACACGATGAGATGTCCTTTTTCTTTAACCATCCCTATGTTATTGCACCCATTGATTGTGGATGAGGAGGAGGGAACACAGGACAAAGAGTTGACTCTATTGTGAGGCTTTTCACCCCCTCAGGGGTACATCGTTCACTGAAACAACTGTGTAGGAGGCTTGGGTGAGGAACAGTCACACTCTGCTACTAAGGTGAGGTTGTGGAAGACGGTTTGATGTAACAGATGATATACCATGGCAAGACTGAGCACAGCAACAAGACACGAGGTAATCATACTGCAAAAGCAGAATGGGGTTTAAAGACGTGCTGTTCAAGCTGTTTTGAAGAAGGAAGGAAGGTAGTTGAGGACCATAGATGCAGTGGTTGGCAAAGGAAACTTAATGCAGCAGATGAAAGATACATCATGCTTACTTCCCTTCCACATCAGAAGATGTCCAGGAGTACCATCAGCTAAGAACTGTCAGAAACCAGTGGGATCCAGGTACACCCATCTACTGTCCGGAGAAGTCTGGTGGAAACCATCATCTACTGTCCGGAGAAGTCTGGTGGAAACCATCATCTACTGTCCAAAGAAGTCTGGTGGAAACCATCATCTACTGTCCGGAGAAGTCTGGTGGAAACCATCATCTACTGTCCAGAGAAGTCTGGTGGAAACCATCATCTACTGTCCGGAGAAGACTGGTGGAAACCATCATCTACTGTCCAGAGAAGTCTGGTGGAAACCATCATCTACTGTCCAGAGAAGTCTGGTGGAAACCATCATCTACTGTCCGGAGAAGTCTGGTGGAAACCATCATCTACTGTCCGGAGAAGTCTGGTGGAAACCATCATCTACTGTCCAGAGAAGTCTGGTGGAAACCATCATCTACTATCCAGAGAAGTCTGGTGGAAACCATCATCTACTATCCGGAGAAGTCTGGTGGAAACCATCATCTAGTGTCTGGAGAAGTCTGGCCAGAAGTGGTCTCCATGGAAGAATTGCGGCCAAAAAGCCTCTGACGTGGAAACAAGGCTAAGAGACTCAACTATGCAAGAAAACATAGGAACTGAGGTGCAGAAAACTGGCAGCAGGTGTTCTGGACTGTCAAAATGTGAAATATTTGGCTGTAGCGGGAGGCAGTTTGTTGGGGGAAGAGCGAAACAGAGGAGAGCGATACAGTGCCCATCAGTGCCGCCTCATCAGTGGTCATCAGTACCGTCTCATCAGTGGCCATCAGTGCAGCCTCATCAGTGCCCATCAGTGCAGCCTTTTCAGTGTCCATCAGTGTAGGCTCATCAGTGCCATCAGTGCCATCAGTGCAGCCTTTTCATCAGTGCAGCTTATCAGTGCAACCTATCAGGGCCCATCAGTGCCTCATCAGTGGCCATCAGTGCCGCCTCATCAGTGCCCATCAATGCAGCCGATCAGTGCCCATCGATGCAGTCTATCAGTGCCCATCGGTGTGGCCTATCAGTGCCCATCAGTGCAGTCTATCAGTGCCCATCAGTGCGGCCTATCAGTGCCCATCAGTGCAGTCTATCAGTGCAGCCTATCAGTGCCCATCAACGCAGTCTATCAGTGCCCATCAGTGCAGCCTATCAGTACCCATCAGTGCAGTCTATCAGTGCCAATCAGTGCGGCCTATCAGTGCCCATCAGTGCAGTCTATCAGTGTCCATCAGTGCAGTCTATCAGTGCCCATCAGTGCAGTCTATCAGTACCCATAAGTGAAGCCTATCAGTGCCCATCAGTGAAGGAGAAACATTACTTATTTGCAAAATGTTATAGCACCTGAACGACAACATACAGGGATATACAATGTAATACTGACATATAATCACACACGTAGGTTGGACTTGATGGACTTGTGTCTTTTTTCACTCTCACCTACTATATAACTATGTAAGTATGACTCGTATATAACATTTGTGTTCTTGGCTTTAGATCGAATTTAATAAATCGGGGACAATTATAAGGACTCTTTTTATTTTTAGTTCTTAATGAACCAAAGAGAGAAGATGAATAGAAGGAAATGTAGGTCCTCCTGATGATGATGTAACGTGTTCCAGCACACCGGAGGAGAGGATCTCACGTCTTATTGAATGATTCACAGTGAGATGGTACAAAATACATCTAGAATGAAGAAGTGAATGGAGAGCGGCTGGAAAGGGTCACATTAGGAGCTGCTGGATGTGTTCCAGATTCCAACAAGAGGTTACGGAGAATTTACTGGTTACAATGAAAGGTACACTCCGGAGAAACAGGAACAGCCAGCCGGCACTGATACTGAGAAGACACAGCCTGCCGCGGAACCGCTTTGTTTTCCATGATGTCATCCAATGGGGGTTATTTACTAAAACTGGAGAGTGCAAAATCTGGGGCAGCTGTGCATGGTAGCCAATCAGCTTCTAACTTCAACTTTTTCAATTAAGCTTTGACCAGTGGCGGACCGTCCATTAGGGGTGCCCGGGCGCCGCCCCCCCCCCCCCCCCCCCCCAATCCGTTCTTTTGGGTTTTACATTTTTTTTTGAAGCACGTGAGGCTCTAATTGGCTTCGGAAAAGGGTGGGCACAGGGCGCAGGGCACTGCGCCACGAGCCCACCCAGTTGTGTGATGATAGGTAATGAATATTCGCTATTATAACACTGATTCTTCTCCTGGCCAATCAGCAAGTGGATCCTGAGATACGTTTCCCGATTGACCGAAAGGAGAAGCGATCCTATTGGCCTAAGAGGAGGGAGGAGACGACACAGGGGAAGCCCAACCGACCGACCCACCCACCAACCGTCATGGAGGAGCGGGGAGGTCCGCTCTCTATAGACTGTCTTCTCCCTTCAGCCAGAGATCAGTACGGAGCCGGGGATGCCTGTATGCTATGCCCGCTGTATCAATGGCATCATCACTGGGCTGTACATAGCCTGTGCAGAGAGCAGAGCTGTGGGAGGGGCCAGCAGGCCCCACCCACTACAGAAACTACATGAGGGGGTGGAGACAAGACCAGTCACCCTGCAAAAGTCTAGAAAGAGAGCAGAGATGTGAGAGGGGCCCAACAGACTCCATCCACTACAGAAAACTACAGGAGGAGGCGAGGAGAAGACCGGTCACCCTGCATAAGGAGAGAGAGAGAGAGAGAGAGTAGAGCTGTGGGAGGGGCCCAACAGGCCCCACCCACTATAAGCTGCCTTCAGAAAACTACAGAAGGGGGCAGAGACAAGACCAGTCACAATGCAAAGGAGAGGGAGCAGAACTGTGGGAGGGGCCCAACAGGCTCCACCCACTGCAGGCTGCCTGCTCAAATAGTAATAAAATCTAAATAAATAATAATAATAATAATAAATAAATAAACAATAATCATAAACAAATAATAATAAATAAACAAATAAATAAAATATCCCCTAACTCTAACAAAAAAAAAATAAAAAAAATATTAATTAATTAATTAACCCCATCCCTAACCCTAACCCCTAACTCTTACCCCTAACTCCTAATCGAAATAAAAAATAAACAATAATAATAAATAAATAAACACATTAACTCCATCCCTAACCCATAACTATAAGCCTAACCATAACCCCTAGCCATAACCCCCTAATTCTTACCCCTAACCATAACCCCTAATTCTTACCGCTAACCATAACCCCTAACCCCTGCCCCTAACCATAACCCCCAACTCTTACCCCTAACCATAACCCCCAACTCTTACCCCTAACCATAACCCCCAACTCTTACCCATAACCCCCAACTCTTACCCCTAACCATAACCCCCAACTCTTACCCATAACCCCCAACTCTTACCCCTAACCATAACCCCTAACTCCTACCCCTAACCATAACCCCTAATTCTTACCGCTAACCATAACCCCTAATTCTTACCCCTAACCATAACCCCTAACTCATACCCCTAACCATAACCCACAACTCTTACCCCTAACCATAACCCCCAACTCTTACCCATAACCCCCAACTCTTACCCCTAACCATAACCCCCAACTCTTACCCATAACCCCCAACTCTTACCTCTAACAATAACCCCTAATTCTTACGCCTATCCATATCCCCTAACTGCTAATCCTAATAAGAAAATAATAAACAAACAATAATGATAAATAAATCAACACATTAACCCTAATCATAACCCCTAACTCTAACCCCTAATTCTTACCCCTAACCATAACCCGTAACTCTTACCCCTAACCATAACCCCCTAACTCCTAATCCTAATAAGAAAAATAATGAATAAACAATAATAATAAATAAAATACTTAACACATTAACCCCATCCCTAACCCCTAACTCTAACCCCTAACCATAACTTCTAATTCTTACCCCTAACCATAACCCTAATTCTTACCCCTAACCATAACTTCTAATTCTTACCCCTAACCATAACTCCTAATTCTTACCCCTAACCATAACTCCTAATCCTTCCCTCTAACCATAACTCATAATTCTTACCCCTAACCATAACTCCTAATTCTTACCCCTAACCATAACTCCTAATCCTTCCCTCTAACCATAACTCCTAATTCTTACCCCTAACCATAACTCCTAATCCTTCCCTCTAACCATAACTCCTAATTCTTACCCCTAACCATAACTCCTAATCCTTCCCTCTAACCATAACTCCTAATTCTTACCCCTAACCATAACTCCTAATTCTTACCGCTAACCATAACTCCTAATTCTTACCCCTAACCATAACTCCTAATCCTTCCCTCTAACCATAACTCCTAATTCTTACCCCTAACCATAACTCCTAATTCTTACCCCTAACCATAACTTCTAATTCTTACCCCTAACCATAACTCCTAATTCTTACCCCTAACCATAACTCCTAATTCTTACCCCTAACCATAACTCCTAATTCTTACCCCTAACCATAACTCCTAATCCTTCCCTCTAACCATAACTCCTAATTCTTACCCCTAACCATAACTCCTAATTCTTACCCCTAACCATAACTCCTAATTCTTACCCCTAACCATAACTCCTAATTCTTACCGCTAACCAAAACGCCTAACTCCTAATCCTAATAAAAAAATAATAAATAAACAATAATAATAATAAAAAAGAAATTAAATATATTAACCCCATTCCTAACCCCCAATTCTAACATCTAACTCTAAAAATCTAAAATAAAACAATTTATAAATAAATAATAGATAAATAATAAATAAAAGCAGATGAAAAAGCTGAAAAACACAGCAACAAATGATGAAACTCTGTTGGCTAATAAGAAAAATGCTAAAGTTCAAAAACGCGCAAAAATGTGCGCCAAAAAAAAACGCACAAAAACGTTTGGCTCAGGGGTGAACGCAGCTGGGGACACTATTTTACCCATTGGAGGATATGTTTCAGTAGGGACACAGAAGGCAATAAATACGGGACAATGGCTTCATCCCTTTCCTGCTCTGTCTGGATAGATAGAAAAGTTCTGTCTAGAGTTGGGCTTCAATGAAGACTTTTAAGGTTCCTTTGAGCCTCTACTTATTCTCTTTCTGCTTTCTAGGGGTTAAAAAGTTGTTCTTCAGCTTGACACACACATCTTCTAGAATGGAGCTTCGGATAAGGTTTCTGACCCTTTTTTTTTTCTTTTCTTGAAAGGCAGAAGACGAAATAATAATAAATAAAAAAATAAAAAAAAATCTCTTCACCGGTTTTATTACTCTTGGCAGCTCCTAATTTTCCTACCTTGGGAAAGTGAGCGCTTACAAATGAAATTAGCATCGGGAAGGGCAGCTCGCTATGAGAATTTTTCCATTCATTTGAGCTGTTCGAGTTGGTTCTCCCTCCGCCGATCAGGTAATTGTCAGCGGTCCAGCTTGTCTCCGCCATGCTATGTTTTGTCTATGCCGGTGAAATCACACTTGGTTTTCCTTCTTTTTTTTGTGCTCGGTAAACCTGTCTGTCTTCTAAAATGCTGGAATGCAGTAGAGGAATAAGAGGCCTGATTTTATTGTGGTAGACCGAGTCTTCCTGTTGGAGGCAAGAAGAAAATGTGATATCCTTGTGCCAGGACCAAGGAACATAAGGCACCAGCGGCGGATGAAGTACGGCTGAGAGTATTTCCATCCTGGGTGCCCGGTGACCTTCTGCTGACACTTCTCCTGCAAACCCACACAAAGGGGTCTATGGAGAAAAAATGTGCATAGCTCTTCATCCATTGAATCAGCATGGACATACGTTCTGTGCAAACAGGGCAAACATGAATGTGTCCTTAATCACCGCCGCGCCAGTCCCAGTGTCACTGATCACCGCCATGCCAGTCCCAGTGTCACTGATCACCGCCACACCAGTCAAAGTGTCACTGATCACCGCCATGCCAGGCCCAGTGTCACTGATCACCGCCACACCAGTCACAGTGTCCTTAGTCACCACCACACCAGTCACAATGTCACTGATCACCTCCACACCAGTCAGTGTCTTTAATCACCCCCGCGCCAGTCGCAGTGTACCTGATCACCGCCGCGCCAGTCAGTATTCTTAATCACCACCACACCAGTCCCAGTGTCCCTGATCACCACCACACCAGTCCCAGTGTCACTGATCACCGCCACACCGGGCCCAGTGTCCCTGATCACCGCCACACCAGTCACAGTGTCACTAATCACCGCCACACCAGTCACTGTGTCACTGATCACCACCACGCCAGTCCCAGTGTCACTGATCACCGCCACACCGGGCCCAGTGTCCCTGATCACCGCTACGCCAGTCCCAGTGTCCCTGATCACCGCCACACCAGTCATAGTGTCACTGATCACTGCCACGCCAGTCCCAGTGTCCCTGATCACCACCACACCAGTCCCAGTGTCACTGATCACCGCCACACCGGGCCCAGTGTCCCTGATCACCGCCACACCAGTCACAGTGTCACTAATCACCGCCACACCAGTCACTGTGTCACTGATCACCACCACGCCAGTCCCAGTGTCACTGATCACCGCCACACCGGGCCCAGTGTCCCTGATCACCGCTACGCCAGTCCCAGTGTCCCTGATCACCGCCACACCAGTCATAGTGTCACTGATCACTGCCACGCCAGTCCCAGTGTCCCTGATCACCGCCACGCCAGTCCCAGTGTCCCTGATCACCAGCACGCCAGTCCCAGTGTCACTGATCACCGCCACACCGGGCCCAGTGTCACTGATCACTGCCACACCAGTCACAGTGTCACTGATCACAGCCACGCCAGTCCCATTGTCCCTGATCACTGCCACACCAGTCCCAGTATCCCTGATCACCGCCACACCAGTCCCAGTGTCACTGATCACCGCCACACCAGTCCCAGTGTCACTGATCACCGCCACACCAGTCACAGTGTCACTGATCACCCCCACACCAGTCACAGTGTCACTGATCACCCCCACACCAGTCAGTGTCCTTAATCACCGCCACACCAGTCCCAGTGTCCCTGATCACCGCCACGCCAGGCCCAGTGTCCCCGATCACCGCCACGCCAGGCCCAGTGTCCCTGATCACCGCCACAACAGTCCCAGTGTCACTGATCACCGCCACACCAGTCAGTGTCTTTAATCACCGCCACACCAGTCACAGTGTCATTGATCACCGCCACATCAGTCCCAGTGTCCCTGATCACCACCACGCCAGTCCCAGTGTCACTGATCACCGCCATGCCAGTCCCAGTGTCCCTGATCACCACCATGCCAGTCCCAGTGTCCCTGATCACCGCCACACCAGTCACAGTGTCACTGATCACAGCCACACCAGTCACAGTGTCACTGATCACCGCCACACCAGTCAGTGTCCTTAATCACCGCCACGCCAGTCCCAGTATCCCTGATCACCGCCACACCAGTCACAGTGTCACTAATCACCGCCACACCAGTCAGTGTCACTGATCACCACCACACCAGTCACAGTGTCCCTGATCACCTCCACACCAGTAAGTGTCCTTAATCACCCCTGCGCGAGTCGCAGTGTACCCGATCACCGCCACGCCAGTCAGTATTCTTAATCACCACCACACCAGTCACAGTGTCCCTGATCACAGCCACACCAGTCCCAGTGTCACTGATCACCACCACACCAGTCCCAGTGTCACTGATCACCGCCACACCAGTCCCAGTGTCACTGATCACCGCCACACCAGTCACAGTGTCACTAATCACCGCCACACCAGTCAGTGTCACTGATCACCGCCACACCAGTCACAGTGTCCCTGATCACCTCCACACCAGTAAGTGTCCTTAATCACCCCTGCGCGAGTCGCAGTGTACCCGATCACCGCCACGCCAGTCAGTATTCTTAATCACCACCACACCAGTCACAGTGTCCCTGATCACAGCCACACCAGTCCCAGTGTCACTGATCACCACCACACCAGTCCCAGTGTCACTGATCACCGCCACACCAGTCCCAGTGTCACTGATCACCGCCACACCAGTCCCAGTGTCACTGATCACCGCCACACCAGTCCCAGTGTCACTGATCACCGTCACACCAGTCCCAGTGTTACTGATTACCATCACACCAGTCCCAGTGTTACTGACTACCACTACACACACCAGTCCCAGTGTCACCATAAGAAAACGACTGCGTGTTTAATGCTCTCTAAAATGCTATCCACATTTGGATCACTCCTCAAATCCTGCTTTAACCCTTTAAAGCCTACACTAGCATGCCACAACCAAGTCCCTTGCACCTGGCCGTGGGACCCTGATGTCTCACATTTGAGATAGAGATAGGGACCAAGGACAGAGATTCATTAAGAGCTCTGAGGCTTCCTGTTCATTCATAAACCGAAGCATAGAAAGTCCAGTTTACTATGCTTCAGCGACGAATAGACACAGGAGCCCCCAGTTCTCCATCCTGAACACGATCCTCCTGTGTGCCCTCAGCAGATACCAGCAGGAGAAAAGAGGAGGGGGAGACAGCAGTACTGCTGGGGAGGCTGAAACATAGGGGGGGGGCAGCAGGGGGAAGGGGGCGCAGGTACAAGAACCGATCACCCAGCAGCCAGAGGGAGAAACCAGCCCCCATATATTATGTATTCCATCCGTGGATTTAGCTGTTTGCCCGGAGTTCCGCTTTAAACCTGCTCAGCGCTGTATTTAGCGGAAGATAAAAACTCAAACAGCGTGAAAGAAAAGTGAAAATCAATGTTGTGTTCTGAAGACGGTAAAAGAAGAAACTTCTTGAAGAGGAAGGCAGACGTCAAGGTGGGATGGATGGATCGGGGCTCTTGGCCTACTTCCCCGCTCTGCACTCACTTTACATAAGGCACTCATTACTGCGCCGATATCGATGACACGGAGCGAGGAGCGCGCCGCCTCTGAGGTTATATAAATATTCACGTCAGATCTCCACACAGCACACCGAGATCAGCTACTCGCCGTCACATATATGGGTCATGCTAAGTACATGTGTGCCAAACAATATGTTAACCACTTGCCTACCGGGCGTTTTTACCCCCTTCCTGCCCAGGCCAATTTTCAGCTTTCAGCGCTGTCACACTTTGAATGACAATTGCGCAGTCATACAACACTGTACACATATGACATTTTTTTGGTGGTATTTAATCACCACTGGTGCTCTGTGTCCCTGGGGCATGACGTGACCCCGATCTAGATAACGAGCCGATGACGTGGCTCTTTACCCATACGATCGGCTGTGATAGGAAACATGTAAACACGGCTCTCCTCTTCTTACACTGACAGAGTGTGAGGAGAGGAGAGCCGATCAGCGGCATCTCCTCGCAGGGGAGACCTGTACAGATAATCGGGGCATTAATCATCAGTTCAGCCCCATTAGTGCCCAGCAGTGATGCCAATCAAGGGCCATCAGTGATGCCAATCTGTGCCCGTCAATGATGCTAATTTGTGCCCATAAGTGATGCCAATCTGTGCCCATCAGTGATGCTAATCTGTGCCCATTAATTATGCCAATTTGTGCCCATACTGTAAGTGCTGCCTTTCAGTGCCCATCAGTACCTGCTCATTAGTTCTGCCCAACAGTGCCCATTAGTGCCCCCTATTAGTGCCTATCAGTACCACCTATCAGTGGTCATCAGTGCCACATATCAGTGCCAGCTATAAGTGCCCATCAGTGCGGCATATTAGTGCCTCCTCATCAGTGCCCTTCAGTGCCACCTCATCAATGCCCAGAAGTGCAGCCTTATTAGTGCCCATCAGTGCAGCCTATCAGTGCCCATCAGTGCCACCTCATCATTGCCCATAAGTGCAGCCTTATTAGTGCCCATCAGTGCAGCCTATCAGTGCCCATCAGTGCCACCTCATCAATGCCCATAAGTGCAGCCTTATTAGTGCCCATCAGTGCAGCCTATCAGTGCCCATCAGTGCCACCTCAACAATGCCCATAAGTGCAGCCTTATTAGTGCCCATCAGTGCAGCCTATCAGTGCCCATCTGTGCCTCCTTATCAGTGCCCTTCAGTGCCACCTCAATGTCCATAAGTGCAGCCTTATTAGTGCCCATCAGAGGAGTCCTATCAGTGCCCATCAGTGCGGCCTCATCAGTGCCCTTCAGTGCCACCTCATCAATGCCAATAAGTGCAGCCTTATTAGTGCCCATCAGTGCAGCCTATCAGTGCCCATCAGTGCCGCCTCATCAGTGCCCATCAGTGCCACCTCATCAATGCCCATCAGTGCAGCCTTATTAGTGCCCATCAGTGCAGCCTATTAGTGCCCATCAGTGCCACCTCATCAGTGCCCTTCAGTGCCACCTCATAAATGCCCATAAGTGCAGCCTTATTAGTGCCCATCAGTGGAGCCTATCGGTGCCCATCAGTGCCGCCTCATCAGTGCCCATCAGTGCCACCTCATCAATGCCCATAAGTGCAGCCTTATTAGTGCCCATCAGTGCAGCCTATCAGTGCCCATCCATGCCTCCTTATCAGTGCCCTTCAGTGCCACCTCAATGTCCATAAGTGCAGCCTTATTAGTGCCCATCAGTGCAGCCTATCAGTGCCACCTCATCAGTGCCCATTAGTGCCACCTCATCAATGCCCATAAGTGCAGCCTTATTAGTGCCCATCAGTTCAGCCTATCAGTGCCCATCAGTGCCACCACATCAATGCCCATATGTGCAGCCTTATTAGTGCCCATCAGTGCAGCCTATCAGTGCCCATCAGTTCCCTTCAGTGCCACCTCAATGCCCATAAGTGCAGCCTTATTAGTGCCCATCAATGCAGGCTAAGTGAAGGAGAAAAATTACTTGAATAAAATTACAAAATTTGACAGAAAATAAGAAAAACTTTTTTTATTTTTCCAAATTTTTGGTATTTTTTTGTATTTTTTAGCAAAATATTACCAAAAAAAAAAGATAAAAATGTCATATGGGTTCAGTGTAGCATGACCGCGCAATTGTCATTCAAAGTGCGACAGCTGAAATTGGTCTGGGCAGGAAGGGTGTGAAAGTGCCCGGTATTGAAGGGGTTAAAGAAGGTTTACACTCGGATTGGTGCCAATAAACCCCATGGATGGGTGGATTGTGTGATCTGTGCGGGTTGTAAAATGTTCTTGTGAATTGATTTCTGACCTTGTGAGAGACACATTGGAACATTCCAGAACATACCAGCCTCTATTATACCGCTAATTACGGGGCATCTCTTCAACGGTTTATAGCGCTTGTTGTTACTGCGTTATATAGAATGTTATATAGAATGTTATATAGAATGTTATACAGAATGTTATATGGAATGAATCCTGAAGATGAATAAGACACATGAAGACACCAGTCACTTGTACCATGTCCGCAGCCTCTGACCATCTCTTGTACCATGTCCGCAGCCTCTGACCATCTCCTGTACCATGTCCGCAGCCTCTGACCATCTCCTGTACCATGTCCGCAGCCTCTGACCATCTCCTGTACCATGTCCGCAGCCTCTGACCATCTCCTGTACCATATCTGCAGCCTCTGACCATCTCCTGTCTGCAGCCTCTGACCATCTCCTGTTCCTGTCTGCAGCTTCTGACCATCTTCTGTTCCTGTCTGCAGCCTCTGACCATCTCCTGTTCCTGTCTGCAGTCTCTGACCATCTCCTGTTCCTGTCGGCAGCCTCTGACCATCTCCTGTACCATGTCCGCAGCCTCTGACCATCTCCTGTTCCTGTCGGCAGCCTCTGACCATCTCCTGTACCATATCTGCAGCCTCTGACCATCTCCTATTCCAGTCTGCAGTCTCTGACCATCTCCTGTTCCTGTCTGCAGCCTCTGACCATCTCCTGTTAATGTCTGCAGCCTCTAACCATCTCCTGTTCCTGTCTGCAGCCTCTGAACATCTCCTGTTAATGTCTGCAGCCTCTGACCATCTCCTGTACCATGCCCGCAGCCTCTGACCATCTCCTGTTCCTGTCAGCAGCCTCTGACCATCTCCTGTACCATATCTGCAGCCTCTGACCATCTCCTGTACCATGTCCGCAGCCTCTGACCATCTTCTGCCCGCAGCGTCTGACCATCTCCTGTTCCTGTCTGCAGCCTCTGACCATCTCCTGTACCATGTCCACAGCCTCTGACCAGCTCCTGTACCATGTCCGCAGCCTCTGACCATCTCTGTACCACGTCCGCAGCCTCTGACCATCTCCTGTACCATGTCCGCAGCCTCTGACCATCTCCTGTACCATGACCGCAGTCTCTGACCATCTCTTATACCATGTCCGCAGCCTCTGACCATTTCCTGTACCATGTCTGCAGTCTCTGACCATCTCCTGTACCATGTCCGCAGCCTCTGACCATCTCCTGTACCATATCTGCAGCCTCTGACCATCTCCTGTCTGCAGCCTCTGACCATCTCCTGTTCCTGTCTGCAGCTTCTGACCATCTTCTGTTCCTGTCTGCAGCCTCTGACCATCTCCTGTTCCTGTCTGCAGTCTCTGACCATCTCCTGTACCATATCTGCAGCCTCTGACCATCTCCTGTACCATATCTGCAGCCTCTGACCATCTCCTATTCCTGTCTGCAGTCTCTGACCATCTCCTATTCCTGTGTGCAGTCTCTGACCATCTCCTGTTCCTGTCTGCAGCCTCTGACCATGTCCTGTACCATGTCTGCAGCCTCTAACCATCTCCTGTTCCTGTCTGCAGCCTCTGAACATCTCCTGTTAATGTCTGCGGCCTCTGACCATCTCCTGTTCCTGTCGGCAGCCTCTGACCATCTCCTGTTCCTGTCGGCAGCCTCTGACCATCTCCTGTACCATATCTGCAGCCTCTGACCATCTCCTGTACCATGTCCGCAGCCTCTGACCATCTCCTGTTCCTGTTCGCAGCCTCTGACCATCTCCTGTACCATATCTGCAGCCTCTGACCATCTCCTATTCCTGTCCGCATCCTCTGACTATTTCCTGTACCATGTCCGCAGCCTCTGACTATTTCCTGTACCATGTCCGCAGCCTCTGACTATTTCCTACATCATGTCTGCAGTCTCTGAGGGGGAGTCCGGAGAGGAGTCATGAGTGGGAGCACCGCCGGGATCATGGGGGGTCACGGGAGAAGTCAGACGTGTGTGGATTGTGGAGAGGAGACCATTAGGAAAACCAGAGCCGCCAAACTGGAGCCATCTGACTGAGCCCTGCACAATGCACCTGAGGGGAGGTCAGTGACAGCACCGCCAGACCAGTCTGGGGGGGGGGGGGGGTTGCTGATGTAAGGGGAGTGAATACAATAATGTAAGGGGCACTGATATAAAGGTTCCCCTCTATATTAGTAACTCCCCTTACCTTAGTGTATTCTCTCTGCGGAAGGTGGTCTCTAGTCACCAGAGTGCCCCCCCACATCAGAGTTTCTGGCATTCCCCTTTACATCAGAGTCTGCAGGAATGCCCCTTACAGTGATGTAAGTGGGAACTCTGATGTAAAGGGAATGCAGTTTCACTGTAAGGGGGAATCCTGCAGACTCTGATGTAAGGGGGAACTCTGTGCTAGCCGGGTTATAGTAACCTGACCTTCATGTCAATGCAGAAATATTTTTTTTACTTTTGTTAAGCTTAAACACATTGCTAATAGCACTAGATATATGTTTAGAGTTTAAATATTGATATTTGCACTGTTTAGCACTGAAAACTGTAATTTTAGGTACTTTTTTTGCAGTGTCAGTAAAATAATTGGTGACGTTTGGCATCCTGCCAGTAAATGTTGCTACCGAGGGTTGGCAACTCTGTTTCAGATCTTCCCCTCAGATTTACAGTGAGTGCACTACCAAGTGCACTGGCAGTGCAAAGTGGATTTGCCTTTAGTAAATCGACGGCGTTCCACCCAGTGACGTCACAAAGGAGCACTGACTGTTCCACAAGAGCCTGGAGGATTATTTGCACTTAGAGCAATGAATGCACAATCGTTCGGTAATCATTACCACTAACTGCCTACCAAACCGCCTTCCCGCACGCCGGTATCGGCTGTAAACATAAAAAAGCCAGAGGAGATGTTAATCGTTTACTAGGAATTAATGTTCATTGTGTTCCTGTGCTGTGTCCTTGGATAAAGATCTCAAGAGGAGCCAAAACCCACCCTGACCAATCCGAGGGTTCTGTAGGATCCTATAGGCGGTCATAGAGGTACAATGTGGAGGGACAGTCTCCTCTATCCTCCTATGTTCTCACACTTTTTTGGTTGGATTTTCTAGATTGTCATGTAAAACCACCATTATGAAGAAGAAGAAGAAAAAAAGGGTATCTCTATACAATATTAACACCATATGCGGCGGGAAAGTGTTGGGCGGCTATTCTGGTGCCACCGCATGGAAAAGGCAAAATGCCCAATATCCTATGTACCCGGTTCACACCACTGCGTTGTGGTGTCAGGATGATTAAAGCGCATTATTTCTATTATTACATTGTACTATAAAATGAAATCATTCAATGCACCATAATGCAGAATCAGTGGGAGCCCTGAGCGTGTCACCTGCCACGTCGCCTGCCACCAGATGCCATAAGGTGTCCCCAGCGGAGTCCGTCCTTACATCAGGTGCCCCCAGCAGAGTCTGTCCTTACATCAGGTGCCCCCAGCGGAGTCCGTCCTTACATCAGGTGCCCCCAGCGGAGTCCGTCCTTACATCAGGTGACCCCAGTGGAGTTCATCCTTACATCAGGTGCCCCCAGCGGAGTCCGTCCTTACATCAGGTGCCCCCCTGCGGAGTCCGTTCTTAAATCAGGTGCCCCCAGCGAAGTCCCTCCTTACATCAGGTGCCCCCAGCGGAGTCCCTCCTTACATCAGGTGCCCCCAGCGGAGTCCGTCCTTACATCAGGTGCCCCCAGCGGAGTCCCTCCTTACATCAGGTGCCCCCAGCAGAGTCCATCCTTACATCAGGTGCCCCCAGCAGAGTCCATCCTTACATCAGGTGCCCCCAGCAGAGTCCCTCCTTACATCAGGTGCCCCAACGGAGTCCCTACTTACATCAGGTACCCCCAGCGGAGTCCGTCCTTACATCAGGTGCCCCCAGCGGAGTCCATCCTTACATCAGGTGCCCCAACGGAGTCCCTCCTTACATCAGGTGCCCCCAGGGGATTCCCTCCTTACATCAAGTGCCGGAGGATCAGGTCTGGAAAATTGAGCATCTCATCTGCGATGCTGAGAGTTGAATGAGGGTTTCAAGGCAATGTTGACAATTGGAGGAGGATCTTCTTGCAATGTTAGTAATTGGAGGAGGATCCTCTTGCAATATTAGTGATTAGAGGAGGGTCTCTTTACAATGTCGATAATTGCAGGAGGAACTTCTTGCAATGTTAGTAATTTGAGAAGGATCCTCCTGCAATGTTAGTGATTGGAGGATGATCTTGCAATGTTGGTAATTGGAGGAGGATCTTCTTGCGATGTTGGTAACTGGAGGAGGATCTACTTGCAATGTTGGTAATTGGAGGAGGATCTTCTTGCAATGCTAGTAATTGGAGGAGGATCTTCTTGCAATGTTGGTAATTGGAGGAGGATCTTCTTGCTATGTTGGTAATTGGAGGAGGATCTTCTTGCAATGTTGGTAATTGGAGGAGGATCTTCTTGCGATGTTGGTAATTGGAGGGGGATCCTCTTGCGATGTTGGTAATTGGAGGGGGATCCTCTTGCGATGTTGGTAATTGGAGGAGGATCCTCTTGCGATGTTGGTAATTGGAGGAGGATCTTCTTGCGATGTTGGTAATTGGAGGAGGATCTTCTTGTGATGTTGGTAATTGGAGGAGGATCTTCTTGTGATGTTGGTAATTGGAGGAGGATCTTCTTGCGATGTTGGTAATTGGAGGAGGATCTTCTTGCGATGTTGGTAATTGGAGGAGGATCTTCTTGCGATGTTGGTAATTGGAGGAGGATCTACTTGCAATGTTGGTAATTGGAGGAGGATCTTCTTGCAATATTAGTAATTGGAGGAGGATCTTCTTTCGATGTTGGTAATTGGAGGAGGATCTTCTTTCGATGTTGGAAATTGGAGGAGGATCTTCTTGTGATGTTGGTAATTGGAGGAGGATCTTCTTGCAATGCTAGTAATTGGAGGAGGATCTTCTTGCAATGTTGGTAATTGGAGGAGGATCTTCTTTCGATGTTGGTAATTGGAGGAGGATCTTCTTGGGATGTTGGTAATTGGAGGAGGATCTTCTTGCAATGTTGGTAATTGGAGGAGGATCTTCTTGTGATGTTGGTAATTGGAGGAGGATCTTCTTGCAATGTTGGTAATTGGAGGAGGATCTTCTTGTGATGTTGTTAATTGGAGGAGGATCTTCTTGCAATGTTGGTAATTAGAGGAGGATCCTCTTGCGATGTTGGTAATTGGAGGGGGATCTTCTTGCGATGTTGGTAATTGGAGGAGGATCTTCTTACGTTGTTGGTAATTGGAGGAGGATCTTCTTGTGATGTTGGTAATTGGAGGAGGATCTTCTTGCGATGTTGGTAATTGGAGGAGGATCTTCTTGTGATGTTGGTAATTGGAGGAGGATCTTCTTGTGATGTTGGTAATTGGAGGAGGATCTTCTTGCGATGTTGGTAATTGGAGGAGGATCTTCTTGCGATGTTGGTAATTGGAGGAGGATCTTCTTTCGATGGTGGTAATTGGAGGAGGATCTTCTTGCAATGTTGGTAATTGGAGGAGGATCTTCTTGCAATGTTGGTAATTGGAGGAGGATCTTCTTGTGATGTTGGTAATTGGAGGAGGATCTTCTTGCAATGTTGGTAATTGGAGGAGGATCTTCTTGCAATGTTGGTAATTAGAGGAGGATCCTCTTGCGATGTTGGTAATTGGAGGGGGATCTTCTTGCGATGTTGGTAATTGGAGGAGGATCTTCTTACGTTGTTGGTAATTGGAGGAGGATCTTCTTGTGATGTTGGTAATTGGAGGAGGATCTTCTTGCAATGTTGGTAATTGGAGGAGGATCTTCTTGTGATGTTGGTAATTGGAGGAGGATCTTCTTGCAATGCTGGTAATTAGAGGAGGATCCTCTTGCGATGTTGGTAATTGGAGGGGGATCTTCTTGCGATGTTGGTAATTGGAGGAGGATCTTCTTACGTTGTTGGTAATTGGAGGAGGATCTTCTTGTGATGTTGGTAATTGGAGGAGGATCTTCTTGCGATGTTGGTAATTGGAGGAGGATCTTCTTGCGATGTTGGTAATTGGAGGAGGATCTTCTTTCGATGTTGGTAATTGGAGGAGGATCTTCTTGCAATGTTGGTAATTGGAGGAGGATCTTCTTGTGATGTTGGTAATTGGAGGAAGATCTTCTTGCAATGTTGGTAATTGGAGGAGGATCTTCTTGCAATGTTGGTAATTAGAGGAGGATCCTCTTGCGATGTTGGTAATTGGAGGAGGATCTTCTTGCGATGTTGGTAATTGGAGGAGGATCTTCTTACGTTGTTGGTAATTGGAGGAGGATCTTCTTGTGATGTTGGTAATTGGAGGAGGATCTTCTTGCGATGTTGGTAATTGGAGGAGGATCTTCTTACGTTGTTGGTAATTGGAGGAGGATCCTCTTGTGATGTTGGTAATTGGAGGGGGATCTTCTTGCGATGTTGGTAATTGGAGGAGGATCTTCTTGCAATGTTGGTAATTGGAGGAGGATTTCCCTGTAATGTTGATAATTGAAGAAGGATCTCTCTGCCATGTTGGAAGCTGGTAGCAGGTAATCTTGCGATGTTGAAATTTGGAGAATGATCTTCTTGCAATCTTAGTAATTAAAGGAGGGTATCTCTGTAATTTTGGTAGTTGGAAGAGGGTTTCTCAGCATGAATTGGGGTAGAGTGTTACCTTTACATTTAGACCCCTTTCACACCAAGGGGCGTTTTGCAGGTGCTATAGCGTTAGAAATAGTGTCTGCAATCCGACCTAAAACAGCTGCACCATTGTCTCCAGTGTGAAAAGTAAAAGCAGTGTGACAAGTAAAAGCATAATGGGCTAGTATGCATCGCACTTACCTGCAAGCGAAGCCTGCGCTGTCCCCACTCTTTGCCCCTCTTCCTTCCAGGGCTGCGGACTCATGCTCTGTGACTGGCCAGAGCTGCGTGACGTCACTCCCATGCATGCGTGCGGGAGCCGCCAGTCACGGCACCAGGGCCGTTTTTTCCACTGGGCATGCTGGGCAGTTGCCCGGGGGCCCCACTTGTCTGGAGGGCCCCATCCAGGGCTGATTCTCAGCGCTGCAATCTGCTGCTTAAATTGACTGACTGCACTGGTTGCTCACTTTGCCGGCCGGCATCTAGCTAGCAACCAGACCTCAATCAGAGGCCGCGGCCGCCCCAGCATTCATAGCGCACCGCGGCTGCCCCAGTGGCTAGTGAACAGGCTCTGCCCACCTCTGCCATGTTCTTCAGACAGCATGGATAGGGAGCAGAGCGGAAGCGGAAAGACGGCCCTTGATAGCTGGCGCTGCCTTGCTGCTGTGATTGACACACTGTAGTGCACCAGGCCGGCGGCCTCAAGTAAGTCTAACACTCTCTACTTAAGTAAGTTCAAGTTGTGCATCAAACACAGCCACTGTCCGTGCCCCTCAAAAGCTGCCACTGTGCCCATCAAACAGCCACTGTGCCCAAACTCTGCCACTGTGCCCAAACGCTGCCACTATGCCCATCAAACTCGTGTTATATTGTCCAAACGTTGTGTTAATGTTTGAACACTGATTTTGTTGGAAGTACCAATAAGTATAGCCTTATTGATAATTTGCATTTTTATTCTCGTGCGTGATCGTGTAGACAGGGCCCCAGTGCACTGTATTGCCCGGGGGGCCTATAATGCTCATAAGATGGCCCTGCACGGCACTCGCCCGGGAAGAAATGGCACGGAGGGCCATTTCTTCACAGCGCATGTGCCGATGACATCATCGGCGCACAACACAGTAGATATCTCCTAAACGGCGCACATTAATGCCGCGTACACACGATCGGAATTCTCGTCGGAAAAAGCTATGACGATTTTCTCAGTCACACCAAATTCCGACCGTCAAGAATGAGGTGACATACAACACTACAACGAGCCGAGTTCAATGCTTCCGAGCATGCGTCAAATTGTTTCCGAGCATGCGTAGGAATTTTGCGCATCAGAATTGCTACAGACGATCGGAATTTCCGATAGAAACCTTTTCCGTTGGAAAAATTGAGAACATGCTCTCAATTCTTTGCTGTCGGAAATTTGGCCAGCAAAATTCCGATGGAGCCTACACATGGTCGCATTTTCCGATGAAAAGCTCTCATGGGTCTTTTTCTGTCTGGAATTCCGATCGTGTGTACACGGCATTAGGAGATATTTACAGTACCTATAGGTAGGCCTTATTCTAGGCTTAGGCCCCACGCACATGAGACGCAGATGCAAACTCTGCTGAGCGCATGTTTTAAAAAGCAGAAACCTGCGTTTAAAAACGTGCGTTTTGCTGTGTTTTCATGCCGCGTTTAGCCGCGTTTAGTCGCGTTTAGCCCCGTTTGCGTCTATAAGCATTTGTAAAGATAAAATCATATAGACCCTCCCCAAGCTCAGAAAGCATGTATTATTAACTATTTCTGCCATTTTTATCAGAGTGAGCAGCAGAGAGAGCAGTTGTACACTTGCACTTGCCTCTCTTTCTGTGTGTTTTTTTGGAAATGGATCCCATATTGAATATATGTCAGGAAATGCTCCTGATGTTGCTCTTGATGAGGCAGCAACGTCATCGCAAATTTGCATGAGAGGTCCAGATACAGAGCTTGTCGATATTGGACCCATCCGTTGATGGCACAGCGAATGTCCGTTGGAAATTTCCCAAACATGTATGCATTAGTGAGTATATATGCTCTATGAACTATCTAAACTAATTACGACATTTTAAACCAATTTTTCTAGTATTTTTTTTATGGTTTACCATATTTCTGAGTTTTCTGGTCCAAAAAATTGGGTTCCTTTTAAAAAGGCTTATAAACGCAAACGCGGCTAAACGCAGGTGCCTGCGTTTAGCCGCGTTTAGCTGCGTTTTGCATCTGAAACGTGGAAAAGCAAAGTATCTGAACACATTTTTTTGCTTCTGGAAAAACGAGGTTAAACGCAACTGCATAAAAACGGGAAAAAACGAGACAGTGTACATGGACACATAGGGTAACATTGCATGCGTTCAGGGGCAGATGAAAAAAGTGTCCAACTGCCTCTGAACGCGCGTTTAACAGCGTCTCGTGTGCATGAGGCCTTACCTATAGGTACAAGTTCCCCTTGGAGGTTTACAGCCACTCTAAAGCCCCATACACACGCGCGGATTATCCGAGGACCAGGTCGGTCGGATCCTGTCCGTCATACTTTGTCTGATGTTGGTTTTGCGTACACACGGTCGGACAAAGTTGTCGGAAAATCCGATCATTCTGAACGTGGTGACGTTTGTTGCCTACGACGGGACTACGTAGAGCAGGGGTGCCCAACCTTTTGAAGAGCGAGGGCCACTTAAGCGACTTAGTAACCAGTCGCGGGCCGCAATGAGCGGAGTGGGCGGATGACAGGTCCGTGTCCACTCTGCATATGCAGAGTGCACACAGACACAGCCCACTCTACTCTGTGGGCCCTCTGATCCAATCAGATGAAAGGGGACGGATCCACTTCTGTTTTTTTAGCAGATCGGATCCGAGATAGGCGGGTGAAAACGTACACAAGACTGTTTTCATCTGCCGCTCCATAGAGGTGAATAGAGGGTCCGATTGGGTTGGACCGATCATGTAAAAGGGGCCTAAGGCAGCTTTTACACTGATGGTTTGTGGTTTACCCATGCCGCAGGTGCAGCACAGTTCACCTGTGGTTTTCTTGTGGGTTAGCTGCACTTTGCCATACAATTCTACTATATCCTGCAAGTTTAGTGCACTTTCTGAAAGCGCCCCAACCCGCGGGTAAAACCAGAAGTCTATGGCTCAGTGCAGGTAACCCGCAGGTGCACCTGCGGATCAGTTTGAAAGCAGCGCAGTAACCACTGCGGAACAGATATGCCCTTACATAGACTGTGATTTTAGCGAGTTCCATTCAGTTATCGCCAGCTGCTGCTTTCCCAGGCAGAGCGCATTTGGTATCACTCCGCCTATGACAGGAGCAGGCGCTACACAGGAAGTGTTGGCTTATGCGGCTCTGCTCTGCTGGCGCTTACTTCCTCTACCGTCGGCTTCATTCCCAACACTGATGCTCTGGGATGGCAGGTCGGCAACCTGCAATCTGAGCTTGCCAACCTGCCATCCCAGGGAAAGAGGTCGCGGGCCCCATCAGAGGGCTCCGCGGGCCACGTGTGGCCCCCGGGCCACTGGTTGGGCACCCCTGACGTAGAGGCTAGTAGCCAATAGCTTTGGTCTTGTAATGTGATCTGAGCATGCGTAGCACTTTGTCCGGTCGGACTACCATACACACGATTGGATTTGGTGTGATCGGACCTTGTTGTCGAAAAATCTATCCAGCAAATCCGACCGTGTGTATGCACCATCGGACGGTGTACGTCGGACAATCCGACGTACACTGTCCGATGGTGCATACACACGGTCGGATTTTTCAACAACATTGTCCGATCGGACAGAATCCATGCGAAAATCCTACCGTGTGTATGGGGCTTTAGTTGTAGGAGACCATATGTCCACACTCCAAGACAAAATGTAAAACTCTTATTCCCCCTTGAAAGCAAAGAACACAATTCAGCCTTTGAAAGGTGACCATAGGCGGGTATGACCAGATAAAACCTACCGGGATCGCAAACGTCACATAAAAAAGAAACTAAAGCTCTGAAAACAAAAGCGCACAAACAAGTGACACAGGTGGGAAGGACGGCTGCAGGTATTGTGTGAGATGCCAGTCCTTTTTCTCACGTAGATTATCAGGGTCAGAACATACAACAAGGGTAAATATTTAACCGAAAAGTCTTGATAGTTAACTTCAAGCTAACAAGGAACAGTCGCTTGGTTTAACAGGCTGGAGAACAGAGCTGGCATTGTGCAATGACTACCCTGCACGGGGAACCCAGGTAAGGAGGGCAACTTCAACTTCTGAATGACTGGGATTGGCACGGGGGGTCAGAGGCAGCGGAGATGGTGCTGGTTTCCTATAGTATGTTATGATCGCGGGGGGGGGGGGGGGGGGGGGATATTATAGTATAGCCATTCTCTAATGCCGGAATTTCGGCCAGCAAAAGACAGATGAGGGCTTTTCACCAGAAAATGCGACCGTGTGTGGGCTCCATCGGAATTTTGCTGGCCGAATTCCCACCAGCAAAAATTTGAGAGCATGTTCTCAATTTTTCCGATCGTCTGTAGCAATTCCGACACGCAAAATTCCTACGCATGCTAGGAAACAATTTGACGCATGCTCGGAAGCATTGAACTTGATTTTTTCTTGGCTCGTCGCAGTGTTGTACGTCACCGGCGTTCTTGGCGGTCGGAATTTGGTGTGACCGTGTGTAGGCAAGACAGCTTGAGCGGAATTCCTTCGGAATTCCATTGGGAAAACCATCAGAGCTTTTTCCGACAAGAATTCCGATCGCGTGTACGCGGCATACCAGGTTTTCATGGAACCCAAAGGTTCCTACAGGGGTTTTTAGGTGCTGCTTGAGCTGTGGCTGATTGACCTTCCATTTGGTGGTACCTGGATAGTTCCACAACTGACATAACACTTATGTTTTTAATTATCCAAAGGTAGGATTCTAACAACCACATTGAAGGGGGGGGGGGGGGGGGTATGGAGCATTGACCAAGGGGTGGGCAGGAGATGCAGCCGCCCTGGGCACAGCGGAGCAAGAATGCCAGGAAAATGGACATATGGCCATTCTATGGTATGCATCAATAGTGGGGGGGATGGGGTACAGTTCCACATCCTTGACCTAGGATCTGGACAGATCTGGACAGATATTACCCCCCCCCCCCAATGGATTTAGTAAGGGCTCCCTGAGATTTGATCATTATTTTAGGGGTTCCTCTGGGTATAACGGTTGAGAAAGGTTGCTAAAGTAGGTTATGATGATGGGATCTTCAAGGGGTGCTTAATCCATGGACCTTCAGCTGTTGCGGAACTACAAGTCCCACGAGGCATTGCAAGGCTGACAGTTACATGACTCCCAGAGGCACGATGGGGCTTGTAGTTCCGATACAGCTGGAGGGCCACCAGTTTGAGACCCCTGCCCTAGACTGTTTTTAGGAGCCAGAGGAGTGGAAGCTGCGGTTGCACTAATGGGAGGAGAACCCGGGACTCAAATCAGCTGCCCTTTCGGGGACTTGTAGTTCCGCAACAGCTGGAGGGGCCACAGGTTGAGCACCCCATGGGACACTCTATAGTATGTCATATATGAAGGCTTATAATATTTGCTTGAAGTTCTGAGTACATAGAGGCTCATCGAATATCGGGAATCGCTTGTATTCTCTCCCTTAATATTCATTAAACACAATATGATTTGCTCCACCTACAGTCCTTCATGTTGTGATGTGTTTTTTAGACATATCCCAAATTTGATGTTCTTTTTTATGCTTTTCTTTGTGAATTTTTTTTTTTGTTCTCTTTGGAATACGGAATGCAATAACAAGATGCAAAGGTCACTCCTGATTCAGTCGTAGTTTTACACTGATGTTGTTCAGCGTTTTCATTGCACGTCGTCTTTTTTTTTTTTGATTGTCTATGGATTTATAAACAGTGAAGCTTCTATTGCTGATCGATTGGTGAAGGATTTTTGAAAACTCCAGTCATGTGTTACACTGATCTCCAATTCTTGTAGAGTCCTAACGTCTTAAAATGTATCTAAATACAAAACCAGAAATGTCATATATTGCAGCTTACTAGGCCACTCAGTGCCCATCAGTGCTGCCTATTAGTGCCCATCAGTGCTGCCTATCAGTGCCCATCAGTGCTGCCTATTAGTGCCCATCAGTGCTGCCTATCAGTGCCCATCAGTGCTGCCTATCAGTGCCCATCAGTGCTGCCTATCAGTGCCCATCAGTGCTGCCTATTAGTGTCCATCAGTGCTGCCAATCAGTTCCTCCTATCAGTGTCACCTATCAGTGCCCATCAGTGTCTTCCATCAGTGCTGCCTATTAGTGCCCATCAGTGCTGCCAATCAGTTACTCCTATCAGTGTCGCCTATCAGTGCCCATCAGTGTCACCCATCAGTGCTGCTTATTAGTGCCGCCCATCAGTGCTGCCTATTAGTGTCCATCAGTGCTGCCAATCAGTTCCTCCTATCAGTGTCGCCTAGCAGTGCCCATCAGTGCCCATCAGTGCTGCCTATTAGTGCCCATCAGTGCTGCCAATCAGTTCCTCTTATCAGTGTCGCCTATTAGTGCCCATCAGTGCTGCCTATTAGTGCCCATCAGTGCTGCCAATCAGTTCCTCTTATCAGTGTCGCCTATCAGTGCCCATCAGTGTCACCCATCAGTGCCCATCAGTGCTGCCTATCAGTGCCCATCAGTGCTGCCTATTAGTGTCCATCAGTGCTGCCAATTAGTTCCTCCTATCAGTGTCACCCATCAGTGCCCATCAGTGCTGCCTATCAGTGCCCATCAGTGTCGCCTACCAGTGCTGCCTATCAGTGCCCATCAGTGCTGCCTATTAGTGACGTTATGACGTCACGTCCAGGCTGGCAGAAGTAAACATTTCCGGGAACGTAGCTTGAAGACCGGTTATTAATTTTTTTGATCTCGGCCTTTCTAGCCTGTAGGAGAGACTCTTATACCCCCCCACATCTCTCCATAAAGAGGACCTGTCACGCACTATTCCTATTACAAGGAATGTTTACATTCCAGGGCTGAAGTGGCAGGCGGGGCCAAAAGGTTAAGACCCCTTTAACACTGGGGCGTTTTTCAGGCGTTTTTCAGGCGCTTTAGCGTTAAAAAAAGCGCCTGTAAAGCACTAGAAAGAAGCCTCATCTGCAATCCTAATGTGAAATCCCAAGTGCTTTAAGAGCCCTTTAACACTGCCAGCACCCGAAAAACGCTCGTAAAGTGCCGCTTAAACTAGCAGCGCTTTACCAGCGTTTTTTGAGCGCTCGTGGGGCACTTTTAACCCCTGATAGTGGCCAAATAAAGGGTTAAAAGTGCCCACAAAGCGCAGCTGCCAAAAGCGTTTTGCAGGCGCTTTTCAGGCATTTTGCAGGCGCTTCCCATTGATTTCAATGGGAAGGGGCGCTTTAGGAGCGATTGTATTCGCCTCTCCAAAAGCGCTGCAAAGAAGCTGCTTGCAGGATATTTTTTGACGCCCCGCCTGCCCGAGTGCTTTCACATTGGGATTGCAGTTGCGGCTTCTTTCAGTCGCTTTACAGGCGCTTTTTTAACGCTAAAGCGCCTGAAAAACGCCATAGTGTGAAAGGGGTCTCAGTGTGAAAGCACTCAGGCTTTCACATTGGGATTGCAGATGAGGCTTCTTTCAGGCGCTTTACAGGCGCTTTTTTTAAGCGCCTGAAAAACGCCTGAAAAGCGCCCCAGTGTGAAAGGGGTCTTAAGGCTTTCAAAAGGATCTCAATCAGGGAAAGATACAGACCGATCTCTCCTTTTACGGGCATGGAGCAGTGAAGCAGCATCCGGCGATCAGTAAATCGATCGCTTCCCTATTTATAAACACCCTCCTTTGGATTTTGCTGATAGGAAGCTACAATGTATAAACAATTCTATTTTTAGCCGGTCTGTGAATCGGACTGACTGAGACATGTGTGTGATATCCGTCTGCTGCCGTGTGATAAATATTGACTTTGGACAACAAGGTGAATGTTGCTGCGTGGCGCAGTTTTTAATCGGCTGTTGGCCGCGCCGGAGTTCCTCTGCAAACAGTCCCACCGAGACGATGAGGTCCGGACTATCGGGGGGACAGCAGGTCTGATGGAGCCGGCATAGTATGTTATCATAGCTGACCATTGTCTGATATTGTTGGCTCATCAGAAGGACGGAACAGGCTTTATGGACACACAGAGAGTTTGGAAATGCTTTGTATTCTAGAGGTGATATGTCCGGGATCAATATAAAGATTTATTACGCCGGTTCATTGATTAATGTCAGGTAAAGAAATCCATGCGCCGCACATCAAATGGCAGACCAGTAGACATGTGCACAATAGAAAAATTTATTTATTTTCGTTTCTGTTCGTTTCCGTTGATTCGTAACGATTCGTAAATTCGTAAGTCGTCGGTGTTCGTATTCATAACGATTCGTATTTTCGTAAGAGTTATTTTTTCGTTGATTTGTTTTTACGTTTATTCGAAATTCGGACGCATTTGTATTTTCGTACTTGATTTATTCGTACTTTCGTAACATTGTTTTCGTAGATTCGTAATCGGAGCATAATTCATAATTTTATGTAATGTGTTTGTTTTTTTTACATTTTAAGAGACACGGAAAATTACGAATCGAAAAAAAAAGTTACGAATGTACGAATTTTTTCGTTCAAATCCATTCGAAGCACGTTAAGCAGCGCCATTGTAAAGCCCCATACACACGGTCGGACAATCCGCGGACCAGGTCCGTCGGATCATGTCCGTCGTACTTTGTCCGATGTTGGTTTTGCGTACACACGGTCGGACAAAGTTGTCGGAAAATCCGATCATTCTGAACGTGGTGACGTTTGTTGCGTACGACGGGACTACGTAGAGGCTAGTAGCCAATAGCTTTGGTCTTGTAATGTGATCTGAGCATGCGTAGCACTTTGTCCGGTCGGACAACCGTACACACGATCGGGTTTGGTGTGATCGGACCGGGTTGACGGCAAATCTTTCCAGCAGGAGATAAGACTTTGTCCGTCGGACAAACCGACCAACACTGTCCGATGGTGCATACACACGGTCTGATTTTTCAACAACATTGTCCGATCGGACAGAATCCATGAAAAAGTCCGACCGTGTGTATGGGGCTTAAGAGACACGGAAAATTATGAATCGAAAAAAAAAGTTACGAATGTACGAATTTTTTCGTGCAATCCATTCGAAGCACGTTAAGCAGCGCCATTGTAAGAGACACGGAAAATTACGAATCGAAAAAAAAAAAAAAGTTACGAATGTACGAATTTTTTTGCTCAATCCATTCGAAGCACGTTAAGCAGCGCCATTGTAAGGGACACGGAAAATTACCAATTCAACAAAAAAAAAAAGTTACGAATGTGCGAATTTTTTCGTTCATTTTGATTTTCGTTGTTCCTGTTTTCGTTTTTCGGATTTTCTTCTTTCGTAGTTTCGTTGTTTCTAATTTGGTTATTTCGGATTTTCGTTGTTTTTCATATTCGTTCGATTCGAACATTCGTTATTCGTTAAAATTTTTAGCGAATCATTCGTTCATTCATACGATAATGAATGAACGAATATAACAAATTTTAACGGAAAACGAAAAAAAAAAAAACGAAACGAATTGCACATGTCTACAGACCAGTAGAGAGGTGAATGGCAGTCTCAGCCTGGGCTCCAACCAACGTGTTTCGTCCCGCCCATCGGAGCTTAACCACTTGCCGACCAGCCACCGTCATTATACTGCAGCAGGTCGGCTTGTACCTGCAAATCACCGTAGCTGTACGTCGGTCCCTTACACAGCTATAGCAGGCGCGCCCGCTGCACGGCAGGGGGGTAGCTGATGCACGTGGCCGACAGCCGCGATGTCCGCCAGCCACCCGTGATCGTTCAACAGAGAGCCAAAACGGGGATCTGTCAATGTAAACAAACTGATCCCTGTTCTGACAGGGAAGTAGAGAGAGATCATGTGTTCCTAGTGATTAGGAACAGTGATCTCTCCCCTCCTCCAGTGAGTCCCCTCCGAACTACAGTTAGAAACACCTCCCTATGGAACACACTTAACCCCTTGAGCGCCCCCTAGTGTTAACCCCTTCCCTGCCAGTGACATTTATACAGTAATTAGTGCATTTTTATAGCACTGATCGCTGTTCTCAAGAGCTTGAGCTTCAACAGATTGAACAACTGTCTAAAAATATAAACAGTGACATTTATATAGTAATCGGTGCATTTTTATAGCACTGATCGCTGTATAAATCTCACTGGGCCCAAAAAAGTGTCAAAAGTGTCCGATCTGTCCGCTGCAATGTCGCAGTCCCGCTAAAAATCGCTGATCACCGCCATTACTAGTAAAAAAAAAAAAAATAATAATAATAAAAATACAATAAATCTATCCCCTATTTTGTAGACGCTATAACTTTTGCGCAAACCAATCAATATACGCGTATTGCGCTTTTGTTTACCAAAAATTTGTAGAATTCTCCAAATTGTTGGTCTTTTTTTGTTTTTAGCGCAAAAAATAAAAACGGCGGAGGTGATAAAATTAGGGTCGCCACCTTTTCTTCAAGTCAAACCCGAACACTTTAGCGGCGCACAGCAATTTTTTTTTTTTTATTGTATAAACTATACATATATTTTGCTATTAAAATAACATTTCTAATCATATGAAGTTAATAACAAGAGTCCCCCTTTATATCAGAGTCCACAGAGTTCCCCTTTCACTTTTGAACTCGCAGAGTTCCCTTTCACTGTAAGGGGGGACTCTGCAGACTCCAATGTACAGGACAGCTCTGGGGACTCTGACATAAGGGATGCTCTGGAAACACTGATTTAATGGGGAACACTGAGAACTCTGATGTACGGAGAAGACTCTGATGTAAGGGGAAACACTGTGACGTCTGGTGTAAAGGGGAACTCTGATGTAAGGGGTGCTCTGAGAACCCTGATTTACCTTAGTGTACTTACTCAGAGGCAGGAGAGAGAAGGGGATGGGACTTCAGTCACAGACAGGGATGGATGGTGAGCTCACTCACCCCTTGGCAGTCAGCCCCTCTCATCTAGATGTATCCGAGGTTGCTGGACTTCAAATTTCCATCCCCCAACTTTCCTTTTCTAAAGGCACAGCACTGGGGATTGTAGT
Source organism: Lithobates sylvaticus (assembly GCA_028564925.1). NCBI lineage: Eukaryota > Metazoa > Chordata > Amphibia > Anura > Ranidae > Lithobates > Lithobates sylvaticus. The sequence continues at coordinate 191,702,743 of CM053037.1, read as the reverse complement.
GTGGGGCAGGCACAGAGGGGTAGGGATGGGAGGAAGAGGTGCAGAGCGAGCCCTCTCTCCTCACCCGTCTGTGTGTGTGTTTGGGGGGGGTGGGGGATTGTTAGTGTTGGCTTTGGGCAGTGTGAAGGAGGGTAACAGACGCTCTCAGCTTAGACAACTGCAGCCAGCAATCCTGCTGGGAAGCCATAGTCCATTCTTAAAAATTTGTGTCCGGGTTTCAGGCAGTTCGAAACCCGGACGCATGATTCCAAATCCAAACTGTCCGGGTGAATCCTGGACAGGTGGCAACCCTAGATAAAATACCTCCAAAAGAAATCTCTATTTGTGGGGAAAAAAAGGACATCATTTTTTTTTGTGTGAAGCGTGTAGCGCGACAGCGCAATTGTCAGTTAAAATGATGCAGTGCCGTATCGCAAAAAATGGCCTGGTCATTAAGGGGGTAAGTCCATCCGGGGCTGAAGTGGTTAATCATGGGGATAGGAATTCTGAGCAAGAGGGGGGGGGGTTAACCACTTCCAGGCCAAAAATGCGCATGCAGAAAAGAATCTGGAACGCATCCGGACTGCGTTTCTATGATGTGAACTGGCCCTTAGAAAAAAGAGGGGGGGGGGGAGCACGGGACGGCATCAAAAACGCACAAAAACGCACAAAAAATGCATTAAAATTGCGCATGCAGGTAAAGCATCTGGAACTGCGTTTCTGTGGTGTGAACTCTCCCTCATCTGTTTGAGAGGCGAATTTTAGTTCCCAGGTGATTTTCGACCTTTGTAGCGAGGGTCAATCAGCCAGGTGGGAGCGCATTTTTTGGGGGATTTGGTGGAGGATTTGTGTCACTTATCTGCAGCACGTTTTTTTTATTTTTTTATTTCCTGCACTGATTAATCTTTGGACTTTTGGGGACTTTTTGGAATTCGATCACCGTTGGTTTTTATTAGGATTCTTATGTTCAGCAGTGGATACAGAAAGAAGGTTTATGGGAGGGACTTTTGGAAAGACTCCACTATGACAAATATATATATAAATAATATTTTTTTATTTTATTTTAATTTTTCTTTTTCATTTTAACCACTTTCAGACCGGACCATTTGGCTGCCCAAAGACCAGAGCACTTTTTGCGATTCGGCACTGCGTCGCTTTAACTAACAATTGCGCGGTCGTGCGACGTGGCTCCCAAACAAAATTGACGTCCTTTTTCCCCCACAAATAGAGCTTTCTTTTGGTGGTATTTGATCACCTCTCCGGTTTTAAATTTTTTTTGCGCTATAAAACAAAAAAAGAGCGACAATTTTGAAAAAAAAACACAATTTTGCTACAATAAATATCCCCCAAAAATGTATAAAAATATATTTTTCCTCAGTTTAGGCCGATACGTATTCTTCTACATATTGTTGGTAAAAAAAATTGCAATACGCGATTGTAGATTGGTTTGCGCAAAAGTTATAGCATCTACAAAATAGGGGATAGTTTTATGGCATTTTTATTATTATTATTTTTTTTACTAGTAACGGCAGCGATCTGCGATTTTTATCATGACTGCGACATTATGGAGGACACATCGGACATTTTTGACACATTTTTGGGACCATTGTCAATTATACAGCAATCAGTGCTATACAAAGGCACTGATTCCTGTGTAAATGACACTGGCAGTGAAGGGGTTAACCACTAGGGGGCAGTGTAGGGGTTAAGTGTGTCCTAGGGGCGTGTTTCTAACTGTGGGAGGGGGCGTGGCTGTGTGTGACACGTCACTGATCTCTGCTCCCGCTCACAGGGAGCAGGGACCAGTCACACTGTCACTAGGCAGAATAGGGACATGCTTGTTTACATTAGCATCCCCCCATTCTTCCTCCCCGTGAGACAATCGCTGGTATCCCCGCGGCGATCGTGTCCGCGGGACCCGCGATCCGACTCATGGAGGTCCCGGCAGCATGCGCGCGATGGCACGGCAGCAAATTTAAAGGGACATACCTGTACGCCCATTTGCCTGTCCGTGCCATTCTGCTGATGTACATCTGCGTGCGCCGGGCGGGAAGTGGTTAAATACAATCTTAAGACACTAATAAAATACATGCTAAATTTTACAGAGGAGGACTTTCTTTGTGCAAGAAAAAAAGCTCTAGATCCCCTAAAAGATTGTGGGTATCCCTACGCGTTTCGACTCAAGGGTCTTCGTTCTGGGGAATTCTCAAGAGCAACAGATTGAACAACTGTCTAAAAATATAAACAGTGATAAAATGTCATAAACATATATGAATGTGCAATAAAAAACAGTATATAAGAAAATGTATCAAGTAAGGCCACTGACTACATATGGCAGAGATCACGCGCATGCGAGAGCGCCGGATCCCTCCAAAGCCTCGGAGGGCATTCAGATAAGAAGTTTTGATTTATGTTCAACACTGATTTGTAACAAATACACTCATCTTGCAACATTGATGTTTTGTTGTTGACAGTAATTACATTGTGAGCGATCCGCAGTGACATTTATGTTTACTTTACAGTATTGACACTTTGTTTTATATTTGTTGCTATATATATAACTTTCATAGAACTGTTTGTATATTTGCAACATTTGTGCAGCTGTTTATATATTTTCACTGTGGAGCAATTCATATCTTTTTTATACTACATTTTTTTTTTTTTTGGTTTTGGTTTTAATACCGCTTTAATGTATTAGGGTGCATTAACCACTTGACCTCCAGAAGATTTACCAAACCCCCCCCCCCCCGTTCTTGAGCAGACCGTTTTTTTTGCGATATGGCACTGGGTTACTTTAACCACTTCTGTACCAGCCGCCGCAGTTTTAGACCCCTTTTTACACTGGGGCGTTTTTCAGGCGTTTTACCATTAAAAAAAAGCGCGTGTAAAGCGCCCGAAAGAAGCCGCAACTGCAATTCCAATGTGAAAGCCCGAGTGCTCTCACACTGAGATCCCTTTCACACTATGGCGTTTCTCAGGCGTTTGAACAGCCGTTCAGAAACGAACTGAAAAGTGCGAAATGAAACGCGCGAAATGAAAAGCACGAATCAACACTCACCAAACTTCTACTAACACAAAATTAGCAGAAGGAGCCCAAAGGGTGGCGCTAAAAGGAGCTGAAAAACCACGTAGTACGTCACTACGTTCGTGTTTGTTGGCCGACAAGTCCTTGCCGTTTGTCTGCAAGACAAAATCCAGGCACGCGCCTTCGGACAAAAGTCTGAGGTTTTGTCTGCGGAAAATCCGATCGTGTGCACGAGGCTTAAGACCCCTTTCACACGGGGCGGATCCGCTCAGTGGTCTTCGTTAGCTCAATGGGGGGGGGGGGGGGGGGAATCGCTGTATTGATCTCCACTGAACCGGCGGATGACAGGTCCATCTCTGCTCACTGAGGGGGGTGGGACCTGTCCGTAGACATGTGCAATTCGTTTAGTTACGCATTCGTTATTCGTCAAAATTCGTTATATTCGTTCATTCGTATCGTACGAATGATTTAGTAAAAATTTTAACGAATTATCGAATCGAACGAATATGAAAAACAACGAAAATATGAAATAATTAAATTAGAAACAACGAAACTACGAATGAATGAAAATCCGAAAACAAAAACAGAAACAACGAAAATAGCGAACAAAGATTCAAAAATAACGAAAATCAAAATGAACGAAAAAATTCGTACATTCGCAACTTTTTTTTTTTGTTTGATGATTCGTAATTTTCCGTGTCTCTTACAATGGCGCTGCTTAACGTGCTTCGAATGGATTCGTAAGTTCGTTACTTTTTTTTTTGTTAGTTGATAAACGTGGTTGGGTCGGAGGCTCTGTGTGTTTTGGTGGATTTTTGAGTTAAGTTCTGACTTGTGACAGAGAAATTCTTTGTTTCTTAAACATGTAAATAGCATACACATTACATAAAATTATGAATTATGCTCCGATTACGAATCTACGAAAAACAATGTTACGAAAGTACAAATAAATCAATCTTACGAAAGTACGAATGTAACTAAATCTACGAAAATACGAATGCGTCCGAATACAAAATATAACGAAAATACGAATTTCGAATAAACGAAAATTAGACTAACGGAAAAACGAATCAACGAAAAAATAACTCTTACGAAAATACGAACGAGTCCGAATACGAACACCGACGACTTACGAAATTACGAATCGTTGCGAATCAACGGAAACGAACAGAAACGAAACGAAACTAAACGAATTTGTCTATTGTGCACATGTCTACCTGTCAGAACCCCACTGATTTCTATGGAGAGATCGGACGAATACGGACAGCATGTCCGTTTTCATCAGCGGATCGGACAGCAGACGGGTGTCAGGGGAGTCAACGGGTGACCCGCCCGGATCCGCCTGAAAAACGGACAGGTGGACCCGAGTGGGCTTATCGTGTGAAAGGGGACCTTATGGTAGGAGAAAAGGGTGAAAGTTTGGGCATTCCTCTCAGATTTCAGTTTTAACCACTTTCCGACCGGCGCACGACGATGTACGTCCCTTTTTTGAAGAGGGATATCTCGGTAACGGCGGCAGCTGCTGCCACAACCGAGGTATCCATCTCTTCAGGCGCCGGTCGGCTGTCCGATAATGGTGGTCATCGCGGCGGATGCGCCGCGAGATCACCGTTATCGGCGGCGGGAGAGGTGCCCCCCCCTCCCGCCGCTCTCCCGCGCCTTCCACCACTTACCGGAACCGGCGGAGGCGATCGGGTCCGTTCCCCTCCTGTGTCTAGAGATGAGTGACGCTAAGATGGCCGCCACTCATCTCTATACCATAGGAGGGCGGAAGCGACGTCGAAAACGTCACTTCCGCCCATACCTCTTAAAGAGGAATTTTCAAATGTCATTTTTTTAAATGACATTTTTTTTTTTCTCTCCATTGAAGTCCAAATATGAGATCTGAGGACTTTTTGACCCCAGATCTCATATTTAAGAGGACCTGTCATGCTTTTTTCTATTACAAGGAATGTTTACATTCCTTGTAATAGGAATAAAAGTGAGCCAATTAATTTTTTTTTAAAAAACTGTGTAAAAATAAATAAAATCAAGAAAAATAAATAAGAAAAACAAAAAATTTTTTTTTTAAAGCGCCCCGTCCCGACGAGCTCGTGCGCAGAAGCGAACGCATACGTGAGTAGCGCCCGCATATGAAAACGGTGGTCAAACCACACATGTGAGGTATCGCCGCGATCGGTAAAGCGAGAGCAATAATTATAGCCATAGACCTCCTCTGTAACGCAAAATATGCAACCTGTAGAATTTTTTAAACGTCGCCTATGGAGATTTTTGAGGGTAAAAGTTTGATGCCATTCCACGAGCGGGCGCAATTTTGAAGCGTGACATGTTAGGTATCAATTTACTCGGCGTAACATTATCTTTCACAATATATAAAAAAATTGGACTAACTTTACTATTGTCTTATTTTTTTATTCAAAAAAGTGAATTTTTTCCAAAAAATTTGCGCTTGCAAGACCGCTGCGCAAATACGGTGTGAAAAAAAGTATTGCAACGACCGCCATTTTATTCTCTAGGGTGTTAGAAAAAAAAAACAATATATAATGTTTGGGGGTTCTAAGTTTTTTTCTAGCAAAAAAAACTGTTTTAAACATGTAAACACCTAAAATCCAAAACGAGGCTGGTCTTAAAGTGGTTAAAGCAACACCCGTCGAAGTCCTCTAATTGTTGGTTCTCCGGTTGCATTCTTTGACTGAAAAGAAACTCTCATTGTTCCCGGCAAACAAGTTTTACAATCGGAGGCGGCGCTGGGCTGAGGACAAATATTTGCTTCTGTTGTCTTCCATGCCTGTGTACATTCCAGATCAGTCCGCCCTCCCTACCTGCCGCAGGTGTTCAGTGTCATAGAGTGGAAGAAAAACCACCCGGAAGAAGTGAGAGTGGTGATGGCCAAATTGCTGAAAATGGACATGAATGGGGAGGAATCGAGGAATGGGGGGGGGTCCACTGGTGACTACAGAAGATGAAGGCTCGCTGGTCGGTCGGGTGTCCTAATGGAGCGTCTCACCACCAGGTGCACTAAGGTGGGTTACATCTCTTATGGGGAAATCCTGAGAGGACTCCTTCTGAGAAGTCTGAGATCAGAACTGTCTGTGAGGCTCCGTGGCTATTGGTTGGTGGGTAAATGTTTGAAGCTCATTGGTGGATGTTGGTTGTCCACTTTGGACTCGGAGGCCTCCCCCCTACTCATTTCTTTATTTCTCTCTCTCTCAATGTAGATCTTCCCTCACTTCCTGTTTGGTCAAATGTTGTCAGCATGGATGGGAAGTGAGGGGAAATCTCCGTAACGAGGCCACAGATAGCAGTAAAACCTCAAAAACTCAATCCAAAACGATGTAAAAAAAAAAAAGTTCTGGGCGTACCTAAACTTTAACCCCTTCCCACCTAAAGGTAAAACAAATGGAAATGCCTGAGCTCAATTTTGCAACTTTGACATTTGTTAGTTAATCTGTACATTTCATCACAACTACTTCGTGCCTCCAGGTGGATTATACCGCGTTTTTTTCAGGACAAATTGGGCTTTCATATGGTAGTAAATAGTTATTTTTATTTATTATTATCAAAGGAAAACCGGCCCAAAATATTAAAAGAAAAAAGATTATTTTATTTTTATTTTTTATTTAGGTGTATATTTCTTGTTATTACCATAACCTACCACCAAAGAACAACCAAAATAAATTCTCCTGCTCCCGACATTTTACCCCCTTCATGATCAGGGCATTTTTTCCTATTCAGACCCGCGTTACTTTAACTGGTAATTGCGCGGTCATGCAACGCTGTACTCAAATGACATTTATACACACACACACACATTATATATATATATTTACACACATAATACACACACACGCAAACACATATATAAACACACGCATCAATAGTTTCAAAAAACGTAGCACCTGAACGACTGCAACATACAGGGATATACAATGTAATACTGACATATAACCACACACATATATATATATATATAAATAAAAACATATACACACACACATATACTGTATATATAAGCACACACACATATATATATATATATATATATAAATACACACACACTCATAAACACATACACACACATATATAAATGCACATATGCATACACATATAAACACATGCAAACATACATGCACACACACACACACATATAAACATACATATATATAAACACATACACATAATCCACACACACATATATAAACACACACACACACATAATACACACACATAATCCACACACACACACACATATATAAATGCACATATGCATACACATATAAACACATTCATATACACACACACACACATACATGCACACACACACATATAAACACACACATATATATAAAAACACACACACATAATACACACACACACACACACACACATATATATATATATATATATATATATATATATATATATATATATATATACACACACTCATAAACACATACACACACATATATAAATGCACATATGCATACACATATAAACACATGCAAACATACATGCACACACACACATATAAACATACATATATATATAAACACACACACACACACATATATAAACACATACACATAATCCACACACACATATATAAACACACACACACACATAATACACACTAACACATAATCCACACACACATATATAAACACACACACATAATACACACACACACATATATAAACACACATATAATACACACATGCACATATATGAACACACACACACACATAATACATACACACACACATATATAAACACACACATATACTGTATATATAAGCACACAAATATATATAAACACACACACGTATATAAAGTTGGCTGAGGATCGGGAGCTGGGTCTCAGCCCCCCTGCCGCTTCTTCTATCTAGGCATACAGGGGGCTCTGCAGCATGGGCCCAGTAGTGATGGCGACTCCTGCGACCCCTGTAAGTCCGCCCCTCAGCTGATGACAGTTCAGGGTAAAAAGCCAATTATAGCGGCTCTTTACCATATGACCAGCTGTGTGCAATCACAGCTGATCAGGATGTAAACAGGATATGCCGGTTATTGGCATTCCTCTCCTTACGCTGACATCAGTGTCCTGATTATCAGTGCAGCTTCAAAAGTGCCCATCAGTGCTGCCAATCAGGGCCCATCAGTGCTGCCAATCAGTGCCCATCAGTGCTGCCAATCGGTGCCCATCATTGCCTATCAGTGATGCCTATCTGTGCCTATCAGTGCCACCTATAAGTGTCTATCAGTGATGCCTATCAGTGCCCATCAGTGCCGCATATCATTGCAGCCTCATCAGTGCCCATCAGTGCAGTTATCAGTGCACATCAGTTAAGGGGAAAAATTACTTATATACAACATTTTATAACAGAAACTTTTTTTTCCAATATTTTCAGTCTTTTTCCGTTTTTTTTTTCTCTGGGATTGCCTCATATTGCTACATTTCTCATGGCTAAATCGCACTGCATTTGGGGTGCCATTTATCCTTAATGAGCGTTTTGCCATTTTAGCGCAATTTGGAATCACGGGCAAGTTTGCTAGGGTGTGACTGGGGCCTTAATTTGACAATCGCACAAATATCTGAAAACCAAAAAAGCCCATAACGTCCGTTATTGCGTACAACGCTGGCCGCTGCCAGTCCATGTGTCCGTTCTCCAGCCCGCATTTCTAAAGCACCAACGGTTTGCGCGCCGCTATATTTTTCCAATTGTGAAGTTACGTTATATAAAGCACGATCCGCCTGTGCCTCTTCGCCGCGATTCCGGCTCCGCGTGCCAACAAATTAAATCACTTGAAACGGACGCTGAAACCGGTCACTGCAAACACTGGAAAACGCGCGGCAGATTACCGAGCACCGCAAATCTCTTTCATGTCTGTGGTTGGAGATATTTCCATTGCCCTGGAAGGGGTCCAAGCCGGATAGCTGGGTGTGCAGCCTGATAACATTGGTTATAACATTGTATCTCATGATTTCACATTAAAGGCCACGGAGATACAATGTATTTGGCTGTGTCTTTCTCCATAGGTCACTCTAGGCGGTCACAAAGGTCCCATCAGCCACACTGAGATAAGACCTCCAGATGTTCAAATACGTTCTCCAGATGTTCAAATACGTTCTTTCTTCTATTTTCAGAGGTTTGTGTGACAACGCCGGCATGCAGACCGGTCTCTGTTTTAAGTAGCAGATAAAGAAATCTCTGTAAAGGAAATATTGGCCAAAAAACACAGAAGCCTCATGTAGGAGAGCTGGTTGGAGACATTGTCCACCAGGACGGCCTGCATGGACATGGAGCATTATCCGGTACCCCCACCATGCTTTCTAAGGGAGTCATTGACACCCCCGACAGCACCGAGACCTTCCAGCATGCAGGTTCAGTTCTGCTCTTTGTGTGAATTGTGGTGGTCCTCCATCAGCCCACCTAATGACTAAACTTAAATCTAAACTCCAGAATAATAAATCCACTGGGCATGTGTGTTCTTCTTGAATCTTGGTGAGCTTTGTGTATTTCTTCCAGATCGGTGCAGTAATCCAGTGTGAGACTTCCTGTAATAAAGACCGCCCATTCAAGAGGACAAGATCCCAAACTCCAAACAGACCCAACAGTCATGTAAGTTGAAGCAGTCTAAGCCTAACTCCGTCCAGGCCCCTTCACCGATGCGTTTCGTCCCGCCCCCAGGGCTTAGTCATGACCATCGGGTCTGTTTGAAACAATTGGGATCTTTCCCTCTTGTCTGATCACATAGAGCTATGAGGAACACTTTAGATCGAGCCAGCGCCTGCAGCAAGAGTCCATCGGTTTTTGGACACAGGAACTGGAGCCATAACCCTTTATTCAGGTTCACAAACACCGCTCACTGCTGCTCCCCCTCCTTGTGCAGGGGGACTGGTCTTGTCTTCGCCACCTCCTGAAGTTTTCTGCAAGCAGCCTGTATTGGGTGGAGTCTGTTGGGCCCCCTCCTACAGTTCTGCTCCCTCTCCTTGTGCAGGGGGACTGGTCTTGTCTCCGCCCCCTCCTGAAGTTTGCTGCAGGCGGCCTACAGTGGGTGGAGTCTGCTTGGCCCCTCCCACAGCTCTTCTCTCTCTCTCTATCTCTCTCGTTGTGCAGGGTCACCAGTCTTGTCTCTGCCCCCTGCTGTAGTTTTCTGCAGGCAGCCTGTATTGGGTGGAGTCTGTTGGGCCCCTCCTACAGTTCTGCTCCCTCTCCTTGTGCAGGGGGGCTGGTCTTGTCTCCGCCCCCTCCTGAAGTTTGCTGCAGGCGGCCTACAGTGGGTGGAGCTTGCCGGGCCCCTCCCACAGCTCCCACAGAGCTTTCGCGGGCGCCCTGGACAGGTAAGTTTCCTTATATTAAAAATCAGTAGCTACAGGATTTGTAGCTGCTCACGTAAAAAACATTTTCACCCAGGTTGGAAACAAATTCCCAAACCTTTCCAGCAGTAGCGGAACTACAAGTCCCATGAGGCATTGCAAGGCTGACAGTTACAAGCATGACTCCCATAGGCAGAGGCATGATGGGACTTGTAGTTCCGCAACAGCTGGAGGGCCGCCAGTTTGACACCCTTTAATATATGATCAGTTTGTAGTTATTTACTTTCTAGATGTAGCCCCCTGATATCTAGGCAGGGTTGCTTGTAAACTTACCTGCCAAGCGATAGTTGCCTTGGCCAAGTGATAGGAGATCAATTGATTCTACCCTAATTCTGGAATTGATGCACTTCTCTCTTCTGTCACTAGATGTCTGGGTATCTGGTGGCATTAGATAAGACAAGGGCGATGCAAGCACAGATGAGGAATGAATGGGGTGTCTCAGTCAATGGGCAGGGATTTTCTTGGGTCCTTTGGCGTGCTGGGTGAGCCTATTTATTTGGGTGAGGTCAGGTTTGGGTTCTGTGCCACCTGGACGGCTGTCTGGGTGGACGTGTGTTGTATTGCCCGGGCTGCTAGGCCAGAGCCTGAGGCCTATCTAGGGCACACCTGGCTACTAGGCTGTCTGAGGGCCTACCCAGAAGCAAGAGAGCAGCGCAGGGTTGGGATTACGGCTTGCAGTCCAACCAAAAGTAACGGTTCTGATGGTTGGAGAACCTGTCGTGGTCGGAGGTAGAGGGGAAGCTGTCGCCACTAAGAGACCATCCACCTTATTACCAGGGACCACAGTAAGTAGCTGAAGCAAACACCAGAGCAGTCTTCCCAACAACCGGGGACAGTGAAGAATCAGGGAATTTCAAGTCAGGTGACGCTTGCAGAGTAGTCTTGTGTGCCAAGCCAGGGAACGCTTGAGTAGGGTTGCCACCTCATCCCTTTAAACCCGAACACATATGAATTACACGGGTTCTGAGGCTAATTTAATGCAGATAAGGCAACAAGTGAGTTTAATTACCACCTTAATCAGCCACAGAACCCGTGTAATTAATATGTGTTCGGGTTTAAAGGGATGAGGTGGCAACTCTACGCTTGAGGAGTATCTGGAGTGCCAAGCTAGGGACCCAGCCAGCGGAGGTGACGCTTGCAGAGCAGTCTTGTGTGTCAAGCCAGGGACCGAGCAGGCCAGTGGGGTGACGCTTGAGGAGTATCTGGAGTGCCAAGCCAGGGACCGAGCAGGCCAGTGGGGTGATGCTTGAGGAGTATCTGGAGTGCCAAGCCAGGGACCGAGCAGGCCAGTGGGGTGTAGGTTTGCCACCTTTTCTTCAAGCCAAATCTGAACAGTTTAGCGGCACAAGGCATGGCACCCCAACCGCGGTGCGATTTTGCATCGATTGTCACCCGACAAATCGCAGCAAAATCACGTAAACAGAATTGTGGGATGCTGGTCACCCAAAAGAAGTTTTGCTTTGCGATTGGGGTGCCATTATCCCCATTCCCTCCTATTACAAATCTTCTTCCCCTACCAGCACACATCCTCCTCCCTGTAATACCCCCATGGCAGCCGACAGGGGGGTATCACGGGGCCCCAGCACACGGGGAGGCCCGGACCGCAGGGGTTCAGAGTGGCGGGCGTGGGGAGCAATTACAGAGGAGGGGGTGCAAATACAGCGGAGGGTGGCAATTACTGAGAAGGGAGGAACAATTACAAAGAAGGGGTTGCAAATACAGAGGAGGGGGGTGCAAAATACACAGGAGGGGGGTGCAAATACACAGGAGGGGGGGCAAACACAGAAGGGTCAAAACATAAGGGAGAGAGAGGCGACAGGCAGCTGCTGGTGCAGAAGTTTTTAATAAACTAAATGCTTAAAAACAAACAGTCCACTGACTCTCCATGTCAGAGCTGTATACATGGGTGTTCGCAGGTAGGGGAAAGGGGGGTCAAGTGCCCCCCCCTGGAATCAGGGATCGGATCTTAAATTTAGCACAGTTTCGTCGCTATTGGGGTGCGGGCAGCCCACACCTGCGTGCCACCCGCCAGTGGGGTGACACCATCAAGGTGCTGTCAAGCCCCCCATCAGTGTAGTGTGACTTTGGCTCTTTTCCCTGCTCAGTCCAGCAGAGAACTCGGCAGCGATGTGACAGAAAAAGGGCGAGCTGCGGGCTGTCAGATGTTTCCCCCACTCGCCCCCCTTTCTCCTGTCAGGGAGAAGAGGCGGCGGCTCTCACCAGGTTCCCTGCCCAGCTTCCTGCTCGCTTCGTTCCTTCCCTATTGGCCATAACTGAGGGCCAATTAAAGGAGACTAGGAGAGGAGAGCATCATGGGACATGTAGTCCCAAAGATTGGCAGCCCCATTTTCCACAGGGAGGAGGCTACAGCTCGATCAAGAGAGAGATTGAGAGACTGCAGCCTGGAAAAAAGCTGAGGGAGAGAGTGCTACAGGATAAAGAAAGAGGCGTGTGCTTGGCGGAAGCCAGAGAGCGCCACGATGCCCAGCGCCACAAGAGAGAGCCACGCTGCCCAGCACCACCAGAGAGTGCCACGCTGCCCAGCACCACCAGAGAGAGAAAGACTGAGCCACTATCAGGGTACAGACATGCCACACTACTGACCAGAGTTGCCCCCGGGGAACCCAGAGTGAGCGATCGTCCAGCCAGAGGGATCACTGCTGTAGTTTTGCTGGGTCTGGTAAGAGGGCCTGTTGGCCATTATCCATTACCTATCCTAGGGACTGTACTATGTCTGCAGTCTCTGACCATGATAATGTGATAATGACATTGTCGAAAAGGGGCGGTGCATGGGTGACCCTAAAATTATGCCCCCCCCCCCCCCTGAAAAAAGTTCTGCGGACGCCCATGGCTGTATATGTCAGTCTGTGACGTCGGCTGTCCCATTCTCCCCTCCGATCCACGCTGCTCTCATCACTGAATCTCTGGAGGAAACAGAGAGCCGTGGGAAATTCATGTGAACTGTCAGCCTCTGATGATGGAGGCGTAATGAAGCCTCCGGAATGCTCTGATTGGTCACAGCATCCCAGGCTGACAGCTCACTGCAGTCTCCCCGCGGCTCTGTGTTATTGGCTTCCTCCAGAGATTCAGTGATGAGAGCAGCGTGGATTGGAGGGGAGAATGGAACAGCCGACTTCACAGACTGACATATACAGCTCTGACATGGAGAGTGAGTGGATTGTTTGTTTTTAAGCATTTAGTTTATTAAAAACGTCCGCACCAGCAGCTGCCTGTCACCTCTCTCTCTCTGTTTTGATTGCTCTGTAATTGTTCCCCCCACCCGCCACTCCGATCCCCCTGCTGTCCGGGTCCCCCTGTGTGCTGGGGCTCGTAAAAAAAGGTCCCATGGTACCCCTGTCAGCTGGAAATGGTGTCCGGGTTTGAGGCAGAGGGCAACCCGGGCACAGCCTCCTAAACCCGTACTGTCCGCGTCAAAACCGGGCAGGTGGCAACCCTAGTGGGGTGACGCTTGAGGAGTGTCTGTGAGTGCCAAGCCAGGGACCCAACAGGGACACGAGGGGTGATGCTTGAGGAGGATACTCAGTGAGATGATTGGAAGAGCTCAGGAGATCCGGTGGTATTGGATCAGCGGGTCTAAGTGATAGACCGGGGGGCTCAGTTGCGTGAAGATCTAAAAAGGAGATTGTGAAGGAAGTGAAAGAGTTCATTACAACCTTTGTAAGAAACTGTTACAAGACTGTTGCCATAGGAGACGGCGGTCCTACACATGTAGATGTGGCGTCCAGCTGGGTGCCTTTCCCTGCATGGCTGTCTACCTATAGAAGTCTCGGAGTCTGCCAAAATAACTTTGCATCTACTTAAGGGTGTCCTGCCCCCAACCCCCTCTCCCACAGTTCTGTTTAAGAGAAAATAAATCTCTTTGCATTCAAGAAGTGTCTGGCGCCCATGAATCTACCTTGCATTACACTCACCATGCCTCTTAACCCACTATACACAGAAGTATGTCAGCTGTCCCTGACTCTGGAGGTCACCATTAGGCCTAGAGAGGTTGGGACTTGGCTACATATATATATATATATATATATATATATATATATATATATATATATATACTTCACTTGCTGGTAATCCTCTCCGATGACGTCTGCCTGATTGAAAACAATCTTCTCTGCAGTCTCTAATAATGTCAGACACCCACAATGCATTGCATAGACGTGTAACCTGCTAACTGTAGAGAAACGTCACCTTTGGGTCTAAGAGTCGGGGACCTTGATGGAAACCGGATGGCTAAATGCACTCCGTGTTATTAATTTTTACCATATGAACCATCCATGTGGTTACAGCATTGCCGTGCTATATATAACCCTTCACTCTGCACGCCTAATGTCTTCCAAATGGTGATGACGCTCGGAGTCACGGACGCCCCATAATAAATAGTAAGGGCCCATTCACAACTCTCTGTCTGCGCCAATGCATGGGGTTTTTTTTTTTTCTTCTTTGCATACAGGTGGCCATTTTTCACTTTTTAAAGAGCCCTAAAAATATATATATATATATATATATATATATATATATATATATATATATCTGAACTAGACATGTGCACTGTGGAAAAATTTGTTCGTTTTCGTTTCATTCGTTTTTTCTTTTTTCATTTTTCGGGTCATTCGTTATGATGGTAATTCGTAAATTCAAAAATTTGTGAATTCGTAAATGAAAAAAAAAAAAAACTAAAATACGAAAGAATAACTAACTAATAATAACTTGACTATTACTAACTATTCGAAAATTCAATAAAATTCGAAAATTCATAAATGATTAAATTATAGGTATTAGAATTTCCTTTCAAATTTGGCTGTTAGTGAGCGTGATGAATACGAATTTATCTGAATTTATCCGAAAAAAAAATTGAATTTGAATTTGAACGAATAGTTCAAAAGTTACGAATTACCCAAAAATAACGAATGCTGCATCTAAACGAATGGAACGGAACTAATTAATTAAAAATAATAATAATAATAATAAAACGTTTTTATTATTATTATTGTTATTTATTATTATTAATTTGTTACGTTCCATTCGTTTAGATACGGCATTGTTATTTCGGATAATTTGTAACTTCGGATAAATTCGTATTCATCCAAATTTGAAAGGAAATTCCAATACTTATAATTTAATAGTTAGTAATGGTTAAGTTATTATTAGTTATTATTTCAGATTTTAGAATTTTCGGATTTTCCAAATTTCGAATTTTTGAATTTTCAAATTTCCAAATTTTTGAATTTCCAAATTTTTGAATTTCCGAATTTTAGAATTTATTAATTTACACATTTTTGAATTTACGAAATTTTTGATTTACGAATTCTCGAATTTACGAATTTTCGTTAAGATACGGCATTTGTTATTTTGCATAATTTGGAACTTCGGATAAATTCGTATTAAATCTTGTTTTAATAGGAGGTGGCTTTTGGGGCTTTAGCCCTGAATCTGGGGCCCATAGCCCCGAGTCTCTGCAGTGGTCCCCAAGGGGAGGGGATGCTCTCTAGGGACCCTGATTTTAAGAGGGAGGCTCTCTGCGGACCCTGATGTAAGTGGGGGGCTCTCTGGGGACCCTGATGTAAGAGGGGGTCTCTGGGGACCCTGATGTAAGGGGGCTCTCTGGGGACCCTGATGTAAGGGGGGCTCTCTGGGGACCCTGATGTAAGGGGGGCTCTTTGGGAACCCTGATGTAAGTGGGGGGCACACACACACACGTATATTACTGTATTACATGTGTATGCTCACCCAAGCGTATGACTTTCTTTACTACGCTGCTATGGGCTCTAGCCCCAGATTTTTTGTAGACCTAGCAATGCCCCTGTCTCCAACAACTGAAGTCATCTGATGAGGAGATCACCTGACCTCCAAGTGTTCCTCAAGTTCTGGACACATGATTTAAAACCCGGACTGTCTGGGTGAATCAATTTTTTATATCTACAATATGTATAATACAAAATGTATACAATGGGGATCAAATTCATCCTGAAATCTTGTATCTCCTGGCGTCGCTAGGGGGGGGGGGCTTTTGGGGCTTTAGCCCATAGCCCCGAGTCTCTGCAGTGGTCCCCAAGGGGAAGGGATGCTCTCTAGGGACCCTGATGTAAGTGGGGGGCTCTCTGGGGACCCTGATTTTAAGAGGGAGGCTCTCTGCGGACCCTGATGTAAGGGGGGCTCTTCTGGGGACCCTGATGTAAGTGGGGGGCTCTCTGGGGACCCTGATGTAAGTGGGGGGCTCTCTGGGAACCCTGATGTAAGTGGGGGGCTCTCTGGGGACCCTGATGTAAGTGGGGGGCTCTCTGGGGACCCTGATGTAAGTGGGGGGCTCTCTGGGGACCTGATGTAAGTGGGGGGCTCTCTGGGAACCCTGATGTAAGTGGGGGGCTCTCTGGGGACCCTGATGTAAGTGGGGGGCTCTCTGGGGGACCCTGATGTAAGTGGGGGGCTCTCTGGGAACCCTGATGTAAGTGGGGGGCTCTCTGGGGACCCTGATGTAAGTGGGGGGGGGGCTCTCTGGGAACCCTGATGTAAGTGGGGGGCTCTCTGGGGACCCTGATGTAAGTGGGGGGCTCTCTGGGAACCCTGATGTAAGTGGGAGGCTCTCTGGGGACCCTGATTTAAGTGGGAGGCTCTCTGGGGACCCTGATTTAAGTGGGGGGCTCTCTGGGAACCCTGATGTAAGTGGGGGCACACACACACGTATATTACTGTATATACTTATGTATGCCCACCCAAGCGTATAACTTTCTTTACTACGCTGCTATGGGCTCTAGCCCCAGATCTTTTGTAGACCCAGCAACGCCCCTGTCTCCAACAACTGAAGTCATCTGATGAGGAGATCACCTGACCTCCAAGTGTTCCTCAAGTTCCTACAAGTGAAATATCTGTCCTCTGTCACCGCTCTGTCAGCTATCTAAAGATCTGGAGCTTACCGGCTCCCTCCAGATCCGATCCGGCCACTCTGATGCTTTCAGAGGTATTTCCTTATCAGCAAATTTATCTAAAATCTCAACTATTTGTCTCAAATGGTGAAAACATTGCGAGCGAAAAACAACCTGCCTGGGAGGTTATTGTGGATTTTAGTTAATTATTGTTACAGTTTATCAACTGATCTTTATGTTGTTATTTCGAGTCTGGATGGGACTCACACTGGATGACAGCTGATTCGCTAAAGTGCTGTGCACCATAAAACAATTGCCGTGTTTTATTTTTCTTTCTCCAAAATGACTCTTTTATCCTTTTTTCATCCTTTTATTACGTCTCAGTACCACTGATCTCTTGCAGCCTCTCTGCAGATCATTTCACCTATGTATTTATCTTTGTGCTTGGAGTAGTTTCACCTTAACCGGTTCCCGACCGCCGAATGTACTTATACGTCGACAGAATGGCGCGGCTGCGCAAATATATATTATTTATCTCTCTGGATTTAAGTTTTTTTAGTGAACCTACCCCCCCCCCCCCCCAAAAATGTAAAATAAATAAAGATTTTACCCAAACTAAGATTTAATCGGACCTTGACAAAACTTCCCCTTTAAACCTTCTAATAATAATGACCAGAGGAGACCCCGGCCTACATGGCGGCGCTGCCTGTGCAGATACATAATTAGAGGGAAGCCTCAGAAGCCTCTTGATCAAAGGCAGAGTAGGGCCAACGCGTTACGTCCAGATTGACTAAAACGCTGCGCAAATATTGTGTGACATAGAAATATCAACGGTCGCCATTTTATTCTCTAGGGTCTCTGCTAAAAAATATATATCAATTTAAATAAAATAAGGCGCTAGCCCAATATATGTTACAAACCCACTTACATTAATATATACCTATACACAATGTGCACAATATAATAAAACCCTTAAAAATATATATATATATAATGTTTTGGGGTTATAAGTAATTTTCTTGCAAAAAATACTGATTGTTACATGTGAACAAAAAGTGCCAGAATGTTAGAAAAGCCCTGGGTCATCATGAACTTTTTTTTTTTTACAGAATTCTGAGTTTGAAAGTCAGAATTCTGAGTTTGAAAGTCAGAATTCTGAGTTTGAAATAATTTTTTAAATAAAATTCTGAGTTTTTGAAAGTCAGAATCCTGAGATCAAAAGTAAGAATTTTGAGTTTCAAAGTCAAGTGGCCATCATAAACATTTTTTTTTTTACAGATTTTTGAGTTTCAAAGTCAGAATTCTGATTTTGAAAGAAAATTTCTACAGAATTCTGAATTTATAAGTCAGAATTCTGAGTTTGAAATAATTTTTTTTATAAAATTCTGAGTTTATAAGTCAGAATTCTAAGATTAAAAGCCAGAATTCTGAGTTTCAAAGTCATGTAGCCATCATAAACATTTCTTTTTTTACAGAATTCGGAGTTTGAAAGTAAGAATTCTGATTTTGATTTTTTTTTTTTTTTACAGAATTATAAGATTAAAAGACAGAATTCTGAGTGTAAAAGTCAAGGGGCCATCATAAACATTTTTTTTTTACAGAATTCTGATTTTGAAATTCTGAATTTGAAACATTTTTTCCTTTACAGAATTCTGAGTTTTAAAGTCAGAATCCTGAGCTCAAAAGTTGGAATTCTGAGTTTCAAAGTCAAGTGGCCATCATAAACATTTATTTTTACAGAATTCCGAGTTTGAAAGTCAGAATTCTGAGTTTGAAATAATTTTTTTAATAAAATTCTGAGTTTGAAAGTCAGAATTCTAAGATTAAAAGCCAGAATTCTGAGTTTAAATGTCAAGGGACCATCATAAACATTTTTTTTTTTTTTTTTTTTTTTACAGAATTCTGAGTTTGAAAAAATGTTTCTTTTACAGAATAATGAGTTTTAAAGTCAGAATCCTGAGATCAAAAGTTGGAATTCTGAGTTTCAAAGTCAAGTGGCCATCATAAACATTTATTTTTTATTTTTACAGAATTCCGAGTTTGAAAGTCAGAATTCTGATTTTGAAAATAAAAATTTATTTTACAGAATTATGAGTTTGAAAGTCAGAATCCTGAGATCAAAAGTAAGAATTTTGAGTTTCATAGTCAAGTGGCCATCATAAACATTTTTTTTTTTACAGATTTCTGAGTTTCAAAGTCAGAATTCTGATTTTGAAAAGAAAATTCTACAGAATTCTGAGTTTATAAGTCAGAATTCTAAGATTAAAAGCCAGAATTCTGAGTTTAAATGTCAAGGGGCCATCATAAACATTTTTTTTTTTTACAGAATTCTGATTTTAAAATTCAGAATTCTGAGTTTGAAAAAATGTTTCTTTTACAGAATAATGAGTTTTAAAGTCAGAATCCTGAGATCAAAAGTTGGAATTCTGAGTTTCAAAGTCAAGTGGCCATCATAAACATTTATTTTTTATTTTTACAGAATTCCGAGTTTGAAAGTCAGAATTCTGATTTGGAAAAAAAAAATTCTTTTACAGAATTCTGAGTTTTAAAGTCAGAATCCTGAGATCAAAAGTCAAAATTCTGAGTTTCAAAGTCAAGTGGCCATCATAAACATTCCTGTTTTTACAAAATTCTGAGTTTGAAAGGCCTGGTCAGCAAGTGTATATATACATATATGTGTGTGTGTATATATATATATATATATATATATATATATATATATATATATATATATATATATATAAATAAATGTAAATATACATATATATACATATATATAATTTATCTGTCTGGATTTAAGTTAAAAATAAAAAATATTTTTTTTTACCCAAACTACGATTTAATCAGATCTTGACAAAACTTCCCCTTTAAACCTTCTAATAATAATGACCAGAGGAGACCCCGGCCTACATGGCGGCGCTGCCTGTGCAGTTACATAATTAGAGGGAAGCCTCAGAAGCCTCTTGATTAAAGGCAGAGAGGGGACAACGCGTTACGTCCAGATTGGTTAAACACTTAAAGGCTTACGTAAAACGCTAAAGATAGACAACTGTGTTAAAAAAAAAAAAAAGTCTCAGGATTTCCTGTGTTGTTTCTGCATTAATATTCACTCAGCAGAAATATTTAAACAAAGTCTGCGCGGCAAGGAATCTCTGCAATGCGTCTGTTCAGCGTGTGCGTAAGAAAGGATGGCGTGCGGGCTGCGTGCACAGAGCAGATGTCTTCACATTACACGGCGGGATGACCTTTTCTGCTCATAGAATACACCGATAATCGCATTACCGCATTCTCAGGGCAGGAGGGACAGTGCGAGGGGGAAACGTGGAAATGTAACAAACCCCGCATTTCCTGTCTCAATGTGTACCAGATTTCCTCGAAAGGAAACTTTCCTAGAAAAGTACAACTGGGGGGGACTGATACATATTAATTCTTTAAAGCAGCCATAATATTATGATCACCCAGCATTACCAGTCGCGGCATGAATTCCTCCAGACCTATGAAGGTATGCTGTGGTTTCTAGCACCAAGCCATCACTAGCAGATCCTTTAAGTCCTGCAAGTTGGGAGGTAATGGGTCCCTCCATGGATCGGACTTGTTTTTCAACATCTAATTGGATTGAGGTCTGGAGAATTTGGAGGACAAGTCAAACTCTTTGTTGTGCTTCTCAAACCATTCTTGAGTTCATCAAACTAGGTCACCTTCTTCCATTGCTCTGTGGTCCAGTTCTGATGCTCACATGTGCATTGCAGGCGTCTTTTGGATGTGGACACAGGTCAGCATGGACACCCTAACCGGTCTGCAGCTTTGCAGCTCCATATACAACAAACTGCAATTCTCTGTGAGCTTTCCCTCCCCACCTCCATCAATGAAGGAAGCTTCCCTCCCCCATCTCCATCAATGAACCTTCTCGCCCCATCTCCATCAATGAGGCTTCCCTCCCCCACCTCTATCAATGAATCTTCCCTCCCCATCTCCATCAATTAGGCTTCCCTCCCCATCTCCATCAATGAGGCTTCCTTCTCCCCCACCTCCATCAATGAACAAAGCTTCCCTCCCCCATCTCCATCAATGAGGCTTCCCTCCCCCATCTCTATCAATGAACCTTCTCTCCCCATCTCCATCCTCCGCACCTCTGTCAATGAGCCTTCCCTCCCCATCTCCATCAATGAGGCTTCCCCCACCCCCATCAATGAGCCCCCCCCATACCACCTCCATCAATGAGCCTTCCCTCCTCACTTCCATCAATGGACCTCCCCCCCCACCTCCATCAATGGGCCTTCTCTCCCCCACCTCCATCAATGAACTTTCCCCCCCACCTCCATCAATGGGCCTTCTCTCCCCACCTCCAAGAAGGAGCATTCCACCCCCATCTCCATCAATGAGCCTTCCCTTCCCACCTCCATCAATGAGCCTTTCCTCCCCACCTCCATCAATGAGCCTTTCCTCCTCACCTCCACCAATGAGCCTTTCCTCCCCCACCTCCATCAATGAGCCTTTCCTCCTCACCTCCACCAATGAGCCTTCCCTCCCCACCTCCATCAATGAGCCTTCCCTCCCCACCTCCATCAATGAGCCTTCCCTCCCCACCTGCATCAATGAGCCTTCTCTCCCCACCGCCATCAATGAGCCTTCTCTCCCCACCTCCATCAATGAGCCTTCTCCCCCCCCACCTCCATCAATGAGCCTTCCCTCCCCACCGCCATCAATGAGCCTTCACTCCCCACCTCCATCATTGAGCCTTCCCTCCCAACCACCATCAATGAGCCTTCCCTCCCCACCTCTATCAATGAGCCTTCCCTCCCCACCTGCATCAATGAGCCTTCTCTCCCCACCTCCATCAATGAGCCTTCTCTCCCCACCTCCATCAATGAGCCTTCCCTCCCCACCGCCATCAATGAGCCTTCTCTCCCCACCTCCATCAATGAGCCTTCTCTCCCCACCTCCATCAATGAGCCTTCCCTCCCCACCGCCATCAATGAGCCTTCACTCCCCACCTCCATCAATGAGCCTTCCCTCCCAACCTCCATCAATGAGCCTTCTTCCCCCACCTCCATCAATGAGCCTTCTCTCCCCACCGCCATCAATGAGCCTTCTCTCCCCACCTCCATCAATGAGCCTTCCCTCCCAACCTCCATCAATGAGCCTTCCCTCCCAACCTCCATCAATGAGCCTTCCCTCCCCACCTCTATCAATGAGCCTTCCCTCCCCACTTGCATCAATGAGCCTTCCCTCCCCACCTCCATCAATGAGCCTTGGCCGTCTGTGACCCTGTCATCAATTGTCCGGTTCTCCATCTTTGGACCACTTTTGGTCAGTCCTGACCACTGCAGACCGGGAACATCCCACAAGAGCTGCAGAGTTCCCCAGTCTATATACCCGCTGTCACCATTATGAGACGTTCCCACTATCCTCGATGGGTTTTTACGTACTGTATTTTTTTTTTTTTTGTATGGCAAATGTTACAGGAGATGGAAGTGACACCCAAAATTCCCAGGAGAACAGAAACAGAGTTGGGATTTCTCACCCCACCTTAAATTTTAAGGACTACACCATACACACTAGGATGGACTTGTCCTTTAAAGGGGTGCAGAATTTCTTTAAGAACCTTCTCTGGTGTCTGGCTCAGTGTGACCCCCAGAATATCTCACTGGCTGTCAGTTGGCTTCAGCCAAATGGTGTCAGTCCATCACCGAATGGAGGACCTTTCCGCATTATCACTTGACGTGGAAACCCCCTTTTCATTATAGAGGAACCCCCCCCCCCCCCTTGTAAATAAAGGCACATGCTCCAGTTATAAAGTAAACCTGGTGGGAATTTCATAGTTCACTGGTTCACTGTAGAGTAGCCCTTTAATTGCTTAGCACGGAGATAAGAGTCACCTAACAGGAGATAAAGGATCTTGCACAACCTTCCTGGGGAAGGCGGAAAAACTGGTTGTTTGTTAAGAATATCTCAGCTGAGCTCAGATCTCACAATGCACAGGACATGCAGAGTGCCATAGAGTACACCGGGGACTAGGCGGGAGTGAGGTGATTAGGGTTAGGAGTGCTGAAATCTACATCATCCTACAGATGGTCCTGACCCCTATCATAAAACAATGACCATCTGAAGAGGGTAGACCTTCAAATACCTTCATTAAGGCTCCGTTCACCTGGAAACGCGCCAAAAAAATGCATGTTACAGCGCCAAAAATTGCTAATGGCATCCCAAAAAAAGTGGCAAGCAAATGTGAGTTTTGCCACATGCAAAACTGCACAACAAATGCATCAAAATGCGCGAGCGTGGCAAAAAGCTCCAGCTCCGTTCACATCTGCACGTTCTGGGAAAGCGCGCAGAAATGTGCCAGAATGCACGGAAGACGCGTGTTGCGCTTCAGGAAACCCGTTAATTGTTAATGGCTCCCCAAACGCAACAAGCAAAGGTGTTTTTTTTTTTGGCCACGCGCAAAACGTGGGGGTGTGGCAAATAGCTCCGGCTCCGTTCACATCTCCGCGTTCTGGGAGAGCGTGCAGAATTGTGGCGGCATTCACAGAAAACCCGTGTCATGCTTCTGGACCCATTAATTGGTAATGGCGCGCCGAAGGCGGCATCGAGGGCGCATTTTTCCGTGCGCAAAAATTCACAACCAATGTGGCAAAGCGCGTTATGAGAATGTGTGCCCTGTAATGCTCAGAAAATGCGTGCTGCGCTTTCAATCCTATTACTTGTTAATGGCACCGTAAAAAAAGACGCGTTTTGCCGTGCACAAAAAAGGCGCAACATTTTTGGCAAGCGTGCAGAAATGCGCCAGCATACACAGAAAATGAAATGGGCTGTGCTTCCGGTCTCATTAATTTTTAATGGCACCCCAAACGCTCCGAGCGAATGTGAGTTTTGGCGAAAAATGCACAACAAACCTGGCAAAATGCGTGGGTGTGGCAAAAAGCCCCGGCTACGTTTACATCTGCGCGTTCTGGGAAAGCCCGCAGAAATGTGCTGGAATGCACAAAAAATGCGTGTCATGCTTCCAGTCCCATTAATTGTTAAAGGCACCCCAAACGCGGCATCAAGGATGACTTTTTTTTTCATGCGTCAAAACGCGTTACTGGAAGGCATTCAGAAATGCCCCGGAAGGCAGAGAAAATGCGTATAGCCCTTTCCGTCTCAATTGTTGTTAATGGCACCCCAAACGCGGCAAGCGAAAGTGCGTTTTGCCGCGTGCAAAAATGTCCAACTAGTGTGGCATAACATGTTCTGGGAAAGCTCGCAGAAAGGCTCCGGAATGCACAGAAAATGCGTGGCAGGCTTCAAGTCCTATTCATTTTTCTTGGCTCCCTAAATGCGGCAAGCAAAGGCATATTTTGCAGCATTCGTTGCGCATTATTGCGTACAGAAAAATCGCAAAAAATGTGCCAATAAGCTCCGGGAGGTGCTTTTCTGTGTTTGTCGTGCGTAGGACAGCCCATGGAATTAAAGGGCCTCCCTACGCTTGTCGCATGAAAAAATAGACAAAAGAAACATCCCCACTGTGAAACATGGTGGTGGCAGCATCATGTGGTGTGGATGCTTTTCTTCAGCAGGGACAGGGAAGCTGGTCAGAGTTGATGGGAAGATGGATGGAGCCAAATACAGGGCAATCTTAGAAGAAAACCTGTTATGCCGCGTACACACGGTCGGAAATTCTGACGGAAAAAGTCTGATCAGATTATGTTGTCGGAAAATCCGATCGTGTGTGGGCTCTAGTTCCGACGGAAAAAGTTTGAGAGCTGGATCTAAAATTTTCCAACAACAAAATCTTTTTCCGATCGTGTGTAGAGAATTCCGACGCACAAAGTGCCACGCATGCTCAGAAGAAATTTGGAGACGAAAGCTATTGGCTACTAGCCCCTACGTAGTCCCGTCGTACGTGGTGTACGTCACCTTGTTTGGAACGATCGGATTTTCCGACAACTTTGTGTGTATGCAAGACAAGCTTCGGCCAAAATCCGTCGGAAAAAAATCAGACGGATTTTGTGGTCGGAATGTCTGACCGTGTGTACGCGGCATTAGAGACTGCAAAAGACTTGAGACCGGGGGGGAGGTTCACCTTCCAGCAGGACAACGACCCGAAACATACAGCCAGAGCTACAATGGAATGGTTTAGATCAAAGCATATTCAAAACTTCTCTCTGGATGCAGGTCTGGGGCAGTTGGGACAGCCGGCATTAATGTTAATTTGTGCCAGTCGGTGCCGATAGTAATGAATTATCAGCAGTATTTCTTAGAAATTACCTTGACTTAATTCCATCCAATATTGCTACCAGGAAATAACCCGCCTGTTTATTTGTTTTCTGATACGGTGATTGTACAGCCCGTGGACTCGCCCTCGTTCCTCTCCTGAACGCTCCTCCTAAATCGGTGTTAAACCCCAAAGGAAAGAATTGTTATATGGCAGCTTACCGATTCTAATGCCGCGTACACGCGGTCGGAATTCTCGTCGGAAAAAGCTCTGACGGTTTTCCCAACGGAATTTCCGCTCAAACTGTCTTGCCTACACGCGGTCACACCAAATTCCGACTGTCAAGAACGCGGTGACGTACAACACACAAGCCGAGTTCAATGCTTCTAAGCATGCGAGTTTCCGAGCACCCTGACTGGTGTGCCCCTATACAGCCCCATACACAACAAACTGCGATACTCTGTGTGTTCTGACACCTTTCTATCAGAACTGGCATTCACTTTTTCACTTTCCCTCACCACCTCCATTGATGAGCCTTCCCTCCCCACCTCCATCAATGAGCCTCCCCCTCCATCAATGAGCCCCCCCACCTCCATCAATGAGCCTCCCCCCCTCCATCAATGAGCCTTCCCTCCCCACCTCCATCAATGAGCCTTCCCTCCCCACCTCCATCAATGAGCCTTCCCTCCCTATCTCCATCAATGAGCCTTCCCACCTCCATCAATGAGCCTTCCCTCCCCATCTCCATCAATGAGCCTCCCCCCACCTCCATCAATGAGCCTTCCCACCTCCATCAATGAACCTTCCCTCCCCACCTCCATCAATGAGCCTTTCCTCCCCACCTCCATTAATGAGCCTTTCCTTCCCACCTCCATCAATGAGCCTTCCCTTCCCCACCTCCATCAATGAGCCTTTCCTCCCCACCTCCATTAATGAGCCTTTCCTTCCCACCTCCATCAATGAGCCTTCCCACTCCCCACCTCCATCAATGAGCCTTTCCTCCCCACCTCCATCAATGAGCCTCCCCCACCTCCATCAATGAGCCTTCCATCCCCCACCTCCATCAAAGATCCTTCCATCCCCACCTCCATCAATGAGCCTTCCTCCCCACCTCCATCAATGAGCCTTCCCTCCCCATCTCCATCAATGAGCCCCCCCACCTCCATCAATGAGCCTCCCCCACCTCCATCAATGAGCCTCCCCCTTTCCATCAATGAGCTCCCCCACCTCCATCAATGACCCTCCCCCCCTCTCCATCAATGAGCCCCCCCACCTCCATCAATGAGCCTCTCCCTCCATCAATGAGCCTTCCCTCTCCACCTCCACCAATGAGCCTTCCCTCCCCACCTCCATCAATGTGCCTTCCCTCCCCACCTCCATCAATGAGCCATCCCTCCCCATCTCCATCAATGAGCCTTCCCCCCCACCTCCATCAATGAGCCTTCCCTCCCCATCTCCATCAATGAGCCTTCTCTCCCCACCTCCATCACTGAGCCTTTCCTTCCCACCTCCATCAATGAGCCTTCCCCTCCCCACCTCCATCAATGAGCCTCCCCCCCACCTCCATCAATTTGCCTTCCATCCCCCACCTCCATCAATGAGCCTTCCCTCCCCCCCTCAATCAATGAGCCTTTCCTCCCAACCTCCATCAATTAACCTTCCATCCCCCACCTCCATCAATTATCCTTCCCTCCCCATTTCCATCAATGAGTTTTCCCTCCCCACCTCAATCAATAAGCCTTTCCTCCCCACCTCCATCAATGAGCCTCCCATCCCCCACCTCCATCAATGATCCTTCCCTCCCCATCTCCATCAATGAGTTTTCCCTCCCCACCTCCATCAATGAGCCTTCCCTCCCCACCTCCACCAATGAGCCTTCCCTCCCCACCTCCATCAATGAGCCTTCCCTCCCCACCTCCACCAATGAGCCTTCCCTCCCCACCTCCATCAATGAGCCTTCCCTCCCCACCTCCATCAATGATTTTTCCCTCCCCACCTATATTAATGAGCCTTCTCTCCCCATCTCCATCAATGTGTTTTCCCTCCCGGCCTAAATTAATGAGCCTTTTCCGCCCATGACCCTGTCACTGGTTGGCCGGTTCTTCTTCCTTGGACTAATTTTAGATTGTAGCCATTGTAAGGAGATATTCAATGTTGTTCACTTTAGCTGTCAGGGATCAGAATAATGGGTGTACAACCTCTGCGGGTCTGTGAAGAATGGAGGGGTACAGAACCCCAATGTGAGAGTATCGGGGATATGTTAGTGGGGGAGGGAATCAGAGAGAAAAAGGGGGACGCTGGTAGTCACACCTATCACGATTAATGTTCCAATATATCTGAAGATCCATCACCCGGGAATGCTTGGTCAGCAGTCGCCTCATGTCCACCGACACAGCGTGCGCCAGCGTTGCCCCAGTCGAACGGAAAAGTAAGACAACCTCAAAATACACAAGAAGAGTCGGAGCCAAGAACGTTTCTCTGGAAAACACGGCGGAGTGGTGGAAACATCTGGACATTTAACACTAGGAAGGAAAAACATTCCATGACTCGGGACAAAACCCAACCTGAGAACAAGCTGGAGGGCCGCATGGCTCCTCTCAGGACTCTCCGTGTGTTTTCAGTAATTAGAGAGGAATGGATGGATTGTGGGGATACTGGGATCAGAACAAGCTGGAGGGCCGCATGGCTCCTCTCAGGATTCTCCGTGTGTTTTCGGTGATTAGAGAGGAATGGATGGATTGTGGGGATACTGGGATCAGCACAAGCTGGAGGGCCGCATGGCTCCTCTCAGGACTCTCCGTGTGTTTTCGGTGATTAGAGAGGAATGGATGGATTGTGGGGATACTGGGATCAGCACAAGCTGGAGGGCCGCATGGCTCCTCTCAGGATCCTCTGTGTGTTTTCGGTAATTAGAGAGGAATGGATGGATTGTTGGATTGTGGGGATACTGGGATCAGAACAAGCTGGAGGGCCGCATGGCTCCTCTCAGGACTCTCCGTGTGTTTTCGGTGATTAGAGAGGAATGGATGGATTGTGGGGATACTGGGATCAGCACAAGCTGGAGGGCCGCATGGCTCCTCTCAGGATCCTCTGTGTGTTTTCGGTAATTAGAGAGGAATGGATGGATTGTGGGGATACTGGGATCAGAACAAGCTGGAGGGCCGCATGGCTCCTCTCAGGATTCTCCGTGTGTTTTGGGTGATTAGAGAGGAATGGATGGATTGTGGGGATACTGGGATCAGCACAAGCTGGAGGGCCGCATGGCTCCTCTCAGGACTCTCCATGTGTTTTCGGTGATTAGAGAGGAATGGATTGATTGTGGGGATACTGGGATCTGCACAAGCTGGAGGGCCGCATGGCTCCTCTCAGGATCCTCTGTGTGTTTTGGGTGATTAGAGAGGAATGGGTGGATTGTGGGGATACTGGGATCAGCACAAGCTGGAGGGCCGCATGGCTCCTCTCAGGACTCTCCATGTGTTTTTGGTGATTAGAGAGGAATGGATGGATTGTGGGGATACTGGGATCAGCACAAGCTGGAGGGCCGCATGGCTCCTCTCAGGATTCTCCGTGTGTTTTCGGTGATTAGAGAGGAATGGATGGATTGTGGGGATACTGGGATCAGCACAAGCTGGAGGGCCGCATGGCTCCTCTCAGGATTCTCCGTGTGTTTTCGGTGATTAGAGAGGAATGGATGGATTGTGGGGATACTGGGATCAGCACAAGCTGGAGGGCCGCATGGCTCCTCTCAGGATCCTCCGTGTGTTTTCGGTGATTAGAGAGGAATGGATGGATTGTGGGGATACTGGGATCAGCACAAGCTGGAGGGCCGCATGGCTCCTCTCAGGATTCTCCGTGTGTTTTCGGTGATTAGAGAGGAATGGATGGATTGTGGGGATACTGGGATCAGCACAAGCTGGAGGGCCGCATGGCTCCTCTCAGGATTCACCGTGTGTTTTCGGTGATTAGAGAGGAATGGATGGATTGTGGGGATACTGGGATCAGCACAAGCTGGAGGGCCGCATGGCTCCTCTCAGGATTCTCCGTGTGTTTTCGGTGATTAGAGAGGAATGGATGGATTGTGGGGATACTGGGATCAGCACAAGCTGGAGGGCCGCATGGCTCCTCTCAGGATCCTCCGTGTGTTTTCGGTGATTAGAGAGGAATGGATGGATTGTGGGGATACTGGGATCAGCACAAGCTGGAGGGCCGCATGGCTCCTCTCAGGATCCTCCGTGTGTTTTCGGTGATTAGAGAGGAATGGATGGATTGTGGGGATACTGGGATCAGCACAAGCTGGAGGGCCGCATGGCTCCTCTCAGGATTCTCCGTGTGTTTTCGGTGATTAGAGAGGAATGGATGGATTGTGGGGATACTGGGATCAGCACAAGCTGGAGGGCCGCATGGCTCCTCTCAGGATTCTCCGTGTGTTTCGGTGATTAGAGAGGAATGGATGGATTGTGGGGATACTGGGATCAGCACAAGCTGGAGGGCCGCATGGCTCCTCTCAGGACTCTCCGTGTGTTTTCGGTGATTAGAGAGGAATGGATGGATTGTGGGGATACTGGGATCAGCACAAGCTGGAGGGCCGCATGGCTCCTCTCAGGATTCTCCGTGTGTTTTCGGTGATTAGAGAGGAATGGATGGATTGTGGGGATACTGGGATCAGCACAAGCTGGAGGGCCGCATGGCTCCTCTCAGGATTCTCCGTGTGTTTTCGGTGATTAGAGAGGAATGGATGGATTGTGGGGATACTGGGATCAGCACAAGCTGGAGGGCCGCATGGCTCCTCTCAGGACTCTCCGTGTGTTTTCGGTGATTAGAGAGGAATGGATGGATTGTGGGGATACTGGGATCAGCACAAGCTGGAGGGCCGCATGGCTCCTCTCAGGACTCTCCGTGTGTTTTCGGTGATTAGAGAGGAATGGATGGATTGTGGGGATACTGGGATCAGCACAAGCTGGAGGGCCGCATGGCTCCTCTCAGGATTCTCAGTGTGTTTTCGGTGATTAGAGAGGAATGGATGGATTGTGGGGTTACTGGGATTAGCACAAGCTGGAGGGCCGCATGGCTCCTCTCAGGACTCTCCGTGTGTTTTCAGTAATTAGAGAGGAATGGATGGATTGTGGGGATACTGGGATCAGCACAAGCTGGAACTGGCCGGAGAATCCCGGGATTGGAGGGCGTCTACCAGAGGAAACCAAACATCCACGCTGCGTGCTCCGGCATAACACCCCATTATTATCATTACATTATAAAGTGAAAGAAGATTTACAAGTCTGACAGGTCGCACTACACAGAGTACACGCCGCGTCACGCATTGCTATCCCGTCGTTGTTTAAGTCTTCCCAACAACAGGACTGCTATGCAGGTTAGAAAAATGAAAAAGCCGTTCCTGAGTTCCAATCCAGTGACTTTGCCCAGGCTGAGAGACATTGTCATCAGTCTGCTGCAGGCAGGAGGAAGCATTTCCTCAGTCTCCCCTCCCCCAGTGATCAGACTGTATATTGTAACTTTGTAGAAGGAGGAGGAAGGGTTTCCTCAGTCTCCCCTCCCCCAGTGATCAGACTGTACAGTGTAACTTTATAGAAGGAGGGGGGGGGGGGGCATTTCCTCAGTCTCCTCCCCCCAGTGTTCAGACTGTACATTGTAACTTTGTAGAAGGAGGAGGAAGCATTTCCTCAGTCTCCCCTCCCCCAGTGATCATACTGTACATTGTAACTTTGTAGAAGGGGGAGGAAGCATTTCCTTAGTCTCCTCTCCCCCAGTGATCAGACTGTACAGTGTAACTTTATAGAAGGAGGAGGGGGGCATTTCCTCAGTCTCCTCCCCCCCAGTGTTCAGACTGTAACTTTGTAACTTTGTAGAAGGAGGAGGAAGCATTTCCTCAGTCTCCCCTCCCCCAGTGATCATACTGTACATTGTAACTTTGTAGAAGGAGGAGGAGGAGCCATTTCCTCAGTCTCCCCTCCCCCCAGTGATCAGACTGTACATTGTAACTTTGTAGAAGAGGAGGAGTCATTTCCTCAGTCTCCCCTCCCCCCAGTGTTCAGACTGTACATTGTAACTTGTAGAAGGAGGAGGAGTCATTTCCTCAGTCTCCCCTCCCCAAGTGATCAGACTGGATATTGTAACTTTGTAGAAGGGGGAGGAGGCATTTCCTCAGTCTCCCCTCCCCCAGTGATCAGACTGTACATTGTAACTTTGTAGAAGGAGGGGGGGGGGCATTTCCTCAGTCTTCCCTCCCCCAGTGATCAGACTGTACATTGTAACTTTGTAGACGGAGGGGGCATTTCCTCAGTCTTCCCTCCCCCAGTGATCAGACTGTAACTTTGTAGAAGGCAGGAGGAAACATTTCCTCAGTCTTCCCTTCCCAAACTTTTTCTGATCTCCCCTTTTCTGTTACTGACTCGGAAGGGACACGGCCTGTATGGCCATGGAAGAAAAGAATGCACTGAGAACTGCACTGCATTACTTTCAGTGTAAGACAGGTAAGACATCAGGGGCCTTTTAGACCCCTGATGTCTCATTAAAGGGGTGGCATGATTTTGGGGGTGGCCACGACCCGCTTCCTGATTGGCCGGGAGGAGGATCAGTGTGGGGATAGCAAATATTAATTCGCTAGTCTCACACAACTGGGTGAAGTCGGAGCGCAATGCTCTGCGCCCCCCGAGACCACCCTTTTTTGAAGCCTATTAGAGCCTCTGGCTCCTATCACATGCTTCAAAAAAAAAAACATCCCCCTTTGGAATCCATGCGTCCGGTGCAGAGCACTGTGCCCTGAGTGTACCCAGTTGTGTGACATTAGCAAATTAATATTCACTAATGTCTTCCTGTTTCTCCTCCCAGCCAATCAGGAAGTGGGTCCTGAGACCCCATAGGCCAGGAGTCTGAAGACCTGATTGGTCGGGAGGAGAAGCAACGGCTGGGACACAGAGGAGACGGAGGGGGGAAGCCGCCGCCGTGACCAGCATGGGGTAAGTGCGGGGCTGACGGGAGGGCCTGGCAGGCCAGAGGGCGATCAAAAGTAGTTGTGATGATAGGTACGGTTTTACTAACACAGGTCAAAGTTGCAAAATTGTGCTCAGGCATTTCGATTTGTTTTACCCTGACGTGTGATCAGGGCCATCGTAAGAGCATTATAGGCCCCCGGGGGAATACAGTGCACTGGGGCCCTGTCTACACCATCACACACGAGAAAAATGCAAATTATCAATAAGGATATAATCATTGTTTAACCACTTACCCACTGGGCACTTAAACCCCCTTCCTGCCCAGACCAATTTTCAGCTTTCGGTGCTCTCACACTTTGAATGACAATTACTCAGTCATGCAACACTGTACCCAAATGAATTTTGTGTCCCTTTTTTCACACAAACAGAGCTTTCTTTTGGTGGTATTTAATCACTGCTGGGTTTTTTATTTTTTGCGCTATAAATCAAAAAACACAGAAAATTCGGTAAAAAAAAAAAGAGTTTTTGCAAAGTATTGGCGAGTATTGGCGAGTATTGGCAGAGTATTGGCAAGTATTGGCAGGGTATTGCAGTGTTGCACAGTATTGGTAGAGTATTGCACAGTGGTTGCAGAGCATTGCACAGTGGTGGCAGAGCATTGCACAGTGGTTGCAGAGCATTGCACAGTGGTTGCAGAGCATTGCACAGTGGTTGCAGAGAATTGCACAGTGGGGGCAGAGCATTGCACAGTGGTTGCAGAGCATTGCACAGTGGTGGCAGAGCATTGCACAGTGGTTGCAGAGCATTGCACACAGTGGTGGCAGAGCATTGCACAGTGGTTGCAGAGCATTGCACAGTGGTTGCAGAGCATTGCACAGTGGTTGCAGAGAATTGCACAGTGGTGGCAGAGCATTGCACAGTGGTTGCAGAGAATTGCACAGTGGGGGCAGAGCATTGCACAGTGGTTGCAGAGAATTGCACAGTGGGGGCAGAGCATTGCACAGTGGTGGCAGAGCATTGCACAGTGGTTGCAGAGAATTGCACAGTGGGGGCAGAGCATTGCACAGTGGTTGCAGAGAATTGCACAGTGGTTGCAGAGCATGGCACAGTGGTTGCAGAGCATTGCACAGTGGTGGCAGAGCATTGCACAGTGGTTGCAGAGCATTGCACAGTGGTGGCAGAGCATTGCACAGTGGTTGCAGAGCATTGCACAGTGGGGGCAGAGCATTGCACAGTGGTTGCAGAGCATTGCACAGTGGTTGCAGAGCATTGCACAGTGGTGGCAGAGCATTGCACAGTGGTTGAGGAGTATTGCACAGTGGTTGCAGAATATTGCACAGTGGTGGCAGTGTATTGCACATTGCAGGCACTGACCAGCGCTGTGGGCACTACACATCCAGCCCACAGCGCTGGTCCCGTCTCTCCCCCTCTCCGCTTCTCCCCTCTCACTGTACCGATCGGTACAGAGAGAGAAGGGAGGTACCGGCGTCATGATGTGACGTCGGTTTGTGTACATGTGATCGCTCCGTCATTTGACGGAGCGATCACGTGGAAAACAGCCGCTATTAGCGGCTGTTTACCGTGATCCGTGATGCGCCGGGTCCTCGGGACCCGGCGGTCACGGATGTTCCCGAGTGCGGGCCCCAGGGGGCGCGCGGGAGCAAGTTTCTGGGAGGACGTCCAATCAGAACAAGCCGACCGCGCTGTAGACGTCTTTCGGCTATGGCGCAGTCGGCATGTGGTTAAACATTAACACAACGTTTGGACAATATAACACGAGTTTGATGGGCACAGTGGCAGCGTTGATGGGCATAGTGGCTGCGTTTAATAGGCACAGTGGCAGCTTTTGATGGGCACAGTGGCAGCTTTTGATGGGCACAGTGGCAGCTTTTGATGGGCACAGTGGCAGCTTTGATGGACACAGTGGCAGTGTTTGAGGGGCACAGCGGCAGCGTTTGGGCACAGTGGCAGCTTTGATGGGCACAGTGCAGCTTTGATGGGCACAGGAGCAGCTTTGATGGGCACAGTGGCTGTTTTGATGGGCACAGTGGCTGTTTAATGGGCACAGTGGCAGCTTTTGAGGGGCACAGACAGTGGCTGTGTTTGATGCACAACTTGAACTTACTTAAGTAGACATTGTTAGACTTACTTGAGGCCGCCGGCCTGGTGCAGTACAGTGTGTCACTCACAGCAGCCCAAGGCAGCGCCAGCTATCAAGGGCCGTCTTTCCGCTCCCTCTCCATGTTGTCTGAAGAACATGGCAGAGGTGGGCGGAGCCTGTTCACTAGCCACTGGGGCAGCCGCGTGCGCTATGAGTGCTGGGGCGGGCGCGGCCTCTGATTGACGTCACTGGTTGCTAGCTAGATGCCGGCCGGCGAAGTGAGCAACCAGTGCAGTCAGTCAAATTAAGCAGCAGATTGCAGCGCTGAGGATCAGCCCTGGATGGGGCCCTCCAGACAAATGGGGCCCCCCGGGCAACTGCCCAGCATACCCAGTGGAAAAAACGGCCCTGGGTGTGAAGGGGTTAAGGCTTGACATGTTGGGTATCTATTTTCTCGGTGCAACCTCATCTTTTTTATATTTTTACCAAAAAGTTGGGTAATATATTGTGTTTGTGTGCCCTACAATTTAATTCAGTATTTATTTATTTTTTTAAACCGTTGCACTAATATCGTGACATAAAAAAAAATTGAACTACCGCTATTTTATTCTCCAGGGTGTCTGCTTTCAGAAAATATATAATATTAGGGGGCGGAGGTAGGGGGGGTATGTCAATCTTCAGGCCTATAATTATTTTTTAAGCATGTAAACAAAAAGGGGAAAGAAGAGTTAACAGGACATGCGAGACGCTCTGCGCGTGGCGGCGGCTGGGGATGGGGAAATGCGTGTCGACACATCTGATTCTGTAACATTGAGGCTCCACCCAAAGTTGGCAGCATTGATGTTTGTAGAAATGACAACGTTTGGGAACATTTCTAAAGACAAGAGCCACGCCCTGGCAGCCCCGCCACCAATCCCCGTCATTATCACAGCGGCACCTCGGGAGAGGTAAACATCTCGGCGTTCTCTGCTGTCACTGAGGACGGCGGGAGGGACAGGAACTCACCCGAGTGACGGAGGATCAGGTAGGTGACACAACTGAAGGTCCTTCTTCTTCGGCTGTAAAGCTTCACTTTTGGTGGATTGTTTTGGGCAGTTCCACGTTTTAATAGGCCACTAAATGACATCATTTCACTTTATAGAAGGGCGTTTTTTAAAGGACGACTCCACTAACTCTGGTCTCTGGTTCGTGGAATCTTCCTGCATAAAGCCCAAAAAGAAAATTTGTCATATACTGCAGTGTATTACCAGATAGGATGCCTGCATTCGTTTTTCTTTTTTTCCTGTATTATCACCTGGTGGTCCTGCCACTTCCTGTCCTAGGGGTGACAACGCTCACTCACCGTACCGTATCTATGGAGGAGCCGTGTCGTCACACCTTGGGTAGGAAGTGTGCCAAGACCACAGAACTCCTCTTCATAACACAGAGGGAGGTGTTTTGTAGTTCACAGAGGCGAACTGGGCAGAGCTGCTAATGGAATTTGAAATATTAATGCAGAGTGCACTGGACCAGATTTCTGGCAGGATCAACATGTTCTCGAACCGATATAAGGAAACGCTTTCAATGATTTGTTTAATAGATCAGGGGTCTCCAAACTTTCTACACAAGGGGCCAGTTTACTGTCCTCCAGACTTTAGGGGGGGGAGTAGAAAATGTCCTGGTGTCAGTAGGAGGAATGGTGCCCTAATATTGTTGTTAGTGGAAGGAACAGTGCCCCATCATTGGTGTCAATAGGAGGAATAGTGCCCCATCATTGGTGTCAATAGGAGGAACAGTGCCCCATCATTGGTGTCAATAGGAGGAATAGCGCCCCATCATTGGTGTCAGTGGGAGGAATAGTGCCCCATCATCTGTATCAGTGGGAGGAATAGTGCCCCATCATTGGTATCAGTGGGAGGAATAGTGCCCCATCATTGGTATCAGTGGGAGGAATAGTGCCCCATCATGGTTGTCAGTGGGAGGGATAGTGCCCCATCATTGGTGTCAATGGGGGGAATAGTGCCCCATCATTGGTATCAGTGGGAGGAATAGTGGACCATCATTGATATCAGTGGGAGGAATATCATTGGTATCTGTGGGAGGAGTAGTGCCCCATCATTGGTGTCAGAGGGAGGAATAGTGTCCCATCATTGGTGTCAGTGGAAGGAATAGTGCCCCATCATTGGTATCAGTGAGAGGAATAGTGCCTCATCATTGGTATCAGTGGGAGGAATAGTGCCCCATCATTGGTATCAGTGGGAGGAATATCATTGGTATCAGAGGGAGGAATAGTGCCCTATCATTGGTGTCAGAGGGAGGATTATGTCCCATCATTGGTATCAGTGGGAGGAATAGTGCCCCATCATTGGTATCAATGGGCAGAATAGTGCTCCATCATTGGTGTCAGTGGGAGGAAGAGGAAGCGCGCTCCATCGTTGGTGTCAGTGAGCGGAATAGTGCCCCACCATTAATATCAGTGGGAGGAAGAGGGCTCCACTGTTGGTGTCAGTAGGAGGACTTGTACCCCAAGGGTTGCATAAAGGTAAGCAAAGGGCCGCATCTGGCCCCCTGGGCCACAGTTTGGAGACCACAACACCATTTTTCCTTTCACATGTTTGGATGATGGAAATCAGCAGAGCTTCACCACATTCACTAAGCTCCTTATCACCTGGGTATAGTGATAACAGAGGGGACTATCACTATATCAAGGGGTGCTGGTGAAGATCCCTATTTTACGATGATTGTATGTGGGCGCAATCCACCAATTCACTACACCACTCGGTACAAACTGTGGGTGAGCCAGTGAGGAGATGAGAGTACTTCCTAGGACGGGAGTACCATGCACACACTGAGTAAGCCTTCCATCTCCCTAGGACGGGAGTACCATGCACACACTGAGTAAGCCTTCCATCTCCCTAGGACGGGAGTACCATGCACACACTGAGTAAGCTTTCCATCTCCCTAGGACGGGAGTACCATGCACACACTGAGTAAGCCTTCCATCTCCCTAGGACGGGAGTACCATGCACACACTGAGTAAGCCTTCCATCTCCCTAGGACGGGAGTACCATGCACACACTGGGTAAGCCTTCCATCTCCCTAGGACGGGAGTACCATGCACACACTGAGTAAGCTTTCCATCTCCCTAGGACGGGAGTACCATGCACACACTGGGTAAGCCTTCCATCTCCCTAGGACGGGAGTACCATGCACTAGACATGTGCAATTCGTTTCGTTTTTTTTTTTTTCGTTTTTTTTTTCGTTATTTTCGTTCGTTCGTTTTCGTACGAATGAACGAATCATTCGAATCGTACGAATACGAATAACGAATCGTAACGAATCGTTCGAATCGTACGAATCCGAATAACGAATCATTCGAATCCGAAAAACAACGAAAATCCGAAAAAAACTAATTAGAAACAACGAATGTACTAATGAAGAAAATCCGAAAAACGAAAACGAACGAAAACGAACGAAAAAATTCGTAACTTTTTTTTTTGTTGAATTGGTCATTTTCCGTGTCCCTTACAAAGGCGCTGCTTAACGTGCTTCGAATGGATTGAACAAAAAAATTAGTACATTCGTAACTTTTTTTTTTCGATTCGTAACTATTTTTTTCGATTCGTAACTTTTTATTTTATTTTTTTTTCGATTTGTAATTTTCCGTGTCTCTATTGAACAAAAAAAATCGTACATTCGTAACTTTTTTTTCGATTCGTAACTTTTTTTTTTCGATTCGTAACTTTTTTTTTTTTTTCGATTCGTAACTTTTTTTTCGATTCGTAACTTTTTTTTTTTCGATTCGTAACTTTTTTTTTTTTTCGATTCGTAACTTTTTTTTTCGATTCGTAACTTTTTTTTTCGATTCGTAACTTTTTATTTTATTTTTTTTTCGATTTGTAATTTTCCGTGTCTCTATTGAACAAAAAAAATCGTACATTCGTAACTTTTTTTTCGATTCGTAACTTTTTTTTTTCCGATTCGTAACTTTTTTTTTCGATTCGTAAATTATTAAAATGTAATAATAGCATACACATTACATAAAATTATGAATTATGCTCCGATTACGAATCTACGAATGTTACGAATGTACGAATAAATACGAATGCGTCTGAAAATTAAACTAACGAAAAAACGAATCAACGAAAAAATAACTCTTACGAATGTACGAATCGTTACGAATACGAACACCGACGACTTACGAATGTACGAATCGTTACGAATCCGAACAACGACGACTTACGAATGTACGAATCGTTACGAATCGACGGAAACGAAAAAAAAAAACGAAACGAAAAAAAACGATTTTTTTTCGGAAACGAAAAAAAAGAAACGAAAATAAACGAATTTTTTGGTTGTGCACATGTCTACCATGCACACACTGAGTAAGCCTTCCATCTCCCTAGGACGGGAGTACCATGCACACACTGAGTAAGCCTTCCATCTCCCTAGGACGGGAGTACCATGCACACACTGAGTAAGCCTTCCAGGTGTGATGGTTGACTTTGTGGGAAGTTGATTTTCTAGTTCAAAGAAGAATAGGGATGAAAAAAATGAATGAAAGTGGTCAGGGGCGGACTGACCCGGCAATAGGAGATTATGGGGCCCCCAGACAATCAGAGATTATGGGGCCACACAGTATACAATCACACAGTATACACACACAGTATACAATCACACAGTATACACACACAGTATACAATCACACAGTATACACATACATACATGTAAGGTACTGGAGAGGTGGGGCAGCTATAATCTCGGGATTTTTAGACCAAAAGGATGTCGGTAAGGGACATTTTAGAAACAGATGTAAAAAAACACAGATTTTTACATACTGTCCCTGGTTTTACTGAGGCTGGCAACCCTGATGGGGCCCCCCTAGTTGCCCGGGGCCCTCGGGCAGTGCCTGAGTGGCCGAATGGTCAGTCCGCCCTTGAAATTGGTTTACTTACCTTAGAGTAGATATGTCTGTGAAGGTTCTGAATTCTCCAGGTCATGAGATCATGGTCATGGAATCTAGTAGTAGTTGGTCACATTCGGCTGGGCTTGTCCTGTAAAGTTGGAGATGTTTTGGAGTTTCTCCAAGCTCTTCTTCCTCAGTTCTAATGAGTGCACCCCAACATTTATATCCACCCCTTAAGACACCATCATCCAATTGCCATGGAAGGTGGTTGCCAGCATCCAAATAACTATTTAGCTGGATTTGTTCTGTACAGTTGAAGATGTTTTATAGCTTCTCCAAGCTCTTCTTCTTCAGTTCTAATGAATGTCAGGAAGACACCCCAACATTTATAGCCACCACTTAAGACACATTTATCCAATCAGCATTATTGGTGTAGATGTTGGTCATCCAAGAACAGGATGGGAGGTGTGAGAGTTGTGGAACTACCCTGTTCTTGTTACATAATCTCATCCTTGGTGTTGGGGTCTGCATAGGTGGCATTCATTTGAGTCACATGGCTCAGAGCAGACGGAAGACGTTGTAGGGGAAATCCCCAAACTTTCATGTTGCAATAACATTTTGACTGTTGAAGGTAGTGAAAAATAGATGTATTTATGATACAAGTGTAGCGGCCATAACCCGGAGGGACGGCAAACACTCCTAGGCCCGGGACCCCTCACGGGGCTGCCCCGGACCGGAACCAGGAATCAAAGCAGCAGCCGAACCCTGAACACGTGACTTCAGCATCTTAAATACGCCTTCCCAGACTATGCAGTGGGGCCAGACGCGCCCACTGATTGGCTCCGGGAAAGATTGGTACCTAAGACGTCCAACCAGGCCTGGTTCTCAGCCTGTCATGGGTGCCTCACTGCACCAATGACCAGGCGGAACCTTAGTACAGCCCAGCCAGACTGATGCCAAAGTAAATCCTGTACAATTAACCCCCAGAACTCCATTACAGTTCTGAGAAAAACTAAATTTGCACTGATAGCGCACACTTAGTAAAGTGTGACCGCTACATAAGCGTGTATCAACGTCCATCACCCAAGGATACTAGCAACACACTGAGAGCAGGAGGAGTTATACTGGGCAGTCCTTGGTTGCCAGCATCCAAAAAAACATTCGGCTGGATTTGTTTAGTAAAGTTTAAGATGTTTCGTAGCTTCTCCAAGCTCTTCTTCGGTTCTAACGAATGTCAGAAAGATACCTCAACATTTATAGCCACCCCTTAAGACATCTTGATCCAATCACCATGGAAGGTGTAGATGTTGGTTGTCCAAAAACAGGATGGGAGGTATGAGAGTTATGGAACCCCCCCTATTTTTGTTACATAATCCCATCCTTGGTGTTGGGGTCTGCAGAGGTGGCATTCCTTTGAGTCACATGGCTCAGAGCGGGCAGAAGATGTCCATCACCCAAGTGAGAGTGGGAGGAGTTATACCAGGCAGTCCTTTGGTTGCCGGCATCCAAATAACCGGATGGTAGCGATATAACTCAATCATCTAAGACTAATCCTGTGAGGGATGACTGGGAAAGGTCTAACCTAAGACGAGGAGATCCAAAAAAACATTCGACATGCTCTGCAATAATTCTTGTCCAACAATTTCCAGGGCTGATACCTTTCCCCCGCAGTCTGTGAGTCTCAGAAAATAGGCTGCAAGGGGTTTGATTGGCAAGCTTGTCCTTGACTGTATAAAGTTTTCTCTCCGTGTCCTGCCGCATTCACATCGGATGGCTGGCTTCATAAAAAATACACAGGCTTGTAAAAAGATAATTAGTCAGGAACAGCTCGTACCGCCATGGAATATACAATGGACTTTAAAGGCTTTTAGTCGACATTGGAAGAACGTTCTGTTAAGGGTCTACAGACAACCGCCGCTTTCAGGGCTCCTGTTTGCTACGTGTTTATGGCGTAAAAAATAGGGAAAATTGAGTATTTATAGCGGGAACGAATTGTGTCGGGTCGTTTGGTAGCGTTTACCTGAAGTTAATAATAATAATAATGACTTTCACATTTGTACTCGTTGGCCTTCGCTCATTGATGATGGGATCCTGACATTTCCTCCCAAACAGAAAGAATTTCAGTCTGCAGTAGAAGACTGTGAACGCCTCCCCGGCTTTCTTCAAGCACCTTCAAGACCTCCAACAAAGTCTTTCATGTTTGATGGTTTTAGAAGTGTCCCCTGCTGTGCGCAATGGTTCTTCCCGCATTACCCAATGTCACTATTGTGTCTTAGAGGTCGGTGGGAGAAGACATGATGTGCAGGAGGGGGGGGGGGGGGGGGGCAACACTCCCAGAAAGGTGTCAAATGCTGAGGACTTTGGGCCTTGAAGATAGTGGAGTTCAGACTTGTCTTCTTTACAAGGGAGCAATTCTTTCGATTTTTGACGGAAGCTTGGAAGTACAGTGGTGTGAAAAAGTGTTTGCCCCCTTCCTCATTTCCTGTTCCTTTGCATGTTTGTCACACTTAAGTGTTTCGGAACATCAAACCAATTTAAACAATAGTCAAGGACAACACAAGTAAACACAAAATGCAATTTGTAAATGAAGGTGTTTATCATTAAAGGTGAAAAAAAATCCAAACCATCATGGCCCTGTGTGAAAAAGTGATTGCCCCCCTTGTTAAAACATACTATAACTGTGGTTGTCCACACCTGAGTTCAATTTCTCTAGCCACACCCAGGCCTGATTATTACCACACCTGTTCACAATCAAGGCATCACTTAAATAGGAGCTGCTTGACACAGTAAGGTCCACCAGAAGATCCTTAAAAGCTACACATCATGCCGAGACCCAAAGAAATTCAGGAACAATTGAGAAAGAAAGTAATTGAGATCTATCAGTCTGGAAAGGGTTATAAAGCCATTTCCAAAGCTTTGGGAATCCAGCGAACCACAGTGAGAGCCATTATCCACAAATGGCGAAGACATGGAACAGTGGTGAACCTTCCCAGGAGTGGCCGGCCGCCCAAAATTACCCCAAGAGCGCAGCGACGACTCATCCAAGAGGTCACAAAAGACCCCACAACAACGTCCAAGGAACTGCAGGCCTCACTTGCCTCAGTTAAGGTCAGCGTTCATGCCTCCACCATCAGGAAAAGACTGGGCAAAAATGGCCTGCATGGCAGAGTTCCAAGGAGAAAACCACTGCTGAGCAAAAAGAACATCAAAGCTCCTCTCAATTTCTCCACAACACATCTTGATGATCCCCAAGACTTTTGGGACAACATTCTGTGGACCGATGAGACAAAAGTGGAACTCTTTGGAAGGTGTGTGTCCAAGTATATCTGGCGTAGAAGGAACACTGCATTTCAGAAAAAGAACATTATACCAACAGTAAAATATGGTGGTGGTAGTGTGATGGTCTGGGGCTGTTTTGCTGCTTCAGGACCTGGAAGACTTGCCGTGATAAAAGGAACTATGAATTCTGCTGTCTACCAAGAGATCCTGAAGGAGAATGTCCGACCATCTGTTCGTGTACTCAAGCTGAAACGAACTTGGGTTCTGCAGCAGGACAATGATCCTAAACACACCAGCAAGTTCACCACCGAATGGCTGAAGAAAAACAAAATGAAGACTTTGGAGTGGCCTAGCCAAAGTCCTGACCTGAATCCTATTGAGATGTTGTGGTATGACCTTAAAAAGGCCGTTCATGCTCGAAAACCCTCTAATGTAACTGAATTAGGACAATTCTGCAAAGATGAGTGGGCCAAAATTCCTCCAGGACGCTGTAAAAGCCTCATTGCACGTTATCGCAAACGCTTGGTTGCAGTTGTTGCTGCTAAGGGTGGCCCAACCAGTTATTAGGTTTAGGGGGCAATCACTTTTTCACACAGGGCCATGATGGTTTGGATTTTTTTTCACCTTTAATAATAAACACCTTCATTTACAAATTGCATTTTGTGTTTACTTGTGTTGTCCTTGACTATTGTTTAAATTGGTTTGATGTTCCGAAACACTTAAGTGTGACAAACATGCAAAGGAACAGGAAATGAGGAAGGGGGCAAACACTTTTTCACACCACTGTAGGTTGAAAACTCTAACCGGAGGACATTTAATTTGCTATTGTAGCTCTTACAATAACAATTACCCTTTATTTTTATATAGCTTTTTTTCAAAAAATACTGTTTTCACTTTTTTTTAAGTTTGGTAGAAAAGACCCTATACTAGTGTAGCGGCCACAACCCACAAAGGGGCGGCCTTAACTTTTGGGCTTACCGGTCGCCTCCGCTTGGCTTGTCGGTGAATATCCAGGGGTTCCCAGGGTTAGTACCCAAAAACTTTGGATGCTGACACAATAAAAGTCCTTTTCAAGGTTTTTATTCTTGCAGTGGTAACATCCAACAAACGCAGTCTCGAATAGGAATAGAGGGCAAGGGTGAGGAAACTCAGGCTCCCTGAACGGCTAACATCCACTGATGTCCTTAATCAAACCCAGAGAGTAGCCACTCGCAGCTGGGTACTTCAAAGTCACATATGCCTCTAGCCAGAGGTATAGCAGCTGACAATGTGATCCGGAAACTTGTGAAAAGTCTCTGACACAGAATGAACTTGCAACCGAAGGTGAATAGGAACCTTTCCCACAGTACCTGGAACTTTCTCTGTCTCCTTAGCAGTACTACAGAAGTGTGGATTCTTTAGTGTCCATACAACTCAGCAACCAGGCTCCTCTTGAGATGCCAGCTTGTTGGCCCTCCTCCGAAGAGTCCTCCCCTGGTCGCTTGAAAGAGCCGTGGTGCCCCTCCAATACTGAGGGCA
Organism: Lithobates sylvaticus; assembly: GCA_028564925.1. NCBI lineage: Eukaryota > Metazoa > Chordata > Amphibia > Anura > Ranidae > Lithobates > Lithobates sylvaticus. Next base: position 191,658,556 of record CM053037.1, on the reverse strand, counting down.
CACCGGGACGCCTTGAATCCTCCTTCAGTTACTGGGCCTCGGGCTAACCGAGGCCCAGTAAACGGACAGACAGGAACGGACGGATCCCAACCCCAGACCATGCGGGTCTATGGGGCTAGTCAAACTGACCATGTTTGCGGGACGGTAAATGCTCCTAGGCTCGGGACCCCTTGCGGGGCTACCCCGGTCCAGAACCAGGAAGCAGGACTGCGGCCGAACCCCGAACACGTGACTTCATCACCTTAACCGCTTCCCGACTGCCTCCTGCACATATACGTCGGCAGAATGGCATGGCTAGGCAAAAGCACGTACAGCTACGTCCCCTTTAATTGCCTAGCTGTGGGGTCACGCGCTCGCGACCCGGTCGGGAGCTCCGTGACCACGGCCGTGGGACCTCAATCGTGTCACAGAGCTATATGTAGAAGAATACGTATCGGCCTAAACTGAGGAAAAAAAAAAATGTTTTTTTTATATATTTTTTGGGGATATTTATTATAGCAAAAAGTAAAAAATATTGCATTTTTTTCAAAATTGTCGCTCTATTTTTGTTTATAGCGCAAAAAATAAAAACCGCAGGGGCGATCAAATACCACCAAAAAAAGACGCCAATTTTGTTTGGGAGCCACGTCCAACCAGGCCTGGTTCTAGGCCTGTCATGTGTGCCTCATTGCACCCATGACCAGGCAGAACCCTAGTACAGCCCAGCCAAACTGATGCCAAAGTTAACCTGCACAATTAACCCTCAGAACCCCATTACTGTTCTGAGGGAAAAACTAAATTTCCACATATAGCGCACACTTGTAAAAGTGTCACCGCTACAATAGGAAGTGTATGAACAAGGTCTCCATTGCAGGATCAAATGGTGAAAGCAACTTCTAAAGTCACATCAATGTGTTTACGCTTATAGGAGATTCTACTGTTTACAGTCCTGCCGTTTCAACTTGGAGATCTTTGTAGGGCCCAAAGTTGTCCTTTAACAGCTTCCCTACCGGGGCAGTTTATTTTTTTCCCACAATCATAGGGGTGCTTTTATTTATACATTTTTTTTATTATTTAATTTTTTTTTTTATACTTTTAGATTTATTTATTTTTTCATTTAATTTAACAAGCCCACTTGTGATAGCTGGGGCAATGACAGGTACTCTTTAAGATGAGATCAGGGGTCTATTATACTAATATCTCCCTTGCCCTCCAAATAATATCTCCCTTGCCCTCCAAAGCAGCTGATCAATCACAGATTGTGTTGGATCAGATTCCGCTGGCAGTGTAAATTTTCTGTCCCCTCAAAATAACTCAACACACAGCCATTAATGTCTAAAACACTGGCAACAAAAGTGAGTACACCCCTAAGTGAAAATGTCCAAATTCGGCCCAATTAGCCATTTTCCCTCCCCCGGTGTCATGTGACTCGTTAGTGTTACAAGGTCTCAGGTGTGAATGGGGAGCAGGTGTGTTAAATTTGGTGTTATCGCTCTCACTCTCTCATACTGGTCACTGGAAGTTCAACATGGCACCTCATGGCAAAGAACTCTCTGAGGATCTGAAAAAAAGAATTGTTGCTCTACATAAAGATGGCCTAGGCCAGTGACGGCGAACCTTGGCACCCCAGATGTTTTGGAACTACATTTGCCATGATGCTCACCTACACTACAGAGTGCCAGAGCATCATGGGAAATGTAGTTCCAAAACATCTGGGGTGCCAAGGTTGGCCGTCAATGGCCTAGGCTATAAGAAGATTGCCAAGACCCTGAAACTGAGCTGCAGCGCGCTGGCCAAGACCATACAGCGGTATAACAGGACAGGTTCCACTCAGAACAGGCCTCGCCATGGTCCACCAAAGAGGTTGAGGTCACGTGCTCAGCGTCATATCCAGAGGTTGTCTTTGGGAAATAGACGTATGAGTGCTGCCAGCATTGCTGCAGAGGTTGTAGGGGTGGGGGGTCAGCCTGTCAGTGCTCAGACCATACGCCACACACTGCATCAAATTGGTCTGCATGGCTGTCGTCCCAGAAGGAAGCCTCTTCTAAAGATGATGCACAAGAAAACCCGCAAAGAGTCTGTTGAAGACATGCAGACTAAGGACATGGATTACTGGAACCATGTCCTGTGGTCTGATGAGACCAAGATAAACGTATTTGGTGTCAGATGGTGTCAGGCGTGTGTGGGGGCAACCAGGTGAGGAGGACAAAGACAAGTGTGTCTTGTCTACAGTCAAGCATGGTGGTGGGAGTGTCATGGTCTGGGGCTGCATGAGTGCTGCCGGCACTGGGGAGCTACAGATCATTGAGGGAACCATTAATGCCGACATGTACTGTGACATACTGAAGCAGAGCATGATCCCCTCCCTTCAGAGACTGGGCCGCAGGGCAGTATTCCAACATGATAACCACCCCAAACACACCTCCAAGACGACCACTGCCTTGCTAAAGAAGCTGAGGGTAAAGGTGATGGACTGGTCAAGCATGTCTCCAGACCTAAACCCTATTGAGCATCTGTGGGACATCCTCCAATGGAAGGTGGAGGAGCGCAAAGTCTCTAACATCCACCAGCTCCGTGATGTCATCATGGAGGAGGGGAAGAGGACTCCAGTGCCAACCTGTGAAGCTCTGGTGACCTCCATGCCCAAGAGGGTTAAGGCAGTGCTGGAAAATAATGGAGGCCACACAAAATATTGACACTTTGGGCCCAATTTGGACATTTTCACTTAGGGGTGTACTGACTTTTGTTGCCAGCGGTTTAGACATTAATGGCTGTGTGTTATTTTGAGGGGACGGCAAATTTACACTGTTATACAAGCTGTGCACTCACTACTTTACATTGTAGACAAGTGTCATTTCTTCAGTGTTGTCACATGAAAAGATACAAGAAAAGATTATGTGAGGGGTGTACTTACTTTTGTGAGATACTTGTACATGCACCGGGCAGCAAGCTGTTATACTGACCTCATTCCCATGTATACCTAAAAAACATAAAACCACCATATCTTCCTTTAACCCTTTCAGTGTCACCAGCAAAACTTACATCAGCCTCAGTCCTGCTTCCCTGAACTTTCCAGGAAAGAGGAAGGCTGGTACAAGGGGTGGGCAGGAGGGGCGGCAGACCCGGGCACAATGGTGTACTGTCGGGATGGAGGCGCCTTCTTTCTGTTGCAAGGCTGACAGGAGTTGTGATTTTATCAAGTGAGTGATTGCTGGGCATAGGATGAACACAGAGCTCAGTACAGAGGGAACGATCTCTCTGTTTCTCCTCCCTGCAAAGCAAACCGTCCGGAGCTGAGGGGGTTAAGTCTCGTATTTAGTGTGTTGTGCTGTAATAATAAGATTTCTGCTCAGACAATATTTGGCAGAAGAACTTCAATAAAAGTGATATTAAAAATCCGCCACACCCAACAATATCACACCTGAGACGATATTAATGCGCTAATTACTTTGTTATTCTCCTGAAATGACCTCATTGGTAGAACAAAAATTAACCCCTAAATAGAACCCTTTGTCTGACACCAGACCGCCAACACGGGGGGGGGGGGCAATCAATAAATCCACCCTGTGTCTTAAAGTGTACCTGTGCCCCAAGAAAATACACCAAATTGAAAATGTACCAAAAAAAAGCTTAAAGGGTAACTCCACTTTCATGGGGGGAAAAAACAAATAAAGGAATAAAAATAATAATAATAATAATATACCTACACAGTTGCTACAAGTCATATTATAATTGAATGTTATTAAAAATCACCTTTCCTTTTCAATCTGCAGCCGCTGTAATTATCTGTAAAATGCAATATGGCAACCTGGGGGCGCTCCGTACACAGATGGTATACAGAACGCCCACCCCAGAAATACACATGGCCACCTGGGGGCGCTCCGTACACAGATGGTATACAGAACGCCCACCCCAGAAATACACATGGCCACCTGGGGGCGCTCCGTACACAGATGGTATACAGAACGCCCACCCCAGAAATACACATGGCCACCTGGGGGCGCTCCGTACACAGATGGTATACAGAACGCCCACCCCAGAAATACAATATGGCCACCTGGGGGCGCTCCATACACAGATGGTATACAGAGCACCTACCAGAAATGCATATGGCCACCTGGGGGCGCTCCATACACAGATGGTATACAGAGTGCCCCCCCAGAAATGCAATTTGGCCATCTGGGGGGCGCTCCGTACACAGATGGTATACAGAACACCCACCCCAGAAATTCATATGGCCACCTGGGGGCGCTCCATACACAGATGGTATACAGAACGCCCCCTATAAACGAATATGGCCACCTGGGGGTGCTCCGTACACAGATGGTATACAGAACGCCCACCCCAGAAATGCATATGGCCACCAATGGGGCGCTCTGTACACAGATGGTATACAGAACGCCCCCAGAAATGAATATGGCCACCAGGGGGAGCTCCGTACACAGATGGTATACAGAGCGCCCCCCCCCCCAGAAATTTAATTTCCTGCTTGTATGATTAGCTCTCTGATTTTTCCCAGAAGTCTGCACTGAGATACAAGTCAGATTTTGGGCATCCCCCGCCACACAAATGTAATTTTTGGTAAGATACTCCCATAGAGAGGTCTAGAGGGATGCAGACCCTGCCACTTTCCTCATTTGAGCCCTGCGGTTGCAGCAGCTGATTAATAATTATAAAGCCACTCCCATGCACATAGACACAGAGAAACATGGTGTGTTGCAAGGAGCATGTTGGTAGGAGGAGAGAGCAGAGAGACAGAGAGGAAAGCTCACCCATCTGCTGATAGATGCAAGCATTCTGAGTCCCTGAATTAGTAGTCCCTGTACAGCAGAGCTCAGGGTGCAAATGGAGAAACAGCACAAGGAGCCAACCTGGTGTATTGCAGTGAAAAGAGCATGTCAATAGGAGGAGAGAGAAGAGTGACAGAGAGAAATCCTCATCCGTCTGCTGCTTCTCTTTTCACTTGTCTAGTCAGAGGCTGGGGGGGGGGGGGGGACAGACCTGTAGGTGAAAGTGAAACTACAGCAGAGAACGATCAGGTCCCCTTTACAAGCTAGATGAGGGCTGTGCTGTGCGGCAGAGCTGTGCAGATCTTGGGCCTGGATGGACAAAAACAAACCCTTTGGCGGGTAAATAAGATTTAAGTCTCCCTGTTTCCTGCGATTCGCCAATTCCCGTCGCGATCCTCCGCCGCCTCACCGCGGCTCAGAACCGGACAATCAATCGTCCCTCCGCCGATCTGTCCCGTGACGTGCGAAGTCGTCGGATTATACGCAGATCTGGAGTAAAAAAAAAAAAAAGAGACAAATAATTGGTGAGCGAGATCCTTCTGTTGCTTATTATAGCGCCAACCTTCGGCGGTTCCTCGCTGTTTTTTTTTTTTTTTTTTTCTTTATTTCTCTGAGCGGCGTCTGGTTTCACTTTGAAGAATTGAATGTCACGGTGTTTGTTTCTCTAAGATTATTCTGGTGCAAATTGCGGCCCCGGTTGCATGACTTTAAAGTTTGTGCAAGCGTCTGCAAGCCGCGCGCTATTTACGTCTCCGACCGCCGTGTTTAAAGAGAAATTCTTTTGTTGCCATTTTTAAACTTTTATTGAGGTTTGGAATTCCTGACGAATCGGAATTCAGTTTGACGTTCTAGAGCCCCCTGAATGTTATTGGCGTGTCTGGGCCCCGGGGGCCGACCGTGCCGCGATCCCCTGCTCGCAAGGGATAGTACATGTCCTGCCGGGGCGGTGCGCGCGCCCGAGAGAGTCAGTGGTGCGCAGCGATGCACATAGCGGGGTCCCAGGATTCTGCCATCTATGTTAGCAGCAGCTTGGCATTGCATGCCATCGCTGAGCCTATCATCTACTAGGATACCCGGGTCCTTTTCCATCCTAGATCCCCCCCCAGAGGTTCTCCCCCCAGTCTATAGATTGCATTCATATTTTTGCCACCCAAATGCATTATTTTACATTTTTTTTCATTGAACATCATTTGCCATGTAGTTGCCCACCACATTAATTTGCTCAGATCTTCTTGCAAGGTTTCCACATCCTGTGGAGAAGTTATTGCCCTGCTTAGCTTAGTATCGTCCGCAAATACAGAGATTGAACTGTTTCCCCCATCCCCATCCTCCAGGTCGTCTATGAACAAATTAAACAGGATTGGTCCCAGCACAGAACCCTGGGGGACCCCACTACCCACCCCGACCATTCCGAGTACTCCCCATTTATCACCACCCTCTGAACTCGCCCTTGTAGTCAGTTTTCAATCCATGTACTCACCCTATGATCCATGCCAACGGACCTTATTTTGTACCGTAAACGTTTATTGGGAACTGTGTCAAATGCTTTTGCAAAATCCAGATACACCACGACTACGGGCCTTCCTTTACCTAGATGGCAACTCAACTCCTCATAGAAGGTTAGTAGATTGGTTTCGCAAGAACGATTCTTCATGAATCCACGCTGATTACTGCTAATGATACCGTTCTCATTACTAAAATCTTGTATATAGTCCCTTATCATCCCCTCCAAGAGTTTACATACTATTGATGTTAGGCTAACTGCTCTGTAATTCCCAGGGATGTATTTGGGCCCTTTTTAAATATTGGTGTTACATTGGCTTTTCTCCAATCAGCTGGTACCATTCCAGTCAGTAGACTGTCAGTAAAAATTAGGAACAACGGTCTGGCAATTACTTGACTGAGTTCCCTAAGTACCCTCGGGTGCAAGCCATCTGGTCCTGGTGATTTATTAATGTTAATTTTCTCAAGTCTAATTCTAATTCTGTCCTCTGTTAACCATGGAGGTGCTTCCTATGATGTGTCATGAGGATAAACACTGCAGTTTTGGTTACTGAAGCCCCCCGATTCCCTCGTGAAGACTGAGGAGAAGAATAAATTCAATATCTGTGCCATCTCGCCATCCTTTGTAACCAAATGTCCTTCCTCATTCTTTATGGGGCCAATATGGTCTGTCTTCCCTTATAAACTGTTTACATACTTCTGAATTTCTTGGGATTTTTTTTTTTACTCTCCCATATAACCCCAGCACAACCCCCCCCCAAAAAAAATCCCCCCTTCTAGCACAAATTCTCTCTCTCTCACTCCAATTTCCCCCCTTCGAGCACCAATTCCCCTCCCCAATCCTTTTATCACAAATCCCCCCCACTCCAAAACCCCATTTTCAAGTACAAATACCCTTCCCAAATCCCCCATCCTAGCACAAATCCCCCCACTCATCCCTACTAGCACAAATGATATTATTATTATACAGGATTTATATAGTGCCAACAGTTTGCGCAGTGCTTTACAATATAACCCCCCCCCCCAAAAAATATCCCCTTCTAGCACAAATCCCCCCTTTCAAGCACAAATTCCCCTTTCCTAATCCCCCATTCGAGCACAAATCCCCCCCCCCCCCCCCCAGAAAAAATATATTTTGCCTCTACGATATTACTTTTATAGCACAAACCCCCAAATCCCCCCTCCTAGTGCAAATCCTATTCTCCCATCCCCATTCCAAAACTAATCACCCCAAATCACCACTCCTAGCACATCTCCCCAAATTTGCTCTCCTAGAACAATTATTGCTCAGCAGGCCCCACCCACTACAAAAAAAAACTGCAGGAGGGGGGCGGAGACAAGACCAGTCCCCCTGCCCAAGGAGAGAGAGCAGATCTGTGGGAGAGGCCCAGCAGGCTCCACCTACTATAGAAAACTACAGGAGGGGGGCGGAGACACGACCAGTCCCCTTGCAGAAGGAGAGAGAGCAGGGCTGTGGGAGGGACTCACCAGGACCCACCCACTATAGGAGGGGGGTGGAGACAAGACCAGCCCCCTTGCACAAGGAGATTGAGTAGAGCTGTGGGAGGGACCCAGCAAGCCCCACCCACTGCAGAAAACTACAGGAGGGGGAGGAGACCAGACCAGTCCCCTTGCATAAGAAGAGAAAGCAGAGCTGTGGGAGGGACTCAGTAGGCTCCGCCTACTACAGAAAACTACAGGAGGGGGCGGAGACAAGACCAGTCCCCTTACATAAGATGAGAGAGCAGAGCTGTGGGTGGGACTCAGTAGGCTCTGCCTACTACAGAAAACTACAGGAGGGGGTGGAGAAAAGACCAGTTCTCCTGCCCAAGGAGAGAGAGCAGATCTGTGGGAGAGGCCCAGCAGGCTCCACCTGCTATAGAAAACTACAGGAGGGGGGCGGAGACAGGACCAGTCCCCTTGCAAAAGGAGAGAGAGCAAAACTGTGGGAGGGACTCACCAGGACCCACCCACTATAGGAGGGGGGTGGAGACAAGATCAGCCCCCTTGCACAAGGAGATTGAGTAGAGCTGTGGGAGGGACCCAGCAAGCCCCACCCACTGCAGAAAACTACAGGAGGGGGAGGAGACAAGACCAGTCCCCTTGCATAAGAAGAGAGAGCAGAGCTGTGGGAGGGACTCAGTAGGCTCCATCTACTACAGAAAACTACAGGAGGGGGCGGAGACAAGACCAGTCCCCTTGTATAAGAAGAGAGAGCAGAGCTGTGGGTGGGACTCAGTAGTCTCTGCCTACTACAGAAAACTACAGGAGGGGGCGGAGAAAAGACCAGTTCTCCTGCCCAAGGAGAGAGAGGAAATCAAAAAAGGAAGAACTCCGGACAGCCGCACACCGAGAAAATAAAATCCAAAAAGTTTATTTAAAAGCAAAAAACACTGCAATCCATACACGGCAAAAAAGGGGGGTACAGAGCTGACGCGTTTCGCACCACAACTAGTGCTTACTCATAGCAAGGAGAGAGAGCAGATCTGTGGGAGAGGCCCAGCAGGCTCCACCTACTATAGAAAACTACAGGAGGGGGCGGAGACAGGACCAGTCCCCTTGCAAAAGGAGAGAGAGCAAAGCTGTGGGAGGGACTCACCAGGACCCACCCACTATAGGAGGGGGTGGAGACAAGATCAGCCCCCTTGCACAAGGAGATTGAGTAGAGCTGTGGGAGGGACCCAGCAAGCCCCACCCACTGCAGACAACTACAGGAGGGGGCGGAGACAAGACCAGTCCCCTTGCATAAGAAGAGAGAGCAGAGCTGTGGGAGGGACTCAGTAGGCTCCACCTACTACAGAAAACTACAGGAGGGGGCGGAGACAAGAACAGTCCCCCTGCCCAAGGAGGGAGGGAAGCAGTGGTCGGTCTTTATTACAGGAAGTCTCACACTGCATTACTGCACAGATCTGGAAGAAATACACAAAGTGATTGCAAAAGAAGTCACATGACCGATGGATTTATTACCCCCGGAGCGCTAAATGTGAAGTTCTCCTTTAATATTATAGGTCTTTTAAAATCTGATATAAAGAGTAAAAAAAAAAATGATAATCCAGCTGCATTCCCGAAATTCACCCAGAAAACGTCTAATCTGCGTCTCTCGGCGTCTTCTGGTGACAGATCGCTGTCTGTACCGAGGAATAATTGGTTGCTATATTGGGTGCCCCCCTTCCCCCCCCGGCTGAGCCGTACAGCTGCAGATTCTGAGCGATATCATCAATTAGAGAAATGTTTCATCTTCTTCTCTCCTCTCGATGGGAGAATTCACAACAGAGAACTTCTTTTCAGCAAATTTGCTTTTACATTTTGACATTTTTAAATCCTCCCTTCCGGCCCCCCTCTCTCCAGTCTTTTACCGACTCCTCTCCTGGACTGAAACGGCTTCCTCACGTATCACTGCACGCTGTGAGCTTCTCACAACGTGCATCAGAAGCTGCGGCAATTCAGAGCGAGCTCCGCCTCATTTCCCTGCATCATCAGCCTGATTGTCCCTGGCCCCGCCCCTTTCGTTCATAAGATTTCAGTTCTTTCAATCATGGAGGCTCAGCATCACATGTGGGCGGTCTGCATGCAAATACAGCCTGCCTAGGACCGCCCACTCCTCCAGACTGACAGCCACTCATCATCGAGGCGTTTTGAGATTTTAAAAAACTCCTCCCACTGCTTGTATCAGGGCTAGACATGTGCACAACAGAAAAATTTGTTTATTTTTGTTTAGTTTTTTTTCGTTTCCGTTGATTCGTAACGATTCGTAAATTCGTAAGTCGTCGGTGTTCGTATTCGTAACGATTCGTATTTTCGTAAGAGTTATTTTTTCGTTGATTCGTTTTTCCGTTAGTTTAATTTTCGTTTATTCGAATTTCGGACGCATTCGTATTTATTCGTACATTCGTAACATTCGTAGATTCGTAATCGGAGAATAATTCATAATTTTATGTAATGTGTATGCTATTATTACATTTTAAGAGACACGAAAAAAAAAAGAAAATTACGAATCGAAAAAAAAACGGTTACGAATCGAAAAAAAAAGTTACGAATGTACGAATTTTTTCGTTCAATCCATTCGAAGCACGTTAAGCAGCGCCATTGTAAGGGACACGGAAAATTACCAATTAAAAAAAAAAAAAAGTTACGAATGTACGAATTTTTTCGTTCATTTTGATTTTCGTTGTTCCTGTTTTCGTTTTTCGGATTTTCATCTTTCGTAGATTCGTTGTTTCTAATTAGTTTTTTTGGGATTTTCGTTGTTTTTCGGATTCGTTCGATTCGAACGATTCGTTATTCGTTAAAATTTTTAGCGAATCGTTCGTTCATTCGTACGATAACAAATGAACGAATATAACGAAAAAAAAAGAAAAACGAAAAAAAAACTAAACGAATTGGCTGGGTGCTTTAATATTTGTAGGAAGCTATGTACAGCTCCCTGCTGGCCCCTCCCACCCGCCATGATCTGCCGGTGTCTTGCCAAAAAAGGTCCCCCAGCGGATAAGGTCCCCCCCCCTCTACTGCGCAGGCGCATCGCTTGCGCAGTGCGAATGACTACGGAGCCGCCGAAAGTCTCTGAAGATGAACAGCTGATCGTGAGCTCCTCACGGCGCCTGCGCACTGAGTCCAGGTTCAAGCACCACCATCCAAGTGGACAAAGAGTTAGAATAAAAAGACGCCGAGCGAGGCCGTGCCCGAAGCTTGGTGAGCGAAGCGAGCCCGCGAGGGGCCCTAAACAGTGTTGGAACGCAGGCGCCGCGTAGAGCTGATTCACTGTGTTCAGCTTCAGCTATTTCCGGCGGCTCCGTTCTGGTTCGTACTGCGCAAGCGCTGCGCCTGCGCAGTACAGGGGGGACCTTATCCGCCGGGGGGGGGGCCTTTCTCGGCAGAACACCGGCATTGCCTAGAGAAGCGCAGAGACCAAGTGGTGACATCACTGGGTCTAAAATAAGGTATGTAATGAAAACAGAAGTTTTTTTTTTTTAACAATATCATTATCATGTTGATGAATAATAACCCTCAGCATTGTTGTCAGTGGAGGCAAAAACAACCCCCAGCATTGGTGTCAGTCAATGCAATAATAACCCCCAGCATTGGTATCAGTCAATGCAATAATAACCCCCAGCATTGGTATCAGTGGATGCAATAATAACCCCCAACACTAGAATCATTGAATTTAATAATAACCCCCAGCATTGGTATCAGTGAATGCAATAATACCCCCATCATTGGTATCAGTGGATGCAATAATACCCCCATCATTGGTATCAGTGGATGCAATAATAACCCCCATCATTGGTATCAGTGGATGCAATAATATCCCCCATCATTGGTGTCAGTCAATGCAATAATAACCCCCAGCATTGGTATCAGTCAATGCAATAATAACCCCCAGCATTGGTATCAGTCAATGCAATAATAACCCCCAGCATTGGTATCAGTCAATGCAATAATAACCCCCAGCATTGGTATCAGTGGATGCAATAATAACCCCCAACACTAGAATCATTGAATTTAATAATAACCCCCAGCATTGGTATCAGTGAATGCAATAATACCCCCATCATTGGTATCAGTGGATGCAATAATACCCCCATCATTGGTATCAGTCAATGCAATAATAACCCCCAGCATTGGTGTCAGTCAATGCAATAATAACCCCCATCATTGGTATCAGTCAATGCAATAATAACCCCCATCATTGGTATCAGTCAATGCAATAATAACCCCCAGCATTGGTATCAGTCAATGCAATAGTAACGTCCAGGATTGGTGTCAGTCAATGAAATAATAACCCCCAACACTAGAATCATTGAATTTAATAATAACCCCCAGCATTGGTATCAGTGAATGCAATAATAACCCCCATCACTGTTGTCAGTGGATGCAATAATAACCCCTAGCACTGGTGTCAGTATTATTAACCCCCTCCACCACATTGAGGCAGTAAAATGTAATAACCCCACCCTTCTGCATTGGTAGTCAATGATAATGAAATAGCTCATGGGCCGCATTTAGAGGGCTGGAAGCTTCACCTTTGCTCTTCTCCCAGCAGCTAAATTACAGGTTACATACACTATATTGTCAAAAGTATTGGGACGCTTGCCTTTACACGCACATGAAATTTAATGGCGTCCCAGTCTTAGTCCGTAGGGTTCAATATTGAGTTGGCCCACCCTTTGCAGCTATAACAGCTTCACCTCTTCTGGGAAGGCCGTCCACAAGGTTTAGGAGGGTGTCTATGGGAATGCTTGACCATTCTTCCATAAGCGCATTTGTGAGGTCAGGCACTGATGTTGGACGAGAAGGCCTGGCTCGCAGTCTCCACTCTGCCGCTAATTTATCCCAAAGGTGTTCTATCGGTTTGAGGTCAGGACTCTGTCCAAGTTCCTTCACCCCAAACTCACTCATCCATGTCTTTATGGACCTTGCTTTGTGCACTGGTGGGCAATCATGTTGGAACAGGAAAGGGCCGTCCCCAAACTGTTCCCACAATGTTGGGAGCATGAAATTGTCCAAAATGTCTTAATATGCTGACGCCTTAAGAGTTCCCTTCACTGGAACTAAGAGGCCAATCCCAACCCCTGAATAAAACCCCCCCCCCCACACCATAATCCCCCCTCCACCAAATGATTTGGACCAGTGCACAAAGCAAGGTCCATAAAGACATGGATGAGCAGTTTGGGGTGGAGGAACTTGACTGGCCTGCACAGAGTCCTGACCTCAACCCGATAGAACACCTTTGGGAAGAATTTGAGTGAGGATTACGAGCCAGGCCTTCTCGTCCAACATCAGTGCCTGACCTCACAAATGCACTTCTGGAAGAACGATCAAACATTCCCATAGACACACTCCTAAACCTTGTGGACGGCCTTCCCAGAAGAGTTGAAGCTGTTATAGCTGCAAAGGGCGGGGCCAACTCAATATTGAACCCTGCAGACTAAGACTGGGATGTCATTAAAGTTCATGTGCCTGTGAAGGCAGGCGTCCCAATACTTTTGACAATATTGTGTATATAGTACACTATAGTGAGGAGTTCCCCTTTAAGGCGGCCACAGAACACCAAACCCCCCACCTCGGTAATCGGCCAACCAGTAGCTTGTGATTTAAGCTGATTTATTCCCCGATGTTTGCGGTTCTTTCTAAATAAACTTTGCTTCAACCAAACAACATGAAAACAATTAGAACGGCGAATGTGTTTTCCATTTCAGATCCCCTCCGTCTTTTCTGTATTTGTTTTCTGCATGTTAGTCGTAGACGCTTCGCGGGGGGAAAAAAAGAAATATATGAATGAACTATTCCAGTCCTTACGCGAAAAGAGCGCCGCGCAGAATATTCTCAGCGCAACGACGGCGCTAAATCTCTCCAATGTGGACCGCCAAACCGATCGCCTCCAGCAGCACCTTCACATTCCTTTAACCCAAGAAAACTATTATGGCTTTATAACAATTTTAATGAATTTATATCCTTTAAAACAAAAGCTACACATATTTTTTATAATCTTTCTTATACAAATTTAACATTTAAATACATGATCAAGAAGTACGGGCTCTCTAAAAAGAAAACCAAAGCAGAAGCTGCTCGCTTTAAGGCAGGCTCTGTCTAACTGAAACTTCATAGCAAGCTGTTCAATAAAGGAGTCATTGTGATGGTTCATTCACTTGTATATGAAAAAAAAATCCGCTTGAGCTATTGAGGTCTGTAAACCACATGCTTTTATCAAAAAAGGGGTAAAGGAGGCTGTGGATACCATGTGAAGAAGAGCCCAAAGCGCCACCTGCTGGCTCAAAAGAAGGTTTTAAAATATTAAAGTTGATCTTCATGGGGTTTTTTTTTTAACTCCCGCTTACCTGGTTCCGGGCAGTTAAGGTACCCACCCGCTCGGAGGATCTAGTAGACATGTGCACAACGTAAAAATTTGTTAATTCTCGTTTTTTTCGTTTCCGTTGATTCGTAACGATTCGTAATTTTCGTAAGTCGTCGGTGTTCGTATTCGTAACGATTCGTATTTTCGTAAGAGTTATTTTTTCGTTGATTTGTTTTTCCGTTCGTTTAATTTTAGTTTATTCCAAATTCGGACGCATTCGTATTTTCGTAGATTTAGTTACATTCGTACTTTCGTAAGATTGATTTATTCGTACTTTCGTAACATTGTTTTCGTAGATTCGTAATCGGAGCATAATTCATAATGTTATGTAATGTGTATGCTATTATTACATTGTAAGAGACACAGAAAATTATGAATCGAAAAAAAAAGTTACGAATGTACGAATTTTTTCGTTCAATCCATTCGAAGCACGTTAGGCAGCGCCATTGTAAGGGACACGGAAAATTACGAAACGAAAAAAAAAAAAAAAGTTACGATTGTACTAATTTTTTCGTTCAATCCATTCGAGGCACGTTAAGCAGCGCCATTGTAAGGGACACGGAAAATTACGAATCGAAAAAAAAAGTTACGAATGTACGAATTTTTTCGTTCAATCCATTCGAAGCACGTTAAGCAGCGCCATTGTAAGAGACACGTAAAATTACGAATTGAAAAAAAAAAGTTACGAATGTACGAATTTTTTCGTTCAATCCATTCGAAACACGCTAAGCAGCGCCATTGTGAGAGACACGGAAAATTACGAATCGCAAAAAAAAAGTTACGAATGTACGAATTTTTTCGTTCAATCCATTCGAAGCACGTTAAGCAGCGCCATTGTAAGAGACACGTAAAATTACGAATTGAAAAAAAAAAAAAAAAAGTTACGATTGTACTAATTTTTTCGTTCAATCCATTCGAGGCACGTTAAGCAGCGCCATTGTAAGAGACACGGAAAATTACAAACGAAAAAAAAAAAAAAAAAAAAAAGTTACGATTGTACTAATTTTTTCGTTCAATCCATTCGAGGCACGTTAAGCAGCGCCATTGTAAGGGACACGGAAAATTACGAATCGAAAAAAAAAAGTTACGAATGTACGAATTTTTTCGTTCAATCCATTCGAAGCACGTTAAGCAGCGCCATTGTAAGGGACACGGAAAATTACGAATCGCAAAAAAAAAAGTTACGACTGTACGAATTTTTTCGTTCAATACATTCGAAGCACGCTAAGCAGCGCCATTGTAAGGGACACGGAAAATTACGAATCGCAAAAAAAAAAAAAGTTACGAATGTACGAATTTGTTCGTTCAATCCATTCGAAGCACGTTAAGCAGCGCCATTGTAAAGACACGGAAAATTACGAATCGCAAAAAAAAAAGTTACGAATGTACGAATTTTTTCGTTCAATACATTCGAAGCACGTTAAGCAGCCCCATTGTAAGAGACACGGAAAATTACGAATCACAAAAAAAAAAAAAAAAGTTACGAATGTACGAATTTTTTCGTTCAATACATTCGAAGCACGTTAAGCAGCGCCATTGTAAGGGACACGGAAAATTACGAATCGCAAAAAAAAAAAAAAAAAAGTTACGAATGTACGGATTTTTTCGTTCAATCCATTCGAAGCACGTTAAGCAGCGCCATTGTAAGGGACACGGAAAATGACCAATTCAACATAAAAAAAAAGTTCCGAATGTACAAATTTTTTTCGTTCATTTTGATTTTCGTTGTTCCTGTTTTCGTTTTTCGGATTTTCTTCTTTCGTAGTTTCGTTGTTTCTAATTTGGTTATTTCGGATTTTCGTTGTTTTTCGTATTCGTTCGATTCCATAATTCGTTATTCGTTAAAATTTTTAGCGAACCATTCGTTCATTCGTACGATAACGAATGAACGAATATAGCGAATTTTAATGGAAAACTAATAAAAACGAAACTAATTGCACATGTCTAAACCATAGCAGAAGCTGCTCGCTTTAAGGCAGGCTCTGTCTAACTGAAACTTCATAGCAAGCTGTTCAATAAAGGAAGAGTCATTGTGATGGTTCATTCACTTGTATATGAAAAAAATTCACTTGAGCTATTGAGGTCTGTAAACCTCATGCTTTTATCAATAAAGGGGTAAAGGAGGCTGTGGATACCATGTGAAAAAGAGCCCAAAGCGCCACCTGCTGGCTCAAAAGAAGGTTTTAAAATATTAAAGTGGATCTTCATGTTTTTTTTTTTTAACCCCCGCTTACCTGGTTCCGGGCAGTTAAGGTACCCACCCGCTCGGAGGATCTAGCGTTGTTCTGATATGATCCGCTTCTCTTCTGCCTCACCCGGGTCGGGTGAGGCCCCGCGCTGCCATCTTCTTACATCACATCATCGCGAAGCTTGACGGCTGTTTCCAGGTTCAGCCGGCCCCCCTCCGGATGATAGGCCGCTAGGCCCACCCCCCTCCTTCTTTCTCGGTGAAGGACTATGCCTCCTGGGATATGTGATGTACATTGCCCAGGAGACACAGAGGGCAAGGTGCATGTCAGTCACCCAGGCGAGTGATGTGCATGGGGGGGGGGGGGGTTGGGTGCCAAAGGTTTTTTATTTATAAAGGAAATAAAAAGAAGCCCAATTTGCACAGAGGAGGGGAGGAGGGGTGGCTAGGAGGCAACATCATATTGAGGGTGGAGATCTGCTTTAATATGCGATATTATTCATGTTCTTGACAAATAAAATGTAAGAGGGAGAAGTTTTTTGATCACAGTCTCAGACAGGTCAACATGCTAATAGCACCACATCCCTTGATAGATTGTATATAGAAGGAAGAAGTGGGATTTTCAAGGGCGCAAATTCATTTGAAAAATAGTAACAACTATATTATATAAGAAAGTTTTTATTTTTATTTTAGAGAAATTAAAAATTTCTTAAAAACACAGCAATTGGCAGCAAGTACAAATCAACAGAATTTTGTGGATACAGCGTAAAAGGATAGAATTCCCAACATGTTTCACCCATATATCGGGCTTCTTCAGGGGATGCTGTCCAACTAGAGGTACAAGCCTTCTATTGAAAAAACATATACCGTATATACTCGAGTATAAGTCGAGTTTTTCAGCACATTTTTTTGTGCTGATAAAGCCCCCCTCGGCTTATACTCGAGTCAAGCACTTTTCTGCAGCACAGAATGACATTTTCCGACCCGACTTTGGGGCCCCGTATCTCGGCTAGGAACCCCAAATTGATGTGCTATCCCAGTGCAACTAGCACTACAACATACCCAAAGATGGGGTTTCTAGCACCAAGTGGCCCGAGATACGGGGGCCGCAAAGTCGGTTCAGAAAATGTCATTCTCTGCTGCAGAAAAGTGCTTGACATTTTCTGAACCGACTTTGGGGCACCGTATCTGGGGGCCACTTGGTGCTAGGAACCCCATCTGATATCCCATGTGATATGTTGTAGTGCTTTTTCCACAGGGTTCGCACACCAAATTTGGGGTTCCTAGCACCAAGTGGCCCCGAGGTACGGGGCCCCAAAGTCGGTCAACTGTGTATATCTGCAGCAATGTCATTTCGGGGACTTGGTTCCAGAGCTAGGGGGCATCTAGGAACCCTTAACTACCAAGTTTGAAGTTCGGGGGACCTATGGCTGCAAATGGGCACAGTGATGCTGCAAATGGGCATTGCAAATAAATACTAGAGTATAAATAGTGCGCAATATCAACCTTAGTCTATTGAGATCAGCAGGTGAGGTTAAAAGACAAATGTCGTGGTATAGTCAAATATATAAGTGCTTGCGTGACAATCCCAAGTGCACAAAAATATATATAAACTTCAAGTTACAATGAAGTTGTAACCAATTTAATAAATAAATAAATACACAATGTGTTAAAAGTAGATACAATGTGTTTTAAAAAAATAAAGTGCTTCAAAATGTGAGTAAAAACAAGTATGTGTTATAATGTATCAAAGAAAGGAAATATCCAGTTTATGCCAATGATGCATATGGGGATATGTAAATTCCAAAAGCCAATACAGGCTTGACCTGATGGATTAGCCAATTAATTGATGAATTAATAAGTAAACAGCCGCCAATTGAATATTATATTAATCCCATAGGTGATAACAGTCCATTAAATAAGTTAGATAGTTAATGAAATAACTCTTCACATCCACTAATGATATCCGGGACACAATTAGAAATGCAAGAACTGAAAAAAAAGAGAAAGAGAAACTTCCCTTTATGCTGGGAATGCGGGGCTTTTTTCCTTTTGGTTCCTCCTGATATCTTGCTCCGGTATGATATAAAAGAGAAAAAGACGCAAGCAAAAAACCATTGCGCAGCGCTCTATTCAACCATCAAACAAAGAAGATCTTTAGGGGGTTGTCTACAGCTATACAACTCACTTGTACCCAGTAGGTGTTTGCGCGTTCAAATCCCGCTAATGGTCAGGCTCAGATAGGGGGCTGTCAGCCCTTTCCTCCTCACTGTGCTGTGCTGTGCTTAGCACTGTCACTTGGGCTCCTCCTCCCGACGCGTATCATCACAGGTCACGTGACTTTCTCAAGGGAAAATGGATGCAAATGGGCATTGTTGACCCTCTTTTCCACTTACAGTAGCAGCGCATTTCTCACCCTAGGCTTATACTCGAGTCAATAAGTTTCCCCAGTTTTTTGTGGTAAAATTAGGTATATACTCGAGTATATACGGTACATACAATGATTATATCAACAGTAAATTTATAGTCATAATATCACATATATAATGCTTTCATTTTTAAATAGCATAACAAATTCAGTCCATACATGTGCATGTCTTTTATCAGGGTAACACACCTTACCTTGGTCTCTTGAAAAATGGTCAAGTCACTAAAGGGTCACAGGTGTCTAAATGCGTCCAATAAAATAAACAATAAAATGTAACTTTTTTTATTTTTTTAATCCTGAAAAAAAAAATAGTAATAATATATATATATCTTTTTTGTTTGTTGTTTTTTTTTTTGTATTATAATAACATTACCTTTTGTATTTTCATAGATAGAAGACTTTTTTTTTATAATACAGGTAGCTATAGTTGAACAAATTGATTGAATGTGACCTTTGTTGCTAAATATCCATTACCCACTTGTATTGAACCAGGGCCTTTGCCTCTTATTCCTGACCTTTCATAGAATAGTGATGGTTGACCCTCATATAGAAGAGAGCCATTGGAAGTCTTTTCACACACAGCGTTGGCCTCCAAGCCACCATATTACATTATAAGGTCAACATCTAAAGACATTGAGTCAACATGCGATACACCCCATTTTCCGCCCACCTATTGTATTGAACCAGGGCCTTTTCCTGGTATACTGATGGTTGACCCTCATATAGAAGAGTCATTGGAAGTCCTTTCACATGCAGCTTTAGGCCCCAACTCACCATATTTCATTACAAGGTCAACATCTAAAAACACTTAATTAGTCAACATGAGATACACCCCAATTTTTCGCCCACCCATTGTATTGAACCAGGGCCTTTGCCTGTTATTCATGACATTTCATAGGATAGTGATGGTTGAACCTCATATAGAAGAGAGTCATTGAAATTCTTTTCACATGCAACGTTAGGCTTATGCCCCGTACACACGGTCGGATTTTCCGACGGAAAATGTCCTATCGGACAATGTTGTCGGAAATTCCGACCGTGTGTGGGCTCCATCGGACTTTTTCCGTCGGAATTTCCTACGGAAAAAGTTTTATCTCCTGCTCTCAAATTTTCCGACAACAAAGTCCTGTCGGACTTTTTCCGATCGTGTGTAGCGAATTCCGACGGACAAAGTGCCACGCATGCTCAGATCACATTACAAGACCAAAGCTATTGGCTACTAGCCTCTACGTAGTCCCGTCGTACGCAACGAACGTCACCACGTTCAGAATGATCGGATTTTCCGACAACTTTGTCCGACCGTGTGCATGCAACACCAGTGTCGGACAAAATCCGTCTGAAAAAATCTGACGGATTTTGTGGTCGGAATTTCCAACCGCGGGTACGGGGCATTAGAGTCATCGTATTACATTACAAGGTCTACATCTCTTAAAGACATTGGTTTAGTCAATATGAGATACACCTCATTTTCTGCCCACCCATTGTATTGAACCAGGGCCTTTTCATGGTATACTGATGGTTGGCCCTCATATAGAAGAGTCATTGGAAATCCTTTCACATGCAACATTAGGCTCCAAGTTACCATATTACATTTCAAGGTCACCATCTCCTAAAAACACTGAATTAGTCAACATGAGATACACGCACCACATTTTTTGACCAACCATTGTATGGAACCAGGGCCTTTTCATGGTATACTGGTGATTGACCCTCATATAGAAGAGTCATTGGAAGTGTTTTTCATATGCAACATTAGGCTCAGAGTCATCATATTACACTACAAGTTCAACATCTCCAAAAGACACTGAATTATTCATCATGCGATACACCTCAATTTCTGCTCACCCATTGTATTGAACCAGGGCCTTTTCATGGTATACTGATGGTTGACCCTCGTATAGAAGAGTCCTTGGAAGTCTTTTCACATGCAGCGTTAGACTCTGAGTCATCATATTACAGTAAAGGTCAACATCTCCTAAAGACACGACTTAGTCAACATGACATACACCCCATTTCTGCCCGCCCATTCTATTGAACCAGGGCCTTTGCTTGTTATTTGTGACCCTTCATAGGATACTGATGTGATGGTAGACCCTCATATAGAAGAAATTATTGGACGTCTTTTCACATGCAGTGTTAGGCTCGAGTCATCATATGACATTATAAAGTCAACATCTCCCAAAGTCACTGACTTGGTCAACATGAGATACACCCCATTTTCTGCCCACCTATTGTATTAAACCAGGGCCTTTTCATGGTATACTGATGGTTGGCCCTCATATAGAAGAGTCATTGGAAGTCTTCAGGGCCGTTTTTAAGGCAGGGCAAAAGGGGCAGCTGCCCTGGGCCCTGTCATTGTTGTGGGGGCCCAAAGCAGCTGCCTCATACTTGCCAACTATCCTGGTTTAAATTCCCTCGTCCCTTGAGGTTTTAGTCCTGTGCTGTGTCCCGATATCTCAGTGTGAAGTGCTGCAACTAATGCTGCCCAGCTCTGCCCTATTGTTGTATACAGATGACTCACCTGCAGACCCTGTGTTTACATGTAAATTACTGGCATTCATATGTAAATAGGGGATATCATGCCCCCCTGAGGTCATATCCACAGTAATCTCTAGCAACCAATCAATAAGCAGAAATCATGTGCTGTAACCAGTGCTGTAATCAGTGAGCTGTAATGTGTGCTGTAACCTCTAGCAACCAGTCAGCGAGTGGTAATGATACACTGTAACCTCTAGAAACCAGTCAGTGAGCGGTAATGATACACTGTAACCTCTAGAAACCAGTCAGTGAGCGGTAATGATACACTGTAACCTCTAGAAACCAGTCAGTGAGTGGTAATGATACACTGTAACCTCTAGAAACCAGTCAGTGAGCGGTAATGATACACTGTAACCTCTAGAAACCAGTCAGTGGGCGGTAACCTCTGGCAACCAATCGCAATCACTGCCTGATCTGATTCAGTAAACTGATTTTGAGTCTAGCTGCTATTTATTGTATGTCTCAGAGCAGGTGGACTGCATGGGGGGGCCCCAAGAAAAGTTTTGCCCAGGGTCCAATCAATATTAAAGATGGCCCTGGAAGTCTTTTCACATGCAGCTTTAGGCTCCAACTCACCATATTACATTACAAGGTCAACATCTAAAAACACTTAATTAGTCAACATGAGATACACCCCATTTTCTGCCCACGACTGTTAAATACTAACAACAATGCATTTCTTTTCTTTTATAGGTATTAAATGAATAGAGAACTGTTTTGGGGGAAAATTGACGTTTGACATCAAGATGAGCCACACCACTGATGCCTGGAGGCTGGT
The DNA here is from genome assembly GCA_028564925.1 of Lithobates sylvaticus. Taxonomy (NCBI): domain Eukaryota; kingdom Metazoa; phylum Chordata; class Amphibia; order Anura; family Ranidae; genus Lithobates; species Lithobates sylvaticus. The sequence continues at coordinate 191,636,500 of CM053037.1, read as the reverse complement.
AAACATTAAAGAGAGCACCTGGCACCAACACAGTGTAATATGCAAACGGTCCTTCCAGACCCGCTTCATGCAGAAGGATGGTAGCTGCAACGTCTACTTCAAGAGTATCCTTGGGGAATGGGAAAGCTACGTGGTGGACATTTTTACCACACTGGTCGATATGAAGTGGCGTCACATGCTTATCATCTTCACCTTATCATACATTCTGTCGTGGCTGTTGTTTGGCTTCATCTTTTGGATGATCGCTCTTCAGCATGGAGATCTAAAGGACATGGACATAGTTCCTTGCGTTGACAACGTGCACACATTTGTAGGGGCGTTCTTATTTTCCTTGGAGACACAAACAACCATCGGTTATGGGTACCGCGGCGTAACAGAGCAGTGCTCTTTTGCCATTATAATGGTAACCATCCAGTCAGTATTAAGCTGCATCATCGACACTTTTATAATTGGGGCAGCAATGGCCAAGATGGCCACGGCCCGCAAAAGAGCACAGACTATCCGCTTTAGTTACTTTGCCCTTGTAGGGATACGGGACGGCAAACTGTGCCTCATGTGGCGTGTTGGTGACTTTCGTCCAAACCATGTCGTTGAAGGAAACGTACGAGCTCAGCTTCTGCGTTATCATGAAGACTACGAGAAAGGGATCACCATGGCATACAAAGACTTGAAACTGGTGAATGACCAAATAATATTGGTTACACCAGTCACTGTAGTCCATGTTATTGACCAAGACAGTCCTCTGTATGCTCTGGATCGTAAAGCTTTGGCTGCAGATAGGTTTGAGATCTTGGTTACTTTCATATACACGGGTGACTCCACTGGAACATCTCACCAGTCTCGAACATCCTACCTTCCACGGGAAATCCTCTGGGGTTTCAGGTTCAACAATATCTTGGAGGCCAAGAAGAAATATTACAAGGTTGACTGTGAGCAGTTTGAGGAAATGACTGAGTACTACGCCCCATTTTGCAGTGCCAAACAGCTGGACATAAATGCCATGCCTGCTAGTCCAACCACAAGCTCAGCGTCCAATCGGTTCACCTTCGAGACGCCTCCAAATCCAGTACAGAATGTGTTATCCAGTAAAAACAAGTCTTCAAGCTCAATGACCAACATCTTACACACTTCTGAATCAACGGCCTCTATGCTTAATGATTTATCTAAAGTAGCGTCCACAAGCTCGATGACCAATGGGTTATTCAATGTGTCACAGAATATGGCAAGTGTGGCATCTCTTGGTACTATAGATGACAATAAAGAAAACTTAACAGGATTTAACATAATACAGGACATCGAGGACAAGTCCTATCAAAGGGTCTTCAACACTTTGAGTAATATGTAGAGTATAACATTTTTGATTACTATACTGTAAAATTGAATCATGTATTGAGTATTTGAGTCATTGTTACTTGACACGTTGTAGGAAAGCTTTTTATTTAACATTCCTATGCGATTTTTGTATGTAAATTCTTCTGGTGCATAGACACTGCAAGATATTACTATGTACTCTACTATTTGTTCATATCTAGACTTGTACAGTGACTATATATGATGTACACTTGTTTGTCCCAACCAGGGCTTTTTTCTCAAAGAATAGGTGCAGGTACTCTCCACTTTCGAGTCACCCCTTGTCTCCGCCATCTACCCACCTCCGAGCACTGTTCCTTGGTTCCACCCACCTCCGAGCACCGTTCCTTGGTTCCACCCCCTACCCACCTCGGAGCACTGTTCCTTGATTCCACCCCCTACCCACCTCTGAGCACTGTTCCGTGGTCCCCCCCCCCTACCCACCTTTGAGCACTGTTCCTTGGTTCCACCCTCTACCCACCTCACAGCACTGTTCCTTGGTTCCACCCCCTACCCACCTCCGAGCACCGTTCCTTGGTTCCACCCTCTACCCATCTCTGAGCACTGTTCCTTGGTCCCCCCCTACCCACCTCCAAGCACTGTTCCTTGGTTCCACCCCCTACCCACCTCCGAGCACTGTTCCTTGGTTCCACCCCTACCCACCTCCGAGCACCGTTCCTTGGTTCCACCCTCTACCCACCTCTGAGCACTGTTCTTTGGTTCCCCCCCTATCCACCTCCGAGCACTGTTCCTTGGTTCCACCCCCTACCCACCTCGGAGCACTGTTCCTTGATTCCACCCCCTACCCACCTCTGAGCACTGTTCCTTGGTCCCCCCCCTACCCACCTTTGAGCACTGTTCCTTGGTTCCACCCTCTACCCACCTCACAGCACTGTTCCTTGGTTCCACCCCCTACCCACCTCGAGCACCGTTCCTTGGTTCCACCCTCTACCCACCTCTGAGCACTGTTCCTTGGTCCCCCCCCCCCCCACCCACCTCCGAGCACCGTTCCTTGGTTCCACCCCCTACCCACCTCCGAGCACTGTTCCTTGGTTCCACCCCCTACCCACCTCGAGCACCGTTCCTTGGTTCCACCCTCTACCCACCTCTGAGCACTGTTCCTTGGTCCCCCCCCCCCCCCACCCACCTCCGAGCACCGTTCCTTGGTTCCACCCCCTACCCACCTCCGAGCACTGTTCCTTGGTTCCACCCCCTACCCACCTCCGAGCACCGTTCCTTGGTTCCACCCTCTACCCACCTCTGAGCACTGTTCCTTGGTTCCCCCCCTATCCACCTCCGAGCACTGTTCCTTGATTCCACCCCCTACCCACCTCTGAGCACTGTTCCTTGGTTCCCCCCCCCCTACCCACCTTTGAGCACTGTTCCTTGGTTCCACCCCCTACCCACCTCACAGCACTGTTCCTTGGTTCCACCCCCTACCCACCTCGAGCACCGTTCCTTGGTTCCACCCTCTACCCACCTCTGAGCACTGTTCCTTGGTCCCCCCCCTACCCACCTCCGAGCACCGTTCCTTGGTTCCCCCTCTTAGCCATCTCCCAGTACCACCCATTTTAGTGAAAACAGAACCAAGTATCATTTTGTGGTGCTAAGTAGTTGGATGAAATTTTTTACCAATAAAAAGAAAAGCAATAAAATCGATCCCCTGCAACCAGCAATAATAGTCCTCTCTAGCAACAATAGATCCCCCTGCAGCAATAGATCCCTCTAGCAACAATACACCCCTCAGCAACAAAATACCCCCCCCCCCCCCACAGCAACAACAACCCTCATAGCAACAACAGATCTCCCAACAGCCAGCAAATATCGACACTCTATTGCCATTATATACTTTCAGTGATGGAGGTGCCAGAACAGTGTTCCCCCAGGTTCCTGCTGAAAAAGAGCCCTAGTCCTAGCAAAAATTGTCTTTCTCAGGTACTGGAATAAGAGAAGATCAGGGTCCCACAAGCACAATGTAGTCACTGGATAATAACTGGTTTCAGAAGACTTTAATGTTTCCGGACCAGAGGTGGGAAACAGAACCTTACAAATCATTACTGTTATTAGATCTGATTTATCGGAAATCAATATTTTACTTTTGAGCAAATATTAACAGGCCAAATCACCTCTGACTTGATATATATCATAGAGACTTTACCAAACATCAATTACCAGTTCTGCCGTCCATCCATACACAGTCATTACACAGGATCTGCCCTCTCTTCATTGAACTTTCCTTCCATTTGCGTCCGAGAGAAGGCAACAGGAACATTAAGGCACCCATGTTAAGGCAGGAACATTGCTGGTACTTTGTAGCTGCCATGACTGTCCTTAAAACCCAACTCCAGCCCCCCTCCTTTTATAAAAACTCTTTATATATACCCCAAATCCTGTAGGTTTCTGGCTGGTCCATGGACATCATAGGTCCTTCTTCTCCTCTGGCAATCTGGCTTGTGCTGGAGACTGCACTGGACTGACTGGATCAGTCACTGGTTGTGAGCAGTGGCGGGACAAGGTCATTTAGAGCCCAGGGGGAACATGCCAAATTGCCCCCCCCCCCCAAGATGTATGGGCATTATGTGTCCCATCCCCCACTCCCAACACAAATCCCCCCAAATCACAACTCCTAGCACACCCTCCCCAAATTTGCCCTCCTAAAACAATTCTTACCCCCTGAAGCCCCCCAAATTCCCCTTTTTAACACAAATTCCCTCCCCCCTAATCTCCTTTTGGTGCCCCCCACCTCACATGATACCACAGTGCCCAGGGCAACCGCCCCTACTGCCCACCCCTTGTCCCGGCCCTGGTTGTGAGTGGGTGATTGTGTGGGGAAATATGGAGAAATCCCTTCCAGTAAGTCGTGCCCAACGGTGGATGGACCTTTTTGGGACTTGGGCTAATACCTTTTTTCGATTTGGCCTTATGGTAATTTCAGCATGTAGACTTGGATAGGAAGGAAGGAGCGTCCGGTGCCCAGAAAAATGCAACTTTCGATGCATGGTTCATATGACGTTTATTAAAAGCAGCAGCATGTACATCCAACCAACCAGCCAACGTGTTTCGGGGGAGGTTGGGCAATGCATTGCCTCTGCATCTAAAGCAGGCACTCTGCCATTGTGAAATCTCAAATTAATATATCCATTGTGGAAACCATTCCCATCCAATAGCATGCAGCAACAGCCCTGAACAAGAAGGAGTCCTTTCCCTCCGAAACACGTTGGATGGATGTAAATGCTACTACTTTTCAGAAACGTCATATGAACCATGTATCAAAGGTTGCATTTTTCTGGACACCGGGTTCTCCTTCCTTCCTATCCAAGTCTACACGCTGAAACGACCATAAGGCGATATCAAAAAGGTAGCAGCCCAAGCCCCAAGAGGGTCCATCCCCAACATCCGCCTTTGAGGAAGAATTAATGGAAGGGATTTCTTCCTATTTCCCCACAAACTCACCCACTCACGACCAGCGACTGATCCAGTCAGTCCAGTGTGGTCTCCAGCACAAGCCAGATTGCTTCTTGTTGGAGAGAAGAACTTAAGGACACATGAAGGGGGAAAGTCCATAGCCTGCAAACATGAAGGGTTACAAACATGAACACCTTCCGTGAAGGAATTATCATCATTAGGTGACCTCTTACGTGTTGCTGTAAAATAAAGATGAACTTTTGAATGCCATAAACCACATTTTATTCATATTTATGGCTTTTTTATTAGGGTAATCTCCACTCTTGTTGAAATTAAGAATGGAATCTCGTATAGCCACAAAATGGGTAGGGTTGGCATGGATGCAACTCCTTCATATTGGTCCATGGTTTAGGAATGGGATGTCCAGCAAGTTCTAATAGGTGTGAGGGTCAGGTGTCCACAAATGTTTGGTTCACCCTCCTGGCAGTACATACCGTATATACTCGAGTATAAGCCGACCCGAATATAAGCCGAGGCACCTAATTTTACCACAAAATACTGGGAAAACGTATTGACTCGAGTATAAGCCTAGGGTGAAAAATGCGCAGCTACTGTAAGTGGAAAAAGGGTCAACAATGCCCATTTGCAGCCTCACTGTGCCCATTTGCGTGCCTCACTGTGTCCATTTGCTGCCATAGGTCCCCTGAACTTTAAACCTGGTAGTTAAGGGTCCCTAGATGCCCCCTAGGTTTGCCGAGATACGGGGCCCCAAAGTCCGGTCGGAAAATGTCATTTTCTGCTGCAGAAAAGTGCTTGACTCGAGTATAAGCCGAGGGGGCACTTTCAGCACAAAAAAATGTGCTGAAAAACTCGGCTTATACTCGAGTTTATACTGTACTGCTTAATGCTCACTCCTGTGCTGGCTACATAACCAAAAGCCTGGACATTGGCCCATGTGGTCTTTCATGAAGAGGATGTTCAGAATTAAGATTGCCAGATCCACACCTTCTGCAGAGATGACATGACCAACTGCCTAGGCTTTTTGGTTCTTGGGTCAATGCTAGAAGAAGCCTAGAGCAGCATTTTCTCCAGGGATGAATGAATGAATGATTTGTATAGCGCTACAACTGCGAACTGAATCGCCTCGAGGCGCTGTCTGCTCTTGTTGTGATGCCATGTTTAGAAGAGGTGGGTCTTGAGTTTTTTCCTGAAGTGCTGATGATTTTCTTCCATGCGGATGTTGTTTGGTAGAGCATTCCATAGCCGTGGTCCCTGTACTGCGAATCTTCGTTCTCCCTTCGATTTGTAGCGGGCTTTGGGGATGAGAAGGCGATTTTGGTTTGTTGATCGAAGGCTGCGATTTGATATGTATTTTTCTATTTTCTCACAAAGGTATTGAGGAGCATTTCCTTGTGTACATTTGTGGGTGAGGCAGAGGATCTTGAATGTGATCCTCTCTTTTACCGTCAGCCAATGGAGGATCCTTAGGGATGGGGAAATGGATTCCCAGGGTTTCTTTCCGGTGACTAATCTCGCTGCTGTGTTTTGGACAATTTGAAGGCGCGCAATCAGGTAATCCGGTAATCCTATGTAGAGGGAGTTTGAATAGTCGAGACGCGAATTGATGATCGTTCCTACTACTACCGATTTTTCCTTTTCCGGGATGAAGGGGATGAGTCTGCGTAGCATGCAAAGGAGATGGTGGGATCCACTGATTACGGATCCTATTTGTGCCTCCATTGTCATCTCTGAATCAAAGATTACTCCGAGGCTTTTGGCTTTGTTGCTTGGAAGGATGGTCTGTCCCAAGATGGTTGGTGTTATCCAAGGGGTCTTCGTCTTTTTCCTTGAGTTTGCGTCGAGGAGCAGTAATTCTGTTGTAATTCTGTTGGATGTTCCAACAAGGAGCTCACATATGTTCTACACATAAGCTGATATAGGTCAGTTAAACAGTCCACATGCAGGGTCAGCGCATTTTGAACATTCATTGTCTTCTTCTTGAACACATGTGAACAAGATCCTGAAACTATATGGGTAAGATGTATGTATGCAGTTTGATAACTATGTATTATATTTTTAGATTTTGCTCACTTTCTCTCCTGAAGAAGACAATGCATGTTAGAAACATGTTGAGCCTGCATGTAGACATTTCTAACTGACCTATATCAACTGATGTGCAGAACATATGTATTTGTGTGATACCAGAAATATCTAAAATGACCTAAAAAGTCCTTAGCTACACAATTTTTGGTTCTTTCTATGATATATAGAATGTGGGCATGTGTGGACATAGAACTTCCTCCCTTGTGATTAGTGTACATCAAAACAGAAATGACCAACATACCACTAATGAAATATTATTATACAAGGGGTCTTCACAAAGTTTCTGCACTTTTTTATATTAAATAGAATTAAAAAAGTGTGGAAACTTTTTGAAGAACCATCGTATGAGAAGATCAATTGATGAGCATCCTCAAACTCCCCCAAGTAAAGTTGGGTGTGCTATGGGTTACACTGGGCTATATAGGTTTGTATGGTAGACATGTGCACAATAGAAAAATTTGTTTATTTTCGTTTCGTTTCTTTCGTTTCCGTTGATTCGTAACGATTCATAAATTCACAAGTCATCGGTGTTCGTATTCGTAACGATTCATATTTTTGTAAGAGTTATTTTTTCGTTTTTTGTAGATTTAGTTACATTCGTACTTTCGTTAGATTGATTTATTCGTACTTTCGTAACATTGTTTTCGTAGATTCGTAATCGGAGCATAATTCATAATTTTATGTAATGTGTATGCTATTATTACATTGTAAGAGACACGGAAAATTACGAATCGAAAAAAAAAGTTACGAATGTACGAATTTTTTCGTTCAATCCATTCGAAGCACGTTAAGCAGCGCCATTGTAAGGGACACGGAAAATTACCAATTCAACAAAAAAAAAAAAGTTACGAATGTACGAATTTTTTCGTTCATTTTGATTTTCGTTGTTCCTGTTTTCGTTTTTCGGATTTTCTTCTTTCGTAGTTTCTTTGTTTCCAATTTGGTTATTTCTGATTTTCGTTGTTTTTTCGTATTCGTTCGATTCGAACATTCGTTAAAATTTTTAGCGAATCGTTCGTTCATTCGTACGATAACGAATGAACGAAATATAAAAAAAAAAAAAACGAAAAACGAAAAAAAAAAACGAAACGAATTGCACATGTCTATTGTATGGAATGTGTGCATAATATCACTATGTCACCTTGAGGAAGGGAACCTCAAGACCCGAAACGTTAGCCCTCTAAAACTCCTCTTCTTAATAAATATGTGAAACGCGTATTTGGAGTTCTGGTGACTTCACATCTTCTGATGCTTTATAAACTGACCATACATAACTACCCATGTTGTCAGAATTACACCTGGAGGACAACTACAGAGACATACCCAAATCCACAGCCCCACTCAAGACACGCCCCCTCCTGTACATGGACAATATAGGTGCTGGCGACTGTAGTCCGTCTCCACTCACCAGCCGCACTCCACTTTTAGCTCCTCTTGCCGTAATTATTAGTTATCAACAAAGTGACTGCATGCAAGATTGTCTCCACCTGTGAACCAACCCTAATTGATGCGTTTTACCACTCCTGGCTTGCTCAAAGCGATGGGGGGAAATCACAAGGCTTTTCACAAGGATGGTGAACCCGGAGGGCGATGGAACAGACAGAGAGGTGATGGATCCTACCGATTCAATGGATGTGATATGCTATATACAGTCACTATGCTATGTACAGTTATTATGCTATGTATAGTTAGTGTTGATGTCACTGTATGGACATTTATTGTGATTTGCAGGTCAATACCCATTAAATGCACATTTTTTTTTAATCTAAGGTTTGCATGTGTGCTTTTACAATACTGGAAGGCTTTTTTTCAGAGAGGACAGAAAACGTACGTACCATTGGTAGGGATGAGGCAAGCTGAGAGTTTTCATGTCTTCTAAATTTTGGTGAAAATGCATCAAATACAATGGGGTAAGGTGACATTAGGGAGATTTGAAGGGCTTTAAATGTCTCCTGAGGGTTACAGAAGCTCTTTTTTCCACTATCCTGGACCTATCCTTGGCGTTGGACCCTACTACTGACCAGAGGCACTATTTCATTTTTTTTACTACCACTGACTCCCAAACCCAAAATGGGGCATTTTTTACTCACACTTCCCACAATCTGGCCCCCCTAAAGTCCGAAGGACAGTAAACTGGCTCTTTGTTTTGCAAGTCTGGAGACCCCACTTATAGAGGAATTGGGACATCTTCCCTCCTGCTGGTGATCCCTCTAGTCATTTAAAGATCTATATAGAGGAATCAGGACCTCCATCCTCCTGCTGGTGACCCCTCTAGTGATATAAAGATCCATATAGAGGAATCAGGACCTCCTTCCTCCTGCTGGTGACCCCTCTAGTGATATAAAGATCTATATAGAGGAATCAGGACCTCCATCCTCCTGCTGGTGACCCCTCTAGTGATATAAAGATCTATAAAGAGGAATCAGGACCTCCATCCTCCTGCTGGTGACCCCTCTAGTGATATAAAGATCTATATAGAGGAATCAGGACCTCCTTCCTCCTGCTGGTGATCCCTCCAGTGATATAAAGATCTATATAGAGGAATCAGGACCTCCTTCCTCCTGCTGGTGATCCCTCTAGTGATATAAAGATCCATATAGAGGAATCAGGACCTCCTTCCTCCTGCCGGTGATCCCTCTAGTGATATACAGATCTATATAGAGGAATCAGGACCTCCATCCTCCTGCTGGTGATCCCTCTAGCGATATAAAGATCTATATAGAGGAATCAGGACCTCCTTCCTCCTGCTGGTGACCCCTCTAGTGATATAAAGATCTATAAAGAGGAATCAGGACCTCCTTTCTCCCACTGGTGGTCCCTCTAGTGATATAAAGATCTATATAGAGGAATCAGGACCTCCTTCCTCCTGCTGGTGACCACTCTAGTGATATAAAGATCTATATAGAGCAATCAGGACCTCCTTCCTCCTGCTGGTGATCCCTCTAGTGATATAAAGATCCATATAGAGGAATCAGGACCTCCTTCCTCCCACTGGTGATCCCTCTAGTAAAATAAAGATCTATATAGAGAAATCAGGACCTCCTTCCTCCTGCTGGTGATCCCTCTAGTGATATAAAGATCCATATAGAGAAATCAGGACCTCCTTCCTCCCACTGGTGATCCCTCTAGTAAAATAAAGATCTATATAGAGGAATCAGGACCTCCTTCTTCCTGCTGGTGATCCCTCCAGTGATATAAAGATCTATATAGAGGAATCAGGACCTCCTTCCTCCCACTGGTTATCCCTCTAGTGATATAAAGATCTATATAGAGGAATCAGGACTTCCTTCCAGTTTCATGTTGCAATCACCTCCAAGAAACCTGTTGCACCCCTTATGCCGCGTACACACGATCGGAATTCTCGTCGAAAAAATCTCTGACGGTTTTCACGGAATTCCGCTCAAACTGTCTTGCCTACACGTGGTCACACCAAATTACGACCGTCAAGAATGCGGTGACGTACAACCCTACAACGAGCCGAGTTCAATGCTTCCGAGCATGGGTCAAATTGTTTCCGAGCATGCGTAGGAATTTTGCGCGTCAGAATTGCTACAGACGATCGGACTTTCCGACAGAAACCTTTTCCGTCTGAAAAAATTGCGAACATGCTCTCAATTCTTTGCTGTCGGAAATTCGGCCAGCAAAATTCCGATGGAGCCTATACACCATGGGTCTTCAAACTACGGCCCTCCAGTTGTTCAGGAACTACAATTCCCATCATGCCTAGTCATGTCTGTGAATGTCAGAGTTTTACAATGCTTCATGGGATGTGTAGTTTTGCAACAGCTGGAGGGCCGTAGTTTGAGGATCCCTGCTATACACGGTCGCATTTTCCGATGAGAAGCTCTCATCGGTCTTTTTCTGGGCGGAATTCCGATCGTGTGTACGTGGCATAAGTGTCATAGCATTGTAGACATAACTTACCCACCAAGGTGGATTTGTTGGTTGACCTACCCTCAGGACAGGTCAGAGGTCACGGCTTCAAGTCTGTAAATGTGAACGTAGGGGGCTCACCTGCATAGAGGCGGTCAGATAGGCTTACCATTGTCAGCAATGTGCGAATTCAGTGCCCAGGTGCAAGGCAGGAGGTGGTTAGCCGAAGGGTAGAATTTAGTGTAGACAACAAAGACGGCTCCTGGAAGACGGAGGGGGTCAGACAAGGTAAGGCTTGCATTTACAAGACAGCCTCCTCCATTCCATCTGGGATATGTAAAGATATTGACCCTCCCATTCTTGTTTACAAGACAACTCCACATAAAATGTTACAATGTGGACACTAATTAACCGAAGATTATCATTCGCTACATTGAAAGAGCAACTACAAAAGAAAAAAGATTAACGGACATTTTAAACGTGGGTTACTATCTGTCAAGTTAAATCGTTCAGGAGAGGTTGTAAAAACGCCCCGTGTACATTAAGCCTAAATATTTTGAAGCATTTTTAACCTCCATTGTCATGTGTAAAATATTATTCTTTTTTTTTTTCTGTGTTTGGATCTGTGCCGGGCTGGCTGAGGGTCACTCCAAAATGGTGAGGTCACCGGGGAGGGCGGAAAAGGCTTTTTATTACCCCTCAGAACTCAGCACAAGGATAGTGGGAACCCCTCATAATGGGCACAGCGGGTGTACAGACCCGGGAACTCAGCACAGGGATGGTGGGAACCCCTCATAATGGGCACAGCAGGTGTACAGACCCGGGAACTCAGCACAGGGATGGTGGGAACCCCTCATACTGGGCACATTGGGTGTACAGACCCAGGAACTCAGCACCAGGGTGGTGGGAACCCCTCATAATGGGCACAGCGGGTGTGCAGACCAAGGAACTCAGCACAAGGTTGGTGGGAACCCCTCATAATGGGCACAGCGGGTGTACAGACCAAGGAACTCAGCACAAGGTTGGTGGGAACCCCTCATAATGGGCACAGCGGGTGTGCAGACCAAGGAACTCAGCACAGGGATGGTTGGAACCCCTCATAATGGGCACAGCAGGTGTACAGACCCGGGAAATCAGCACAGGGATGGTGGGAACCCCTCATAATGGGCACAGCAGATGTACAGAGGTGGTGGGAACCCCTCATAATGGGCACATAAGGTGTACAGACCCGGGAACTCAGCACAGGGATGGTGGGAACCCCTCATAATGGGCACAGCAGATGTACAGAGGTGGTGGGAACCCCTCATAATGGGCACAGAAGGTGTACAGACCCGGGAACTCAGCACAGGGATGGTGGGAACCCCTCATAATGGGCACAGCAGGTGTACAGACCAAGGAACTCAGCACAGGGATGGTTGGAACCCCTCATAATGGGCACAGCAGGTGTACAGACCAAGGAACTCAGCACAGGGATGGTTGGAACCCCTCATAATGGGCACAGCGGGTGTACAGACCAAGGAACTCAGCACAGGGATGGTTGGAACCCCTCATAATGGGCACAGCAGGTGTACAGACCCGGGAACTCAGCACAGGGATGGTGGGAACCCCTCATAATGGGCACAGCAGGTGTACAGACCCGGGAACTCAGCACAGGGATGGTGGGAACCCCTCATACTGGGCACATCGGGTGTACAGACCCGGGAACTCAGCACAAGGTTGGTGGGAACCCCTCATAATGGGCACAGCGGGTGTAAAGACCAAGGAACTCAGCACAGGGTTGGTGGGAACCCCTCATAATGGGCACAGCGGGTGTAAAGACCAAGGAACTCAGCACAGGGATGGTGGGAACCCCTCATAATGGGCACAGCAGGTGTACAGACCCAGGAACTCAGCACAGGGATGGTGGGAACCCCTCATAATGGGCACAGCAGGTGTACAGACCCGGGAACTCAGCACAGGGATGGTGGAAACCCCTCATAATGGGCACAGCAGATGTACAGAGGTGGTGGGAACCCCTCACAATGGGCACAGCAGGTGTACAGACCAAGGAACTCAGCACAGGGATGGTGGGAACCCCTCATAATGGGCACGTCAGATGTATAGACCCGGGAACTCAGCACAGATCCCACCAACAGATTTCCCAAGAAATAAGAAGGAAAGCTTGAATAAATCACCAGCATTCACCGAACTCTGAAATAACAGTTTAGAGTGAACTGACACCTAGACTGTAATCATTTATATGGCAGCAATGAATTGTATACAAGACAGTCCATTAGAACAGTGCAATGTAGAGCTCTGAGGATTGCACAGAGTAGCTGCACCAACAGAGCTTACAGTCTAATGTCCCCAGCACATGTGCATTGATTAGCTTTTTTTATTTTTTCAGACTGCAGCTAATAAAGTTTGGAGGATACTTTGTATTAAAAGATTATCAGTGGAGAGAGTGCGAGGCCTATGCAGGGTATCAGTGTATCCTCACAGTATTACTTCCATGCTAATGATAAGCTCAGCACGTTGCGGGGATTATTGGGACTCGTGCGGTAAATGCCGGAACTTGTATATCGTATATCGCAGGAGCTGGATAGGAGTTATTATCAGTAGTTTATGGATGAAGAAGGTCAATAGAGTTTATGTAGAGTGCAGTGACATAAACATGGCGCTCCTTAACCACTTAACCACTTACTTACCGGGCACCTAAACCCCCCTCCTGCCCAGACCAATTTTCAGATTTCAGCGCTGTCACTCTTTGAGCGACAATTGCGCGGTCTTACAACACTGTACCCAAATGAAATTTTGATATATTTTTTCCCACAAATAGAGCTTTCTTTTGGTGGTTTTTGATCACCTCTGTTTTTTTTTTTTTGGAAAACAGATAATTTTCCTCCTTCATTGATGTACGCTGATGAGGCTTCACTGATGGGCACAGATAGTCTGCACTAATGGGCACCGATAGGCTGCATTGATGGGAACTGATAAGGCGACACAGATGGACACTGATAGGCTGCACTGATGGGTACCGATACACTGCACTGATGGGCACGGATAGGCTGCATTGATGGGCACTGATAAGGCGACACTGATGGGCACTGATATTCTGCACTGATGGGCACCGATAGGCTGCACTGATGGGCACCGATAGGCTGCATTGAGGGGCACTGATAAGGCGACACTGATGGGCACTGATAAGGCGGCACCGATGGGCACTTATAGGCGGCACTGGTGGGCACTGATGAGGTGGCACTGGTGGGCACTGATAGGTGGCATTGGTGGGCACTGAGAGGTGCAACTGATGGGTGGCACTGATGGACGGCACTGAAGGGCACTTATAGGTGGCCCTGATAGCTGCCACTGATGGGCACTGAAGGGTGGCAGTGATAGGCACTGAAGGGTGGCAGTGATGGGCACTGATCGGCACTGGTAGGTGACACTGATAGGAAGCACTGCTAGGTGGCACTGATGAGGCACTGATTGGCACCACTGGTGGGCATTGATAGGTGGCACTAATTGCTGGCACTTATGTACTGGTGGGCACTGATTCGTGGCACTGTGGGCACTGATTCGTGGCACTGGCAGGCGGCACTGGTGGGCACATATGAGGCGGCTTCGCCTCTTCCTCTTCAGGACCGATGTCCCTTGCACTGAATCCGGTGGGCGGCTTTTTTTTTTCTCCTCACGCTGTCAGTGTGAGAAGAAAAAAAAAACGATTACCAATCTTCTGTTTACATCACGTGATCAGCTGTCATTGGCTGACAGCTGATCACGTGGTAAGGGGCCAGGATCGACCCCTGTAAACAGCCAAGTCTCATTGACTCGGGTGATCACACATGCCCTTCGTGGGGGGGGGGGGGGCGTGGCGAGCGTACAAAGGGGAGGACGTCTATTGACGGCCTCCTAGCAAAGCAGATCCGCGCTGTAGCCGTCATTCGGCTATAGCGCGGATCTGAAGGGGTTAAGATCTTAATGAAAAATGAGACCAAGGATGAAAGAGTCCGAAATCCTTCAATATTAGTGCTTAAAAAGGCTAATGAGGAAGGAGGAGTGTTGGTGCCCTGAAACGCGTTGGGTATTTTATGTTTTTTTCTTATGAGGAACCATAAATATTAAGCTGCTCTTGTCAGCTGTAGGCATGTGATCCCCATACCCCTCCCATACCCCTCCCATACCCCTAGACTTATCCAGCATTCAACCCTTACCGTGTGCGGACCACATTGCAAGGGCAATATTTTTTTGCCTAGAGTTGGGCTTTAAACCCACCTACCGCACATATGTATCCATAGGGAATGGTATGTAATCATATATGTATCCATACGCAGGGCTTTTTTTAGACTCCCTCCCTGAACAGTAGATCCCTTCCAGCGACATCTGCCCCCCCAGCAACAATAAATCTCTCACAAGAAACAATAGATGCCCCCCCCCCCCCCGCTACAATAGATCCCCCAACAGCCAGCAACAATAGACCCTGCAGCACACTCCATCACTCCTTGGCATTAGATACATTCAGTGCTGGAGGCAGGGCTGCTGTTAGAAATCTTTGGGCCCCATACAGCCTTCCTGACGCCCCCCCCCCCCCCCCCCCCTGCCCCCCCCCCAAACCCTGCCTACACCCCACCCAATCACCCCCCCCTGGGGTGCAGTGAAACAGCGGTACTGACTTTATCCCCCCTATACCCCCAAAATGAAAAAACACCTCCTGGGCCCCTCGTTTGACCCGATGGGGCCCAGGGAAAGTTGGGGGGGGGGATTGGTGGTCTAGTAAAATCCATTGCAGAAATGAACAATAATATTGCCCTGAACCACCCCCCCCCCCCCCAGTTTAGCTGATGCATCCATTAAGCATATGTGGGGTGGCATGGATAGACAGGGCGGCGCCCGTGCACCCATAATGGACGGGCCGCCCCAGGTCAGTAGTTTATTATGTCTGTATGTATGAGCCCTACAGGAGGGAGTGCGTCATTTTGGAGGCAGGTAGGGGGGGCATTGTGCTTTCTTCGTTCTCTCTGGAGAGTAAGAAAAGTGACAGCTCTGAGCGGCTCCCTCTTGTGGAATAAAGTGTGCAGTGCAACTGCAGATAACCCTACAGGAGCTCCCCAGTGTGACTTGGGGTGTGTTCACTGATCCAGGGACTGCAGTCATGGAAAGTGGGACTGCTATAAGACCACTATGCCAGGGGCCAGGCCAGTTCTGGTCAACCTAAACCCCCCCCCCCACCACCACCACCACCACCAATGAATTGATCTCTGGTGTATACACATGTATGTGGCCTGCATAAGCAGAGAGAAGCTGCGATGAGTAAAACATGGCGGTGTTGCCTCTCTATATATCCCCCGAGTCGGGTCAAGGGACGCATTACTGCAATGAAGTCGCTTATTCCTGCACCTCCCGGCCTAACCATATTGTACTGCAGCTCAGCAAAGGTAGGGGGCGATGTGCACAAGGGTGGGGTGGTTTATGCGGGGTCCCGATTTATTGTTTGCACTGGGGCCCCAGCCTCCATAGCGAGATTACTTACAGCGGGTATAGAAAAATGGTGACACGTTCAATACTTATTTTACCCCCTGTATTTGTTACCAGCAGGTAAATCAATGAACAGTCCCCCCCACCCCCATCCAATTCTCATTCCTCTAATAACGTTAATTATCTCATTACAATGGCATCTGAAAATGGGTGGGATATATTGGGCAGAAGGTGAACATGTTGTCCCCGAAGTTGAATGTTGAAAACAAAACAAAAAAATGGGCATCGCAGTTTGTCGTGTATGGGGCTGTGTATCCGCAGACCGGCCAGGGTGCCCATCCTGAGCCAACAATGGGCACGTGAGCATCAAAACTGGAGCTCAGAGCAGTGGAAGAAGGTGGTCTGGTCTGATGAATGACGTCTACTTTTCCATCATGTGGAAGACCAGGTGCCACTTACCTGTGGAAGAGATGGCACCAGGATGCAGTATGGGGAAGAAGACAAGCTGGCAGAGGCAGTGAGATGCTTTGGACAATGTTCTGCTGGAAAACCTTGGCTCCTGCCATTCATGTGGATGTTATGCACATCACCCTGAACACACCATCCCCACCGTGAAACATGGTGGTGGCAGCATCATGTGGTGGGGATGCTTTTCTTCAGCAGGGACAGGGAAGCTGATCAGAGTTGATGGGAAGATGGATGGAGCCAAATGCAGGACAATCTTAAGCCCCATACACACGGTCGGAAAATCCGACCACCAAATCCATCGGATTTGGTCCGACGGATTTAGTCCGACACTGGTGTTGCATACACACGGTCGGACAAAGTTGTCGGAAAATCCGATCATTCTGAACGTGGTGACGTTTGTTGCCTACGACGGGACTACGTAGAGGCTAGAAGCCAATAGCTTTGGTCTTGTAATGTGATCTGAGCATGCGTGGCACTTTGTCCGTCGGAATTCGTTACACACGATCGGAATTGGTGTGATCGGACTTTGTTGTCAAAAAATCTATCCAGCAGGAGATAGGACTTTGTCCGTCAGACAATCCGATGGAAACTGTCCGATGGTGCCTACACACGGTCGGAATTTCCGACAACATTGTCTGATAGGACAGAATCCATCGGAAAATCCGACCGTGTGTATGGGGCTTTACAATGTCTACTTAAGTAAGTTCAAGTTGTGCATCAAACACAGCCACTGTCTGTGCCCCTCAAAAGCTGCCACTGTGCCCATCAAACAGCCACTGTGCCCATCAAACAGCCACTGTGCCCATCAAACATCCACTGTGCCCATCAAAGCTGCCACTGTGCCCATCAAACACAGCCACTGTGCCCATCAAAGCTGCCACTGTGCCCATCAAAGCTGCCACTGTGCCCATCAAAAGCTGCCACTGTGCCCATCAAAAGCTGCCACTGTGCCCATCAAAAGCTGCCACTGTGCCCATCAAAGCTGCCACTATGCCCATCAAATGCTGCTACTGTTCCCAAACGCTGCCGATGTGCCCATCAACGCTGCCACTGTGCCCATCAAACTCGTGTTATATTGTCCAAACATTGTGTTAATGTTTAAGCACTGATTTTGTTGGAAGTACCAACAAATATAGCCTTATTGATAATTTGCATTTTTATTCTCATGCGTGATCCTGTAGACAGGGCCCCAGTGCACTGTATTGCCCGGGGGCCTATAATGCTCTTAAGATGGCCCTGAGTGGCATCAAAATCGGACCAAAGTAGTGCAGGGACTACTTTGAAGTCGGAACGACTTGAAGTCGTACTAATATGAATGGCTGTCATTGGAAATCACGGGGAACGACTTGTCATGCTACTTTGCAGTCCCAAATCGTGGGACAAGTCGTATGAGTGTGAAAGGGGCCTAAGTGACAGTTGGTTTTTAACTGCTTAACTGCTGTCTGTTTACCGCAGAGGGCTGGCAGCCTGCCAAGGATCTGCTGCAATAGAAAGTAATAGGAAAAAAAAAGATTTCTGTGCCTGACTGACTGTGTCGTGAACTTTGAAGATGAATTTCTCCACAATGAATATAGCTACAGAGGTGGGTGAGGGCTTTAAAGTGCCTTCACTTCAGAATATGTAAATACTTTAATGGGTACAGCCTGGGCATAGGTCCACTTTAATTTTGGAGCAGGGGGTCTGAGAATAAAGTCTGAGGGCCAGTTGTGGCTGATGTGTGGAGCCCAGGTACGTCATATTCCACCATTAACCAAGGAAGAACTCCCCTCCCCCCTCCAGGCACATATACTGCAGACTGAGGGGCTCTGTAATAACTTGCACAGCAGAAAAGTCATTTAACACAATGAGAAGGGTGAAGACCTTTGCCGAGGTCAAGTATGCAGATTGATCTGTCCGAAGATTCCTGAGCCTGAGAATGAACTTATCAACAAAATCCTCAACGTGCTCAGACAAGATCAGTATGGACTAAAGTAAGAATAAGATCTCTCCCTCATCATATACAGTGGGGACAATAATGATTCGATTCCCTGCAGATTGGGTAAGTTTGCCCACTTACAAAGAAATGGAGGGTCTATAATTTTTTATTATAGGTGTATTTTATATGGTAGAGACAGAATATCAACCAAAAAAACTGAGAAAACTGTATGACTATTGAATGAATCCGGTGATGGCGGTCTGTGTGGCTATTGGATACATCTGGTGATGGCGGTCTGTGTGGCTATTGGATAAATCTGGTGATGGCGTTCTGTATGGCTATTGGATAAATCTGGCGATGGTGGTCCAGTAATGGCTTTCCCGTCTTCATTCATTCGATCAAGAGGGCCCTTCTCAGAAGAGCTTACAATCTAATAGGGTTGGGCGGGTGGTACAAAAGGTTGTACACAAATAATTGGATACTAAGTAATAAAAGTAATAATGAATTCAATGATGGTGGTCTGTATGACTATTGGATGAATCCGGTGATGGCGGTCTGTGTGGCTATTGGATGAATCCATTAATGGCGGTCTGTATGGCTATTGAATGAATCCAGTGATGGCGGTCTGTATGGCTATTGGATGAATCTGGTGATGGCGGTCTGTATGGCTATTGAATGAATCCGGTGATGGCGGTCTGTATGGTTATTGAATGAATCCGGTGATGGCGGTCTGTATGGCTATTGAATGAATCCGGTGATGGCGGTCTGTATGGCTATTGGATGAATCCATTAATGGCGGTCTGTATGGCTATTGAATGAATCCGGTGATGGCGGTCTGTATGGCTATTGAATGAATCCGGTGATGGCGGTCTGTATGGCTATTGAATGAATCCGGTGATGGCGGTCTGTATGGCTATTGGATGAATCCATTAATGGGGGTCTGTATGGCTATTGAATGAATCCGGTGATGGCGGTCTGTATGGCTATTGAATGAATCTGGTCATGGCGTTCTGTATGGCTATTGGATGAATCCATTAATGGCGGTCTGTATGGCTATTGAATGAATCCAGTGATGGCGGTCTGTATGGCTATTGAATGAATCCGGTGATGGCGGTCTGTATGGCTATTGGATGGATCCGGTGATGGCGGTCTGTATGGTTATTGAATGAATCCGGTGATGGCGGTCTGTATGGCTATTGAATGAATCCGGCGATGGCGGTCTGTATGGCTATTGGATGAATCCATTAATGGGGGTCTGTATGGCTATTGGATGAATCCGCTGATAGCGGTGTGTATGGCTATTGGATAAATCCGGTGATGGCGGTGTGTATGGCTATTGGATGAATCCGGTGATGGCGGTCTGTATGGCTATTGGATGAATCCGCTGATGGCGGTGTGTATGGCTATTGGATGAATCCGGTGATGGCCTTCTGTATGGCTATTGGATAAATCTGGTCAAATCTGGATAAATCTAGGCCACACCATGTCCTTAATGTTCTCCTTCTTGAGCCACTCCGTTCTTGCCTTGGCTGTATGTTTTGGGTTATTGTTATGCTGAAAGACCCATCCACAACCCATCTTCAGTGTTCTGGCTGAGGGAAGAAGGTTCTCATCCAAGACTTTACAATACATGGTCCCATCCATTGGCCCCTCAATGCGGCAAAGTCGGCCTGTACCGTCAGCAGAGAAACAACCCCAAAGCATCATGTTTGCACCTCCGTGCTTGATTGGACAGGATTGTGTTCTTAGGGTCATAGTCAGAATTTTTCTTCCTTCAAACACAAGGAATCCCCCTCATTAAGAAGGCACATGTACAGTCATGCCAAGGAACATCTAAACGATTCAGAGAAGGATTGGTAGAAAGTTCTGTGGTCAGATGAGACCAAAACTGAGCTCTTTGGCATTAACTCGACTCGCTGTGTTTGGAGGAAGAAAACCCTAAGAACACCATCCCTACAGTCAACCACGGTGGTGGAAACATGATGTTTTGGAGCTGTTTCTGACACATTGAGGGGCCAATGGACGGGGGCCACGTATTATAAAATCTTGGATGAGAACCTTCTTCCCTCAGCCAGAACACTGAAGATGGGTCACGGATGGGTCTTCCAGCATGACAATTACCCAAAACATCCCGCCAAGGCAACAAAGGATTGGCTCAAGAAGAAGCACATTGAGAACATGGAGTGGCCTAGCCAGTCTTCAGACATTAATCCTATAGAAAATGTATTGAGGGAGCTGAAACTTCAAGTTGCCAAGAGACAACCAAGAAACCTTAAGGATTTAGAGAAGATCTGTAAAGAAGAGTGGACCAAAATCCCTCCTGAGATGTGGGCAAACCTGGTAACCAACTACAAGAAACGTCTGACCTCTCTGATCGCCAACAAGGGTTTCTCCACCAACTACTAAGTCATGTTTTGCTTGGGGATCAAATACTTATTTTACTCACTGAACTGCAACTTAATTTATAACATTTGTATCATGTGTTTTTTTTTTCTGGATTTTTGGTTGATATTCCGTCTCTACCATATAAAATACACCTATAATAAAAAATTATAGACCCTTCATTTCTTTGTAAGTGGGCAAACTTACCCAATCTGCAGGGGATCAATTCATTATTGCCCCCCCCCCCCCCCCCCACTGTATACGATGAGGGAGAGATCTTATTCTTACTTTAGTCCATACTGATCTTGTATGAGCACGTTGAGGATTTTGTTGATAAGTTCATTTTCAGGCTCAGGAATCTTCGGACAGATCAATCTGCATACTTGACCTCGGCAAAGGTCTTCACCCTTCTCATTGTGTTAAATGACTTTTCTGCTGTGCAAGTTATTACAGAGCCCCTCAGTCTGCAGTATATGTGCCCGAAGGGGGGGAAGGGTGTTCTGCGTTGTTAATGGTGGAGTATGACGTACCTGGGCTCCACACATCAGCCACAACTGGCCCTCAGACTTTATTCTCAGACCCCCTGCTCCAGAATTAAAGTGGACCTATGCCCAGGCTGTACCCATTAAAGAACATATTCTGAAGTAAAGGCACTTTAAAGCCCTCACTCACCTCTGTAGCTATATTCATTGTGGAGAAATTATTATTATACAGGATTTATATAGTGCCAACAGTTTATGCAGCGCTTTACAATATAAAAGGGAGAAAATACAGTTATAATGCAATAAAAAGCAGATCAAGAGGGCCCTGCTCAGAAGAGCTTACAATCTGATAGGGTTGAGCAGGTGGTACAAAAGGTTGTACACAAATAAATGGATACTAAGTAATAAAAGTAGTAATGAATTCAATGATGGCGTCTGTATGGCTATTGGATGAATCCGGAGATGGCGGTCTGTGTGGCTATTGGATAAATCTGGTGATGGCAGTCTGTGTGGCTATTGGATACATCTGGTGATGGCGGTCTGTATGGCTATTGGATAAATCTGGTGATGGTGGTCCAGTAATGGCTTTCCCGTCTTCATTCATTCGATCAAGAGGGCCCTGCTCAGAAGAGCTTACAATCTAGTAGGGTTGGGCAGGTGGTAAAAAAGGTTGTACACAAATAATTGGATACTAAGTAATAAATGTAGTAATGAATTCAATGATGGTGGTCTGTGTGGCTATTGGATGAATCTGGTGATGGCGGTCTGTATGGCGGCTATTGGATGAATCCATTAATGGTGGTCTGTATGGCTATTGGATGAATCCGGTGATGGCGGTCTGTATGGCTATTGGATGAATCCATTAATGGCGGTCTGTATGGCTATTGGATGAATCCGGTGATGGCGGTCTGTATGGCTATTGAATGAATCCGGTGATGGCGGTCTGTATGGCTATTGAATGAATCCGGTGATGGCGGTCTGTATGGCTATTGGATGAATCCATTAATGGGGGTCTGTATGGCTATTGAATGAATCCGGTGATGGCGGTCTGTATGGCTATTGAATGAATCTGGTCATGGCGTTCTGTATGGCTATTGGATGAATCCATTAATGGCGGTCTGTATGGCTATTGAATGAATCCAGTGATGGCGGTCTGTATGGCTATTGAATGAATCCGGTGATGGCGGTCTGTATGGCTATTGGATGGATCCGGTGATGGCGGTCTGTATGGTTATTGAATGAATCCGGTGATGGCGGTCTGTATGGCTATTGAATGAATCCGGCGATGGCGGTCTGTATGGCTATTGGATGAATCCATTAATGGGGGTCTGTATGGCTATTGGATGAATCCGCTGATAGCGGTGTGTATGGCTATTGGATAAATCCGGTGATGGCGGTGTGTATGGCTATTGGATGAATCCGGTGATGGCGGTCTGTATGGCTATTGGATGAATCCGCTGATGGCGGTGTGTATGGCTATTGGATGAATCCGGTGATGGCCTTCTGTATGGCTATTGGATAAATCTGGTCAAATCTGGATAAATCTAGGCCACACCATGTCCTTAATGTTCTCCTTCTTGAGCCACTCCGTTCTTGCCTTGGCTGTATGTTTTGGGTTATTGTTATGCTGAAAGACCCATCCACAACCCATCTTCAGTGTTCTGGCTGAGGGAAGAAGGTTCTCATCCAAGACTTTACAATACATGGTCCCATCCATTGGCCCCTCAATGCGGCAAAGTCGGCCTGTACCGTCAGCAGAGAAACAACCCCAAAGCATCATGTTTGCACCTCCGTGCTTGATTGGACAGGATTGTGTTCTTAGGGTCATAGTCAGAATTTTTCTTCCTTCAAACACAAGGAATCCCCCTCATTAAGAAGGCACATGTACAGTCATGCCAAGGAACATCTAAACGATTCAGAGAAGGATTGGTAGAAAGTTCTGTGGTCAGATGAGACCAAAACTGAGCTCTTTGGCATTAACTCGACTCGCTGTGTTTGGAGGAAGAAAACCCTAAGAACACCATCCCTACAGTCAACCAAGGTGGTGGAAACATGATGTTTTGGGGCTGTTTCTGATGCATTGAGGGGCCAATGGACGGGGGCCACGTATTATAAAATCTTGGATGAGAACCTTCTTCCCTCAGCCAGAACACTGAAGATGGGTCACGGATGGGTCTTCCAGCATGACAATTACCCAAAACATCTCACGCCAAGGCAACAAAGGATTGGCTCAAGAAGAAGCACATTGAGAACATGGAGTGGCCTAGCCAGTCTTCAGACATTAATCCTATAGAAAATGTATTGAGGGAGCTGAAACTTCAAGTTGCCAAGAGACAACCAAGAAACCTTAAGGATTTAGAGAAGATCTGTAAAGAAGAGTGGACCAAAATCCCTCCTGAGATGTGGGCAAACCTGGTAACCAACTACAAGAAACGTCTGACCTCTCTGATCGCCAACAAGGGTTTCTCCACCAACTACTAAGTCATGTTTTGCTTGGGGATCAAATACTTATTTTACTCACTGAACTGCAACTTAATTTATAACATTTGTATCATGTGTTTTTTTTCTGGATTTTTGGTTGATATTCCGTCTCTACCATATAAAATACACCTATAATAAAAAATTATAGACCCTTCATTTCTTTGTAAGTGGGCAAACTTACCCAATCTGCAGGGGATCAATTCATTATTGCCCCCCCCCCCCCCCCCCCACTGTATACGATGAGGGAGAGATCTTATTCTTACTTTAGTCCATACTGATCTTGTATGAGCACGTTGAGGATTTTGTTGATAAGTTCATTTTCAGGCTCAGGAATCTTCGGACAGATCAATCTGCATACTTGACCTCGGCAAAGGTCTTCACCCTTCTCATTGTGTTAAATGACTTTTCTGCTGTGCAAGTTATTACAGAGCCCCTCAGTCTGCAGTATATGTGCCCGAAGGGGGGGAAGGGTGTTCTGCGTTGTTAATGGTGGAGTATGACGTACCTGGGCTCCACACATCAGCCACAACTGGCCCTCAGACTTTATTCTCAGACCCCCTGCTCCAGAATTAAAGTGGACCTATGCCCAGGCTGTACCCATTAAAGAACATATTCTGAAGTAAAGGCACTTTAAAGCCCTCACTCACCTCTGTAGCTATATTCATTGTGGAGAAATTATTATTATACAGGATTTATATAGTGCCAACAGTTTATGCAGCGCTTTACAATATAAAAGGGAGAAAATACAGTTATAATGCAATAAAAAGCAGATCAAGAGGGCCCTGCTCAGAAGAGCTTACAATCTGATAGGGTTGGGCAGGTGGTACAAAAGGTTGTACACAAATAAATGGATACTAAGTAATAAAAGTAGTAATGAATTCAATGATGGCGTCTGTATGGCTATTGGATGAATCCGGAGATGGCGGTCTGTGTGGCTATTGGATAAATCTGGTGATGGCAGTCTGTGTGGCTATTGGATACATCTGGTGATGGCGGTCTGTATGGCTATTGGATAAATCTGGTGATGGTGGTCCAGTAATGGCTTTCCCGTCTTCATTCATTCGATCAAGAGGGCCCTGCTCAGAAGAGCTTACAATCTAGTAGGGTTGGGCAGGTGGTAAAAAAGGTTGTACACAAATAATTGGATACTAAGTAATAAATGTAGTAATGAATTCAATGATGGTGGTCTGTGTGGCTATTGGATGAATCTGGTGATGGCGGTCTGTATGGCGGCTATTGGATGAATCCATTAATGGTGGTCTGTATGGCTATTGGATGAATCCGGTGATGGCGGTCTGTATGGCTATTGGATGAATCCATTAATGGCGGTCTGTATGGCTATTGAATGAATTCAATTATGGTGGTCTGTATGGCTATTGGATGAATCCATTAATGGTGGTCTGTATGGCTATTGGATGAATCTGGTGATGGCGGTCTGTATGGCTATTGGATGAATCCATTAATGGCGGTCTGTATGGCTATTGGATGAATCCGGTGATGGCGGTCTGTATGGCTATTGGATGAATCTGGTGATGGCGGTCTGTATGGCTATTGGATGAATCCATTAATGGCGGTCTGTTTGGCTATTGGATAAATCTGGTGATGGCGGTCCAGTAATGGCTTTCCCGTCTTCATTCATTCGATCAAGAGGGCCCTGCTCAGAAGAGCTTACAATCTAGTAGGGTTGGGCAGGTGGTAAAAAAGGTTGTACACAAATAATTGGATACTAAGTAATAAATGTAGTAATGAATTCAATGATGGTGGTCTGTATGACTATTGAATGAATACGGTGATGGCGGTCTGTATGGCGGCTATTGGATGAATCCATTAATGGTGGTCTGTATGGCTATTGGATGAATCCGGTGATGGCGGTCTGTATGGCTATTGGATGAATCCGGTGATGGCGGTCTGTATGGCTATTGGATGAATCCATTAATGGCGGTCTGTATGGCTATTGGATGAATCTGGTGATGGCGTTCTGTATGGCTATTGGATAAATCTGGTGATGGTGGTCCAGTAATGGCTTTCCTGTCTTCATTCATTCGACGTCATCGCTATCAGCTTTGTCAGTGTCTATATTTCTGTTTTCCGAAAATGCTAAGCAACCAATCAGAATTTGTCTGATTTCACAGGTACCAATGATCTAAGAACAGATCGGCCCCCTGGGGGGGGGGGGGGGTGTTGTCACCTTCCACACACGGACATTGTTTTTTTTTTTTTTTTCCTGCCTTACTGAACACGTGGGTGATAGGCTTCCTCTCCCGGGAGAATTAATTATTTATGGTAATTAGTGAGAGATTGAAACTTCATAATGACGGTTTTAGAGGAGAAGAGGTCTCAGTGCCGGGGATCATTCATACCGTCATGGCGGCAACCCTGCAGGAGGGAGGCAATGCAAGGGCTGAGCTCTCTATTCTACTGACTTCTATCTTCCCAGATCCTAACATCTGTCTGAGCATTGTACCTGGGGAGATCACACAAAGTACTACAGACAGATTCATAGACAATTCTATCCTCTCCATACCAGACCTCAGCTGACCCCCCCCCCCCCCCCCCAACATTGTATGATGGAGATAGGGCCTGACCAACCAGGCAGAGGGAATAACTACTATAGTATTGGTGTTATGCTGCTCATCTAGATATTGTACATATTACCGCTCTATCTATCTATCTATCTATCTATCTATCTATCTATCTATCTATCTATCTATCTATCTATATATCCATTAGCTATATATCTTCTATCTATCTATATATCTATCTATCTATCTATCTATCTATCTATCTACAGTGGTGTGAAAAAGTGTTTGCCCCCTTCCTCATTTCCTGTTCCTTTGCATGTTTGTCACACTTAAGTGTTTCGGAACATCAAACCAATTTAAACAATAGTCAAGGACAACACAAGTAAACACAAAATGCAATTTGTAAATGAAGGTGTTTATTATTAAAGGTGAAAAAAAATCCAAACCATCATGGCCCTGTGTGAAAAAGTGATTGCCCCCCTTGTTAAAACATACTATAACTGTGGTTGTCCACACCTGAGTTCAATTTCTCTAGCCACACCCAGGCCTGATTATTGCCACACCTGTTCACAATCAAGGCATCACTTAAATAGGAGCTGCTTGACACAGTAAGGTCCACCAGAAGATCCTTAAAAGCTACACATCATGCCGAGACCCAAAGAAATTCAGGAACAATTGAGAAAGAAAGTAATTGAGATCTATCAGTCTGGAAAGGGTTATAAAGCCATTTCCAAAGCTTTGGGAATCCAGCGAACCACAGTGAGAGCCATTATCCACAAATGGCGAAGACATGGAACAGTGGTGAACCTTCCCAGGAGTGGCCGGCAGCCCAAAATTACCCCAAGAGCGCAGCGACGACTCATCCAAGAGGTCACAAAAGACCCCACAACAACGTCCAAGGAACTGCAGGCCTCACTTGCCTCAGTTTAAGGTCAGCGTTCATGCCTCCACCATCAGGAAAAGACTGGGCAAAAATGGCCTGCATGGCAGAGTTCCAAGGAGAAAACCACTGCTGAGCAAAAAGAACATCAAAGCTCGTCTCAATTTCTCCACAACACATCTTGATGATCCCCAAGACTTTTGGGACAACATTCTGTGGACCGATGAGACAAAAGTGGAACTCTTTGGAAGGTGTGTGTCCAAGTATATCTGGCGTAGAAGGAACACTGCATTTCAGAAAAAAAGAACATTATACCAACAGTAAAATATGGTGGTGGTAGTGTGATGGTCTGGGGCTGTTTTGCTGCTTCAGGACCTGGAAGACTTGCCGTGATAAAAGGAACTATGAATTCTGCTGTCTACCAAGAGATCCTGAAGGAGAATGTCCGACCATCTGTTAGTGTACTCAAGCTGAAACGAACTTGGGTTCTGCAGCAGGACAATGATCCTAAACACACCAGCAAGTCCACCACCGAATGGCTGAAGAAAAACAAAATGAAGACTTTGGAGTGGCCTAGCCAAAGTCCTGACCTGAATCCTATTGAGATGTTGTGGTATGACCTTAAAAAGGCCGTTCATGCTCGAAAACCCTCTAATGTAACTGAATTAGGACAATTCTGCAAAGATGAGTGGGCCAAAATTCCTCCAGGACGCTGTAAAAGCCTCATTGCACGTTATCGCAAACGCTTGGTTGCAGTTGTTGCTGCTAAGGGTGGCCCAACCAGTTATTAGGTTTAGGGGGCAATCACTTTTTCACACAGGGCCATGATGGTTTGGATTTTTTTTCACCTTTAATAATAAACACCTTCATTTACAAATTGCATTTTGTGTTTACTTGTGTTGTCCTTGACTATTGTTTAAATTGGTTTGATGTTCCGAAACACTTAAGTGTGACAAACATGCAAAGGAACAGGAAATGAGGAAGGGGGCAAACACTTTTTCACACCACTGTATCTATCTATCTATCTATCTTTATATCCATTAGCTATATATCTTCTATCTATCTATCTATCTATCTATCTATCTATCTATCTATCTATCTATCTATCTATCTATCTATCTATCCATTATCTATATATCTATCTATATATCTTCTTTCTTTCTTACTTTCTTTCTTTATTTCTATCTATCTATCTATCTATCTATCTATCTATCTATCTATCTATCTATCTATTATCTATTGATCTATCCAGTGGCGGCTGGTGCTCAAAATTTTTGGGGGGGCGCAAACAAACAGCCTCACTGTGCCATCAAACGCTGCCACTGTGCCCATTAAATGCTGTCACTGTGCCCATCAAACGCTGCCACTGTGCCCATTAAATGCTGCCACTGTGCCCATCAAACGCTGCCACTGTGCCCCTCAAACGCTGCCACTGTGCCCCTCAAGTGCTGCCAGAGTGCCCCTTCAAGTGCTGCCAGAGTGCCCCTTCAAGTGCTGCCAGAGTGCCCCTTCAAGTGCTGCCAGAGTGCCCCTCCAAGTGCTGCCAGAGTGCCCCTTCAAGTGCTGCCAGAGTGCCCCTCCAAGTGCCGCCAGAGTGCCCTTCAAGTGCTGCCAGAGTGCCCCTCAAGTGCTGCCAGAGTGCCCCTCCAAGTGCTGCCAGAGTGCCCCTCCAAGTGCTGCTAGAGTGCCCCTCCAAGTGCTGCCAGAGTGCCCCTTCAAGTGCTGCCAGAGTGCCCCTTCAAGTGCTGCCAGAGTGCCCTCCAAGTGCTGCCAGAGTGCCCCTCCAAGTGCTGCCAGAGTGCCCTTCAAGTGCTGCCAGTGCTGCCAGAGTGCCCCTCCAAGTGCTGCCAGAGTGCCCCTCCAAGTGCTGCCAGAGTGCCCCTTCAAGTGCTGCCAGAGTGCCCCTCCAAGTGCTGCCAGAGTGCCCCTTCAAGTGCTGCCAGTGCTGCCAGAGTGCCCCTCCAGTGCTGCCAGAGTGCCCCTCCAAGTGCTGCCAGAGTGCCCCTCCAAGTGCTGCCAGAGTGCCCCTTTAAGTGCTGCCACTGTGCCCCCTGCCTGCCCTCTGCACTTACCTTGTCTCGATGTGCAGCTGGTGATGGCGTCAGGCGGCGAGCGGTGTCTCATCATCCGAGGTCTTCTTCTCCCGCGCTCCTCCTGTCTTCTGCTATCGTCCGTCCGAGGTCTTCTTCTCCCGCGCTCCTGTCTTTTGCTATGATTGGACGCCTAGCGTCCAATCACAGCGCCTGTGACTTCAGCCAATCAGGTTACAGGTAACAGACCTGGCAACCTGATTGGCTGAGAGGCGGGTCTGTGTTAGGGAAGCGTTGTATTCGCTTCTCTAACACAATACTGTGTAATCAGCGAACGCACAGCCGTGCGCCCGCTGTTTACACTTAGGGAAGCCTATTAGAGCACACC
This sequence comes from Lithobates sylvaticus, assembly GCA_028564925.1. Classification (NCBI taxonomy): domain Eukaryota; kingdom Metazoa; phylum Chordata; class Amphibia; order Anura; family Ranidae; genus Lithobates; species Lithobates sylvaticus. The sequence continues at coordinate 191,606,767 of CM053037.1, read as the reverse complement.
GCTCTAATAGGGTCCCCTATTAGAGCTTACAGCTCTAATAGGGGCGCTTCCAGCAACACCCCCCCCCCCCCCCTCCACTGTAATTCGGATGCCCGGCGCCCGATCAGGGGCCGGACACCTGAATAGGGGGCAGCAGCGGTGACAATAGATAGATTCATGCAATGCATGAATCTATCTATTGTTGATAGAGCGGTGCATACTGCACTTTGCCCGGCGCCCTTTTTTAAAGGGACAAGTTTAAATAATTTTTTTTTTTTTTGGAATTTTTTTTTTTTTTTTTTTATTAACTGCAAGGGGGGGGGGGGGGCGCCCGGGCGCCCCCTATGGACGGGCCGCCACTGGATCTATCTATCTCTTATCTATTGATCCATTATCTATCTATCTATCTATCTATCTATTTGATCCCCTGAAGATTTTGTAAGTTTGCCCACTTTCAAACCTTTGTAGGTAAGACATTTCTTGTAGTTGGTGATCAGGTTTGCACACATTTCAGGAGGGATTTTGGTCCACTCTTCTCTACAGATCTATCTCCTTCCTTAAGATTTCTGTCGCCTGGCAACTCAAAGTTTCAGCTCCTTCCATACATTTTCTATAGGATTAAGGTCTGGAGACTGGCTAGGCCACACCATGTCCTTAATGTGCTCCTTCTTGAGCCACCTCTTTTCTTGCCTTGGCTGTATGTTTTGGGTCATTGTCATGCTGAAAGACCCGTCCACAACCCATCTTCAGTGTTCTGGCCGAGGGAAGAAGGTTCTCATCCAAGACTTTACAATACTTGGCCCCGTCCGTTGGCCCCTCAATGTGGCAAAGTCGGCCTGTACCTTCATCAGAAAAACAGTCCCAAAGCATCATGTTTCCACCTCCGTGCTTGACTAAAAGGATTGTGTTCTTAGGGTCATAGTCAGCATTTTTCTTCCTTTAAACACAAGGAATCCCCCTGCTCAAGAAGGCACATGTACAGTCATGCCAATGAACATCTAAATGATTCAGAGAAGGATTGGTAGAAAGTGCTGTGGTCAGATGAGACCAAAATTTAGCTCTTTGGCATTAACTCGACTCGCCGTGTTTGGAGGAAGAAAACCCTAAGAACACCATCCCTACAGTCAACCACGGTGGTGGAGACATGATGTTTTGGGGCATTGAGGGGCCAATGGACGGGGCCATGTATTGTAAAATCTTGGATGAGAACCTTCTTCCCTCATCCAGAACACTGAAGATGGGTCATGGATGGGTCTTCAAGCATGACAATGACCCAAAACATACCACCAAGGTAACAAAGGAGTGGCTCAAGTAGAAGCACATTGAGAACATGGAGTGGCCTACACACGGTCGGAATTTCCGACAACATTGTCCGATAGGACAGTTTCCGTCTGAAAATCCGACCGCGTGTACGGGGCATAAGTCTTGTTTTGCTTGGGGATCAAATACTTATTTTACTCAATGAAGGGCAACTCAATTTATAACATTTGTGTCATGTTTTTTTTCTGAATTTTTGGTTGATATTCTATTTCTATCGTTTAACCGCTTCCCGACCGGCCACTGCATATATACGTCAGCAGAATGGCGCGGGCAGGCAAAATCACATACCTGTACGTGATCGTGCATTTGCCTGCCTGTGGGTTGCGCGCCGCCAGCGGCGCGCTCGCGACCCGGTCGGGAGCTCCGTGACCCCGGCCGCGGGACCAACGGACCCGATCGCCGCTGGTGTCCCGCGATCGGGTTACGGAGCTGAAGAACGGGGAGAGGTCTGTGTAAACAAACCTCTCCCCGTGCTTCCTACACTGACTGACATTGATCGGCTGTTCCCGGTCATCGGGAAAGCCGATCAATGACGTCAGACGTCAGCACCGCCCCCTAATGTAAAAAAAAACACACACGTCACAGCCCATAACCCCTCCCCGCCCCCTAGTGGTTAACCCCTTCACTACAACTGTCATTTATACAGGAACCAATGCATTTAAATAGCATTGATTGCTGTATAAATGACAATGGTCCCAAAAATGTGTCAAAAATGTCCGATGTGTCCGCCATAATGTCGCAGTCACAATAAAAATCGCTGATCGCCGCCATTACTAGTAAAAAAAAAAATATTAATAAAAATGCTATAAAACTATCCCCTATTTTGTAAACGCTATAACTTTTGTGCAAACCAATCAATAATCGCTAATTGCGATTTTTTTTTACCAAAAATATGTAGAAGAATACGTATCGGCCTAAACTGAGGAAAAAAAACGTTTTTTTATATATTTTTTTGGGGATATTTATTATAGCAAAAAGCAAAAAATATTGCATGTTTTCAAAATTGTCGCTCTATTTTTGTTTATAGCGCAAAAAATAAAAACCGCAGGGGCGATCAAATACCACCAAAAGAAAGCTCTATTTGTGGGAAAAAAAGGACGCCAATTTTGTTTTGGAGCCACGTCGCACGGCCACGCAATTGTCAGTTAAAGCGGCGCAGTGCCGAATCGCAAAAAAAGGGGCCTGGTCCTTTGGCTGCAAATTGGCCGGGGCTGAAGTGGTTAAAATACACCTATGGTATGAATTTTAGACCCTTCATATCTTTGTAAGTGGGCAAACTTGTGTTGGGAGTTGGTTGTTCTTCTATAATGCGTTTGGTTGCCCCTCATACCTCTCTCTATGTATGCGTGTATATATATATATATACACTTTGTGAGAGTAATAATTTGGTTGGTGCAATCAAAATATCTGCGGGATTTTTTCCATGTGCAGCTGTCTTGGCTCCGGCTCCTTTGCTGGTATTAATACTCTCTGTACCTTTATTTACAGGCAGAATAATTAGCTGCATTCTAGTCAGGACCAGAGCTGGAAACATTAAATATAACTTACTCCGAGTAATCCCGACCCTTCCATGATCTATGGCCGTGGCTGCCAGAGAAATGCTTGCCTTGCCTGGATGGCTGTATAATGTGCATTATGAGATTACCAGAGAAATCCCCTCTCGGGCCGCCTGCGCTCTCTCCATGACAGCCAGCGCGTTAGCGGCCATGCCTGCTTTATAGAAATGCTTTCTGGCTGTTTAATCCTCCCGTATTCCATCCGCTCACAGATCACATTGTTCGAGATTAAAGGACCAGTCAGCTTTAAATATCGTGTGAACGACCATTAACATTCGCTAACTTTCCTCTACAAATATCTACATCTGTGGTGGGGGGGGGGGGGGGGGTGAAAGCTACGAAGGCTTTCCATTAATGACATCCGCCTATATAGGGGGGTGACTGGAAATCAGAGGAGAGAAAAACTTTATCTCAGTTATTTTCAGATTTCAAAAGTTCCCAAAAGTTTTTTTTTACAAATGTAAAGATGATTTGTTGCATTCAAGGCCATCTTTAAGGCAGGGCAAAAGAGGCAGGCAGCTGCTCTGGGCCCCATCATTGTTGTGGGGCCCAAAGCAGCTGCCTCATACTTGCCAACTATCCCAGTTTAAATTCCCTCGTTCCTTGAAGTTTTAGTCCCGTGCTGTGTCCAGGTATCTCAGTGTGAAGTTCTGTTACTAATGCTGCCCAGCTCTGTCCTATTGCTGTGTACAGATGACTCACCTGCAGACCCTGTGTTTATATGTAAATAACCGGCATTGATATGTAAATAGCGGCAGCATTTATATGTATATCATGCCCCCCTGAGGTCATATCCACCATTCTGGTGAATGCTGCCCGCTGGGGAGATAAAGGGGCATGCTTGAAAATCCTGCCTACAACTCTGGTCATTAAGCCTAACATCAGCCTGTTCTGCAAAGGTGAGCAAATTGGAGATGGAACCCTTTTGCAAAATAACATGGTGCCACAGCAACGTGAATACGCACATATTAGCAGATGTGTGAGGGTGTCATTAACAATTAATGGCACTGCTGTGTATCTGCTAAAGGGCAGCACGTTTCTGTGATGTCAGGAAAGCGATTTTTCACAACACACACAAATGTGAACGCAGTCTAAATGTCTCAGTTACATTGGTGGTCAGTGTAAATCTTCTCATTACATTGCTGGTTAGTGTGAATGCTCCTATTACATTCGTGGTCAGTGTAATTCCCCATTACATTGGTGCCTGTGTAGAAACTCCTCCCTATATTGGTAATCGGTAGAAGAAAAAAAAACTTGTGTAGCGCTGACATTCTTGCTTATTAATGTATGTTTGCATGTTATAACAAAAGTCTATGGACGTTAATATGGCTTAGTATTTGGCGCCATCTAGCGGCCAAATACTGATAGTGAACTTAAATGATTATTGCTTTTACAAAGCACTGAGCTGAATACAGGAAGTGACTGTTATTTACCTTGGAAGGTTGACCTTTTTACCCAGGATGCTTGGTGACCTACCCATGGAACCCTCTCTGACAGTGCATGCTGGGTAGGACATAAAAGGAGCCCGAGCAGCCATTTTAGGCCTCTTGGGAACGCATGGCCTGCCTGTGAGGGCTTCTGAGGAGGCCTCCTGGAGGAAGAAGCCTACAGCCATTGCGGAGCGCAACCCAGCTCGATTGTGTGAGTGACCTGACGGTGCCAGAGACACAGTGACCAGATTGGGAAGATCCAGAGACACTCGTTTGAGCACCGGAAGACCAGGTCCACATATCGGAAGGGAGCCGGCTGACACAGAAGCAAGCTGCAATCACTGGACCAATGCTACCATACAGAGCTCTGATCCAGTTGGTGAGCGGGTTGAGGCCCACAGTTTATTGACTTTTGCACCTAGTCAGACTTATATACAGGCCTCGCTGGGATATATAGTCCTACGGAGGAGGAGTATATCAACTGACACTAGGCAGGCATAAGGCCTATCTGCTATTGCATCTAAAGCCTTGTATTATAGTTACTGAAGTTATACCAGGATCATCTTTAACTCAACTTGAATAACTTTAACCCTTGGATTACAAATCACAAGGAATTATCCTAGCTAGCGAAGACCAGAAGACTAAAGACTGAGTACTTTAAGTGAGATCTCACGCATAGCTATAAAAGTAGGGGGAGCTCCCGTGTATCTATATTGTTTATAAACTGTTTTATCAAGAATTCATTGTACTGTCATTCTATGTTGGGATGACAGCACAATTATTGTAATCACCTGTTTGCCAATACTTATAGTAAAATATACTTTGGTTAAGTACCCCGTTGTGTGGAGTATTGTTTTCTCCCAGCAGGTGGAACAAGTGGATCCTGACGTGACAATACAGGTATATTGTGTTATATTATATTGTACTGTATTGAATTGCACCACAGCTGTGTCAAGGGGACTGAGCCAAGTTAATGGGGTTTATTAGCAGAGTGCAGGCCCAAATCAAATCAGCAGCTCCTCCGGGGGTCAGTGCTACACTTGCATTTGTGGTCGGTTTAGAAAATTCCCCCTTATATTGGTGGTCCATGTAGAAGCCCCCTTTGAATTGGTAGTGAGTGTAAATCCCCCCTTACATTGGTGGCCAGTATAGAAACCCCCCTTTATTGGTTGTTGATGTAAAATCCCCCATTACATTGGTTGTCAGTGTAAATCCCACTAAGATTGGTGGTCGTGTAAATTCTTCATTACATTGGTGATCAGTGTATATTTCCCTTTACATTGGTGGTAAGTGCAGAATTGCCCTTACACTGGTGGTCAGTGTAAATCCCCCTTTACATTGGTGGTCAGTTTAAATCCCACTAAGATTGGTGGGCGGTGTAGAAGTGTCACATTACATTGGTGATCAGTAAAAAATCTCCTCTACAATGGTTGTCAGTGTAAGTCCCCCCTTCCATGGAGGTCATTGTATATTCCCCCTTACACTGGTGGTGGGTGTAAATGCTCCTATTACAATAGTGTCAGTGTGGAGCTCCCTCTTTATATTCTATAAAATCCCCCCTTACATGGTGTTCAGTGGGGGGGTTCAGTGCTGGGATTATGGAGTTTTCAGTGCTGGGATCATGTATTTTTTTCGGTGCTGGGATTGGGGGGGTCAGTGCTGGGGTTTGGGAGTTTTCAGTGCTGGAATAACGGGGTCGTCAGTGTTGGGATTGTGGGGTTTCACTGCTGGGATTGGGGGGTTCAGTGTTGGGATTAGGGAGTTATTAGTGCTGGGATTGAGGGGGGAGGGCTCAGCGCTGGAATTCGGGAGTTTCCAGTGCTGAGTCTGGGGGGGGGGGGGGTCAGTGCCAGGATCATGCTGAGATCAGGGGGTTTTCAGTGCTAAGACTGAGGGGGGGGGCTCAGCACTGGGATTAGGGAGTTTTCAGTGCTGGGTCTGGGGGAGGGGTCAGTGCTGGGATTTTGGGGGGGGTCAGTGCTGGGATTTTGGGGAGTTTTCAGTGCTGGGATTGGGGGGGGGTCAGTGCTGGTATTGGGAAGTTCTCCATGATGGGATTGGGGGGTTCAGTGCCGGGATTAGGGAGTTTTCAGTGCTATGATCAGGGGGTTTTCGGTGCTGTGAATGGGGGGGGGGGTCAGTGCTGGGATTGGGGGGTTTCGGTGCTGGGAGTGGGGGGTTTCAGTGCTGGCATTGTGGATGTTTTCAGTACTGGGATTGGGGATGTTTCAGTGTTGAGATTGGAGGTGTTTCAGTGCTGGGATTGGGGGTTTTCAGTGCTGGGATTGGGGTTGTTTTCAATGCTGGGACTGCAGGTGATTCAGTGCTAGGATTGGAGGGGTTTCAGTGGGGGCATTGTGGGTGTTTCAGTGCTGGGATTGGGGGTGTTTCAATGCTGGGATTGTAGGTGTTTCAGTGCTGGGATTGGGGGTGTTTCAATGCTGGGATTGTAGGTGTTTCAGTGCTGGGATTGGGGGTGTTTAGTGCTGGGATTGGAGGTGTTTCAGTGCTGGGATTGGGGGTGTTTTCAGTGTTGAGATTGGAGGTGTCTCAGTGCTAGGATTGGGGGTTTTCAGTGCTGGGATCGGGGGGGGGGGGTTCAGTGCTGGGATTGGGGGGGGGGGTTCAGTGCTGGGATTGGGGGTGTTTTCAGTGTTGAGATTGGAGGTGTTTCAGTGGTGGCATTGTGGGGGTGTTTCAGTGCTGGGATTGGGGGGGGGGGGTGTTTCAGTGGGATTGGAGGTGTTTTCAGTGCTGGGATTGGGGGTGTTTCAGTGCTGGGATTGTGTTTTTTCAGTGCTGGCATTGTGGAGTTTTTCAGTGCTTGGATTGGGGGTGTTTCAGTGCTGGGATTGGCAGTGCCGGACTGGCCTACCGCCGGATTGGGGGTGTTTCAGTGCTGGGATTGGGGGTGTTTCAGTGCCGGACTGGCCTACCGCCGGATTGGGGGTGTTTCAGTGCTGGGATTGGCAGTGCCGGACTGGCCTACCGCCGGATTGGGGGTGTTTCAGTGCTGGGATTGGGGGTGTTTCAGTGCTGGGATTGGAAGGGTTTCAGTGCTGGGATTGGAGGGTGTTCAGTGCTGGGATTGTGGGGTGTTTCAGTACTGTAAATAAGGGGGTTTTCAGTGCTGGCATTGGGGGGGGGGGGGGGGTCAGTACTGGGATTGTGGGGATTTCAGTGCCATTATCAGGGGTTTTCCATTCCAGGATCAGTTGCTGCTTTAATGCAAAATTGGGGGCTCTCAGTGCTGAGACTGGGGAGTTTTCAGTGTTTGGAATCAGGATTTTTCAGTGCCTCGATCGGGGTGTTTTCAGTGCTGGGATTGGGGTGGGGGGTGGTCGGTGCTGGGATTGGGGACTCTTCAGTTCAAGAATCAGGGGGGTTCTGTGCTGGCATCGGGGGGTTACAGTGTTTTTTTTTTTTTTTTTAGTGCTGGTATCAGGAGATTTTCAGTGCTGGAAACAGGAAAAAATACACAGATAAAATGTTGGGATTATTCATGACCGCTGTGTGAGGGCTGAGGCAATCGCATGCCAATCCTTTTATAGCTGAATAAGAATCAAGGGATCAGACTGTACATTGTAACTTTGTAGAAGGAGGAGGAGGCTTGCTGACAGCAGGAGGAGAACAGAAGAAAGCTGATAACCAGCTTCTGTTAAAGGGACATCGGTCCCAACATTGCCCACCAGTGCTGCTAATCAGTGCCCACCAGTGCCACCTATCAGTACCCATCAGTGCCTCACCATCAGTGTCACCTATCAGTGCTGCCCATCAGTGCCACCTATCAATGCCCATCGGTGCCGCTTTATCAGTGCCCCTTTATCAGTGCCCATCAGTGCTGCCTTATCAGTGGTGCCTTATCAGTGTCACCTCATCAGTGCCCATCAGTGCAGCCTCATCAATGCCCATCAGTGCTGCCAATCAGTGCCCATCAGTGCCACCTATCAATACCCATCAGTGCAGCCTATCAGTACCGCTTTAGTAGTGCCCATTAGTGCCGCCTTATCAGTGCCACCTCATCAATGCCTCTCAGTGCCGCCTCATCAGTGCCACCTATCAGTGCCCATCAGTGCTCATAAGTGCAGCCTCATCAGTGCCACCTATCAGTGCCCATCAGTGCTCATAAGTGCAGCCTCATCAGTGTTGCTTATCAGTGCTGCCCATCAGTGCCACCTATCAATGCCCATCGGTGCTGCATTATCAGTGCCCCTTTATCAGTGCCACCTCATCAGTGCCATCTATCAGTGTCACCTCATCAGTGCCCATCAGTGCAGCCTCACCAATGCCCATCAGTGCTGCCAATCAGTGCCCATCAGTGCCACCTATCAATACCCATCAGTGCAGCCTATCAGTACCGCTTTAGTAGTGCCCATTAGTGCCGCCTTATCAGTGCCACCTCATCAATGCCTCTCAGTGCCGCCTCATCAGTGCCACCTATCAGTGCCCATCAGTGCTCATAAGTGCAGCCTCATCAGTGCCACCTATCAGTGCCCATCAGTGCTCATAAGTGCAGCCTCATCAGTGTTGCTTATCAGTGCTGCCTATCAGTGCCACCTATCAATGCCCATCGGTGCTGCTTTATCAGTGCCCCTTTATCAGTGCCACCTCATCAGTGCCATCTATCAGTGTCACCTCATCAGTGCCCATCAGTGCAGCCTCACCAATGCCCATCAGTGCTGCCAATCAGTGCCCATCAGTGCCACCTATCAATACCCATCAGTGCAGCCTATCAGTACCGCTTTAGTAGTGCCCATTAGTGCCGCCTTATCAGTGCCACCTCATCAATGCCTCTCAGTGCCGCCTCATCAGTGCCACCTATCAGTGCCCATCAGTGCTCATAAGTGCAGCCTCATCAGTGCCACCTATCAGTGCCCATCAGTGCTCATAAGTGCAGCCTCATCAGTGTTGCTTATCAGTGCTGCCTATCAGTGCCACCTATCAATGCCCATCGGTGCTGCTTTATCAGTGCCCCTTTATCAGTGCCACCTCATCAGTGCCATCTATCAGTGTCACCTCATCAGTGCCCATCAGTGCAGCCTCATCAATGCCCATCAGTGCTGCCAATCAGTGCCCATCAGTGCCACCTATCAATACCCATCAGTGCAGCCTATCAGTACCGCTTTAGTAGTGCCCATTAGTGCCGCCTTATCAGTGCCACCTCATCAATGCCTCTCAGTGCTACCTCATCAGTGCCACCTATCAGTGCCCATCAGTGCTCATAAGTGCAGCCTCATCAGTGTTGCTTATCAGTGCTGCCCCATCAGTTCCGAACAGTGAGGGAGAAAATAAAAACCCGGCAGTGATGAAACCCACCAAAAGAAATCTCTATCTGTGTGGAAAAACAAAAATGTCATCTGGGTACAGAGCTGCCCGACCGCGGAATTGTCATTCAAAGGGTGAGAGCGCTGGAAGCTGAAGATTGTCCTGGGCAGGAGGGGGTGAGAGCGCCCCCCCCCCCCCGGTACTGAAAGGGTTAACACAGGGTCACGGTGGAGATTGGCACTTGGTTGCCCCACACAGGACCCGTCCGATCGCTCTGTCCGCCGATCACTTCAGGCAGCCGCAGTCAGAGATAAACGGTGAGCAGGAAGAGAGCCGCGTCTCTGGCAGAGGTCCTTCCACTGCGCTCCCCTTGGGTGAGAATTGGGCCCCAGACCCCAAACCCCTTCTTTACCAAATCAGGAAGATGACCTGAGAGGTCAGAAGACTCGGGTCACCCAAGCCTTGGTGAGGCCACCATCACACCCATAGTACTGGGACTGGGGGATGGGGGCACGTTGGTCCTGGACCAGTTCTAACAAGATATGTTGGGTTGGGGGACCTGAGTGGAGATTCGTCACCTTTGAAGATGAGGTTCAGGTTTGCTGAGTCTGAAAAATATGAACTTTGGTCCTGAGAAAGTTGAAGAGCCAAGAAGTCTTGGCTGTGTTCACAAATGTCTGACACAAATCAGCCCCCTGCTGCAGCCTTTCACCTTGTGACTTGCTACAAAGTTACAATGTACAGTCTGATCACTGGGGGAGGGGAGACTGAGGAAATGACTCCTCCTCCTTCTACAAGGTTACAATGTACAGTCTGATCACTAGGGGAGGGAAGACTGAGGATATGACTCCTCCTCCTTCTACAAAGTTACAATGTACAGTCTGATCACTTTATTCTTATTCAGCTATACAAGGATTGGCGGACTTCCCCTTCGGAACGATCGTCTTGCATCTGTCATTAAAATCCTGTAAATGTTGCAAAATCATTTCCAGTATTCGATCGGCGTATTTTTTTTTCCTGTTGTGATGTAACTCGCGGCCTTTTATAAAACTCGCCGTGTTCTGCGTCTCCTCGGCCAATAAAATCCCATCCGGTGCCACTTTACCCGTCTTATTTACTGTTATATATATAGAGATTAGAAATGAATTGGCGGGCAGAAGATCCGAAGGATCGCGGGCTTTGAGCCAAACAATCTCCGCGGAAAGCGAACGTTCATTTTAGACGATTGAATCTCGCTTCCTCTCTGACCTTTGCCTGATCAGACCCCCAACCACCAGCAAGAGAGAGCGGCAGAGCAGCACTGCCCCCAGTGGCAGACGCCCGGAGGAGCGCCTCCTGCAAAAGGAGGATTTCTGCACAGTCACTGTGAAGGAAGAATCGATCCGCCAGTCCGAGGAGAAAACGGACAAATCCTTTAAATCCTCCGAATCTGCGAGACGCGGATCAGAGATGTAGATGAAAAAATGATGAAGCTTATTTATTTATTTATTACAGTTGGATCATTTATGTGCAATAGAACACGAAACCTGATATGAGATTTTATTTCTTTTCAAGAGGACCTGTCATTATAAATACAATATCCATTCTTTTATCTGCTGCCTCTTATTGGGAGAAGCGGAAGCAGAAGCCCTGTTTACAGCTGTGTGTTTTATATGTGAGTTTTGTATGTGCGTTTTGTATGTGCGTTTTGTATGTGTGTTTTTAATTTTCGTTTTGTATGTGAGTTTTGTATGTGAGTTTTGTGTGTGCGTTTTGTATGTGCGTTTTGTATGTGTGTTTTGTATTTGCGTTTTTTATGTGAGTTTTGTATGTGAGTTTTGTATGTGAGTTTTTTTATGTGCGTTTTGTATGTGTGTTTTGTATTTGCGTTTTTTATGTGTGTTTTGTGTGTGCGTTTTGTATGTGAGTTTTGTATGTGCGTTTTGTATGTGCGTTTTGTATGTGAGTTTTGTATGTGAGTTTTGTATGTGCGTTTTGTATGTGCGTTTTTTATTTGCGTTTTGTATGTGTGTTTTGTATGTGCCTTTTGTATGTGTGTTTTTTATTTGCGTTTTGTATGTGTGTTTTGTATGTGTGTTTTGTATGTGTGTTTTGTATGTGTGTTTTGTATGTGCGTTTTGTATGTGTGTTTTTTATTTGCGTTTTGTATGTGTGTTTTGTATGTGCGTTTTGTATGTGTGTTTTTTATTTGCGTTTTGTATGTGTGTTTTGTATGTGCGTTTTGTATGTGCGTTTTGTATGTGCGTTTTGTATGTGCGTTTTGTATGTGTGTTTTGTATGTGAGTTTTGTATGTGAGTTTTGTATGTGAGTTTTGTATGTGTGTTTTGTATGTCCGTTTTGTATGTGTGTTTTGTATGTCCGTTTTGTATGTGTGTTTTTTATTTGCGTTTTGTATGTGAGTTTTGTATGTGAGTTTTGTATGTCCGTTTTGTATGTGTGTTTTGTATGTCCGTTTTGTATGTGTGTTTTTTATTTGCGTTTTGTATGTGAGTTTTGTATGTGAGTTTTGTATGTGCGTTTTGTATGTGCGTATAAAATGCATGAAAAAGTATGAACAATTGCACAGAAATTGCATGAAAAAGGCATGTAAAATGCATGAAAAATTGCACATAAATGAAATTTAAAAACACACATAAAATGCATTAAAACACATGAACAATTGTGCATAAATTGCATAAAAAATGCATGTAAAATAAATGAAAAATTGCACATAAATTGTATGAAAAATGCATGTAAAATAAATGAAAAATTGCACATAAATTGTATGAAAAATGCAAGAAAACTCATGAAAAATTGCACTTCAATTATATTTAAAACACACATAAAATGCATTAAAACGCATGAAAAATTGCACATAAATTGCATGAGAAGGCATGTAAAATTCATTAAAAATTGCACATAAATTAAATTTAAAAACACATATAAAATGCATTAAAACACATGAACAATTGTGCATAAATTGCATTAAAAATGCATGTAAAATGCGTGAAAAATTGCACATAAATTGTGTGAAAAAATGCATGAAAAGTGCAAGAAAACTCATGAAAAATTGCACGTAAATTTAATTTAAAAACACACATAAAATGCATGAAAACTCATGCGAAATTGCACATAAATTGCATGAAAAAACACATGTAAAATGCATCAAAAATTGCACAGATGTGCATAAAAATATTTTTGAAAACACATGAAAAATTGAATCGTAAATGCAAAAAAAAAAAAAAAAACAGTAAAAGTAAAACACACAAAAAATGCACATTAAAGATCATAAGGCCCCATGCACACTGGATGTTTTTTTCACCTCCTCTGGACGCCTTTGCTCATGGCAGGGAAAAAGAAGCGTATAAAAACATGCTTCAAAGCTGCGTTTTGCACAAGCGTTTAGGCGTTTATTGATCTCATTGGCCAGAATATTAATTAATACTGGCCAATAAAAATAAATGAATACTCAAACGCTAAACGCACCTAGAGTTTAGACGCGTTTATGCATTTTTAGGCTTGTTCAAAGTTTTTTCTGCCCAAAAGCTCCTTTTTCTGAACGCACAGGAGGTGTGTTACTGGCCAGATAACCAGGGCAAAAAGGGCAAAAAAACAAAAAACAAATGCAGCCGCCACATCTCATGAATGGTAAGCTGCAATATATATAATAATATATATATAAATATATATATATATATATATATATATATATATATATATATATATATATATATATATATATATATATACATATATTATATATATATATATATATATTTATATATATATATATATATATATATATATATATATATATATATATATTATTTTTTATATATATATATATATATACACACACACACACATATACATATATATATATATATATATATATATATATATATATATATATATATATATATATATATATACACACACATATATACACATATATATATATATATATATATTATTTTATATATATATATATATATATATACATATATATATATATATATATATATATATATATATATATATATATATATATATATATATATATATACACACACACACATATACATATATATATATATATATATAGAGAGAGATTTTTTTAATATATATTTTATATATATATATATTTATATATATATACACACACACATATACATATATACTATATATACACACAGGCAGGCGGGTGACCCTTCTGTTTCCTGTTTGATCTCTGCAGATCCCGCTGTGTCATCTCCACTTCCAGTCTATTTACAGGACGATGAATCAGCATTATCACTGATTTAGTCTCCATTAAGCTGTAGATATGACCCAGCAGAGGGTGGGGGGGGGGTGTATATTTTCAGCCATGTATCCTGGCAGGGGGGGGGGGGTTCCGGGGTCACAAGCCTGGCTGAACAGAATTACAATTCTTGTGGCAGGTAAAATGGCTTCACATCTTCATGGAGAGCTGTGTGGAGTCCAGTGACAATCTCGGTGGTCTGGAGACCAGCAGACACCTCCAGATAGACAAATGACGTAAGAATTGGGAGACGTCTGGAATTGAAAGATTTGCTTTATTTATTGTGTACAAAAATAAAATTGTGCGATTGTTACTGTTTCTCTGTGATAATCCAGAGCTGGAGGAGTCCGGTCCCTGTCCCTCCTTTCTGCTCCATTCACATGGCCATGTACACTCAGAGAGTCCAACCATGCATGGATTTATCATATGCGAGATACACATTTTTCTGCCGGTCTTTCTTAACTTTTTTTTACCACTGAGAACATTAATGTTCAGTTGTGAACGTTGGTAATAAGTAAGGAAGTCCTTCTTACATCATTGGTCAGTGGGGTAGGACCTCCTTACGTTATCGGTCAGTAGAGAAGTCCCCCTTACATTGGTGGTCCACGGAGAAGAACCTACTTACATCATCGGTCAGTAGAGACATCCCCCATACATTGGTGGTCCATGGAGAAGGAACTCCTTACATCACTGGTCAGTCGAGAAGTTCCCCTTACATTGGTGGTCCATTGAGAAAAACCTCCTTGTATCATTGGTCAGAAGAGAAGTCCCCCTTACATTGGTGCTCAGTGGAAAAGAACCTGCTTACATTGGTGGTCAGTGGAGAAGGAACTCCTTACATTATTGGTCAGTAGAAAAGTCCCCCTTACAGAAGAACCTCTTTACATCACTGGACAGTAGAGAAGTCTCCCAAACATTGGTGGTCCATGGAGAAGAACCTCCTTACATCATTGGTCAGTAGAGGAGTACCCCTTACCTTGGTGGTCAGTGGAAAAGAACCTCCTTACATTGGTGGTCCGTGGAGAAGGAACTCCTTACATTATTGGTCAGTAGAAAAGTCCCCCTTACATTGGTGGTCCATGGAGAAGAACTTCTTTACATCATTGGTCAGTAGAGAAGTCCCCCTTACCTTGGTGGTTAATGGAAAAGAACCTCCTTACATTGGTGGTCAGTGGAGAAGGAACTCCTTACATTATTGGTCAGTAGAAAAGTCCCCCTTACATTGGTGGTCCATGGAGAAGAACTTCTTTACATCATTGGTCAGTAGAGAAGACCCCCTTACAATGGTGGTCAGTGGAAAAGAACCTCCCAATAGGCCTTATCATGTGGCCCCTCGCACCCAATTTTGCAGCCAGAATGTGGCAGAACTGCATTCCTTCACCTCCGACTCTGTACGTAGTGAACTCCTGAACCCTGCACTCCGTACATAGCACACTCCTGAACTCTGCACTCTGTACATAGTGCACCCATGAACCATGCACTCTGTACCTAACACACTCCTGGACTCTGCACTCTGTATGTAACGCACCCCTGAACTTTGCTCTCTGTACATAGTGCATTCCTGAACTCTGCACTCTGAACACAGCGCACTTCTGAACTCTGCACTTTGTACACAGCGCACCCCTGAACTCTGCACTCTGTACATTGAGCACTCCTGAACACTGCACTCTGTATGTAACGCACTCCTGAGCTCTGCAATCTGTACATAGTGCACCCCTGGACTCTGCACTCTGTATGTAAGGCACTCCTGAACTCTGCACTCTGTATGTAACGCACTCCTGAACCCTGCACTCTGTACGTAACACACTCCTGAGCTCTGCACTCTGTACATAGTGCACCCCTGGACTCTGCACTCTGTATGTAAGGCACTCCTGAACTCTGCACTCTGTATGTAACGTACTCCTGAACTGTGCACTCTATACACAGTGCACTCCTGAACTCTGCACTCTGTACATAGTGCACTCCTGAACTCTGCACTCTGTATATAGTGCACCCCTGATTTCTGCACTCTGTACACAGCACACTCCTGAACTCTGCACTCTGTACATAGCGCAGTTCTGTAGCCCTGCACTCTGTATGAAGCGCTCTCCAGATACAACCAGCTCTTTGAGGGCAACCATACTGCTGATGCGGCCAGCAATTAAATTGAGTTTGACACCCCTGCTCTAGAGGAACCCTAGGAATCTGCTGGACCCCGGTTAGGAAGGCTGGGTGGTGGGACCATGACTGCTCATCCAAACACCCCCTTAGGTTTATGACCTGCTTTAGGAGTCTCAGACTCACTTTAAAGGGAAATGAGGGGCAATCACTAACAATTTCCGTCTGACGTCATAGTCCCATAATGGTCTTTAGATGTTCTCCTTATAAACCGCACCATCCACAAAGGCTCCTCAGACGTGGCTTTGAAATGCAGCTCGTCTACCTTCCTTCATCTCCCTTTATGTTTTGTTTTGCTGGTCTTGAGGTCAGCTCCGCACGCTCAGACATGCAGAACAGTTTTTTTTTTTTTGTTGCTCTGTAAATGTTATTGTGTTGGAGAAAACCACCTTTTTCCTGATGGACCTTTTCCAGTTCCCTAACCACTCTGAAAACAAACCTTCGCCAGATTACGCAGAGAAGTCGGGGCTGACCAACGCGCTCCATCAAACGTCTGGTGAATAAACAATGAGGTCTATCCCATCATTATTATCGGAGTGAATAAAAGAATTGTCAGGGGTTCTCCAAAATCGGAAACGAGAAAAAAAGACTTCTTCATTGGCACGGCTTCCCGTGAAAGACTTAAAGCGGGCCAATGACTAAATATTAGGCGGTATAAAACCTAAAAAAATCAACAATTCTATTAATTTCAATTCACCAATTTTGCCAATTTTGCTTTAGTTTTCTTTTCTGTCGTTTTTTATTTTATTTATTTCCACTTGGTGATCTAGTCAGAAAGTCTTTTACTTTACAACCTCATTTACCAGACCAAGCTGTCCAGTAAAAGTGTGAGTTAAAATGGTTGTAAGCCCTCACATATACCCAATGAAGGGACTATCCTCAGGTAATACACAGAGATGAAACAAATCCTCCTACATACAGAAAGGTGTACCTATTTATCTGCAGTCTCTCTCATCTTGCTGGTAGGCTGCATTGATGGGCGCTGGTAGGCTGCATTGATGGGCGCTGGTGAGGCTGAATTGATGGGCGCTGGTGAGGCTGAACTGAAGGAGCGCTGGTGAGGCTGCATTTGATGGGTGCTGGTAAAGGCTGCATTTGATGGGCGCTGGTGAGGCTGCATTTGATGGGCGCTGGTAGGCTGCATTGATGGGCGCTTGTGAGGCTGCATTGATGGGCACTGGTGAGGCTGCATTGATGGGCGCTGGTGAGGCTGCACTGATGGGTGCTGGTAGGCTGCATTGATGGGCGCTTGTGAGGCTGCATTGATGGGCGCTGGTGAGGCTGCATTGATGGACACTGGTGAGGCTGCATTTGATGGGCGCTGGTAGGCTGCATTGATGGGCGCTTGTGAGGCTGCATTGATGGGCACTGGTGAGGCTGCATTGATGGGTGCTGGTAGGCTGCATTGATGGGCGCTTGTGAGGCTGCATTTGATGGGCGCTGGTGAGGCTGCATTTGATGGGCGTTTCATTAAAAAGGAGGGGTATACATGGGCAGGGCAAAAAGGGGGGTCAGGGGTGGAGCCAGGGGGGGGGCGGCAAAATGAGGATTCCCCTAGGTTGTCAAAAATCCTTGCGCCAGCCCTGCTTGTGGTGCCCCCATCCCTAAAATTCACGTTGCGCCCAGCGCAGCCGTCCCTTGTGCCCAACCCTTGTCCCAGCCATGCGGACTGGTTTCCACAGCCAGAAGCGCCTACAATGGGTATGTGAGGATCAGAACTGGAGCATTGAACAATGGAAGAAGGTGGCCTGGTCTGATGAATGGCGTTTTCTTTTACATCATGTGGATGGTCAGGTAGGTGTGCATCACTTACCTGGGGAAGAGATGGCACTAGGATGCAGTATGGGAAGAAGACAAGCCGATGAAGGCAGTGTGATGCTTTGGGCGATGTTCTGCTGGGAAACCTTGGCTCCATTCATGGGGATGTTACTTGACACGTACCACCTATGTGTCATCATGGAAACGGTATTCCCTGATGGCAGCGGCCTCTTTCAGCAGGACAATGTACACATGGTTTAAGGAACACAACAATGAGTTTGAGGTGTTGACTTCAAGTTCTTCAGTGTTGCCTTCAAGTTCTTCAGATCTCTGTCCAATCGAGCATCTGTGGGATGTGCTGGAAAAACAAGTCCGATCCATGGAGGTCCCATCCAGGACTGGTGCAAGGATTTTTGACACCCTGGGCGAAACCTAATTTTGCCGCCCCCCCCCTAGCTCCACCCTTGACTCCACCCCATTTGCCCTGCCCATGTACACCCCACCTTTTTAATGAAGTGCCCATCAAATTCAGCCCACCAGCACCCATCAAATACAGCCTCACCAGTGCCCATCAAATGCAGCCTCACCAGCGCTCATCAATGCAGCCTCCCCAGCGCCCATCAAATGCAGTCTACCAGCGCCCATCAATGCAGCCTACCAGTGCCCATCAATGCAGCCTCCCCAGCGCCCATCAATGCAGTCTACCAGCGCCCATCAATGCAGCCTACCAGTGCCCATTAATGCAGCCTACCAGCGCCCATCAATGCAGTCTACCAGCACCCATCAATGCAGCCTACCAGCACCCATCAATGCAGCCTCACCAGCACCCATCAAATGCAGCTTTACCAGCGCCCATCAATGCAGCCTACCAGCGCCCATCAATGCAGTCTACCAGCACCCATCAATGCAGCCTACCAGCACCCATCAATGCAGCCTACCAGCACCCATCAATGCAGCCTCACCAGCACCCATCAAATGCAGCTTCACCAGCGCCCATCAATGCAGCCTACCAGTGCCCATCAATGAACGTTTGCTTGATTCCATTTATTCGGGAGTCGGGACACAGACACAGTCCTCCATCCTGCTGATGCTGAGACTTAGTTGCTTGCTGCAGAGAAAAGAGATTAGAAACACCAGTGGCCGTGCGCCCTACACCGTTCCCTAGGCGGCTGCCTAGTTTGTTTGCCTAGTGGTAGCACCGGCCCTGGTCCCACCTCCCAACTTACAGGATATAAAGGATCTGCTAATGACGGCTTGGTGCCAGATACCTTCAGAGACCTTCAGATACCTTCAGAGGTCTAGTGGGGTCCATGCCTGGATGGGTCAGGGCAGCAAAAGAAGTGACCAACTCAATATTAGGTAGTTCATCATAAAGTTGTGGCTAAACGTTGTTCTAAGTGGCATCCATCTGATTAGGTGACAATTTTTATAAAGTGAAATGACTTTGGTCTTCTGACTCCAATGTCAATGATCGTCGCTCTATAGAGGTCAATGTGGAAGGTGCCCGGCACGGCCAGGTGTGATGTCATCAGCCTTTACCTTGATAAGCTGTGATAAGGTGTATTAGTAAGAATAATTTCCACGACGTTCTTTATCCGTCTGCCAACTCTCTGCTTACGGCTTGTCGCTGCCAGAGCGTTTCCGATAAGTGGATGAAGATTGTGTTCATTAGTGATGGAGGACAGAGGTTGGTGTGGGACTCGCTGGACTTTTTTTGTGCCTCTTCTAAGTTTCTATAATTTGTAATACAAATCACACCGAACGTCATCTTTATGACCCTTTTGTCTGTGTGATTCATTTTTACCTTATCAAAGCACTTCTCAAAATATCTGTCAGTGAGGAATATCATTACGGAGCATTATAATGTAGTGAACAGCACTGGAAAAGCTTCTCCTGCAAAGTTCATCTTTAAAGCACCCACCGACCTTTTCAGCAGATGATCAGACAAGGAAGGATCCAATGTGTGTGTGTGGGGGGGAGCAGAGTTGTGAACAGCAATTTTCAAGTCTTCCCACAGATTCTCAATGTGATTTAGGTCTGGACTGTGACTGGGCCATTCTAACACATGGATATGCTTTGATCTAAACCATTCCATTGTAGCTCTGGCTGTATGTTTAGGGTCGTTGTCCTGCTGGAAGGTGAACCTCCGCCCCAGTCTCAGGTCTTTTGCAGACTCTAACAGGTTTTCTTCTAAGAATGCCCTGTATTTGTCTCCATCCATCTTCACATCAACTCTGACCAGCTTCCCTGTCCCTGCTGAAGAAAAGCATCCCCACCACATGATGCTGCCACCACCATGTTTCACGGTGGGGATGGTGTGTTCAGGGTGATGTGCAGTGTTAGTTTTCCCCCACACACAGCGTTTTGCTTTTAGGCCAAAAAGTTGAATTTGGATCTCATCTGACCAGATCACCTTCTTCCACATGGTTGCTGTGTCCCCCACATGGCTTCTCACAAACTGCAAACAGGACTTCTTATGACTTTCTTTCTCCAATGTCTTTCTTCTTGTCACTCCTCCATAAAGGGCAGATTTGTGGAGAACACGACTAATAGTTGTCCTGTGGACAGACTCTCCCACCTGAGCTGTGGATCTCTGCAGCTCCTCCAGAGTTACCATGGGCCTCTTGGCTCTTCTCTGATAAATGTTCTCCTTGCCCGGCCGGTCAGTTTAGGTGGACGGCCATGTCTTGGTAGGTTTGCAGTTATCCCATACTCTTTCCATTTTCAGATGATGGATCGAACAGAGCTCCGTGATGCTGATTTTTACAGAGGCCAGTGATAGCCAGGCGACTAGCATTTTTAAAAGGAAACTAACTGCAGAGGACTCCTTAAGGAATGGTTTCCCCATCAGGTTCTGTGTTCCTGGCAGCCCTAATTTTAGGTTATCGTATCAAATAAGTCTAAAACCTGCCAGTATCCCGTTACCGCTGGCATTTTTTCCTAGTGGGCTCCGAGCAGCTGGCAGCCCCCCCCCCACCCGGCGTCTTCTCTTTTGTTGGGGAGGAATTCTGCTGTTTCCACTCTGTATTAGAAGGCGCTTTATATTTGGAGGCCAGATGCTGGAAAATATTCTCCGCAAGGGTCACGTCCCTTTACAAGCACCCTGGTTTTGGGATGCCAGTAACGCCGCCGACCGATTTCTGGAAGCATTTCAGTCATACGTGAAAAGAAAAGACATAAATGTCTAATAATATATAATGATGAATCATAAATAATAACAAGAAGAAGAAGACATTTATAATCATCATCATCATCATAAATAATAATAATAATCAATATAAAATAATAAATATAATAATAAATGCACCAATAATGAATTAGTAGAAAATGTGCATTTATTAAATGTAATCATTAAAGCACAGGGATGGGGGGAACCCCTCATAATGGGCACATCTGGTGTTCAATTTTTTTTTTGGGGGGGGCGCAAACAAACTGAACCCCCCCCCCCCATCAGTTTCAGCTTCACTCTGCCCATCAATTGCAGCCATTGTGCCCATCATATGCAGCCACTTTTGCCCATCAAATGCAGCCACTTGTGCCCATCATATGCAGCCACTTATGCCCATCAAATGCAGCCACTGTGCCCATCAATTGCAGCCATTGTGCCCATCAAACGCAGCCACTGTGCCCATCATATGCCCATCATATGAAGCCATTGTGCCCATCAAATGCAGCCACTTGTGCCCATCATATGCAGCCACTGTTCCCATCATATGCAGCCACTTGTGCCCATCAAATGCAGCCACTTGTACCGTCAGATGCAGCCACTTGTGCCCATCATATGCAGCCACTTGTGCCCATCATATGCAACCACTGTTCCCATCATATGCAGCCACTTGTGCCCATCAAATGCAGCCACTTGTGCCTGTCAAATGCAGCCACTTGTGCCTATCATATGCAGCCACTTGTGCCCATCATATGTAGCCACTTGTGCCCATCAAATGCAGCCACTTGTACCGTCAGATGCAGCCACTTGTGCCCATCATATGCAGCCACTTGTGCCCATCATATGCAACCACTGTTCCCATCATATGCAGCCACTTGTGTCCATCATATGCAGCCACTTGTGCCCGTCAAATGCAGCCACTGTGCCCATCATATGCAGCCACTTGTGCCCATCATATGTAGCCACTGTGCCCATCATATGCAGCCACTTGTGCCCATCAAATGCAGCCACTTGTGCCCGTCAAATGCAACCACGTGTGCCCAGTATATGCAGCCACTGTGCTCACCGACCCCCGACCCCCCCACTCGTGGGGCTCACGGCTCTGGCAGCACCCCCAACCCCCCCTGCGCACACGGCTCTGGTAGCAACCCCTGCACGGCACTGACAGACCCCCCTGACACTTACCGCCAGGCAGCAGCTCCTCTCAGTGCACCAGAGTGGTGCCTTTGCTCCAGCGCGTGTCTCCGCTCCTCTTCCTTAGCGCCAGGCATCCAATAGGGTGGCCTGGCGCTTTGGCCAATCAGGAAACAGGTCTGATGCCCTGCCTCCTGATTGGAGGGGAGAAAGGTTAGTGTGAAAATAGTGAAAATCTATTTTAAAGACTATTGCTCTAATCTGGTGCTTCAAAAAGTACCACCCGCCCCCGCAATAGTAATCCATGCATCCGGCATCCTGAAAGGGTCGGGCGCATGGATGGGGGGGGTGGCGCCCGTGCGCCCACAGTGCACGGCCCGCCACTGAGGTGTACAGACCCGGGAACTCAGAACAGGGATGGTGGGAACCCCTCATAATGGGCACAACGGGTGTACAGACCCAGGAACTCAGCACATGGATGGTGGGAACCCCTCATAATGGGCACAGCGGGTGTACAGACCTGGGAACTCAGCACAGGGATGGTGGGAACCCCTTATAATGGGCACAGCGGGTGTACAGACCTGGGAACTCAGCACAGGGATGGTGGGAACCCCTTATAATGGGCACAGCGGGTTTACAGACCTGGGAACTCAGCACAGGGATGGTGGGAACCCCTCATAATGGGCACAGCGGGTGTACAGACCTGGGAACTCAGCACAGGGATGGTGAGAACCCCTTATAATGGGCACAGCGGGTTTACAGACCCGGGAACTCAGCACAGGGATGGTGGAAATCCCTCATAAAGGGCACAGAAGGTGTACAGACCTGGAAACTCAGCACAGGAATGGTGGGAACCCCTCATAATGGGCACAGCGGGTGTACAGACCTGGGAACTCAGCACAGGGATCGTGGGAACCCCTTATAATGGGCACAGCGGGTTTACAGACCTGGGAACTCAGCACAGGGATGGTGGGAACCCCTCATAATGGGCACACCCGGGTATATAGACCTGGGAACTCACCACAGGGATGGTGGGAACCCCTCATAATGGGCACAGCAGGTGTACAGACCTGGGAACTCAGCACAGGGATGGTGGAAATCCCTCATAATTGGCACAGCGGGTGTGCAGACCTGGGAACTCAGCACATGGATGGTGGGAACCCCTCATAATTGGCACAGCGGGTGTGCAGACCTGGGAACTCAGCACAGGGATGGTGGGAACCCCTCATAATGGGCACAGCAGGTGTACAGACCCGGGAACTCGGCACAGGGATGGTGGAAATCCCTCATAATGGGCACAGCAGGTGGCCTAACTCTTTAAGTAGATGTCTAAATGACTTTATTTATCTACCGAGGTACCAAGGAAGTCTAGTGTCTATATCATTGGGTGGACTGACCCTATTAGAGGGATGTTTTCGGTTGGTATGGCCTGTGAGTCCACAGGTTGTGGAAGAACTCCGTCTTCCATTTTTCACAGTTGCAGCAATAATAATAATAATAGAAGAAGAAACTCAGAGGAATGCAGATAAAGACTCCCCAACCTGTCTGCGGAGGATCACACTGCAGCTTGAAAGCGTTGGATGTTAGCGGATTAGGAGAGAATTTGCTGAATACAATGCTTTGGCTGGAGATAGAGCGGGAATGTGTTAAGGCCGCCACTTCCCAGCGCCTCTGCACATTTCTGGCTTAAAAACCAAGATTCCCTTCTCTATAGAATGCTGGAACCCCGCGCTGCGCCAACTGTCCTCCACCGCCAGCAGCATTCACATATCTGTCACATGTTCTCACCGAGGACAGCTATTCGTTTAGACCCGGTCCAGTGACTTTCCGTAGGCTGAGACAATGTCATCAGTCTGCTGCAGGCAAGAGGAAGCATTTCCTCAGTCTCCCCTCCCCCCAGTGATCAGACAGTACATTGTAACTTTGCATGCATGCATGTAACATGATGAATCTATCTGATGCTGGTTCTGCTATAGTAACATGAGGTTTGTTGGGGTTTGTTACAATCCTGATGAACGGCTGAGAAACGCTCGGAGTGCTCAGATCCCGGGATAGAGATCCAGGGAAGGGAACGCGCTGTGATCGTCTGTAGCTGGTGCCTGAACCCGGTCAGAAGTCAGGCAAGTGAAGGTCTGTGGGAAGCTTCGGAGCTCCATTGTTTTTCTAGTGAGGGTCAAAATCCAACAAAGTTCAGGAGCTGCTGGAGGATTCCCGGAGTAACTTCTCAGAATTATTATAAGCCAATAATAAAATCTGTTCTCCAGCTGATGGTGATAACAGGACATGTAGAAGAAACAGAACCCGCCCTTACTGAAAGAAAAAAATATGTAGTATAAAAAAAGTACAGATACAAAGTCGTATGATCCCTCTCTGACCAACTGCTTCAAAGTGATCCCTCTCTGACCAACTGCTTCAAAGTGATCCCTCTCTGACCAACTGCTTCAAAGTGATCCCTCTCTGGCCAAGTGTGTCAAAGTGATCCCTCTCTAGCCAAGTGTATCAAAGTGATCCCTCTCTGGCCAACTGTCAAAGTGATCCCTCTCTAGCCAAGTGTATCAAAGTGATCCCTCTCTAGCCAAGTGTATCAAAGTGATCTTTCTCTGGCCAACTGTGTCGAGTGATCCCTCTCTGGCCAACTTCGTCAAGGGACCCTTCTCTGGCCACATGTGTCAAAGTGATCCCTCTCTGGCCATCTTTTTCAAAGTGATCCTTCTCTGGTCAACTGGGTCAAAGTGATCCCTCTCTGGCTAACTGTGTAAAAGTGATCCCTCTCTGGCCAGCTGCTACAAAGTGCTCCATTTCTGGCCAACTGTGTCAAAATGATCCCTCTTTGGCCAACTGTGTCAAAGTGATCCATCTCTGGCCAAATACATTAAAGTGATCCATCTCTGGCCAATTACATCAAAGTGATCCCTTTCTGGCCAAGAGTGTCAAAGTGATCCCTCTCTGGCCAAGTGTGTCAAAGTGATCCCTCTCTGGCCAAGTGTGTCAAAGTGATCCCTCTCTGGCCAACTTCGTCAAGGGACCCTTCTCTGGCCACATGTGTCAAAGTGATCCCTCTCTGGCCAACTTTTTCAAAGTGATCCTTTTCTGGTCAACTGGGTCAAAGTGATCCCTCTCTGGCCAACTGTGTCAAGTGATCCCTCTCTGGCTAACTGTGTAAAAGTAATCCCTCTCTGGCCAGCTGCTACAAAGTGCTCCATTTCTGGCCAACTGTGTCAAAATGATCCCTATCTGGTCAAACGTGTTAAAGTGATCCCTCTTTGGCCAACTGTGTCAAAGTGATCCATCTCTGGCCAACTACATCAAAGTGATCTCGATCTGGCCAAGTGTGTCAAAGTGATCTCTCTCTGGCCAACTGCATTAAAGTGATCCATCTCTGGCCAACTACATCAAGGGACCCTTCTCTGGCCAACTGTGTCAAGTGATCCCTTTCTGGCTAACTGTGTAAAAGTGATCCCTCTCTGGCCAGCTGCTACAAAGTGCTCCATTTCTAGCCAAGTGTGTCAAAGTGATCCCTCTCTGGCCAAGTGTGTCAAAGTGATCCCTCTCTAGCCAAGTGTATCAAAGTGATCCCTCTCTGGCCAACTTCGTCAAGGGACCCTTCTCTGGCCAACTGTGTCAAGTGATCCCTTTCTGGCTAACTGTGTAAAAGTGATCCCTCTCTGGCCAGCTGCTACAAAGTGCTCCATTTCTGGCCAACTGTGTCAAAATGATCCCTATCTGGTCAAACGTGTTAAAGTCTTCCCTCTTTGGCCAACTGTGTCAAAGTGATCTCTCTCTGGCCAACTGCATTAAAGTGATCCATCTCTGGCCAACTACATCAAAGTGATCCCTCTCTGGCCAAGTGTGTCAAAGGGATCCCTCTCTGGCCAAGTGTGTCAAAGTTATCCCTCTCTGGCCAGGTGTGTCAAAGTGATCCCACTCTGGCCAACTGTGTCAAAGTGATCCCTCTCTAGCCAAGTGTATCAAAGTGATCCCACTCTGGCCAACTGTGTCAAAGTGATCCCTCTCTAGCCAAGTGTATCAAAGTGATCCCTCTCTGGCCAACTTCGTCAAAGTGATCCCTCTCTGGCTAACTGTGTAAAAGTGATCCCTCTCTGGCCAGCTGCTACAAAGTGCTCCATTTCTGGCCAACTGTGTCAAAATGATCCCTCTTTGGCCAACTGTGTCAAAGTGATCCATCTCTGGCCAAATACATTAAAGTGATCCATCTCTGGCCAATTACATCAAAGTGATCCCTTTCTGGCCAAGAGTGTCAAAGTGATCCCTCTCTGGCCAAGTGTGTCAAAGTGATCCCTCTCTGGCCAAGTGTGTCAAAGTGATCCCTCTCTGGCCAACTTCGTCAAGGGACCCTTCTCTGGCCACATGTGTCAAAGTGATCCCTCTCTGGCCAACTTTTTCAAAGTGATCCTTCTCTGGTCAACTGGGTCAAAGTGATCCCTCTCTGGCCAACTGTGTCAAGTGATCCCTCTCTGGCTAACTGTGTAAAAGTAATCCCTCTCTGGCCAGCTGCTACAAAGTGCTCCATTTCTGGCCAACTGTGTCAAAATGATCCCTATCTGGTCAAACGTGTTAAAGTGATCCCTCTTTGGCCAACTGTGTCAAAGTGATCCATCTCTGGCCAACTACATCAAAGTGATCCCGATCTGGCCAAGTGTGTCAAAGTGATCTCTCTCTGGCCAACTGCATTAAAGTGATCCATCTCTGGCCAACTACATCAAGGGACCCTTCTCTGGCCAACTGTGTCAAGTGATCCCTTTCTGGCTAACTGTGTAAAAGTGATCCCTCTCTGGCCAGCTGCTACAAAGTGCTCCATTTCTAGCCAAGTGTGTCAAAGTGATCCCTCTCTGGCCAAGTGTGTCAAAGTGATCCCTCTCTAGCCAAGTGTATCAAAGTGATCCCTCTCTGGCCAACTTCGTCAAGGGACCCTTCTCTGGCCAACTGTGTCAAGTGATCCCTTTCTGGCTAACTGTGTAAAAGTGATCCCTCTCTGGCCAGCTGCTACAAAGTGCTCCATTTCTGGCCAACTGTGTCAAAATGATCCCTATCTGGTCAAACGTGTTAAAGTCTTCCCTCTTTGGCCAACTGTGTCAAAGTGATCTCTCTCTGGCCAACTGCATTAAAGTGATCCATCTCTGGCCAACTACATCAAAGTGATCCCTCTCTGGCCAAGTGTGTCAAAGGGATCCCTCTCTGGCCAAGTGTGTCAAAGTTACCCCTCTCTGGCCAAGTGTGTCAAAGTGATCCCACTCTGGCCAACTGTGTCAAAGTGATCCCTCTCTAGCCAAGTGTATCAAAGTGATCCCTCTCTGGCCAACTTCGTCAAGGGACCCTTCTCTGGCCACATGTGTCAAAGTGATCCCTCTCTGGCCAACTTTTTCAAAGTGATCCTTCTCTGGTCAACTGTGTCAAAGTGATCCCTCTCTGGCCAACTGTGTCAAGTGATCCCTCTCTGGCTAACTGTGTAAAAGTGATCCCTCTCTGGCCAGCTGCTACAAAGTTCTCCATTTCTGGCCAACTGTGTCAAAATGATCCCTCTTTGGGCAACTGTGTCAAAGTGATCCATCTCTGGCCAACTACATCAAAGTGATCCATCTCTGGCCAACTACATCAAAGTGATCCCTCTCTGGCCAAGTGTGTCAAAGGGATCCCTCTCTGGCCAAGTGTGTCAAAGTTATCCCTCTCTGGCCAGGTGTGTCAAAGTGATCCCACTCTGGCCAACTGTGTCAAAGTGATCCCTCTCTAGCCAAGTGTATCAAAGTGATCCCTCTCTGGCCAACTTCGTCAAAGTGATCCCTCTCTGGCTAACTGTGTAAAAGTGATCCCTCTCTGGCCAGCTGCTACAAAGTGCTCCATTTCTGGCCAACTGTGTCAAAATGATCCCTCTTTGGCCAACTGTGTCAAAGTGATCCATCTCTGGCCAAATACATTAAAGTGATCCATCTCTGGCCAATTACATCAAAGTGATCCCTTTCTGGCCAAGAGTGTCAAAGTGATCCCTCTCTGGCCAAGTGTGTCAAAGTGATCCCTCTCTGGCCAAGTGTGTCAAAGTGATCCCTCTCTGGCCAACTTCGTCAAGGGACCCTTCTCTGGCCACATGTGTCAAAGTGATCCCTCTCTGGCCAACTTTATCAAAGTGATCCTTCTCTGGTCAACTGGGTCAAAGTGATCCCTCTCTGGCCAACTGTGTCAAGTGATCCCTCTCTGGCTAACTGTGTAAAAGTAATCCCTCTCTGGCCAGCTGCTACAAAGTGCTCCATTTCTGGCCAACTGTGTCAAAATGATCCCTATCTGGTCAAACGTGTTAAAGTGATCCCTCTTTGGCCAACTGTGTCAAAGTGATCCATCTCTGGCCAACTACATCAAAGTGATCCCGATCTGGCCAAGTGTGTCAAAGTGATCTCTCTCTGGCCAACTGCATTAAAGTGATCCCTCTCTAGCCAACTACATCAAGGGACCCTTCTCTGGCCAACTGTGTCAAGTGATCCCTTTCTGGCTAACTGTGTAAAAGTGATCCCTCTCTGGCCAGCTGCTACAAAGTGCTCCATTTCTAGCCAAGTGTGTCAAAGTGATCCCTCTCTGGCCAAGTGTGTCAAAGTGATCCCTCTCTAGCCAAGTGTATCAAAGTGATCCCTCTCTGGCCAACTTCGTCAAGGGACCCTTCTCTGGCTAACTGTGTAAAAGTGATCCCTCTCTGGCCAGCTGCTACAAAGTGCTCCATTTCTGGCCAACTGTGTCAAAATGATCCCTATCTGGTCAAACGTGTTAAAGTCTTCCCTCTTTGGCCAACTGTGTCAAAGTGATCTCTCTCTGGCCAACTGCATTAAAGTGATCCATCTCTGGCCAACTACATCAAAGTGATCCCTCTCTGGCCAAGTGTGTCAAAGGGATCCCTCTCTGGCCAAGTGTGTCAAAGTTATCCCTCTCTGGCCAAGTGTGTCAAAGTGATCCCACTCTGGCCAACTGTGTCAAAGTGATCCCTCTCTAGCCAAGTGTATCAAAGTGATCCCTCTCTGGCCAACTTCGTCAAGGGACCCTTCTCTGGCCACATGTGTCAAAGTGATCCCTCTCTGGCCAACTTTTTCAAAGTGATCCTTCTCTGGTCAACTGTGTCAAAGTGATCCCTCTCTGGCCAACTGTGTCAAGTGATCCCTCTCTGGCTAACTGTGTAAAAGTGATCCCTCTCTGGCCAGCTGCTACAAAGTGCTCCATTTCTGGCCAACTGTGTCAAAATGATCCCTCTTTGGGCAACTGTGTCAAAGTGATCCATCTCTGGCCAACTACATCAAAGTGATCCATCTCTGGCCAACTACATCAAAGTGATCCCTCTCTGGTCAAGTGTGTCAAAGTGATCCCTCTCTGGCCAAGTGTGTCAAAGTGATCCCTCTCTGGCCAAGTGTGTCAAAGTGATCCCTCTCTGGCCAAGTGTGTCAAAGTGATCCCTCTCTAGCCAAGTGTATCAAAGTGATCCCTCTCTGGCCAACTTCGTCAAGGGACCCTTCTCTGGCCACATGTGTCAAAGTGATCCCTCTCTGGCCACCTTTTTCAAAGTGATCCCTCTCTGGCCAACTGTGTCAAGCGATCCCTCTCTGGCCAACTGTGTCAAGCGATCCCTCTCTGGCTAACTGTGTCAAAGTGATCTCTCTCTGACCAACTGCTTCAAAGTGATCCATTTCTGGTCAACTGTGTTAAAGTGATCCCTCTTTGGCCAACTGAATCAAAGTGTTCTTTCTTTTGCCAACTGTGTCAAACTGATCTCTCTCAGTGGGAAGAATGATCCTTACGTTGGTGATCAGTGGGAAGGATGCTTCTTACATTGGTGGTCAGTGGGAAGGATGCTTCTTACATTGGTGGTCAGTGGGAAGAACGCCCTTTTTAAATTGGTAGTCAATCCCTACATCACTATTCTGTCCTGTAGGGACTAAGGATCAGCAGAAGGAACCACAGGGGACACTAGAGGAGCCACAGAGCAAAGTTTCTGAAAACTTGCCAAAAAACAGATAAGTATACATTTTCTTTCACCATATGGTTCTGCATTTTTAATCTTTTTTTTACCCCTCAGATTTTTGTTTAGCCTGCAGGAAATTACAAGGACACAGCATTTCTGGCAGGATCAACAGGTCTTTTCTGTGCTTGCAGCAAATGTATTTAGGCTATAAAAAAGACACGGAACCCAGACATCTCCCCCAAGGACTGGTAATCTTCAATACATTATATATTTTGGGGGTTTAGATACTCTTTAACTTTTGTTGGCAAAAATGTATCTTTTCTATGACAAAATGAAAGGGCAAATTCACAGCAGCCTTTGAAATACATCCTGGAAAAAAGATAGCATAGAGGCTTTTAGTTCTCTGTTAACCCCGTGTGCTTCACTGCAGAAAGAGGCTGCAAAATGCTCATTCTTCATCACTAAGCAACCGTCTGCACACCGAGTAATGCACTCCTACTCAAGCAGGGTCGGAATAATACGCCGCAGCACCGTCACGATGCAGGTAGACATTTAGCGCCATCGTCATTTTTCACATCATTTCTTTCTCGCAGTGCAGCGTTCTCCCACGCCTAGAAAATACTTTGCAATTAAAGGTAAACTTCCGAACTAAACACAGAAACACGGGAAGAGTGACATAAAAAGACCAATCGCTCCATCGAGTCCGCCCTCATTTTTTTAAAACATTTTTTTAACCTTTTAGTCTGAGTATAGATCTAAGATTGTACAAAGCATCTATTTACTTTTCTCTGACTCGCCACCTCTGCTGAAAATATGTTTCAACTACTCTAAATATCTATATAGAGGAATCAGGACCTCCTTCCTCCTGCTGGTGACCCCTCTAGTGATATAAAGATCTATATAGAGGAATCAGGACCTCCTTCCTCCTGCTGGTGATCCCTCTAGTGATATAAAGATCTATATAGAGGAATCAGGACCTCCTTCCTCCCACTGATGATCCCTCTAGTGGTATAAAGATCTATATAGAGGAATCAGGACCTCCTTCCTCCTGCTGGTGACCCCTCTAGAGATATAAAGATCTATATAGAGGAATCAGGACCTCCTTCCTCCTGCTGGTGATCCCTCTAGTGATATAAAGATCCATATAGAGGAATCAGGACCTCCTTCCTCCTGCTGGTGACCCCTCTAGTGATATAAAGATTTATATAGAGGAATCAGGACCTCCTTCCTCCTGCTGGTGACCCCTCTAGTGATATAAAGATCTATATAGAGGAATCAGGACCTCCTTCCTCCTGCTGGTGACCCCTCTAGTGATATAAAGATCTATATAGAGGAATCAGGACCTCCTTCCTCCTGCTGGTGATCCCTCTAGTGATATAAAGAACTATATAGAGGAATCAGGACCTCCTTCCTCCCACTGATGATCCCTCTAGTGGTATAAAGATCTATATAGAGGAATCAGGACCTCCTTCCTCCTGCTGGTGACCCCTCTAGTGATATAAAGATTTATATAGAGGAATCAGGACCTCCTTCCTCCTGCTGGTGATCCCTCTAGTGCTATAAAGATCTATAGAGAGGAATCAGGACCTCCTTCCTCCTGCTGGTGATCCCTCTAGTGATATAAAGATCTATATAGAGGAATCAGGACCTCCTTTCTTCTGCTGGTGATCCCTCCAGTGATATAAAGATCTATATAGAGGAATCAGGACCTCCTTCCTCCTGCTGGTGATCCCTCTAGTGATATAAAGATCTATATAGAGGAATCAGGACCTCCTTCCTCCTGCTGGTGATCCCTCTAGTGATATAAAGATCTATATAGAGGAATCAGGACCTCCTTCCTCCTGCTGGTGATCCCTCTAGTGATATAAAGATCTATATAGAGTAGACATGTGCAATTCGTTTCGTTTTTTTTCCTTTTTTCTCCGTTATTTTCGTTCGTTTTCGTATGAATGAACGAATCATTCGAATCGTACGAATCAGAATAACGAATCGTTCGAATCGTACGAATCAGAATAACGAATCATTCAAATCGAACGAATCCAAAAAACAACGAAAATACGAAAAAAACTAATTAGAAACAACGAATGTACTAATGAAGAAAATTCCGAAAAACGAAAACGAACGAAAAAATTTGTACATTCGTAACTTTTTTTTTTTGTTGAATTGGTAATTTTCCGTGTCCCTTTCAATGGTGCTGCTAAACGTGCTTCGAATGGATTGAACAAAAAAATTCGTACATTCGTAACTTTTTTTTCGATTCGTAACTTTTTTTTTTTTTTTTTTTTCGATTTGTAATTTTCTGTGTCTCTCTTGAACAAAAAAATTTGTACATTCGTAACTTTTTTTTCGATTCGTAAATTATTAAAATGTAATAATAGCATACACATTACATAAAATTATGAATTATGCTCCGATTACGAATCTACGAATGTTACGAATGTATGAATAAATACGAATGCTTCCGAAAATTAAACTAACGAAAAAACGAATCAACGAAAAAATAACTCTTACGAATGTACGAATCGTTACGAATACGAACACAGACGACTTACGAATGTACGAATCGTTACGAATCCGAACACAGACGACTTACGATTGTACGAATCGTTACGAATCAACGGAAACAAAAAAATGAGACAAAAAAAACGATTTTTTTTTTTCGGAAACGAAAAAAACGAAACGAAAATAAACGAATTTTTTTGTTGTGCACATGTCTAATATAGAGGAATCAGGACCTCCTTCCTCCTGCTGGTGATCCCTCTAGTGATATAAAGATCTTTATAGAAGAATCAGGACCTCCTTCCCCCTGCTGGTGACCCCTCTAGTGATATAAAGATCTATATAGAGGAATCAGGACCTCCTCCCACCTGCTGGTGACCCCTCTAGTGATATAAAGATCTATATAGAGGAATCAGGACCTCCTTTATTCTGCTGGTGACCCCTCTAGTGATATAAAGTTCTATATAGAGGAATCAGGACCTCCTCCCTCCTGCTGGTGACCCCTCTAGTGATATAAAGATCTATATAGAGGAATCAGGACCTCCTCCCTCCTGCTGGTGATCCCTCTAGTGATATAAAGATCCA
Source organism: Lithobates sylvaticus (assembly GCA_028564925.1). NCBI lineage: Eukaryota > Metazoa > Chordata > Amphibia > Anura > Ranidae > Lithobates > Lithobates sylvaticus. Next base: position 191,573,687 of record CM053037.1, on the reverse strand, counting down.
TATAGAGGAATCGGGACCTCCTTCCTCCAGCTGGTGACCCCTCTAGTGATATAAATATCTATATAGAGGAATCAGGACCTCCTTTCTCCTGCTGGTGACTCCTCTAGTGATATGAAGATCTATATAGAGGAATCAGGACCTCCTTCCTCCTGCTGGTGATCCCTCTAGTGATATAAAGATCTATATAGAGGAATCAGGACCTCCTCCCACCCTTCCTCCTGCTGGTGACCCCTCTAGTGATAACCAAAGAGCTATATAGAGGAATCAGGACCTCCTTCCTCCTGCTGTAGATCCCTCTAGTGATATAAAGATCTATATAGAGGAATCAGGACCTCCTTCCTCCTGCTGGTGATTGCTCAAGTGATATAAAGATCTTTATAGAAGAATCAGGCCCTTCTTCCCCCTGCTGGTGATCCCTCTAGTGATATAAAGATTTATATAGAGGAATCAGGACCTCCTTCCTCCTGCTGGTGATCCCTCTAGTAATACCCAAAGATCTATATAGAGGAATCAGGACCTCCTTCCTCCTGCTGGAGATCCCTCTAGTGATATAAAGATCTATATAGAGGAATCGGGGCCTCCTTCCTCCTCCTGGTGATCCCTCTAGTGATATAAAGCTCTATATAGAGGAATCAGGACCTCCTTCCTCCTGTTGGTGATCCCTCTAGTGATATAAAGATCCATATAGAGGAATCAGGACCTCCTTCCTCCTGCTGGTGACCCCTCTAGCGATATCAAGATCTATATAGAGGAATCAGGACCTCCTTCCTCCTGCTGGTGACCCCTTTAATGATATAAAGATTTATATAGAGGAATCAGGACCTCCTTCCCCCTGCTGGTGATCCCTCTAGTGATATAAAGATCTATATAGAGGAATCAGGATATCCTTCCTCCTGCTGGTGACCCCTCTAGTGATAACCAAAGATCTTTATAGAGGAATCAGGACCTCCTTTCTTCTGCTGGTGATCCCTCTAGTGATATGAAGATTTATATAGAGGAATCAGGACCTCTTTCCCCCTGCTAGTGATCTTTTTAGTGATATAAGAATCTATATAGAGGAATCAGGACCTCCTTCCCCCTGCTGGTGACCCCTCTAGTGATATAAAGATCTATATAGAGGAATCAGGACCTCCTTCCCCCTGCTGGTGATCCCTCTAGTGATATAAAGATCTATATAGAGGAATCAGGACCTCCTTCCTCCTGCTGGTGACCCCTCTAGTGATATAAAGATCTATATAGAGGAATCAGGACCTCCTTCCCCCTGCTGGTGACCCCTCTAGTGATATAAAGATCTATATAGAGGAATCAGGACCTCCTTCCCCCTGCTGGTGATCCCTCTAGTGATATAAAGATCTATATAGAGGAATCAGGACCTCCTTCCTCCTGCTGGTGACCCCTCTAGTGATATAAAGATCTATATAGAGGAATCAGGACCTCCTTCCCCCTGCTGGTGACCCCTCTAGTGATATAAAGATCTATATAGAGGAATCAGGACCTCCTTCCTCCTGCTGGTGATCCCTCCAGTGATATAAAGATCTATATAGAGGAATCAGGACCTCCTTGTTCCTACTGGTGACCCCTCTAGTGATATAAAGCTCTTTATAGAAGAATTAGGACCTCCTTCCTCCTGCTGGTGATCCCCCTAGTGATATAAAGATCTTTATAGAGGAATTAGGACCTCCTTCCTCCTGCTGGTGATCCCCCTAGTGATATAAAGATCTATATAGAGGAATCAGGACCTCCTTCCTCCTGCTGGTGACCCCTCTAGTGATATAAAGATCTATATAGAGGAATCAGGACCTCCTTCCTCCTACTGGTGACCCTTCTAGTGATATAAAGATCTATATAGAGGAATCAGGACCTCCTTCCTCCTACTGGTGACCCCTCTAGTGATATAAAGATCTATATAGAGGAATCAAGACCTCCTTCCTCCTACTGGTGACCCCTCTAGTGATATAAAGATATATATAGAGGAATCAGGACCTCCGTCCTCCTGCTGGTGACCCCTCTAGTGATATAAAGATATATATAGAGGAATCAGGACCTCCTTCCTCCTGCTGGTGATCCCTCTAGTGATATAAAGATCTATATAGAGGAATCAGGACCTCCTTCCTCCTGCTGGTGATCCCTCTAGTGATATGAAGATTTATATAGAGGAATCAGGACCTCCTTCCTCCTGCTGGTGATCCCTCTAGTGATATGAAGATTTATATAGAGGAATCAGGACCTCCTTCTCCCTGCTAGTGATCTTTTTAGTGATATAAGAATCTATATAGAGGAATCAGGACCTCCTTCCTTCTGCTGGTGACCCCTCTAGTGATATAAAGAACTATATATAGTCAGCTCATGTTGCAATGTTTCAAACCTCTGTTTGCTCCTTGAAGTTCACTAGTACAAGGCCAGTCTTACCACTAAAAGGAAGTGCAATTGCATTGTTCTAGCACTTGTAAAGTTCTGTTACCTCATTAGATCAGCACACTCTGTTCAAAATACAAACAGCAAAAACAATACTTTGAGGGTCCTTCTTATCGAAAGGCTGGAAAAAGCCAACAGGAACTCCATACTTGACAAGGTGCTTCACGTCCGATCCACAAATAGCACTTTTATCGCGGCAGAAGTCAAACTTTTAGAAGCCAGAAACTACCAGCGCAGAGAACCAAAGGGGTTGGTTTACTAAAACTGAAGAGTGCAAAATCTGACGCAGCTCTGCATAGAAACCAATCAGCTTCCAGGTTTTTTGGCAAAGCTTAACCGCTTCCCGACCGGCCACTGCATATATACGGCAGCAGAATGGCACGGGCAGGCAAAATCACGTACCTGTACGTGATCGTGCATTTGCCTGCCTGTGGGTCGCGCGCGCGCCGCCAGCGGCGCGCTCGCGACCCAATCGGGAGCTCCGTGACCCAGGCCGCGGGACCAGCGGACCCGATCGCCGCTGGTGTCCCGCGATCGTGTCACGGAGCTGAAGAACAGGGAGAGGTATATGTAAACATACCTCTCCCCGCGCTTCCTACTCTGCCTGTCACTGATCGGCTGTTCCCTGTCACCGGGAAAGCCGATCAATGACGTCAGACGTCAGCCCCGCCCCCTAATGTAAAAAAAACACACACGTCACAGCCCATAACCCCTCCCCTCCCCCTAGTGGTTAACCCCTTCACTACAACTGTCATTTATACAGGAACCAATCCATTTAAATAGCACTGATTGCTGTATAAATGACAATGGTCCCAAAAATGTGTCAAAAATGTCCGATGTGTCCGCCATAATGTCGCAGTCACAATAAAAATCGCTGATCGCCGCCATTACTAGTAAAAAAAAAAATATTAATAAAAATGCTATAAAACTATCCCCTATTTTGTAAACGCTATAACTTTTGCGCAAACCAATCAATAATCGCTAATTGCGATTTTTTTTACCAAAAATATGTAGAAGAATACGTATCGGCCTAAACTGAGGAAAAAAAATGTTTTTTTATATATTTTTTGGGGATATTTATTATAGCAAAAAGCAAAAAATATTGCATTGTTTTCAAAATTGTCGCTTTATTTTTGTTTATAGCGCAAAAAATAAAAACCGCAGGGGCGATCAAATACCACCAAAAGAAAGCTCTATTTGTGGGAAAAAAAGGACGCCAATTTTGTTTTGGAGCCACGTCGCACGACCGCGCAATTGTCAGTTAAAGCGACGCAGTGCCGAATCGCAAAAAGGGGCCTGGTCCTTTGGCTGCCAATTGGTCCGGGGCTGAAGTGGTTAATTGAACAAGCTGAAGTTAGAAGCTGATTGGCCACCATGCACAGCTGCACCAGATTTTACACTCTTCAGTTTTAGCAAAACAACCCCAATGTGTTATAAAATATCTGTTTTAAACTACTAAAATATTTTCGATGTAATGATAGTAATATTTAGACATGTGCACAACAAAAAAATTAGTTTATTTTAGTTTCGTTTTTTTCGTTTCCGTTGATTCGTAACGATTCGTAAATTCGTACGTCGTCGGTGTTCGTCTTCGTAAAACGATTCGTATTTTCGTTAGAGTTATTTTTTCGTTGATTCGTTTTTCCGTTAGTTTAATTTTCGTTTATTCGAAATTCGGACGCATTCGTATTTATTCGTAACATTCGTAACATTCGTAGATTCGTAATCGGAGCATAATTCATAATTTTATGTAATGTGTATGCTATTATTACATTGTAAGAGACACGGAAAATTCTAAATCGGAAAAAAAAGTTACGAATGTACGAATTTTTTCGTTCAATCCATTCGAGGTACGTTAAGCAGCGCCATTGTAACAGACACGGAAAATTACGAATCGAAAAAAAAAAAAAAAAAAAGTTACGAATGTACAAATTTTTTCGTTCAATCCATTTGAAGCACGTTAAGCAGCGCCATTGTAAGAGACACGGAAAATTACGAATCGGAAAAAAAAAAAAAAAAAAAAAAAAAGTTACGAATGTACGAATTTTTTCGTTCAATCCATTCGAAGCACGTTAAGCAGCGCCATTGTAAGAGACACGGAAAATTACGAATCGAAAAAAAAAAAAGTTACAAATTTTTTTGTTCAATCCATTCGAAGCACGTTAAGCAGCGCCATTGTAAGAGACACGGAAAATTACGAATGGAAAAAAAAAAAAAAGTTACGAATGTACAAATTTTTTCGTTCAATCCATTCGAAGCACGTTAAGCAGCGCCATTGTAAGAGACACGGAAAATTACGAATCGAAAAAAAAAAGTTAAGAATGTACGAATTTTTTCGTTCAATCCATTTGAAGCACGTTAAGCAGCGCCATTGTAAGGGACACGGAAAATTACCAATTCAACAAAAAAAAAAGTTACGAATGTACGAATTTTTTCGTTCATTTTGATTTTCGTTGTTCCTGTTTTAGTTTTTCGGATTTTCTTCTTTCATAGATTCGTTGTTTCTAATTTGCTTTTTTCGGATTTTCGTTGTTTTTGGATTCGTTCGATTCGAACGATTTGGTGTTCGTATTCGTAACGATTCGTATTTTCGTTAGAGTTTAATTTTCGTTTATTCGAAATTCGGATGCATTCGTATTTATTCGTAACATTTGTAGATTCGTAATCGGAGCATAATTCATAATTTTTATGTAATTATGTAATGTGTATGCTATTATTACATTTTAAGAGACACGGAAAATTACGAATCGAAAAAAAAAAGTTACGAATGTACGAATTTTTTCGTTCAATCCATTTGAAGCACGTTAAGCAGCGCCATTGTAAGAGACACGGAAAATTACGAATCAAAAAAAAATAAATAAAAAAAAGTTACGAATGTACGATTTTTTTCGTTCAATATATTCGAAGCACGTTAAGCAGCGCCATTGTAAGAGACACGGAAAATTACGAATCGGAAAAAAAAAAAAAAAAGTTACGAATGTACGAATTTTTTCGTTCAATCCATTCGAAGCACGTTAAGCAGCGCCATTGTAAGAGACACGGAAAATTACGAATCGGAAAAAAAAAAAGTTACGAATGTACGAATTTTTTCGTTCAATCCATTCAAGGTACGTTATTACGTATTGTAAGGGACACGGAAAATTACCAATTCAACAAAAAAAAAAGTTACGAATGTACGAATTTTTTCATTCATTTTGATTTTCGTTGTTCCTGTTTTTGTTTTTCGGATTTTCTTCTTTCGTAGATTCGTTGTTTCTAATTTGTTTTTTTCGGATTTTCGTTGTTTTCGGATTCGTTCGATTCGAACGATTCGTTATTCGTTAAAAAATTTTGCGAATCGCTCGTTCATTCGTACGATAACGAATGAGCGAAAATTAACGAAAAAAAACCCGAAAAAAAAACGAAACGAATTGCACATGTCTAGTAATATTGTGACCCACCCATGCCCCAACCACCACTTTTTCGTTTGTTATGTACTACGGTACTGCTACCCCTGAAGAGCCGCTGAGTTGTTTTTGTGATTTTTTTTTCTGCATACCTGAAGATGACACGCCTCTCTCACCCGGGACTTATCGACACACCTTGAGGTATTTCAAAGATTTTAGTAGGCCAAGCATAGCCTAAAAGAAGAGAGGGTTAGTAAGTGCATTAAAGCGGTGTTCCGGCCAAAATTATACTTTTTAAGTAAAAATACCCATATAATACACAAGCTTAATGTATTCTAGTAAAGTTAGTCTGTAAACTAAGGTCTGTTTTGTTAGTTTTTAGCAGTAGTTTGTTATTTTATAAACTTGCAGCAGGCCGTGGCCATCTTAAGTGTGGGCATCTGAAGCCAGACTGTATTTCTTCCTGGATCTCATCCTTGCAGATCTCGCACATGCTCAGTGCAGCATAAGCAGTGTAATAGGTTTCAGGTCAGGTTTCCATAGCAACGGCAGTTTGAGAGGAAGTTGCTGCCCCTTCCCAGGAGGCATTGCAAACAGGAAATGATGCGTGTGGCCGCGGCCAGGGAGGAGGAAGTGAAAAATGAATACAGCAGATATACAGTCTGTGCTGAAAAAAAAATAAAAAAAATATCCAATTTGTTTACAGTGCACAGTTTAGTGAGGGATGCTGAAGAGTTGTAAAAGTGGGTGGAACTCCACTTTAATACAATCAATCTATACGACTATAACAGTCATGGTTAAAAGGGTTGTAAACCCTCATATAATGCATGAAGGTGAAAAACCTTCTGTGGTGCTGCAGCCTCCCCCGAGCCCACATTTTACTTACCTGACCCCGATCTTTCTCCAGCCGGGAACGAGCACGCCAGCTCTACCTGGTGTCTCGTGTCCTGATTGGATAGATTGATAGCAGCGCAGCCTGATTGGCAAAGCCAATGACGTGGCGCCGGGGCGGGGGGGGGGGGTTTGCGGGGCCGAGTCCTGAATTCTGTGTGAATGGACATAGATGCAGGCAGGGGCGGACTGGCCATTCGGCCACTCGGGCACTGCCCCGAGGGCCCTGGGCCACTAGGGGGCCCCATCAGGGTTGCCAGCCTCAGTAAAACCAGGGACAGTATGTAAAAATCTGTGTTTTTTTTACATCTGTCTCTGAAATGTCTCTTACTGACATCCTTTTGGTCTAAAAATACAAAGATTATAGCTGCCCCACCTCTCCAGTACCTTCTCAGCCAATAGAAACATGTCTGTGTATACTGTGTGATTGTATACTGTGTGTGTGTATACTGTGTGGCCCCATAATCTCTGATTGCCTGGGGGCCCCATAATCTCCTATTGCCCGGGGGCCCCATGAGTTGTCAGCCCGCCCCTGGATGCGGGACTCTGGAGCGCACCCGCACAGGTGTCCACCAAGGAGAGCGTTTCTCCAACGTGGTCACTCAATGTGGGGAGGAGCCACGAGCGCCATGGAAGGACCCCAGAAGAGGAGAACCGGGGCCACTCTGTGCAAAACGAACTGCACAGTGGAGGTAAGTATTGCCCCGTACACACGGTCGGACAAAGTTGTCCAAAAATCCGATCATTCCGAACGAGGTGACGTACAAAACGTACGACGGGACTATGTAGAGGCCAGTAGCCAATAGCTTTTCGTCTCCAAATTTCTTCTGAGCATGCGTGGCACTTTGTGCGTCGGAATTCTCTACACACAATCGGAAAAAGTCAGATCGGATTTTGTTGTCGGAAAATTTTAGATCCAGCTCTCAACTTTTTTCAGACGGAAATTCCGACCGAAAAAGCCCGCTGGAGCCCACACGCGATCGGATTTTCTGACAACATAATCCGATCGGACTTTTTCCATCTGAATATCCCACCGCGTGTACGGGGCATATGACATGTTTGTTTGTTTTTTGTTTGGTTTTTAAACGAGGGTTTAAAACCCCTTTAAACACCTACTGCGCATGCGCGAGTCGTCACGCGGCGCTTTGTGAATGGGGAACGCGATGTGTTGTGGGACACACAGTTCCCATAACACACCGCGCCCCATTCACTAGAAGACGGCGTAGGAGCAGAAGACAGAACAGCGCCGCGGAACAGGAAGAGGCAGATTAGGACGATCTGCCTAGCAACAGCCATTTCTGGTAAGTAAAAAAAAATATATATTTTTTTTTTTTCATTTTAAATTTTTATTAACTTTTTTATCAAGTTTTTTTTTTTCAGAGTGACCCTCCACTTTAATGGCTTTTGGGGAAATACTTGAACAAAAGTAAGATTATTATAATATAAAAATAAATATCTGAAGTCCGTTGGTAACATTGGACATCTGTAATATTCAATCGTAAATGATAAGCGTATACGTATAAAATCTATCCAATGCTTTTAATAGCACACACTGAATGGAAGGCAGAACAGTCTATGGTGAGGCCGTTGCCTCCCCAGGCTGGGTATGGATTTGCTCTTTCAGATGATTATTGATGATTGGGGGATTATATTGGATCGGCATTAGCACATCCCCCCACTGGTGGCGTTTGAAGTGTCCTGTGTGCTGGGACGTGTTTTATCCTCCCGACTCCATGAGACTCTCACATACATCGATCCGCTCTGCACAGTGACGCCTGAATTTCCACCCTCTGGGAACCCCTGTTACATTGATATCATTTTGTTGCACCAGCTGTAAAGGAAACAGCTCTATGAGCCACGTGCAAAAAAAAAAAATCGAAATCAGAGTGAAACCGAAATTCATAGGACGTTAGCATAGCGCTACTCCCCGAAGGGACTGCTGGAAATAACCAAGGTCTCCTTTACCTGTTCAGAGGCTGCCAGGCCCAGATACCAGTTCCAGAGCCCACCAACCAGCACAGGCTCAGTCTAGGCCAGGAGTGTCAAACTCAATTTCATTGCAAGCCGCATCAGCAGTATGGTTGCCCTCAAAGGGCCGGTTGTATCAGAGTTCAGGATTACACTGCGTACAGACTGCAGAGTTCAGGAGTGTGTTATGTACAGAGTGCAGGGGTACCCTATGCACAGAGTGCAGCAATCAGGGGGTGTTATGTACAAAGTGCAGGCTTCAGGGGTGCTTTACATACAGAGTGCAGAGTTTTGGAGTGTGTTATTTACAGAATGCAGAGTTCAGGAGTGTGCTATGTACAAAGTGCAGAGTTCAGAAGTGTGTTACGTACATAGTGCAGAGTTCAGAAGTGTGTTACGTACAGAGTGCAGAGTTCAGGAGTGTGTTACAGAGAGCAGAGTTCAGGAGTGTGTTACAAACAGAGTGTAGAGTTCAGGATTGTGCTATGTACAGAGTGCAGAGTTCTGGAGTGTGTTACGTACAGAGTCCAGAGTTCAGGTGTGCTTTACGTACAGAGTGCAGAGTTCAGGGGTGCTTTATGTACAGGGTGCAGAGTTCAGGAATGCGCTTTGTACAGAGTGCAGAGTTCAGGAGTGTGTTATGTACAGAATGCAGAGTTTAGGGGTTTGTTGTGTACAGAGAGCAGAGTTCAGGATTGTGTTATGTACAGAGTACAGAGTTCAGGAGAGCAACATGTAGAGTGCAGAGTTCAGGGGTGCGCTGTGTACAGAGTGCAGCGTTGAGGATTGTGCTTCATACAGAGTGCAGAGTTAAGGAGTGTGTTAAGTACAGAGTGCAGAGTTCAGGAGTGCGTCATGTACAAAGTTCAGGAGTTCATTATGTACAGAGTGCAGTATTCAGGGGAGCGCTATGTACAGAGTGCAGTGTTCAGTGGAGCGCTGTGAACAGAGTGCAGAGTTCAGGCGTGTGTTACGTACAGAGTGCAGAGTTCAGGGGTGCTTTATGTACAGAGTGCAGAGTTCAGGAGTGCATTATGTACAGAGTGCCGAGTTCAGGGGTGCCTTATGTACAGAGTGCAGGGTTCAGGGGTGTGCTGTTTACAGAGTGCAGAGTTCAGAATTGTGCTACGTACAGAGTGCAGAGTTAAAGAGTGCTTTACGTACAGAGTGCAGAGTTCAGGAGTGCATTATGTACAGAGTGCAGAGTTCAGGGGTGAGCTGTGTATAGAGTGCAGAGTTCAGGATTGTGCTATGTAAAGAGTGCAGAGTTAAGGAGTGTGTTACGTACAGAGTGCAGTGTTCAGGAGTGCGTTATGTACAGAGTGCAGAGTTCAGGGGTGAGCTGTGTAAAGAGTTCAGAGTTCAGGGGTGAGCTGTGTACAGAGTGCAGAGTTCAGGAGTGTGCTACATACAGAGTGCAGAGTTCAGGATTGTGTTATGTACAGAGTGCAGAGTTCAGGAGTGTGCTACGTACAGAGTACAGAGTTCAGGAGTGTGTTATGTACAGAATGCAGAGTTCAATGGGTTGCTGTGTACAGAATGCAGAGTTCAGGTGTTTGCTGTGTACTGAGTGCAGAATTTAGGAGTGTGCTATCAACAGTGTGCAGCTCCAACCCCCAGCTTCCTCACATCTCTACTTTCTCCTACCCTCCCTGTGTAGGCAGCTCTATTAACCATGTATACGGCTCTAGAACTCCCTGTGTCGGTGCCTCTGCTTCGCCTTGCAGGGAGATTGTTCTCTCTCTCAGATTATGGAAATCTGTCCCTGCCGCGAGTGCAGGGATCTTTTCGCTGAGAACAAAGCTGTCCCTTGTAAACACAGAAGGCTTCTGTATTTACAAGTGACAGTGGAGAGCGAGAGTAGAGGGTGAGAACTGGAGGTAGCGTTATGATGTCCTGCTACATTCCGGCTGCAAAACTGGCCACGTGGGCCTTGTGTTTGGCATATGTGGTCTAGGCTGAGCTTGAGCGCTCAGCTGTCAGATAATTGCCAGCTCCTATCTCTCAACAGGTACTCAGCTGTTGATGATATCCTGCTCGTCAGTCCTGCCTTCTTAAGCTGTACAGCCCAGAGGATCTCTGCCTTCGCCTTGGTCAACATCACAGAGCCTATCTCCTGCGTTCCTGTTTGAAGACTTGCTTTGCTGTCATCCCTTCTGGCTCCAGATCCTGCTTGCTGTTCCGCTACATTGATCCCTGACTTCTGGCTTGACTGACTATCCGTTCCGGTTACTGAACTTTGGCTATGTTTTGACTACGTTTTGTTCTTTTTACTTTTATTATTAAATAAGTGTGATTTAACTGTACCTCTGTCTCGGTCTGATTTCATGGTTTCTGACACATGCATTGCGTCCCCCATCCACCAGACTAATTTGCCTGTCTTCTCAGAGATTGTAGGACACTCTTGTTGCCTGGATTGAGTTTGGCTCCCCCTTGGTGTGGCCGGTTCCTGCTGGATGTTGTGGACTCAGGATGGTGTCACTTTCACCTATCCCTTCTCCTTTCCCCCTTGTTAGAGCAGCGTCATCGGTCTCATACACACCAGTTCAGCGCAGGGTCTCCTGATGAAGCATAGCTTACGAAACGCATTGAGAAAGCACCCTCTGATGTTCTAACCTTCTAGTTTTTTTGTATCTTTTTATTTATTGTTTTGTATTGTTTTTCTGTACATTTGCTGGGTCATTTACATTTTTATAAAGCTACATAGGAGGACGCCAGAGTCTGGTGATTCTTTGAGTACATTTTCTGATATAATAAAAGATGTGAAATAATCATGCTTTAGTTGTTCATTCCTGAGAGTGAAAGCACCTTGAAAGTCCCGTGTTTTTCTACTTCTTTTTAATACTTTGTCCGAATGTCAAATACCCACAGACCAACCACAGCGGTGATAGGCCTGATAGAACATGGAAATGCAACTATTTTAGTAAATATAAATTGCTAAATACATTTTCTCTTCAGCAGTATATAGCAGTCTTGTGACTTCTATCAGTGTCTGGTTAAAGTTTGTAGGAGGAGTTTTCATTCTCCCATGATTGTCCTATGAGGCTGCAGGCGTAGTTTTGTTGTTTCTAGTTTGGTCAATTCGGATTTTCGTTGTTTTTCGGATTCGTTCGATTCGAACATTCGTTATTCTGTCTGGACAGTGCTGATTGGCCCTGTGCTGATCACATGCTCTCCCCCCCACCCCAAAGGGGTGTGTGAGTCATAAAAGTGGCCACACAGAGTTATGCCCCGTACACACGTTCGGAAAATCCGACGGAAAAAGTCAGATCGGAATATGTTGTTGGAAAATCCGACCGTGTATGGGCTCTATGGGACTTTTTCCCGTCGGCTCTCAAATTTTCCGACAACAAAATCCTATCGGACTTTTTCCGATCGTGTGTGTCAGAGAAATATCGCGCTGCAGCGCCGGTTTTTCTAGGGTACGCATGCGGGATAGAGCGGCTCAGCAGCGCACACAGGTACGCGGGACAGCGGGTGCGCATGCGCGGGTTCGCGGCTCTCGGGTATGTGTCCTTGTTCACCCAGCGCGGCGCACGTCCGTGCGCGGTCCTGACAGGAAGCGTGTGCGCATGCGCGCGCCCAGATACCCCCACCTGACCACTTACCTGGCCTATAAAAGGCCTTCTCCTTCCCTTCAGAAATTGCTGGTTTGTTGTCTCTGTTTCCTGAGTACCTGGCTTCCTGTATCCTGTTCCTTGTGCCTGCCTGATTACCTGTGCTTGACCCGGACCTCTTCTGACCACCGCTGCTACTCTCTAGTAGACATGTGCAATTCGCTTCGTTTTTTTTTCGTTTTTCGTTTTTTTTCGTTACTTTCGTTCGTTCGTTTTCGTACGAATGAACGAATCATTCGAATCGTACGAATCCGAAAAACGAATCATTCAAATCGAACGAATCCGAAAAACAACGAAAACTTGAAAAAAACGAATTAGAAACAACGAATGTACTAATGAAGAAAATCCGAAAAACGAAAAAGAACGAAAAAATTCGTTCATTCGTAACTTTTTTTTTGTTGAATTGGTAATTTTTCGTGTCCCTTACAATGGTGTTGCTAAACGTGCTTCGAATGGATTGAACAAAAAAATTCGTACATTCGTAACTTTTTTTTCGATTCGTAACTTTTTTGTTCGATTCGTAACTTTTTCTTTTTTTTTTCCATTTGTAATTTTCCGTGTCTCTATTGAACAAAAAAATTCGTACATTCGTAACTTTTTTTTCGATTCGTAACTTTTTTTTTTCGATTCGTAACTTTTTTTTTTTCGATTCGTAATTTTCTGTGTCTCTATTAAACAAAAAAATTCGTACATTCGTAACTTTTTTTTCGATTCGTAACTTTTTTTTTCGATTCGTTTTTTTTTTTTCGATTCGTAATTTTCTGTGTCTCTATTAAACAAAAAAATTCGTACATTCGTAACTTTTTTTTCGATTCGTAACTTTTTTTTTCGATTCGTAACTTTTTTTTTTTCGATTCGTAACTTTTTTTTTTTTTTTTTTTTTCGATTCGTAATTTTCTGTGTCTCTATTGAACAAAAAAACGAATCAACGAAAAAATAACTCTTACGAATGTACGAATCGTTACGAATACGAACACGACGACTTACGAATGTACGAATCGTTACGAATCAACGGAAACGAAAAAAACGAAATTCGTAACTTTTTTTTTCGATTCGTAACTTTTTTTTTTTTTTTTTTTTCCATTTGTAATTTTCCGTGTCTCTACTGAACAAAAAAATTAGTACATTCGTAACTTTTTTTTCGATTCATAACTTTTTTTTTTTCGATTCGTAACTTTTTTTTTCGATTCGTAACTTTTTTTTTTTTTTCCATTTGTAATTTTCCGTGTCTCTGTTGAACAAAAAAATTTGTACATTCGTAACTTTTTTTTCAATTCGTAACTTTTTTTTTTTTTTTTTTTTTTCCATTTGTAATTTTCCGTGTCTCTGTTGAACAAAAAAATTCGTACATTCGTAACTTTTTTTCCGATTCGTAACTTTTTTTTTTCTCGATTCATAACTTTTTTTTTTCGATTCGTAAATTATTAAAATGTAATAATAGCATACACATTACAAAAAATTATGAATTATGAATTATGCTCCGATTACGAATGTACGAATAAATACGAATGCGTCCGAAAATTAAATAACGAAAAAACGAATCAACGAAAAAATAACTCTTACGAATGTACGAATCGTTACGAATACGAACACCGACGACTTATGAATGTACGAATCGTTACGAATCAACGGAAACGAAAAAAACGAAACGAAAAAAAAAAACATTTTTTTTTCGGAAACGAAAAAAAAAAAAAAAAAAAAAACACATTTTTTTGTTGTGCACATGTCTACTCTCTAGTGTTTGACCCTTTGGCTTGCCTCTTGGATATCCTCCTGCTTGATTACCTGTGTTTGACCCTCGGCCTGCTTCCTGGACTTTCTGCTGCAGTCACAAGGGGAGCAGCTCTCAGCATCTCGGCCCGGGTGAGTACTTGTGACAGCGTGTCGAGAATTCCGACGGACAAAGTGTCACGCATGCTCAGATCAAATTACGAGACCAAAGCTATTGGCTACTAACGTGAAGGTAGTCCAGTCGTAACGAACGAACGTCATCACGTTCAGAATGATCGGATTTTCCGATAACTTTGTCCGATCGTGTGCATGCAACACCAGTTTCGGACAAAGTCCGTCGGAAAAAATCTGATGAATTTTGTGGTCGGATTTTCCGACCGTGTGTACGGGGGGGGGGGGGGGGGTTACAAATCCCTTGGCAGATAGAACAGCTCACCTAGGAGGATTTTGCTTATGAATTTGGCTGTTTGCCTAAAAGGAACCACCATGTGTGAAGAAAGTACCGTATATTTCAGTAAAATTTCTTCCCTTTTTCTGCCATCTCTGATACATTTCCTCCACTCTGTTTTTAATAAATCATAGAAGGGTCTTCCAATTTTTTTTTTTCCTCCGGATTCCATGAAACATGTGACCTTAGCCCCCCCCCCCCCCATCCCCCACTCCTGCATTTTACCTTCTCAAATATTACACGGCATGTAACATGTCTCTTAGGTCGGAACTCCAGGAAGATATATACTGGCACTGAGGAGCTACAGATCATTGAGGGAACCATGAATGCCAACATGTACTGCGACATACTGAAGCAGAGCATGATCCCCTCCCTTCAGAGACTGGGCCGCAGGGCAGTATTCCAACATGATAACGACCCCAAACACACCTCCAAGATGACCACTGCCTTGCTAAAGAAGCTGAGGGTAAAGGTGATGGACTGGCCAAGCATGTCTCCAGACCTGAACCCTATTGATCATCTGTGGGACATCCTCAAACGGAAGGTGGAGGAGCGCAAAGTCTCCAACATCCACCAGCTCCGTGATGTCATCATGGAGGAGGGGAAGAGGACTTCAGTGGTGACCTGTGAAGCTCTGGTGACCTCCATGCCCAAGAGGGTTAAGGCAGTGCTGGAAAATAATGGTGGCCACACAAAATATTGACACTTTGTGCCCAATCTGGACATTTTCACCTAGGGGTGTACTGACTTTTGTTGCCAGCGGTTTAGACATTAATGGCTGTGTGTTGAGTTATTTTGAGGGGACGGCAAATTTATACTGTTATACAAGCTGTACACTCACTACTTTACATTGTAGACAAGTGTCATTTCTTCAGTGTTGTCCCATGAAAAGATAGAAGAAAATAGTTACACAAATGTGAGGGGTGTACTCACTTTTGTGAGATACTGTATATAGTATATATTGATTTTATTGATATTATAAGAAATGTGAGCATCCCTTGTGATAACAATAAAGCATGACAGGTCCTCTTTATGGACTCTGGAGACATCGGGGGTCAGTAAGACCCCCAATCTCTCCTCTACCCTGGAATTCATCAGATAAAACAAACAAACAAAAAAAAACATTGATCTGACGCTTTCCAAAAAAAAATAGTTTACCTCCGGCCCTGAACCGGAAGTGATGTCATGATGTTGCTCCTGGTCTCCTAGATCATAGAGGTGAGGAGAGACGATCTGGTCTCTCTTCACCTCTGTGGCCACGCAAAAGGTTGGATTGTTTCGCAGGCTCGCTCGTGAGAGCAGTAATCCCAAGAAACACCAGCGAGTGGTGGGAGGGGGACGACGACAACTCCTTCTGCTTCTTCTGAAAGCGATCCAGCAGCTACTTAGCTGCTCAGATTGCTTTTATCAGAAAGAGAACCGCCTGAATATGTTATATTAGTGCTGTAGATACGGTATACCCACATTCAACCTACTTCTCGAGGTCCCTGTCCTTCCACCCTCCTTCCCCTCCCTTCCTTCCCTTGCTTCCCCTATATCCTAACCCAACAACCCCTAATCTGTTTAATTCATGTTACATACCTGTGCTATACTTTTATAATGCCTGTTTTCTAACCTATATATATATGTACCACTGTTATTAGCTGCTTCTGTTACGAAGTAATTTGCTTGAATTTCTTGGAATTGTATCCTATTTTACTGTTAAATGGATAATTCAATAAAAATTGATTTAAAAAAAAAAAAAAAAAAAAAGAAAGAGAACCGCCTGCTGAAAAAAAAAATACCAGGTTATGGCTGACCCCATCTGTGTACACAACGCCTCCAGGCGGCATTTTACAGAAAATTACAGCGGCTGCAGATTGAAAAGAAGATTCATGAAAATGCAGATTTTAATGAACAGGGATGGAGTTGCATTTATGTGCACCTCATTTAAAGTCCCAAAACCCCCCGCTTTTATGCAGATTGAAAAGAAAAGGTCACTTTTAATAACACTCAATTACAACATGACTTTTGTAGCAATTGTATATGATTATTTTATTATTTCGATTTTGTTTATTATTTATTTATTATAATTATTATTATTATTTTATTATTATTTATTTTATTATTTCATTTTATTATTATTTATTTATTTTTCTGTTATTTAATATTTTTATTATTTAGATTTGTTTGTTTTGTTTATTTACTGTTTTTTTTTTGGAGTTGCCTATTAAATGGAAAAAAAAATTCATGCATCTTTCTTCCACCTATTATTATTTATTATTTTATTTTTATTATTTTATTTTATCATTTTTTTGATTATTTGATTGTATTATTATTATTCATAAATTCATATATTGTATTATTATTATTATTTTTATTATTATTTATTTTATTATTTCATTTTATTATTATTCATTTATTTCTGTTATTTAATATTTGTATTATTTAGATTTGTTTGTTTGTTTATTTACTGTTTTTTTTTTTGAGTGGCCTATTAAATGGAAAAAAAATTTCATGCATTTTTCTTCCACCTATTATTATTATTTATTATTTTATTTTTATTATTTTATTTTATCATTTTTTTGATTATTTGATTGTATTATTATTATTCATATTCATATATTGTATTATTATTATTATTTTATTATTATTTATTTTATTATTTTTTTTTTTATTATTATTTATTTATTTTTGTTATTTAATATTTTTATTATTTAGATTTGTTTGTTTTGTTTATTTACAGTTTTTTTTGGAGTTGCCTATTAAATGGAAAAAATTTTCATGCATTTTTCTTCCACCTATTATTATTTATTATTTTATTTTTATTATTTTATTTTATAATTTTTTTATTATTTGATTGTATTATTATTATTCATATTCATAAATTCATATATTGTATTATTATTATTATTTTATTATTATTTCATTTTATTATTATTTATTTATTTCTGTTATTTAATATTTTTATTATTTAGATTTGTTTGTTTTGTTTATTTACTGTTTTTTTGGAGTTGCCTATTAAATGGAAAAAATGTCATGCATTTTTCTTCCACCTATTATTATTTTATTTTTATTATATTATTTTATCGTTTTTTTGATTATTTGATTGTATTATTATTATTCATAAATTCATATATTGTATTATTATTATTTTATTATTATTTATTTTATTATTTCATTTTATTATTATTTATTTATTTCTGTTATTTAATATTTTTATTATTTAGATTTGTTTGTTTTGTTTATTTACTGTTTTTTTTTGGAGTTGCCAATTAAATGGAAACATTTTTCATGCATTTTTCTTCCACCTATTATTATTTATTATTTTATTTTTATTATTTTTTTTTATCATTTTTTTGATTATTTGATTGTATTATTATTATTATTATTATATATTTTATTTTTATTATTTAAATTTGTTTGTTTTGTTTATTTACAGTTTTTTTTTGGAGTTGCCTATTAAATGGAAACATTTTTCACCTATTATTTATTATTTTATTTTTATTATTTTATTTTATCATTTTTTTGATTATTTGATTGTATTATTATTATTATATATTTTATTTTAATTATTTATTATTTTTTTAGTTATTCTTTTTTTTCTGTTATGTGCTGTTTTTTTTCCCCCTCAAATATGAAGTTACCCTTCATGCATTTTTCTACCGCTTTTTCTTTAACCCTGCATCAAAAACGGATTGTATATGATTATTTTATTATTTCGATTTTGTTTATTATTTATTTATTATAATTATTATTATTATTTTATTATTATTTATTTTATTATTTCATTTTATTATTATTTATTTATTTGTGTTATTTAATATTTTTATTATTTAAATTTGTTTGTTTTGTTTATTTACAGTTTTTTTTTTGGAGTTGCCTATTAAATGGAAAAATTTTTCATGCATTTTTCTTCCACCTATTATTATTTATTATTTTATTTTTATTATTTTATTTTATAATTTTTTTGATTATTTGATTTTATTATTATTATTATTATTATATTTTTATTTTTATTATTTAAATTTGTTTGTTTTGTTTATTTACACTTTTTTTTTGGAGTTGCTTATTAAATGGAAACATTTTTCACCTATTATTTATTATTTTATTTTTATTATTTTATGTTATCATTTTTTTATTATTTGATTGTATTATTATTATTATTATTATCTATTTTATTTTTATTATTTATTATTTTTTTTTTTTTTCTGTTATGTTTTTTTTTTTCCCCTCAAATATGAAGTTACCCTTCATGCATTTTTCTACCGCTTTTTCTTTAACCCTGCATCAAAAACAGATTGTATATGATTATATTAATATTTCGATTTTGTTTATTATTTATTTATTATAATTATTATTATTATTTTATTATTATTTATTTTATTATTTCATTTTATTATTATTTATTTATTTCTGTTATTCAATATTTTTATTATTTAAATTTGTTTGTTTTGTTTATTTACAGTTTTTTTTTTTTTTGGAGTTGCCTATTAAATGGAAACATTTTCCATGCAGTTTTCTTCCACCTATTATTATTTATTATTTTATTTTTATTATTTTATTTTATAATTTTTTTGATTATTTGATTGTATTATTATTATTATTATATATTTTATTTTTATTATTTAAATTTGTTTGTTTTGTTTATTTACACTTTTTTTTTGGAGTTGCTTATTAAATGGAAACATTTTTCACCTATTATTTATTATTTTATTTTTATTATTTTATTTTATCATTTTTTTTTGATTATTTGATTGTATTATTATTATTATTATTATTATTATTATATATTTTATTTTTATTATTTATTATTTTTTTATTTTTATTTTTATTTTTTTCTGTTATGTGCTGTTTTTTTTCCCCCTCAAATATGAAGTTACCCTTTAAAGAGATTTTTCATGCATTTTTCTTCCACCTATTATTATTTATTATTTTATTTTTATTATTTTATTTTATCATTTGTTTGATTATTTGATTGTATTATTATTATTCTAATTATTATTATATATTTTATTATTTTTTTAGTTCGTTTTTTCTATTTTTGTGCTTTTTTTTTCCCCTCAATATGAAGTTACCCTTTAAAGAGATTTTTAATGCATTTTTCAACCGCTTTTTCTTTAACCCTGCATCAAAAAACGGATCAGTGTGAACGGAAAGGTTATGTGAGGATTCAGTGATTGAATTTGCATCTTCATAATGTTGGGCTTTGCGGCTTTCTAGCAAGGCTTTAGGCCTGCAGCATGCGATGGGGATTTGTAAAAATACAGGAGGACCTTCTGCAAAGTAGCAGAAACGAGCCGCTTCCGCGATTGGCCGGTCGTGTAGAAGGATGGTGCAATCGCTGTGGGTGGGATGCAGACAGGCCCATAAATCATTCCATTAGCTTCACTTCGTTGTGTGCTAATTGTAAACTTGTCGAGGGTTTTTAGTAGCTTTCCACTAATGGAAAATACTTACCCTGAGCGCAGAATGAAGGAATGGCCGGCATTCCAATGCTATAAATCAGAGATATTAGTTACAAAGTAACTTTGGCCATGGGATACGTTACGTTGTATAATGTATACATGTATGACATATCCGAAGATCTGTCATCTTCTAATTTTTATGGAAACCTGACGACAAATTTAAACAAAATAGACGCATTGCATGTGAGATCGGCCCCTATGAGGCGTGACGGGGTTATACCAAGGCTGGATCTGATCTGGGGGTGCAGTAAAAAATAGTCAGGGGGTGCAATGCCAACATTGACTGTGAGTCTGACAGTCTGTCACACGGGGGTATATTTACAAAAAACTGAAGTGCGCAAAATCTGGTGCAGCTCTGCATAAAAACCAATCAGCTTCCAGGTTTTTCTCACAGCTTAGCCACAAAAAGAGGCCCAAAATCCAAGGATCACCTTCAGGCTTTCTATCTGCCTACAGAGCATCCGGAAAGTATTCACAGCGCCTCGCTTTTCCACATTTAGTTATGTTACAGCCTTATTCCAAAATGGATTAAATTCATTATTTTCCTCAAAGCTCTACAAACAATCCCCCATAACGACAACGTGAAAGAAGTTTATTGAAATCTTTGCAAATTTATTAAAAATAAAAAATGAAATAATCCCATCTACATAAATCACAGCCTTTGCCATGACACTCGGTGTTCGTATTCGTAACGATTCGTACATTCGTAAGAGTTATTTTTTCGTTGATTCGTTTTTTCGTTAGTTTAATTTTCGTTTATTCGTTTATTCGAAATTCGGACGCATTCGTATTTATTCGTACATTCGTAACATTCGTAGATTCGTAATCGGAGCATAATTCATAATGTTATGTAATGTGTATGCTATTATTACATTGTAAGAGACACGGAAAATTACGAATCGAAAAAAAAAGTTACGAATGTACGAATTTTTTTGTTCAATCTATTCGAAGCACGTTAAGCAACGCCATTGTAAGAGAAACGGAAAATTACGATTCGAAAAAAAAAAAAAAAAGTTAGGAATGTACGAACTTTTTCGTTCAATCCATTCGAAGCACGTTAAGCAGCGCCATTGCGGCTTCACTTCCTGGTACCCTACTGAGCATGTGCGAGTCGCGCTGCGCAATCCGCCCTGCTGTCTCTGGGACCCGTGTGTCTCCCAGCAGACAGTGCAGGGGGCTGTAAGTGGCGTAGACCCCTGCGGGGGGGCGGCACAATGGCAGCAGTGGGCAAATGGGCGTACCTGTACTTCTCTTTAATTGGCAGGGCTAGCAGGAGGGTGCCCGCCGCATACAGTGTACAGCGCGACGGCACCCGTGGGACCGGCGGAGTCGATGACCGCCGGTCTCCTGGCGATCGTGTCACAGAGCCGCAGAACGGGGAAGTGCCTATGTAAACAAGGCATTTCCCCCCGTTCTGCCTTGTGACATGACAGAGATCACAGCTGCCATGTCAGTGGTAGCACATCCCTCCCCCCCCACAGTTAGAATCACTCCCTAGGACACACTTAACCCCTTGATCACCCCCTAGTGTTTAACCCCCTTCCCTGCCGGTGTAATTTACACAATAATCAATGCATTTTTATAGCACTGATCGCTGTATAAATGACAATGGTCGCAAAATAGTGTCAAAAGTGTCCGATGTGTCCGCCATAATGTCGCAGACGCGATAAAAATCGCAGATCGCCGCCATTACTAATAATAAAAAAAAAAATAATAATAAAAATGCCATAAATCTATCCCCTATTTTGTAGACGCAATCACTTGTGCGCAAACCAATCAATATACGCTTATTGCGATTTATTTATTTTTTTTAGGAAAAATTATTTTTTTTATATATTTTTGGGGGGATATTTATTACAGGGGGTCCCCGAGTTACGAACTCGTTAGGGACTCCCCGCCTGTACTTAAGTCGGAAATGTTCGTAAGTCGGCCGCGCATGCGCAGACCGACAAATGCGGACATTTCCGGACATTCCCGATGTTCCGTCTAATGGCGTTCTGCGCACGCGCGGCAAATTACGGACATTTCCGAAGTTTGCCGGCATTTTCCGAGGCTCCGTATGGCCGCGCATGCGCAGAACGGCCGGAGGACACCGAAAAATGGCGGAGGGCCCCCGCAG
Source organism: Lithobates sylvaticus (assembly GCA_028564925.1). NCBI lineage: Eukaryota > Metazoa > Chordata > Amphibia > Anura > Ranidae > Lithobates > Lithobates sylvaticus. Next base: position 191,551,665 of record CM053037.1, on the reverse strand, counting down.
CGCCCCGTTCGTAAGTAGGGGATGTTCGTAGGTCGGGCGTTCGTAAGTCGGGGACCCCCCTGTATAGCAAAAAAAAAATTGTCGCTCTTTTTTTGTTTATAGCGCAAAAAATAAAAACCGCAGAGGCGATCGAATACCACCAAAAGAAAGCTCTATTTGTGGGGAAAAAAGGACGTCAATTTTGTTTGGGTGCAACGCCGCGCGAGCGCGCAATTTTCAGTTGAAGCGACGCAGTGCCGAATCGCAAAAAGTGCTGTGGTCAGGAAGGGGGTAAAATCTTCCGGGGCTGAAGCGGTTAAGGGGTAGTGTGTAGACATGTGCACAACAAAAAAAATTGTTTATTTTCGTTTCGATTTTGTTTCGTTTTTTTCATTTCCGTTGATTCGTAACGATTCGTACATTCGTAAGTCGTCGTTGTTCGTATTCGTAACGATTCGTACATTTGTAAGAGTTATTTTTCGTTGATTCGTTTTTTCGTTAGTTTAATTTTCGTTCATTCGTTTATTCGAAATTCGGACGCATTCGTAGTTATTCGTAACATTCGTAACATTCGTAGATTCGTAATCGGAGCATAATTCATCATTTTATGTAATGTGTATGCTATTATTACATTTTAAGAATTTACGAATCGAAAAAAAAAGTTACGAATCGAAAAAAAAAAAGTTACGAATCGAAAAAAAAGTTACGAATGTACGAATTTTTTTGTTCAATCCATTCATTACGAATCGAAAAAAAAAAAAAAAGTTACGAATCGAAAAAAAAAAGTTACGAATCGAAAAAAAAAAAAGTTACGAATCGAAAAAAAAAGTTACGAATGTACGAATTTTTTTGTTCAATCCATTCATTACGAATCGAAAAAAAAAAAAAAAAAAAAAAAAAGTTACGAATCGAAAAAAAAAGTTACGAATCGGAAAAAAAGTTACGAATGTACGAATTTTTTTGTTCAATCCATTCATTACGAATCGAAAAAAAAAAAGTTACGAATCGGAAAAAAAAGTTACGAATCGAAAAAAATAAGTTACGAATGTACGAATTTTTTTGTTCAATCCATTCATTACGAATCGAAAAAAAAAAAAAAAAAAAAAGTTACGAATCGAAAAAAAAAAAAGTTACGAATCGGAAAAAAAAGTTACGAATCGAAAAAAAAAAGTTACGAATGTACGAATTTTTTTGTTCAATCCATTCGAAGCACGTTAAGCAACACCATTGTAGGGGACACGGAAAATTACCAATTCAACAAAAAAAAAAGTTACGAATGTACGAATTTTTTTGTTCAATCCATTCATTACGAATCGAAAAAAAAAAAGTTACGAATCGGAAAAAAAAGTTACGAATCTAAAAAAATAAGTTACGAATGTACGAATTTTTTTGTTCAATCCATTCATTACGAATCGAAAAAAAAAAAAAAAAGTTACGAATCGAAAAAGAAAAGTTACGAATCGGAAAAAAAAGTTACGAATCGAAAAAAAAAAAGTTACGAATGTACGAATTTTTTTGTTCAATCCATTCGAAGCAGGTTAAGCAACACCATTGTAGGGGACACGGAAAATTACCAATTCAACAAAAAAAAAAAGTTACGAATGTACGAATTTTTTTGTTCAATCCATTCATTACGAATCGAAAAAAAAAAAAAAAGTTACGAATCGAAAAAAAAAAAGTTACGAATCGGAAAAAAAAGTTACGAATCGAAAAAAATAAGTTACGAATGTACGAATTTTTTTGTTCAATCCATTCATTACGAATCGAAAAAAATAAAAAAAGTTACGAATCGGAAAAAAAAAGTTACGAATCGAAAAAAAAAAGTTACGAATGTACGAATTTTTTTGTTCAATCCATTCGAAGCACGTTAATCAGCGCCATTGTAAGGGACACGGAAAATTACCAATTCAACAAAAAAAAAAGTTACGAATGTACGAATTTTTTCGTTCATTTTCGTTGTTCCTTTTTTCGGATTTTCGTTGTTTGGTTTTTCGGATTTTCGTTGCTTTTCGGATTCGTTCGATTTGAACGATTCGTTATTCTGATTCGTACGATTCGAACGATTCGTTCATTCGTACAAAAACGAACGAACGAAAAAAACGAAAAACGAAAAAAAAAACAAAACGAATTGCACATGTCTAGTAGTGTGGGGGAGGCCCAGTGCGGTAGGGACCGTAGGCGAATCACTTTATTGTTACTTTAATCACGTTATTGTTTCCTGATCTGTTATATTGTCAGATTCGATCGGCGCGGTCCTTCTCGGGGCTCAGTCCGGTGGTCTCGCACTCCCCTTCCATGGATTCGTCCTCCATGAACTATGTACTGACTCATCCTGCTGATCGTCATTCATCAAGTTTCGTTTTTGCACGGCTCCAGCCCGGGCTGTTTCCCTTTTTTTATTTTTTTTATTTCTGATGTTCTAGATTGCAACATGAAATTCTTCTGTCGGATTTCCGATAGTATCAGAGCGGCTGCTCTGCGGCTTTCAGCTTAAAACGGCAAAGGGCGAATCGATAGAGAGCTGTCAAAACAAGGTTTGAAGAGCCGTCCGCGACATTATTACATAAGAGCGTTCAATGATTATTATCTGGTACATCGCACACACGCCATGAGGACGTCCTGCTCCCGCTTACTGAGGTGCCGCTCATATGTGGAGATCGCTGATCTCATGATGTAAATATTCCAGATTGAACCACGCTTGGATCATTCCTCATTGAAGAGTACCTGTCATTGCAACCGAGAAACTCAAACTGTAAGCTTGTCTTTTGACTAAGATGCAAAAAAAAAAAGGGCTGTTACTGATTAAAATTTTCGTGTTCGATTAATCGATTTTTTTTTTTTTTTTTAATCGATTAACCACTTCAGCCCCGGACCAATTGGCAGCCAAAGGACCAGGCCCCTCTTTGCGATTCGGCGCTGCGTCGCTTTAACTGACAATTGCGCGGTCGTGCGACGCGGCTCCCAAACAAAATTGGCGTCCTTTTTTTCCCACAAATAGAGCTTTCTATTTGTATTTGATCGCCCCTGCGGTTTTTATTTTTTGCGCTATAAACAAAAATGTAGCGACAATTTTGAAAACAATGCAATATTTTTTGCTTTTTGCTATAATAAATATCCCCAAAAAATATATAACATTTTTTTTTTCCCTCAGTTTAGGCCGATACGTATTCTTCTACATATTTTTGGTAAAAAAAAATCGCAATTAGCGATTATTGATTGGTTTGCGCAAAAGTTATAGCGTTTACAAAATAGGGGATAGTTTTATAGCATTTTTATTAATATTCTTTTTTTTACTAGTAATGGCGGCGATCAGCGATTTTTATTGTGACTGCGACATTATGGCGGACACATCGGACATTTTTGACACATTTTTGGGACCATTGTCATTTATACAGCAATCAATGCTATTTAAATGCATTGGTTCCTGTATAAATGACAGTTGAAGTGAAGGGGTTAACCACTAGGGGGAGGGGAGGGGTTATGGGCTCTGACGTGTGTGTTTTTTTACATTAGGGGGCGGGGCTGACGTCTGACGTCATTGATCGGCTTTCCCGATGACAGGGAACAGCCGATCAATGACAGGCAGAGTAGGAAGCGCGGGGAGAGGTTTGTTTACACAAACCTCTCCCCGTTCTTCAGCTCCGTAACCCGATCGCGGGACACCAGCGGCAATCGGGTCCGCTAGTCCCGCGGCTGGGGTCACGGAGCTCCCGACCGGGTCGCGAGCGCGCCGCTGGCGGCGCGCACGCGACCCACGGGCAGGCAAATGCAAAATCACGTTTATATACGGGATTTTGCTTGCCCGTGCCATTCTGCACACGTATATGTACATGGGGCGGTCGGGAAGCGGTTAATCGACTAATTTCGATTAATTATAACGCACATACAGATCCAACTACTTTTAGCTGATCTCCTTGCATTGCAACTCTGCATTAGTCAGTGGTAAATGTGGTATACACTATATACAATCACCCGACACTAGTTAGTTTCCACAATCCATGACTTAACTTCACAGTTCACACAAATACGTTTTAACCACTTCAATACCGGGCCTATTCTGGCCTATTCTCCTTCATGTAAACATCATAATTTTTTTGCTAGAAAATTACTCAGAACCCCCAAATATTATATATGTTTTTTTTTTTAGCAGACACCCTAGGGAATAAAATGGCGGTCATTGCAACTTTTTATCTCACACGGTATTTGCGCAATAATTTTTCAAACGCCTTTTTTTTTTGGAAAAAAAAAAACGGTTTCATGAATTAAAAAAAAATAACAAAACAGTAAAGTTAGCCCAATTTCTTTATATAATATGAAAGATGATGTTACACCGAGTAAATAGATACCCAACATGTCACGCTTTAGAATTGCGCACAATCATGGAATGGCGCCAAACTTTGGTACTTAACAATCTCCATATGCGACGCTTTAAATTTTTTTTTAAAGGGTTACCAGTTTAGAGTTACAGTGGAGGTCTAGTGCTAGAATTGTTGCACGCGCTCTAACGCACGCGGCGATACCTCACATGTGTGGTTTGAGCGGCGTTTACATATGTGGGCGGGACTTACGTGTGCGTTCGCTTCTGAGCGTGAGCTACCGGGGACAGGGGCATTTTAAATTTATTTATTTTTATTTATTTTTTTTATTTTACTTTTTTTTTTTACACTGGAAAGCATGAGATCAGTAAAAAAAAAATTCACCGATCTCATGCTGACAGCCGCGATCGCGGCTTTGTTTACTTCCGGGTACCGGGCGTGACGTCATAACTTCGCACCCGGGCATCTGACGGTCATAGAGATGACTGGTGACCATCTGGTCACCGGAAATCTCTATGCTCGTTATCCGGCGGTGGGCGATTCTTTCTCCGGGCTCCCGATGGCACGGGAGAGCCCGGAGAAGCACCGGATGGCGGCGGGAGGGGGGGGGAGGTCCCCTCCCGTTGCCTATAAGAACGATCAAGCGGTGGAAATGCCGCTATGATCGTTCTTACGGTGCACAGAATTGCCGGCCAGAAAGATTGATATCTGAATGATGCCTGTAGCTGCACCCATCATTCAGATATCACCACTCAATGTCAAGGACGTCATATGACATCCTTGGTATTGAAGTGGTTAAATTCAAACTGTAGTAGCGCTGACGTAAGTTTATTTTTCCCACAGTAGCGTGACAATCCCTCCACCTCCGGTCTAACTAATCACTCTCATCTTATGGCATGGACCCCTGTGCAAACAGGTGGTCATACAAGCGGGTATTAAAAGGGTTAACAGGGACCAGTGGCGGTGCGTGCATAGAGGGCGCAGGAGCGCCGCCCCCCCTCTCCTGCACCGCTCTATCACCAATAGATAGATTCATGCATTGCATGAATCTATCTATTGTCACCGCTGCTGCCCCCTATTCAGGTGTCCGTCCCCTGATCGGGCGCCGGGCATCTGAATTACAGTGGGGGGGGGGGGGGGGGGTGTTGCTGGAAGCGCCCCTATTAGAGCTGTAAGCTCTAATAGGGGACCCTATTAGAGCGGTGTGCTCTAATAGGCTTCCCTAAGTGTAAACAGCGGGCGCAATGCTGTGCGTTCGCTGATTACACAGTATTGTGTTAGGGAAGCGAATACATTGCTTCCCTAACACAGACCCGCCTCTCAGCCAATCAGGTTGCCAGGTCTGTTACCTGTCACCTGATTGGCTGAAGTCACAGGCGCTGTGATTGGACGCTAGGCGTCCAATCACCTAGCGTCCAATCACAGCAGAAGAAGACAGGAGGAGCGCGGGAGAAGACATCCGACGGAGACACCGCTCGTCGCCTGACGCCGTCACCAGCTGCACACCGGGACAAGGTAAGTGCAGAGGGCAGGCAGGGGGCACAGTGGCAGCACTTTAGGGGCACAGTGGCAGCACTTTAGGGGCACAGTGGCAGCACTTTTGGGGCACAATGGCAGCACTTTTGGGGCACAATGGCAGAACTTGGGGCACAATGGCAGCACTTAAGGGGCACAATGGCAGAACTTGGGGCACAATGGCAGAACTTGGGGCACAGTGGCAGCACTTAAGGGGCACAATGGCAGAACTTGGGGCACAATGGCAGAACTTGGGGCACAGTGGCAGCACTTGGGGCACAGTGGCAGAACTTGGGGCACAGTGGCAGAACTTGGGGCACAGTGGCAGCACTTGGGGCACAGTGGCAGCGTTTGATGGGCACAGTGGCAGCGTTTGATGGGCACAGTGGCAGCGTTTGATGGGCACAGTGGCAGCACGTGGGGCACAGTGGCAGCGTTTAATGGGCACAGTGGCAGCGTTTAATGGGCACAGTGGCAGCGTTTAATGGGCACAGTGGCAGCGTTTGATGGCACAGTGAGGCTGTTTGTTTGCGCCCCCCCAAAAATTTTGAGCACCAGCCGCCACTGACAGGGACCATAAACTTCTCTCACGTCTCCTTAGATCTCAGCAAGGACGCAGGTCATGGGTAGAAAGAAAAGATCTAAGTGCTCACCGCTTAAGTATAAGATTACATTTTTGTGTTCAAACACAAACTACTCACATAAAGATGCTAAAAACACAGCATGTAAAGCCAACAATCGTGTTAGTTCCGTAGGGCAGCAGCGGGTGACGTCATGCGTAGCTCCTCCCCCGTATGCGCTACGTTCCATCTGAACTTCGACGTCACCTGACTCCTCCCCCCTTCCCTTCATTAGCAGACGGAGGCACTTGGGGAAGGGGGGAGGAGTCCGGTGACGTCGATGTCCGTGACGTCACCGGATCTTTGACGGAACTCCCTGAAGACCCGGAGAGGTGAGAACCGATCAAAAGAATTTTGATCGATCAAAAAAATGAAAGGTTAATCGAGGAATTAATCGTTAATTTCCACAGCCCTAAAAAAAATCTTCATGGTACAGTACAGGGCACAGGCATGATATACATAGACCGTGGGTTATAGGCTCGTACCTTCAGGTGATAGGACACTGGCACCCCTGAGCACTCCTATAACCTTTCCCCACTCTGTGACCTCTAGTGCCCCATTCAGGCGATATATATCCACAAGAGGCACCATAAGTCCCTTAGGATTAATGATTTGGAAGTAATCCGCAAAGGAAATAAAGTCCATCACTTGTAAGTTCTTGAGGATTTCCAGGCTCTAGGCCCCACCAGACCTTTTTTTGTTTGGTAATTTTCCTTTAAGGGGGTGTGGCAGAGGGTGTGTCCTATGCCTACATACATTTTCTAGTAGGTGTCCCTCATTCCCATTTCAAAATGTTGGGAGGTGTGCCTATAGGGGGCAGCAACTTTGCTAAAAATGGTGGGAAAAAAACGTTAACTCTTCCAGTGAGGATTTCCAGGCTCTAGACCCCACCAGGAGACCCAACTGGGCTCTCATCACTCCCCCCAAGGGGGGAGTAACGGCTACATTTTGGCAGTATTTCCCTAGGAACTCCTCTCTAGGACATTGGGTGAGCCCTATTTAGATGGTATGACCTGTAGGGGGCAGTAACTTTTGTAAAAATGGTGGTAAAAAACGTTAACTCTTCCAGCTTAGTTACTGTGAGAGAGGGGGGGGGGGGGGGGGGGGGGTGGGGGGGTTGGGGATGAGGGAGAGAGGAGATTGGGGATGAGAGAGATAAGGGGGGGTTGGGGGTGAGAGAGAGGGGGGATTGTGGATGAGAGAGAGAGAGGGGGATGAGAGAGAGGGAATTGGGGAGGAGAGAGAGGGGATTGAAGATGAGAGAGAAATAGGGGGAATTGGAGATGGGAGAGAGAGAGGGAATGAGAGAGGGGGTGTTGGAGATGGGAGAGAGAGGGGGAGAGAGAGGGGGAATGAGAGAGGGGGTGTTGGAGATGAGAGGAAGGAGATTGGGGATGAGAGAGAGAGGGGGGGCTGGGAATGAGAGAGAAAGAGGGGGGATTGGGGATGAGAGAGAGGGGGATGAGAGAGGGGGTGTTGGAGATGGGAGTGAGAGGGGGAATGAGAGAGGGGGTGTTGGAGATGAGAGGAAGGAGATTGGGGATGAGAGAGAGAGAGGGGGGGCTGGGAATGAGAGAGAAAGAGGGGGGATTGGGGATGAGAGAGAGGGGGATGAGAGAGGGGGGTTGGGGATTAAAAAGAGGGGATTGGGGATGAGAGAAAGAGGGGGGGTTGAGAATGAGAGAGGGGGTGCTCCTTCCAGCAGATCCTTCCTAGACCGCGGACTGTCCCGGGTAGCACTAGCAGTCCCTGGCTGTATGCACCTCCCGCCAGTCCCCAGGGGCCCGATCGCCTGTCCTCTGGGCTGCTGTTGGAGCTTGGAGAAGAGGGGAGAGCAGGGTAGCAGTCCCTGTCTGCATGCCCCATCCCGCCCGGTCTGGGGGGGGAGCCCGATCCGCCTGTCCTCCGGGTCGCTGTCAGAGTTTGGAGAGGAGGTTGGATGGATCCAGCCTCTGGGTGGTGCCACTGCATTGGGGTTGCATCTGCCGCTCCTCACCTTCTGGTGGTCAGGAAGCTCCCGGCTCTCGCTTCTCCTTGCTCCCGATCCAGGACTACCCATGCCAAGGGACTCAAGGGGCAGCTGCTTTGGGCCCCTCAACAATGACAGGGCCCTGGGCAGCTGCCCCTTTTGCCCCCCCCCCCCTTTAAAGATGGCCCTGCCTGCTTCTAAGTCTACTATTGCTAGCTGGATAAGATAGGATAAATTATTGTGAGGGCTTATGCTCTCAATGATTAGGTACCCTTGGTACCTCTACCTGCTGTACCCATTATGAGGGGTTCCACCATCCCTGTGCTGAGTTCCCGGGTCTGTACACCTGCTGTGCCCATTATGAGGGGTTCCCACCATCCCTGTACTGAGTTCCCGGGTCTGTACACCTGCTGTGCCCATTATGAGGGGTTCCCACCATCCCTGTGCTGAGTTCCTGGGTCTGTACACCTGCTGTGCCCATTATGAGGGGTTCCCACCATCCCTGTGCTGAGTTCCCGGGTCTGTACACCTGCTGTGCCCATTATGAGGAGTTCCCACCATCCCTGTGCTGAGTTCCTGGGTCTGTACACCTGCTGTGCCCATTATGAGGGGTTCCCACCATCCCTGTGCTGAGTTCCCGGGTCTGTACACCTGCTGTGCCCATTATGAGGGGTTCCCACCATCCCTGTGCTGAGTTCCCGGGTCTGTACACCTGCTGTGCCCATTATGAGGGGTTCCCACCATACCTGTGCTGAGTTCCCGGGTCTGTACACCTTCTGTGCCCATTATGAGGGGTTCCCACCATTCCTGTACTGAGTTCCCGGGTCTGTACACCTGCTGTGCCCATTATGAGGGGTTCCCACCATCCCATTATGGTTGGAGAATAATATAGAAGGACCTGGAAATCACAAAGAGTTAGACAGAAACACCTGTAATTCCATCCCCCACTATCAGAAAGAAAAGATTTATGGTCACATGATAGAACTTTTAAGCCTTGTACAAAAAGGAAAGATTATTTATATAACTAAGCAAAAGCAGTTATGGTTTCTGCATAGTTATTACTGTATTAGTGTCTGTAGGGATCTGCTGCCCTCTACTGTCTGTATATGTAAGTGGCTGTGCTGTGAACTATTTATGTCATCACTTCCTGTCTCTGTGGGGCTGGGTTAAAAACCCCAGAAGAAGGAAGTGAAGAGTGAGAGAGGAAGTGAATACCAAGACTTTACACATGCAGGAGCTGTTGCTGCTTTTGTATTTCACCCAGACCGAAAGAGACTATTATGTATGTATTCCTATGTTCTAATAGTTGAACTGTAGCTGTCCATAGCTTCTTGAGTGTGTATCTGAATCCTTGTCACAGACAGAGGTTGTTTGTTTTCTTGTTATTATCTCACATGCACAGTGTCAGATAGCTAGGTCTGTGCTACTGTATAAGTGTAGTGGTCACCTTCCAGTATATTAGTAGGTGGACCTGCTTATTGCAATGCAGTTTATTTGCAGCTCCTTAACCTTGTACCTTCTGGTCTGAGATTATATATCTAGTTGTAGCTCAGGTCTCAAGGACCAGTATAGGCTAGAGCCAGGTTTGGCATCAGACAACCACTTCTGGCAGCTAAAGGTCTAGTTGGCTGTCAAATTAGAAACTACTATGGACTTAGAGTAGATAGGTGACTCTGAGTTCCATTGTCACATAGCAGTTTCTGCTGGTGAGAAGCTCCGTTCCAGGCTGGTTGGACAACGGTTGGAGGATCTCCCCATCATTGCTGATCTTGTCTTCAGGTCTCCGACACCAAGACTAATGCTGCATTATCCTCAGGGCCCCTACTATTTTTTCTGGGGGAAGCTCATGTTTCTAGGGAGTCAATTGTTTCTGTGAGGGATCTATTGTTGAGGGAGGTGTCTATTGCTGCTGGCTGCTGGAGAGTCTATTAATGCTGGCTGCTGGGAGATCTCTGGTATTGTTACTGGTAGGGTTTTTTTTGTTGCTGGAGGGGTTGGTGGGGGATTCCATTGTAGCTGGTGGGGGATCTTATGTTGCTAGGGGTCAACTGTTTCTGGGAGGGATCTACTGTTGCTGGGTGCTGGAGTGTCTATTGATGCTGATTTCTTGGAGATCTATTACATTTTTACTGGTAGGAGGTTGTTGTTGCTGGGAGATCTATTGTTGTTTGGAGGTATTTTGTTCCGGGGGGGGTATATTGTTGCTGCTGGGGGATTCATTGTTACTGGTGGGGAATCTTATGTTGCTAGGCATTAACTGTTTCCGGGAGGGATCTGCTGCTACTGGCTTCCCTTCACAGAGGCTCTCTCCTGGGTGGAGGCACTGCCAACTTTGATATTAAACCCACTTTTCCGCCAAAATTGAGCACCAGCCACCACTGTTCAGAGTGCTTTAACCTCTTCCCGACCGCCTCATGTAGATATACGTCTACAGAATGGCACGGGCAGGCAAAAGCACGTACCTGTACGTCCCCTTTAAATTGCCTGCCCGTGGGTCACGCGCGCCGCCAGCAGCGTGCTCGCGACCCGGTTGGAAGCTCCGTGACCCCGGCCGCGGGACCAGCGGACCCGATCGCCGCTGGTGTCCCGCGATCGGGTCACAGAGCTGAAGAACGGGGAGAGGTCTGTGTAAACAAACCTCTCCCCGCGCTTCCTACACTGCCTGTCATTGATCGGCTGTTCCCGGTCATCGGGAAAGACGATCAATGACGTCAGACGTACAGCCACGCCCCCCTACTGTAAAAAAAAACACAACACGTCACACTAACTCCTCCCCGCCCCCTAGTGGTTAACTCCTTCACTGCCACTGTCATTTACATAGGAATCAGTGCTATTTAAATAGCACTGATTTCTGTATAAGTGACAATGGTCCCAAAAATGTGTCAAAAATGTCCGATGTGTCCGCCACAATGTCGCAGTGACAATAAAAATCGCTGATCGCCGCCATTACTAGTAAAAAAAAAAATATTAATAAAAATGCTATAAAACTATCCCCTATTTTGTAAACGCTATAACTTTTGCGCTAACCAATCAATAATCGCTAATTGTGTTTTTTTTACCAAAAATATGTAGAAGAATACGTATCGGCCTAAACTGAGGAAAAAAAATGTTTTTTTATATATTTTTTGGGGATATTTTTTATAGCAAAAAGTAAAAAATATTGAATTTTTTTCAAAATTGTCGCTCTATTTTTGTTTATAGCGCAAAAAATAAAAACCGCAGGGGCGATCAAATACCACCAAAAGAAAGCTCTATTTGTGGGAAAAAAAGGACGCCAATTTTGTTTGGGAGCCACGTCGCACGACCGCGCAATTGTCAGTTAAAGCGACGCAGTGCCAAAGCGCAAAAAGGGGCCTGGTCCTTTGGCTGCCAATTGGTCCGGGGCTGGAGTGGTTAAAATAACGTGTCCAGTGCCACATTTTGAAGCAAGTGTGAACGAGCCCTAAGGGTGGCATTGTGACCACCACTACAACAGGGACATTTTTTCCACTGGTCCCCATTGAGTTGCTTTCATGCAAAGGTTCCCTGAGAACTGAAAAGGTTTCCAAGGGTTCCTCAGCAGGGGAAAGGTTGGGAACGGCTGTTCTGGGCAGATGAACGATCCCATTGGAGAAGACATGTTCTTCTAGCTCCTGCTTTCTATTTCTGAACAGACCTCTGGAAAGACGTGCAATGCATCTCACTGGCAGAGGATTCCGGGATCGTCTTACTGCAGTGGATCTGCCATAGGAAAATCAGCGGTATTTTTGTACACACCCCGGAGTGCAGACAATGAGTTCTGATCTGGGTGAGGCTCCGTTCTCCGCGTGCGAGGCCATGAGAAAAAAAAAAAAGAAACATTGTTACAAAACAGTCTCATCATAGAACAATATTCCAGATAAATAGAAAAATATGGAAATCTCAGCAAAGTGCACCTGTCGTTTAGAGGATGGGATTCCTTGCAATGATTGGAGGCCCAGTAGGATAAGCCCCTCCCCCAGGGACAAGTGGTGCTCAAATCTGTCCCCCACCCAGATGGACGGGGCGATCAGTGCCCCCCTCTGCAGGAGATGGACGGGGCGATCAGTGCCCCCCTCTGCAGGAGATGGACGGGGCGATCAGTGCCCCCCTCTGCAGGAGATGGACGGGGCGATCAGTGCCCCCCTTGCGGGAGATGGATGGGGGCGATCAGTGCCCCCCCCACAGGAGATGGATGGGGGCGATCAGTGCCCCCCTGGGTGGGAGATGGGCGGTGACCATCAGTGCCCCCCCTGCGGGAGATGGACGGTGACGATCAGTGCCCCCCCTGCGGGTGATGGATGGGGGCGGTCAGTGCCCCCCCGCGGGAGATGGACGGGGTGATCAGTGCGTCCACCCGGGTGAGAGACGGGCGGTGACAATCAGTGCCCCCCCCCCTGCGGGAGATGGACGGGGGCGATCAGTGCCCCCCCCCGCGGGAGATGGACGGGGGCGATCAGTGCCCCCCCACAGGAGATGGACGGGGGCCATCAGTGCCCTCCGGGTGGGAGACAGGCGGTGACAACCAGTGCCCTCCTCTGCGGGAGATTGACGGGGGTGATCAGTGCCCCTCCCCTCATAATGGGCACAGCAGGTGTACAAACCTGGGAACTCAGCACAGGGATGGTGGGAACCCCTCATAATGGGCACAGCGGGTGTACAGACCCGGGGACTCAGCACAGGGATGGTGGGAACCCCTCATAAGGGGCACAGCAGGTGTACAGACCCGGGGACTCAGCACAGGAATGGTGGGAACCCCTCATAAGGGGCACAGCAGGTGTACAGACCCGGGAACTCAGCACAGGAATGGTGGGAACCCCTCATAAGGGGCACAGTAGGTGTACAGACCCGGGAACTCAGCGCAGGGATGGTGGGAACCCCTCATAATGGGCACAGCGGGTGTACAGACCCGGGGACTCAGCACAGGGATGGTGGGAACCCCTCATAAGGGGCACAGCAGGTGTACAGACCCGGGAACTCAGCGCAGGGATGGTGGGAACCCCTCATAATGGGCACAGCGGGTGTACAGACCCGGGAACTCAGCACAGGGATGGTGGGAACCCCTCATAATGGGCACAGCAGGTATACAGACCCGGGAACTCACCAATAGAGTCCCCAGGAGGTAGAAGAGACTGCCCGGGGTATGTTGTCTCTGTAGTAATGGGGTTGGGTGGCCCAGGAGATACACGGCAGCTGTAAAAGTTGTTGTTTGTGATGAACTTGTAATCGGGTGTTTTGGTGGATTTGTGTGTCGTAAATTCCTGGGCGGTGTGTCGGTTCGCTCGCGCCTGGGCGGTGTGTCGGTAATCCCGCGCCTGGACGGTGACCCACATACTGGACTATAGCAGGGCCAGCCGTCCTGTAAGTGGGTCACTCGGAGCAGCTGCTTAATCACCTTTCTTTCCATCCGCTCCCTATTGCTGCGCCGCGTCTTCCCGGAGGATATTACCGACCGATTGCGATATCCGATCTCCTTCCCATCACTTGGGTCCCGATCGTCTGTAGATACATCCGGGAGTTGTTTACTGGGTGAGGTTCATTAGGGATATTTGTTAGAGATGGGGGTTGTCAAAGCTGGATTCTAGGAAGATAGAAACGATACAAATCAATACAAGTGTAATTATTGATACAACATTGTATTTGTTTTTAGCAGTGTCCCTGATATCAGCCTCCTGTACAGCAGAACTCAGACTGAGAGGGAAAGAAGCAGCAAAAGGAGGCAATCAGTTCATGTGCTGAAAAGGAACACGCTAATAGGAGGAGAGGGCAGAGTGACAGAGACATTAACTCATTACTGTGCTGCTTTTCCTTTCACTGTCCAGTTACAGTCTGATGGTAAGTCCAGGACCAGCAGACTAAGGACATCTAGTGGCAGAAAATAGTACTACAAGGGAAATGCGCTTCTCCTTTGACTGTGCCTTACAGCAACAACATGGGCTCAAAGGAAGTGGGTTGAATGATGCTGGACCTCTAGAGGCAAAAAATAAGTACTGCTGGGGAAATCTCTGGATCGAAGGTAAATATTGCTTATTTTTATCTTTTAAAGGGCTTTTCATTTATATCGTGTTGTTTTTGGTTGGAGCTCTGCTTGAAGTCATTTTTGTCATTTAAATGTTTTTTTTTTTGTTTGTTTTTTTTGCATGATGATATTTTCTATGGAGATTTGTAGTGTCTTGTTTTAGTGTCATTTTAGTAGTCATCTGTATGCAATTAGCACCCTGGCTGAACAACTAAGATAAATGCAATTAATGTGGATATGTGTCCCTCGCGCTACTTGGAGTATATATAGTAGTCAAAGTAAATAAATAAGTGGTGCTCTGCTGCAAAATGTGGTGTGTTCACAAATACACAAAATAGTAATATATATAAAAGAATTTCGCGCAATATATAGCTAAAAATAAGGTGCAATAAGGAATACTCCAATAGTAGTGACACTACTACTGGTAAAGTATAATAAATGATACAGTACTAATAAACATCAATGTCTACATACAGTAGTACATAAAGTGACGGGTGCATATGTGCAAAACCATTAAAGGTACCATATAAAGTGCTGTGAGATACAAATAAAAATAAATTCAAACAATCAAATAAATTCAAACAATCACAGTGCATTCAAGTGCTATGCAATTAAAGTGCTGTGCCATTAAATGGTTAATAAGAAGCGTCAAATAATGGATGAGTAATCAATGACAGGTGAATGGTTATCAGATGCTAGTGGAAAAAGTATTAAACAAATAAATAAATAAACAATAAATAAAATAAATTAAATATATATAGTCCCAGGTTGGATAAAATATATATGAATGAGCAGTGTCCAAGTTAATCCATCCGGTCCTGATAGTGTATTTAGTCAGGTACCGTATTCGCTTTAGTTAAACAGTAATTAAATATTCCATTCATTCAGGTTATCAGCATTAACTGCATGATATACATATTAAATCCTGTATGTTTTCTGCAGCGGGTACTTGGTCCTGATTTTCATAAAATTCAATCCAATCACTAGTCTCTCAAAACTCTCACCTCAAATTTGAAAGATTGTAGCTTTTCGGGCATATCCTATAGCCCCATGGATTGTGGATACAAGTTGTTCAGCATAAAACTGGTAAGAGTAAAAAACTTCTCCTTTAAGAGCGTTTAAAATCTTGATTCCTGCAGTGCTCAGTGTCAAAGCAAGACAAAGGGCAAAGAAACAAGAAAGGGAAGCCTCCACTAGTGTAGTATCTTGGTTAAATATGGGCAAGTTTATTTAGGTACAGTGGGTGGACTCTTACATTAAAATCAAGGTTTAAAAGCAAAAAACGGCATAGACATATATAGAAGTAAATAACTCCTAGGCGTTCTCAGCGCCTTCTCACGTCTCACGTCTCCTCTGCCTGCGGCCACTCCCTACGCGTTACGACACGTCACGTGTCTTCATCTGAAGATGAAGACACGTGACGTGTCGTAACGCGTAGGGAGTGGCCGCAGGCAGAGGAGACGTGAGACGTGAGAAGGCGCTGAGAACGCCTAGGAGTTATTTACTTCTATATATGTCTATGCCGTTTTTTGCTTTTAAACCTTGATTTTAATGTAAGAGTCCACCCACTGTACCTAAATAAACTTGCCCATATTTAACCAAGATACTACACTAGTGGAGGCTTCCCTTTCTTGTTTCTTTGCCCTTTGTCTTGCTTTGAAACAAGAAAGGGAAGACACGTGACGTGTCGTAACGCGTAGGGAGTGGCCGCAGGCAGAGGAGACGTGAGACGTGAGAAAAGCTACAATCTTTCAAATTTGAGGTGAGAGTTTTGAGAGACTAGTGATTGGATTGAATTTTATGAAAATCAGGACCAAGTACCCGCTGCAGAAAACATACAGGATTTAATATGTATATCATGCAGTTAATGCTGATAACCTGAATGAATGGAATATTTAATTACTGTTTAACTAAAGCGAATACGGTACCTGACTAAATACACTATCAGGACCGGATGGATTAACTTGGACACTGCTCATTCATATATATTTTATCCAACCTGGGACTATATATATTTAATTTATTTTATTTATTGTTTATTTATTTATTTGTTTAATACTTTTTCCACTAGCATCTGATAACCATTCACCTGTCATTGATTACTCATCCATTATTTGACGCTTCTTATTAACCATTTATAGGCACAGCACTTTAATTGCATAGCACTTGAATGCACTGTGATTGTTTGAATTTATTTGATTGTTTGAATTTATTTTTATTTGTATCTCACAGCACTTTATATGGTACCTTTAATGGTTTTGCACATATGCACCCGTCACTTTATGTACTACTGTATGTAGACATTGATGTTTATTAGTACTGTATCATTTATTATACTTTACCAGTAGTAGTGTCACTACTATTGGAGTATTCCTTATTGCACCTTAATTTTAGCTATATATTGCGCGAAATTCTTTTATATATAAGATAAATGCAATAAACGTATAGGCGTCAGCTTTCAGTCCTGTTCTTTAGTGCGATAAGAAGAGAGAACTGAGCTGGAACAGCAAAGTGCAATCACTATGCTGCATTACTGTGAAAATATATATATATGTTTTTGTTGTTTTTTTTTTTAGCGAGAAAACCTTATTCACCTTTTTCCATCCTTTTCCCTTTAAATATGTATATTTATGTATGTTTTTATCTTTTTCTTTTTTAATACAATAAACATATGATATACTGTATATATTTCTTGAAAACATATACACACACATATACTATATATATATATATATATACACATATATATTATATATATATATATATATATATATATATATATATATATATATATATATATATATATATATATATATATATATATATAGTACATAATATATTTACTGTATTACAAAAAGATAAAAGCCTTGACATATGCTTAAAGAAAGTATATGTATATATCTATCTATCTATCTATCTATCTATCTATCTATCTATCTATATATATATATATATATACAGTGCCTTCAAAAAGTATTCACACCCCTTATTCCACATTTTCTCATGTTACAACCAAAAAACGTAAATGTATTTTATTGAGATTTTTTGTAATAGACCAACACAAAGTGGCTCATAATTGTGACGTGGAAGGAAAATGATAAATGGTTTTCAACATTTTTTTTACAAATAAATATGTGAAAAGTGTGTGTGGGGGGGGGGGGGGCATTTGTATGGCGCCCCCTTTACTCCGATACCCCTAATTAACATCTAGAGGAACCAATTGCCTTCAGACGTCACCTAATTAGTAAATAGAGTCCACCTGTGTGTCATTTAATCTTAGTATAAACACAACTGTTCTGTGAAGCCCTCAGAGGTTTGTTGGAGAACCTTTGTGAACAAACAGCATCATGAAGGCCAAGGAACACACCAGACAGTATGAAAAACGGATGAAAAACGGACATACATGTATCCCTATGGGATAGCGGGTGTCAGCGGATGAGCATCCGCTGACACCCGCTCTCGTCCGTGCCCGCTATGGTCCGTTTCTGCAGACCCAATTTTTTCATCCGTCTGCAGAGCGGATAGGATGACGACGGACTCTACGGTCCGTCGTCACCCGATCTCCCATAGGGGAGAGCGGCGCTCTGACAGGTCTGTCCCTGTGCAGAGTGCAGAGACGGACCTGTCATCTTCCTGCTCAGCGGAGATCGCTCCGGCGATCCCCGCTGAGCAAGCGGCTATCCACGGGGCGGATCAGCACTGATCCGCCCCGTGTGAAAGAGCCCTTAGTCGTGTTCTCCACAAATCTGCCCTTTATGGAAGAGTGACAAGAAGAAAGACATTGGAGAAAGAAAGTCATAAGAAGTCCTGTTTGTAGTTTGTGAGAAGCCATGTGGGGGAGGGGAGCAAACATGTGGAAGAAGGTGATCTGCTCACATGAGACCAAAATTCAACTTTTTGGCCTAAAAGCAAAACGCTGTGTGTGGGGAAACTAACACTGCCCATCCCCCTGAACACACCATCCCCACCGTGAAACATGGTGGTGGCAGCATCATAATGTGGGGATGCTTTTCTTCAGCAGGGACAGGGAAGCTGGTCAGAGTTGATGGGAAGATGGATGGAGACAAATACAGGACAATTTTAGAAGAAAACCTGTTAGAGTCTACAAAAGACCTGAGACTGGGGCGGAGGTTCACCTTCCAGCAGGACAACGACCCGAAACATACAGCCAGAGCTACAATGGAATCAAAGCCTATTCATGTGTTAGAATGGCCCAGTCAAAGTCCAGACCTAAATCACATTGAGAATCTGTGGCAAGACCTGAAAATTGCTGTTCACAGACGCTCTCCATCCAATCTGACAGAGCTTGAGATATTTTACAAAGAAGAAGAATGGGCAGAAATGTCCTCTCTAGATGTGCAAAGCTGGTAGAGATATCCCCAAAAAGACTCACAGCTGTAATTGCAGAGAAAGGAGGTTCTACAAAGACTCCGGGGGGCGCCATACAAATGCCCCCCCCCCCCCCCACACTTTTTACATATTTATTTGTAAAAGATTTTGAAAACCATTTATCATTTTCCTTCCACTTCACAATTATGAGCCACTTTGTGTTGGTCACATAAAATCCCAATAAAATAAATTTTTGTTTGTAACATCACAAAATGTGGAAAGTTTCAAGCGGTATGAATACTTTTTCAAGGCACTGTGTGTATATATGTATATCATTTTTATTTTTTTACATATATACTGTATATACAAATATACATATTTAAAGAAAAAAGGTGTGTATATATATATATGTACCGTATTTATCGGCGTATAACACGCACATTTTTCCCCTTAAAATCGCGGGTGCGTGTTATACGCCGATCTCCCGCTGATTTTTGAGAAGGGAGCGAGCAAAGCCGATATACCGAAAGCCGCGTGTATTTTCGGCTAGTCTCGGCTCCTCTCGCAGTCCCGCCCCTGACTGTGAGCAGAGCCGAGACTAGCCGAACTCGGATTTCTGTATGTTGTCGGCGCTCGGCTCCTCTCGCAATCAGTGGAGGTGGGCGGGACTACGAGAGGAGCCGAGACTAGCCGAAAATACGCGGCTTTCGGTATGTTGTCGGCGCTCGTCCTCTCCACTCGGCGCCAATTTTAAATCAGCAGTGCTGCAACTAGACGAGAAATGTTGCAAAGGCATTGGGCAAGGCTGCATTGGGCAAGGCTGCAAAAGCACTGGGCAAGGCTGCACTGGGCAAGGCTGCAAAGGCACTGGGCAAGGCTGCACTGGGCAAGGCTGCAAAGGTACTGGGCAAGGCTGCACTGGGCAAGGATGCAAAGGCACTGGGCAAGGCTGCACTGGGCAAGGCTGCACTGGGCAAGGATGCAAAGGCACTGGGCAAGGCTGCACTGGGCAAGGCTGCACTGGGCAAGGATGCAAAGGCACTGGGCAAGGCTGCACTGGGCAAGGCTGCAAAGGCACTGGGCAAGGCTGCAAAGGCACTGGGCAAGGCTGCACTGGGCAAGGCTGCAAAGGCACTGGGCAAGGCTGCACTGGGCAAGGCTGCAAAGGCACTGGGCAAGGCTGCACTGGGCAAGGCTGCAAAGGCACTGGGCAAGGCTGCACTGGGCAAGGATGCAAATGCACTGGGCAAGGCTGCACTGGGCAAGGCTGCAAAGGCACTGGGCAAGGCTGCACTGGGCAAGGCTGCAAAGGCACTGGGCAAAGCTGCACTGGGCAAGGCTGCAAAGGCACTGGACAAGGCTGCAAAGGCACTGGGCAAGGCTGCACTGGGCAAGGCTGCAAAGGCACTGGGCAAGGCTGCACTGGGCAAGGCTGCAAAGGCACTGGGCAAGGCTGCACTGGGCAAGGATGCAAAGGCACTGGGCAAGGCTGCACTGGGCAAGGCTGCAAAGGCACTGGGCAAGGCTGCACTGGGCAAGGCTGCAAAGGCACTGGGCAAGGCTGCACTGGGTAAGGCTGCAAAGGCACTGGGCAAGGCTGCTCTGGGCAAGGCTGCAAATGCACTGGGAAAGGCTGCACTGGGCAAGGCTGCAATGATGGACAAGGCTGCAGATGGACACTGGACAAGGCTGCAATGATGGGCATTTAAATGTAAGTTTTTTTCCTTAATATTCCCTCCTAAACTTGGGGTGCGTGTTATACGCGGGCGCGTGTTATACGCCAATAAATAAGGGTATATATATATGTAGGTATATATATATTTATATATTTAAAGTGAAATATTTCTATTAGATATTATTGTCAAATATTATTAGTCTGAATCGGTGACGGGTGATAAAATATTTAATTGCAATTTTAGGTTATAGGAACATACGCAGTCTTCTGTATAATATTTATTGTTTTGTATCATTTCCTTTAGGCTTAAAAATCTCTTGAAGTTCCTCCTGTGCCAACTGATGGTCAGGCATGGAGCGACGCATCTCAGGTGTTCCTCCGGAGAGGTGAGATCTGCATTGGGTTCTCTGAGCTGTCAACAAAGAAACGTGTTATTAAACGCGTTGAACACACCTTCAATTATTGAGTATTTATAGCGTTCTACTCCGTCTCCGGGAACAGATGTTCCGCTAACAATAGTCGGTGCTGCAGATACTGAGAATTGCTTTTTCTGCTCTTCTACCTCCTGGCCCTCCATGGTGATGCCTCCACTCTTGGGCAAAAGTTCTGGATGGAGCCGCCTGTATTTAAAAGTAAAAAAAAAAAGTAATACCCCCCCCCCTTCTTTATACTTATAATCGTTCACCTTGTTTGCCCACCAAAACTGACCAGGGAGACTGGGTCTCTGCACCTGCTGTGCCCATTATGAGGGGTTCCCACCATCCCAGGGCTGAGTTCCCGGGTCTGTACACCTGTTGTGCCCATTATGAGGGGTTCCCACCATCCCTGTGCTGAGTTCCCGGGTCTGTACACCTGCTGTGCCCATTATGAGGGTTCCCACCATCCCTGTGCTGAGTTCCCGGGTCTCTGCACCTGCTGTGCCCATTATGAGGGGTTCCCACATCCCTGTGCTGAGTTCCCGGGTCTGTACACCTGCTGTGCCCATTATGAGGGGTTCCCACCATCCCTGTGCTGAGTTCCCGGGTCTGTACACCTGTTGTGCCCATTATGAGGGGTTCCCACCATCCCTGTGCTGAGTTCCCGGGTCTGTACACCTGCTGTGCCCATTATGAGGGGTTCCCACCATCCCTGTGCTGAGTTTCCCGGGTCTGTACACCTGTGCCCATTATGAGGGGTTCCCACCATCCCAGGGCTGAGTTCCCGGGTCTGTACACCTGCTGTGCCCATTATGAGGGGTTCCCACCATCCCTGTGCTGAGTTCCCGGGTCTCTGCACCTGCTGTGCCCATTATGAGGGGTTCCCACCATCCCAGGGCTGAGTTCCCGGGTCTGTACACCTGCTGTGCCCATTATGAGGGGTTCCCACTATACCTGTGCTGAGTTCCTGGGTCTGTACACCTGCGGTGCCCATTATGAGGGGTTCCCATCATCCCTGTGCTGAGTTCCCGGGTCTGTACACCTGTTGTGCCCATTATGAGGGGTTCCCACCATCCCTGTGCTGAGTTACCGGGTCTGTACACCTGCTGTGCCCATTATGAGGGGTTCCCACCATCCCTGTGCTGAGGTCCCGGGTCTGTACACCTGCTGTGCCCATTATGAGGGTTCCCACCATCCCAGGGCTGAGTCCCCGGGTCTGTACACCTGCTGTGCCCATTATGAGGGGTTCCCACCATCCCTGTGCTGAGTTCCCGGGTCTGTACACCTGCTGTGCCCATTATGAGGGGTTCCCACCATCCCTGTGCTGAGGTCCCGGGTCTGTACACCTGTGCCCATTATGAGGGGTTCCCACCATCCCAGGGCTGAGTTCCCGGGTCTGTACACCTGCTGTGCCCATTATGAGGGGTTCCCACTATACCTGTGCTGAGTTCCTGGGTCTGTACACCTGCGGTGCCCATTATGAGGGGTTCCCACCATCCCTGTGCTGAGTTTCCGGGTCTGTACACCTGTTGTGCCCATTATGAGGGGTTCCCACCATCCCTGTGCTGAGTTACTGGGTCTGTACACCTGCTGTGCCCATTATGAGGGGTTCCCACCATCCCTGTGCTGTTCTGCTTCTCCTTTCACTGTCCAGTTACGGTGTGATAGCAAATTTAGGACCAGCAGACTGAGGACATCTAGTGGCAGAAAAAAGTACTGCGAGGAAATCATGATTCACACTTTGCGTGACCGCCCATTTTTTTTGCTCTTTTCTTTTGCATATTTTTGCAACATGAATAGGGCATTTTTTCGCTCAACTCCTTCCTGTTTGTAAAATTTAATGGCATCGCAAGCGTGATGGTTTCGTTGTTCTTTTTTCACCCGTTTCAGGAACCTACGTTTCTGCATGCGTTCCCGAAACGCAACGGCGTGGAAGGAGCTTTAACATTCAACATTTTATAAATAGTCCAGAGTCCTGGGAAATAAACCCTAAGCAAGGCTAAATGATAGTAAATAATCATTGAAATGATAATATTAATAATTATTATTATTATTAAAAAATATAACAATGATAAAATGCATAAAATTTATAAAAAAAAATACAATAATACTAAATAATAATACTAATAATAATATAATACTGATAATATAAAAAAATGAATATTATATATATATATATATATATATATATATATATATATATATATATATATATATAATATATGTGTGTATATATATATATATATATATATATATATATATATATATATATATATATATATATATATATATATATATATATATATATATATATATATATATATATATATATATATATATATTAATATATAGAAATATAAATAATAATATTATGATAAAAAATAAAACAATATATAATAAAAACAAATAAAAAATAATAATAAAGATAATAATGATAAATAATAATGATAAATAATAATTATAATTAAAAAATAATAATCTAAGAAATAATCATTGAAATGATAATAATAATAATAACAAATAATAATAATAATAATAATAACAAAATGCAAATTATAATAATAGTAATAATCATTTAAAAAATAAATAATAATATTGATGACAATGATAAAATAATAATAAAAAAATAATAATAATAACAATGAATGGCTTTGCAAGCGCAACACGCATTTTTGTACGTTCTGTGAAAGTGAGTGAAAATACACACTTCCGCACGCATTGACGGAACGCCCAGACGTGAATGGCGCCTTGAAGTAGATCGAACCCCACCCTTTTTTTTATTTTTATTACTGACTCCATTTACACTTTTGCGACTCTAGAGCGCAACTTTGATGCAACTTTGGATGGGTGCGACCTGGATGCCACTTTGGCTTTGACCACATAATAATGGACAACTGTTGCAGGTATAACATTCGGGGGCGACTTTAATGCGACTTTTGAGGGTTACATTGCAGTCTATGGTTCTCTAGTCGCATGACCGTCGGACCAAAGCAGTGCATGAACCTTTTTTAAGTCGCTGTGACTTTAAGTCGCACATATTCGAACGGTTGTCATTGAAAAAAACATGGGGTGCCATTTGCGTTGTGACTTTAGTGTTCAAAGTCATATGACAAGTCGCATACGTGTGAATGGAGCCTTAATCATTTTTCCCATCTCAATGCTGCTGATCTCCTCCAGCCTCTTTAAGCCACTTCCTGTATGCATGCACACAATCCAGAGTCCGCTGCACATGACTGCTCCGGAGCAGCTCCCTGACAATGGCCTGTGCAATGCGTTTCTGCTCAACCAGGGGCGTCTGCGACACGGCGACAACTGGGGAACAGTTGTCACCCCATAAAAGGGAGGACATTCCTGAACAATGTTTTCATGACATTTTAACCCATGGAAGGTTTTCTTATGAGATTTTAGTAAATGAGATGAGATCTTATAGATCAGAAGATTAGTAGATCTTATCGATCAGTAGATCAGTAGATTTTATAGATTAGTAGATCTTATAGATCAGTAGATTAGTAGATTTTATAGATTAGAAGATTTGCAGAGTTCATAGATCAGTAGATTAGTAGATTTTATAGATCAGTAGATTAGTAGATTTTATAGATCAATAAATTAGTAGATCTTATAGATCAGAAGATTTTATAGATCAGTAGATCTTATAGCTCTTATAGATCAGCAGATCAGTAGATTTTATAGATCAATAAATTAGTAGATCTCATAGATTAGTAGATTTTATAGATCAGAAGATTTTATAGATGAGTAGATTTTATAGATCAATAAATTAGTAGATCTCATAGATTAGTAGATTTTATAGATCAGAAGATTTTATAGATCAGTAGATTAGTAGATCTTGTAGATCAGTAGATTAGTAGATCTTATTGATCAGTAGATTTTATGGATCAGTAGATCTCATAGATCAGTAGATTAGTAGATCTTATTGATCAGTATATCAGTAGATCTTGTAGATCAATAGATCTTGTGGATCAATAGATCAGTAGATCTTAAAGATTAGTAGATTTGTGGAGTTTATAGATCAGAAGATCAGTAGATCTTATAGATCAGTAGATTAGTAGATTTTATAGATCAGTAGATTATTAGATCTAATTGATCAGTAGATTAGTAGATCTTATAGATCAGTAGATTAGTAGATTTTATAGATCAATAAATTAGTAGATCTCATAGATTAGTAGATCTTATAGATCAGAAGATTTTATAGATCAGTAGATCTTATAGCTCTTATAGATCAGCAGATCAGTAGATTTTATAGATCAATAAATTAGTAGATCTCATAGATTAGTAGATTTTATAGATCAGAAGATTTTATAGATCAGTAGATTTTATAGATCAATAAATTAGTAGATCTCATAGATTAGTAGATTTTATAGATCAGAAGATTTTATAGATCAGTAGATTAGTAGATCTTATAGATCAGTAGATTAGTAGATCTTATTGATCAGTATATCAGTAGATCTTGTAGATCAATAGATCTTGTGGATCAATAGATCAGTAGATCTTAAAGATTAGTAGATTTGTGGAGTTTATAGATCAGAAGATCAGTAGATCTTATAGATCAGTAGATTAGTAGATCTTATAGATCAGTAGATATTATAGATCAGTAGATTAGTAGATCTTATAGATCAGTAGATCTTATAGATCAGTAGATCCTATAGATCAGTAGATTAGTAGATTTTATAGATCAGTAGATCTTATAGATCAGTAGATTAGTAGATCTTATAGATCAGTAGATCTTGTAGATCAATAGATCTTGTAGATCAGTAGATTAGTAGATCTTATAGATCATCAGATCAATAGATTTTATAGATCAGTAGATCTTAAAGATTAGCAGATTTGTGGAGTTTATAGATCAGAAGATCAGTAGATCGTATAGATCAGTAGATCTTATAGATCAGTCGATTAGTAGATCTTATAGATCAGTATATTAGTAGATTTTATAGATCAGTAGATCTTATAGATCAGTAGATTAGTAGATCTTTAAGATCAGTAGATTAGTAGATTTTATAGATCAGTAGATTAGTAGATCTTATCGATCAGTATATCAGTAGATCTTGTAGATCAATAGATCTTGTAGATCTTGTAGATTAGTAGATCTTATAGATCATCAGATCAATAGATTTTATAGATCAGTAGATCTTAAAGATTAGTAGATTTGTGGAGTTTATAGATCAGAAGATCAGTAGATCTTATAGATCAGTAGATTAGTAGATCTTATAGATCAGTAGATCTTATAGATCAGTAGATTAGTAGATCTTATAGATCAGTAGAATAGTAGATCTTATAGATCAGTAGATTTTATAGATTAGTAGATCTTTTAGATCAGTAGATTAGTAGATCTTATCGATCAGTATATCAGTAGATCTTGTAGATCAATAGATCTTGAAGATCAGTAGATTAGTAAATCTTATAGATCGTTAGATCTATAAATTTTATAGATCAGTAGATCTTAAAGATTAGTAGATTTGTGGAGTTTATAGATCAGAAGATCAGTAGATCTTATAGATCAGAAGATCAGTAGATCTTATAGATCAGAAGATTAGTAAGTTTTTATAGATCAGAAGATTTTATAGACCAGTAAATTTGTAGATCTAATAGATCAGTAGATCAGGAAATGTCGATGAAGCCACATAAACACAAAAAGAAACATAATTTAAAAAAACAAATCTCCTCCTATTGGAGCCCCACACCTCACACCTCTGTGTGTGTCACATTTTTTTCCTGTTTTTTTGTGTGTGTTTGTCACATGACAGTATACAAGCCGTTTGCTTGAATCTTGAATGGGCGGCCCTACACACAACAAGCGCGCCAAAGTAGCTCCTGCACCTTTTTTTATTTTTTGGCAGCGAGTCTCACATGCATTTGCAATGTGCGTTTTGGCACTTTATTTGTGCATTTTGTCACAGGACTGCTTCCTATATTTGGGGTGCTAATACAATTCAATGGCACCACAGGCGCTATGCTTTGGTTGTTTTGGCACCTTTTTCACCTGTTTCCGTGAACGTGCGTTTCTGCATGCGTTCTCAGAACGCGAAGGTGTGAGTGGGGCCTCAACATTCTAGATTGGGGAATAAACACATTGCAATGCATTAATTGGCTAAACAAAAGTAAATAATCATTGAAATGATGATAATAATAATAATTATTATTATTTTAAATATAACAATGATAAAAT
Organism: Lithobates sylvaticus; assembly: GCA_028564925.1. Taxonomy (NCBI): domain Eukaryota; kingdom Metazoa; phylum Chordata; class Amphibia; order Anura; family Ranidae; genus Lithobates; species Lithobates sylvaticus. The sequence goes on along the minus strand of CM053037.1, from coordinate 191,524,649 downwards.
ACATAAAAATAATAATAAATGAGTACAAAATAATTATACTAATAATAATATAATAAAACAATAATAATCATGACAATATAATAATAATAATCAGAATCATAATATTGATAATAATCAGAATCATACTCATAATATAAGAAATGATAATAAATTAATATATATAGAAATAATAAAATAAGTAATATTAACATGATAAAAAAAAACACTATACACTAAATACTAACAATAATAGAAATAATAAATAATAATAATAACCTAAAAATAAATAATAATAGTCATAAGAATAATACAATACAAAATACAATAATACTACTAATTATATAATAAAATACTGATAATTATAATAATAATAATAATAATAATAGACATTTTTATTATTAGAAATAGTATTTAAAAAAAAATAATAAAAATATCAAACAAATACTAATAATCATACTAATAATATGATAAAAAATAATACTACTACTAATAATAATTATATGATAAAATACTACTACTAATAATAATAATTAATATATAAATGAATACTACTACTACTACTAATAATTTAATAATATAACCATATATATTATTAAAATAATCTAAAATAAAAATATAATATTAATAATGAACAAATCTGCTTTCTGCTTCTTCATTGCAATTCCCATCATGATGTGATAGTAATATTAAAATAATAAAATAAATACTAATAATAATACAATAATAATAACAATAATAATACTAATAATAATCTAAAAAAATAAATAATAATATCATAATATAAATACAAAAAAAAAACAATACTACTAATTATCTAACAAAATAATACTAATAATAATATAAAAAATATTAATATTATTATTATTATTATTATTATTATTATTAATAATAATAATAATAATAATAACAATATAGAAAAATATATATATAATTAAAAAAAAAATATAAATAATACAATATAATACAATAAAAATAAATATAATAAAATAAAAATATTAACAATAATAATGATAATATAATAATAATCAAAAATAAAAATCTAATATTAATAATGAACAAATCTGCTTTCTGCCTCTTTATTGCAATTCCCATGTTGATGTGTATTCCATAGAGGTGAGTGATATAGAGGTGATATAGAAATGCATTGCACTCAAACTGCTCAACATGATGATCTATGTTTGTAAATGTAATCATTTTATTGATAATTTTTCATTTATAAGCCTCCTAAATTTGTGTCAGATCTTGATACAATGTTACTGTCACACAGTTGCTCGCAGTTTCCTCTGTCTGCGATCCTCCGTTGCCTGGAAGGACCATGGAGCTCGTCACAGTCCTGCCAATGCACGGAAGTCGATTCATTTTTCTTGAATTCTAGATACCCCTAAACCAAAAATCCCTATTACAGTATGAAGAGGTAGGAAGGCAGGTTGACCCACATTCTGTAAATTCCTGGAAATCAGTGACAATGGCTTGACTTTGTACCATTTCATATGAGCTGATTGTAATGTATAAATCGAATCAATATCCAATAATAAAAATAATCTTCCAGAACACGAAAATAATAAGATTGTAAGCTTTAACAAGCCGGGCCCTCTAATTCTTCCTGTATTAAATTGTATTGTAACTGTACTGTCTGCCCTCATCTTGTAGCAGTGTGCAAACTGTTGGCGCTATATAAATCCTGTATAATAATATAATAATAATATAATAATAATAATTATTATTATTTAAATTCTGTATAATAATAATAGTAATATTAAAAATAATAATAATATAAATCCTGTATAATGATGATAATAATAATAATAATAATATAAATATAAATCCTGTAAAATAATAATAATAATAATAATATTATTAATATAAATCCTGTATTATGATAATAATAATATAATAATAATAATAATAATATAATATAAATCCTGTATAATATTAATAATAATAATAATAATAATAATATAAATCCTGTATTATTATAAAATTAAAAATAATAATATTGATAATAATAATAATAATAAAAATAATAATAATATAAATCCTGTATAATATAATATTATTAATATAAATCCTGTATTATGATAATAATAATAATAATAATAATAATAATAATAATAATATAAATCCTGTATTATTAATAATAATAATAATAATAATAATATAAATCCTGTATTATTATAAAAATAAAAATAATAAATAATAATAATAATAATAAAAATAATAATAATATAAATCCTATATAATAATAATAATTATATAAATCCTGTATAATAAAATTAATAATAATAATATAAATCCTGTATTATTATAAAATGAATAATAATAATAATAATAATAATAATAAAAATAATAATAATATAAATATATAATAATAATAATAATAATAATATATAAATCCTGTATAATAATATAAATCCTGTATAATAATAATAATAATAATAATATAAATCCTGTATAATAATAAGTAATAATAATATAAATAATGTATAATATAAATAATAATAATATGATAATAATAATAATATAAAAATCCTGTATTATATTATTATTAATTATAATTATAATAATAATAATAATAATAATAATAAAAATAATATAATAATAATAATCCTTTATTATAATAATAATATAAATCCTGTATTATAATAATAATAATAATATAAATCCTGTATTATGATAATAATTATAATAATAATAATAATAATAATAATATAATCCTGTATTATAATAATAATGTATTATTAAATTATTATTATAATATTAATAAATAATTATGATAATAATAATAAATAATAATAATATAAATCATGTATAATATAATAATAATATTATAATAATATAAATAATGTATAATATATAATAATAATAATCCTGTAATAATAAATAATATAAATCCTGTATAATAATAATATTAATATAAATCAATAATAATAATTAAAAAAAATCAGGATCTGATCCAAAAACATTTCAGCTGATCCTAAAAACTGATAATAAATAATCTCAATTTAAGTCTATTTTTATGATGAAATCCTGATAGTTGCGGTTATATATAAACATGCTTAAATGTGCGCAGCATTCATGTAGGTTGACAGCATCTGACCCATAGCAGTCCGCTGATTGGATAAACGAGCGTTAGCGTCTGGTGAATAAACGTAAAATGCGAAGGTGAATTCTGGATTTTCAATCTTTTTTCTGATTTTACATTTTTTTTTTTTTTGCTGTTTCTCAGATGTCCCCTGGATTTGCTGAATATTCGCGAACGTCGACCCGAAATCCATAAGCGCCAACGACTTCTCTGCGATTTTCTGCGACCGACTTTGCAAACTTCAAAGTAGCGGTTTAATAGGCGGCGATCCTCCGGGAGTCATACGGTGCGGGATGATCCGAAGCGTCCCTGGAAGTAAACGTATTTCTGGGAGTTTATTTTTATTGTCAGGGCTCTGAAAAAAAAAAAAAAAGAAGAAAAGCAAGCAGCTGTCATAGGAGGAAGCGGGAGCCGAGGATGTAACTATTAATGTATGTGTGTGTTATCAATTTCGAGGGCTGTCATTTTTTCCAGCCAGCCTCAACAAGCTTATGGTGTAGAAGGATCGCCTCTCAGAGCCCGGCTGTCCCCCCCCCCCCCCCCCCCCCACCCCCCCCCCCCCACCACCCCCCCCAACCCCCCCCCCCCCCCACCCCCCCCCGGCCCCCCCCCCCCCCCCCCCCACACACACCACTTTTCATCACCAACCCCCCCACACACACCACCCCATCCCTCCATCTCTTCTCTTCCCCATCTGTACTTTGCACTGAGCTCTCCCTCAATGAGCTGCTGAAAAGCTCCTGAGTCAGTCAGTCCCCCCCCCCCCCTCCTTTTTTTTTTTCTTTCGCTGTCACTCAGCCCGCCCCCTTGGGCCTCCGATTGGCCCAGAGCCTTGCAGAGGGGCGTGCAGTGCCAGCTAGCTATTTAAAAGCACATGGTTGCTTTCAGATAGGCAGAGGATGTGAATGGGAGCGTGTTGATAGCAGGTCTAAAGGATTAGTGGGGAGCTTGGGAAAAAAGAAAAAAAAAAACAAAAAAAAAAACCTTTATTTTTTTATTTTATTTTATTTTTTTCCTTTTGGATTTGCACTTCGAACTTCACCTCCAAGCAAATGCCACTGGATCTTATTTCCCCCTTTAAATGTTCCTTCCCTGTCTCCTAGGTAAGTCCCTGGTCCTTTTAATTAACAGACATTATTATTATTATTTTATTTATTTATTGTTGCTCTTATGCAATGATTCTGCTCATTGATCTTATTATTATTTTATTTTATTTTTTTTATTTTTTTTTTTTTATTTTTTTTTTTTTTTTGCTCTCATGCAATGATTCTGCTCATTGATTTTATTATTATTATTATTTTTTTATTTTTATTTTTTTCATTTTTTTTTGCTCTCATGCAATGATTCTGCTCGTTGATCACGTAAATGTTTTTTTTTTTTGTTATTGATTTTTGACGTTGTCGCTGAGCCCCCTCCCCGGACAATGGTGGCGGTGGCGATGGTGGTGGCAAGCCTCGGCTAAAAATATATATATATATAGGCTCAGCCGGTAACAGTTGGTCGGCCGGGGCGGCTCGGCATCTGTTTGTGCTCAGACTCACTTGCAGCAGCTGTTGGAACTTTTTAGGCAAAGAGTCAGGAGTTGGAATGTCTTAAAAGCAACATGAATCTCAATCAGCGTACAGTGCGCGGCGCTGACATCTGCGCTCCCTGCTTCTCTTTCTCTTCCTTTTTTTTTTTTAGCTTGCAAATGCTTTTTTTTTTATTTTATTTTTTTTTTCCATGGATCATTCACCGCTCTGCTTTCCAAAAAAAAAAAAAAATCGAGAGAGAGAGCGGAATGGTTGTCATGTCCTCAGCCTGCAGAACTGAAGTCAGGCGGAGACACTTCTGCAGGAAAGTTGCATCATACTCTGACAGTTCAGCCGGCGTCCGGTGCAGCCTCTGTCGGAAGCGCACCGCGGGTTTCATCTACTGCAAAAAAAAAAATAAAAAAAATCAGGCTCGCTTCTGCAGAGAAAAAAAAAAATCAGCTTTCAGGTTTTATGGCCAAAGCTTTACGTGAACAAGCTTAAAAGCTGATTGGCTGCGCCAGATTCTGCTGCGCTGCGGTTTTTATTAAAGCTACCCAACCGGGTCTCGGCAGGTTGACTTCCAAAATCTGAAGCCTCCACCAACATCGGGTTCTCCTGGTCCGAATTTCAGGTGTTATTTTGTAAAAATAAATTCTAACTCGTGCAACATTTTATCAAGAGGTGTGTTGTGCGCGCATGTGCGTGTGCGTGCGTGCGTGCATGTGCGTGCTTACGCGCGATTTAAAAACAAAAAACGAACCGAAGATTTTTATTTAAGGCTTAAAAAGGCAACGAAATCCGGAGACGTACTTGTAGATGACGCTTGGAACTCTCCGCTGGTGTCGGCGGCGCTCGTGCTGCAAGGCATCTGCCTCATCCCAGACAGCATGCAGCGCAGATTGCGGGAACAGATGTCCTTGTTTTATTTTTAATATCGACCGCCGATTGATTTGTTTTATAATAACGTGGGAGGCGGCGCTTTCAAGAAAAATGTAGCCGAGCTACGCCGTTGTCTAGGGTGACAGTCACCTGGGGGGGGGGTGGGGCTTTAGATATAGTTCTTGCGCCCTTTAATCTTATGTTTTCGATAAAACTTTGTATCATCTTTGCGATGGAAAGAGTTCGGAGAAGGCAAAGAGACAAGTTGGATGCATTATGATGCAATGTATCAAATACTTGTACAGCAAAGTATACTAATTTATTATAAGGTAGTATATCAATTAATGTGAGGTGCATTATGACATATAACATAGGATATCAAATAATTCTATAGCTTAGTGTAGCAAATAATTATAGTGCAGTATATCAAATGATTGTGTACATAGTATAACAATGTATTATAACATAGAAACAAAGTAACTACGTAACAAAGTATTTTAACATTGTATATCAATTGATATGAAGTCCATTGTAACATTTTATATCAACTGATATGTGGTCCATTGTAACATTGTATATCAGTTGATATGAAGTCCATTGTAACATTGTATATCAGTTGATATGAAGTCCATTGTAACATTGTATATCAGTTGATATGAGGTCCATTGTAACATTGTATATCAGTTGATATGAAGTCCATTGTAACATTGTATATCAACTGATATGAGGTCCATTATAACATTTTATATCAGTTGATATGTAGTCCATTGTAACATTGTATATCAACTGATATGAGGTCCATTATAACATTTTATATCAGTTGATATGAAGTCCATTGTAACATTGTATATCAGTTGATATGAAGTCCATTGTAACATTGTATATCAGTTGATATGAGGTCCATTGTAACATTGTATATCAGTTGATATGAGGTCCATTGTAACATTGGGGGTTATTTACTAAAGGCAAATCCACTTTGCACTACAAGTGCACTGCAAGTGCACTTGGAAGTGCACTGCAGGTGCTCTTGGAAGTGCCGCCGCTGTAGATCTGAGGGGGACATGGAAGGAAAATAAAAAAACAGCATTTTTGCTTGTACATGATTGGATAATAAAATCAGCAAAGCTTCCCCTCGTTTCAGAGCTTCCCCTCAGATCTACAGCGATCTACAGTGACTGCACTTTCAGTGCACTTGTAGTGCAAAGTGGATTTGCCTTTAGTAAATCAACCCCCATTGCATATCAGTTGCTATGAAGTCCATTGTAACATTGTATATCAACTGATATGTGGTCCATTGTAACATTGTATATCAGTTGATATATAGTCCATTGTAACATTGTATATCAGTTGATATATAGTCCATTGTAACATTGTATATCAGTTGATATGAGGTCCATTGTAACATTGTATATCAAATGATATGAGGTCCATTGAAACATTGTATATCAGTTGATATGAGGTCCATTGAAACATTGTATATCAGTTGATATGAGATCCATTATAACATTGTATATCAGTTGATATGAAGTCCATTGAAACATTGTATATCAGTTGATATGAAGTCCATTGAAACATTGTATATCAATTGATATGAGGTTTACTATAACATTGTATATCAGTTGATATGAGGTTTATGGTAACATTGTATATCAGTTGATATGAGGTCCATTGTAACATTGTATATCAGTTGATATGAGGTTTATGGTAACATTGTATATCAGTTGATATGAGGTCCATTGTAACATTGTAGATCAACTGATATGAGGTCCATTGAAACATTGTATATCAGTTGATATGAGGTCCATTGTAACATTGTATATCAGTTGATATGAGATCCATTATAACATTGTATATCAGTTGATATGAAGTCCATTGAAACATTGTATATCAGTTGATATGAGGTTTTTGATAACATTGTATATCAATTGATATGAGGTCCTTTGTAACATTTTATATCAGTTGATATGAGGTCCATTGTAACATTGTATATCAGTTGATATGAGGTCCTTTGTAACATTTTATATCAGTTGATATGAGGTTTTTTAAACATTGTATATCAGTTGATATGAGGTCCATTGTAACATTGTATATCAATGTATTATAACACACTATCAGTCAATTAATATCAGGTGCACTTAAAACACAATGTATCACAATGTAGTTCTTTTTGCCCAATCGGTGGCGCCTGTAATACAATCGGGCTGATTTCGGAGGGTGTTTCAGTTTAACTTGTTTTTTAAATATTTGAGAAACGTGAATTTCTGCTTCTTGAACCTTTATTCCATTTCTCAGCCGACGGAGTTTTACACCCCGGGGGGGGGGGGGGGGGGGCATCTGCTTCTCTTAGGATGAGTTATGAAGTTGTTTTTAAGTGCCAACACTTAGAAGGCACTGAACTGTCCCGGACTTGTAGCTCCTCCAAGTTGTCATCGCTTGGCGGGCGAATGAGATATGAGGACGATCGGTCAATGTGCTGGCTCCATGTGCCATGGCATACTAATTGTTCGGGGTTAGAAACGCACACGTCACTTGTCTCTGACAACGGCGAGCGCACTTAATAAAAGTCGTAATTGGCCATTTCCACTTTGGGAGGTCAGGATGAGTTTGGCTCCTCTGACTTGACAGCTTGTGTCCTACGAAGACTCGGTGTGTGGGCTCCCTCCGAAAACAGCGAGAAATAATAATAATATAATAATAATAATGATGTCATCATGGTTGTGTCCAATAACAGATGTGGTTCTGTTCTCAGGACACCGGGGGATAAGACCTTCAAATGTGCTCTGGTATGGAGGTCAATGGACACTCGTGTACTTTGGCCCTGTGGAAGCTTCTTCTGGGGGGAGATTTACTAAAACTGGAGAGAGCAAAATCTGGTGCAGCTCTGCATGGGAGCCAATCAGCTTCTAACTTCAGTTCAATTAAGCTTTAACAATAAATCCTGGAATCTGATTGGTTTCTATGCAGAGCTGAACCAGATTTTGCACTCAGTTTTAGTAAATCAACCCCTACTACTTCCTGGATTGGACGGACGGCTTCCTAAATTCTGTTTTGCATCTTGTAAAAGTTATTTGTACCCAAAAAGATGACTGAGCTCCAACTAGGATCACCCCCCCCCTTTCCCCCAAAAACTGTAAAGTCATTTAAGTTGACAAACATGTAGCAAGGTGTAAGATCCCCCCATACACATCAAAGTCTTAAAAGTTGATGAACATGAAGGGCAAGACCCTCCCCGCCCCCACACACTGCAAAGTGGCCATTCCTGGCTGTGACCTGATGGAGGTTCTGTATTGGATGGATTGTTGTCTGTTATGTACTGTATGGACTGTATGTGTTGTATGTAATGTATATGTTGTATGGATTGTATGTGTTCGTATTGTATGTGTTGTATATGTTGTATTTATTGTATGGATTGTATGGATTGTATGTATTGTATGGATTGTATGTATTGTATATGTTGTATGTGTTGTACATATTGTATGAATTATATATGTTGTATGGATTGTATGTAATGTAGGTATTCTATATGTTGTATGGATTGTTCTTATTGTATGTATTCTATATGTTGTATATGTTGTATGGATTGTATGTATTGTATATGTTGTATGGATTGTATATGTTGTATGGATTGTATGTGTTCGTATTGTATGTATTATTTATGTTGTATGTATTGTATATGTTGTATGTATTATATATGTGGTGTGTATTGTATGTGTTGTATGTGAGTGCAGACGGTGTACAGGAGACTGGAGGAAGCAGCACAGTAGCGGTGTAGCCCCAGCGTAGCAACATGTAGATGTGTGGCGTCATTTGGGGAATTGTCTCAGCCTCTCCGGAGCTGGCAGGTCTCTGGGATCATGGCTGGTTAGATAGAAGGATCATTATTACCTCTATAGAAGCCGGCAAGTGCTGACTGAGCCAGATCTCTATATAATGATACACTGGATCTCTGTATAATGATACAATGGATCTCTCTCTCTATATATTGATACACTGGATATATCTATATAATGATACACTGGATCTCTATATAATGATACACCGGATCTCTCTATATAATGATACACTGGATCTCTCTATATAATAATACACTGGATCTCTATGTATAATGATACACTGGATCTCTCTATATAATGATACACTGGATCTCTATGTATAATGATACACTGGATCTCTCTATATAATGATACACTTGATCTCTATATAATGATACACTGGATCTCTATATAATGATACACTGGATCTCTGTATAATGATACACTGGATCTCTATATAATGATACACTGGATCCTTGTATAGTAATACAAATGATCCCTATGTATAGATATGCAAGATCTATATATATATATATATATATATAGATTTTCAGGACCTTTGTATAACGATACACTGGATCTCTCTGTATAATGATACATTGGATCTCTATATAATGATACACTGGATCTCTCTATATAATGATACACTGGACCTCTCTGTATAATGATACACTGGATCTCTCTCTATATAATGATACAATGGATCTCTCTGTATATTGATACACTGGATCTCTCTAATGATACACTGGATCTCTCTGTATAAGATACACTGGATCTCTCTCTATATAATGATACACTGGATCTCTATATATTGATACACTGGATCTCTCTGTATAACGATACACTGGATCTCTCTGTATAACGATACACTGGATCTCTCTGTATAATGATACACTGGATCTCTATATAATGATACACTGGATCTCTATATAATGATACACTGGATCTCTATATAATGATACACTGGATCTCTATATAATGATACACTGGGTCTCTCTGTATAATGATACACTGGATCTCTGTATAATGATACATTGGATCTCTGTATAATGATACACTGGATCTCTCTGTATAATGATACACTGGATCTCTCTATATAATGATACACTGGATCTCTCTGTATAATGATACACTGGATCTCTGAATAATATTACGCAGGATCTTTGTACATTGATATGTGAGATCCCTGATTATTGATATGTAACATCTCGATCTACTGATATGGAGGATCTCTGTAGGATGATAGACCGGATCTCTCTGGTGGAGAACTTCTTGTAAAATTCAGGGTTGGTGTTGCAGGACTGGTCACTCTGTCGCCCCCCTCCCTGCCATCACTTTCATCTCAGACTGACTTTAAGTAATAATGAAAAGTTTGAATAAAGTTTAGTGAGTGTTCGGGGGGGTTTGGGAGATCTTGTTGTAGCGCTGACCTGCACCGCACTGGGTGATGGAACTTAATAGAAATAAAAATGGGCAGCTTGTGATGTCACTGGAGTAGTGCAGGTGGATAGCCAATGGCTGTTTAGGGTAATGGAGTAGTGCAGGTGGATGGCCAATGGCGGTTTAGGGGAATGGAGTAGTACAGGTGGATAGCCAATGGCTGTTTAGGGGAGTGGAGTAGTGCAGGTGGATGACCAATGGCTGTTTAGGGGAATGGAGTAGTGCAGGTGGATGACCAATGGCTGTTTAGGGGAATGGAGTAGTGCAGGTGAATAGCCAATGACTGTTTAGGGGAATGGAGTAGGGCAGGTGGATAGCCAATGGCTGTTTAGGGGAATGGAGTAGTGCAGGTGGATGACCAATGGCTGTTTAGGGGTATGGAGTAGTGCAGGTGGATAGCCAATGACTGTTTAGGGGTATGGAGTAGTGCAGGTGGATGACCAATGGCTGTTTAGGGGAATGGAGTAGTGCAGGTGGATGACCAATGGCTGTTTAGGGGAATGGAGTAGTGCAGGTGGATAGCCAATGGCTGTTTAGGGGAATGGAGTAGTGCAGGTGGATGACCAATGGCTGTTTAGGGGAATGGAGTAGTGCAGGTGGATGACCAATGGCTGTTTAAGGGAATGGAGTAGTGCAGGTGGATAGCCAATGGCTGTTTAGGGGAATGGAGTAGTGCAGGTGGATAGCCAATGGCTGTTTAGGGGAATGGAGTAGTGCAGGTGGATGACCAATGGCTGTTTAGGGGAATGGAGTAGTGCAGGTGGATGACCAATGGCTGTTTAAGGGAATGGAGTAGTGCAGGTGAATAGCCAATGGCTGTTTAGGGGAATGGAGTAGTGCAGGTGGATAGCCAATGGCTGTTTAGGGGTATGGGGTAGTGCAGGTGGATGACCAATGGCTGTTTAGGGGAATGGAGTAGTGCAGGTGGATGACCAATGGCTGTTTAGGGGAATGGAGTAGTGCAGGTGAATAGCCAATGGCTGTTTAGGGGAATGGAGTAGTGCAGGTGGATGGCCAATGGCTGTTTAGGGCAATGGAGTAGTGCAGGTGGATGACCAATGGCTGTTTAGGGGAATGGAGTAGTGCAGGTGGATGACCAATGGCTGTTTAAGGGAATGGAGTAGTGCAGGTGAATAGCCAATGGCTGTTTAGGGGAATGGAGTAGTGCAGGTGGATAGCCAATGGCTGTTTAGGGGAATGGAGTAGTGCAGGTGAATAGTCAATGGCTGTTTAGGGGAATGGAGTAGGGCAGGTGGATAGCCAATGGCTGTTTAGGGGTATGGAGTAGTGCAGGTGGATGACCAATGGCTGTTTAGGGGAATGGAGTAGTGCAGGTGGATGACCAATGGCTGTTTAGGGGGATGGAGTAGTGCAGGTGGATAGCCAATGACTGTTTAGGGGTATGGAGTAGTACAGGTGGATAGCCAATGGCTGTTTAGGGCAATGGAGTAGTGCAGGTGGATGACCAATGGCTGCTTAGTGGAATGGAGTAGTGCAGGTGGATAGCCAATGGCTGTTTAGTGGAATGGAGTAGTGCAGGTGGATAGCCAATGGCTGTTTAGGGGAATGGAGTAGTGCAGGTGGATGACCAATGGCTGTTTAGGGGTATGGAGTAGTGCAGGTGGATAGCCAATGACTGTTTAGGGGTATGGAGTAGTACAGGTGGATAGCCAATGGCTGTTTAGGGGAATGGAGTAGTGCAGGTGGATGACCAATGGCTGTTTAGGGGAATGGAGTAGTGCAGGTGAATAGCCAATGGCTGTTTAGGGGAATGGAGTAGGGCAGGTGGATAGCCAATGGCTGTTTAGGGGAATGGAGTAGTGCAGGTGAATAGTCAATGGCTGTTTAGGGGAATGGAGTAGTGCAGGTGGATAGCCAATGGCTGTTTAGGGGAATGGAGTAGTGCAGGTGGATGACCAATGGCTGTTTAGGGGAATGGAGTAGTGCAGGTGGATGACCAATGGCTGTTTAGGGGGATGGAGTAGTGCAGGTGGATGACCAATGGCTGCTTAGTGGAATGGAGTAGTGCAGGTGGATAGCCAATGGCTGCTTAGTGGAATGGAGTAGTGCAGGTGGATAGCCAATGGCTGTTTAGGGGAATGGAGTAGTGCAGGTGGATGACCAATGGCTGTTTAGGGGTATGGAGTAGTGCAGGTGGATAGCCAATGGCTGTTTAGGGGAATGGAGTAGCGCAGGTGGATAGCCAATGGCTGTTTAGGGGTATGGAGTAGTGCAGGTGGATGACCAATGGCTGTTTAGGGGGATGGAGTAGTGCAGGTGGATGAACAATGGCTGTTTAGGGGGATGGAGTAGTGCAGGTGGATGACCAATGGCTGCTTAGTGGAATGGAGTAGTGCAGGTGGATAGCCAATGGCTGCTTAGGGGAATGGAGTAGTGCAGGTGGATGGCCAATGGCTGTTTAGGGGAATGGAGTAGTGCAGGTGGATAGCCAATGGCTGTTTAGGGGAATGGAGTAGTGCAGGTGGATAGCCAATGGCTGTTTAGGGGAATGGAGTGGTGCAGGTGGATGACCAATGGCTGTTTAGGGGAATGGAGTAGTGCAGGTGGATAGCCAATGGCTGCTTAGTGGAATGGAGTAGTGCAGGTGTATAGCCAATGGCTGTTTAGGGGAATGGAGTAGTGCAGGTGGATAGCCAATGGCTGTTTAGGGGAATGGAGTAGTGCAGGTGGATAGCCAATGGCTGTTTAGGGGAATGGAGTAGCGCAGGTGGATAGCCAATGGCTGTTAAGGGTATGGAGTAGTGCAGGCGGATAGCCAATGGCTGTTTAGGGGAATGGAGTAGTGCAGGTGGATGACCAATGGCTGTTTAGGGGAATGGAGTAGTGCAGGCGGATAGCCAATGGCTGTTTAGGGGAATGGAGTAGTGCAGGCGGATAGCCAATGGCTGTTTAGGGGAATGGAGTAGTGCAGGTGGATGACCAATGGCTGTTTAGGGGAATGGAGTAGTGCAGGTGGATGACCAATGGCTGTTTAGGGCAATGGAGTAGTGCAGGTGGATAGCCAATGGCTGTTTAGGGGAATGGAGTAGTGCAGGTGGATGGCCAATGGCTGTTTAGGGGAATGGAGTAGTTCAGGTGGATAGCCAATGGCTGTTTAGGGGAATGGAGTAGTGCAGGTGGATAGCCAATGGCTGTTTAGGGCAATGGAGTAGTGCAGGTGGATAGCCAATGGCTGTTTAGGGGAATGGAGTAGTGCAGGTGGATGACCAATGGCTGTTTAGGGGAATGGAGTAGTGCAGGTGGATGGCCAATGGCTGTTTAGGGGAATGGTGTAGTGCAGGTGGATATCCAATGGCTGTTTAGGGGAATGGAGTAGTGCAGGTGGATAGCCAATGGCTGCTTAGGGGAATGGAGTAGTGCAGGTGGATGACCAATGGCTGTTTAGGGCAATGGAGTAGTGCAGGTGGATGACCAATGGCTGTTTAGGGGAATGGAGTAGTGCAGGTGGATAGCCAATGGCTGTTTAGGGGAATGGAGTAGTGCAGGTGGATAGCCAATGGCTGTTTAGGGGAATGGAGTAGTGCAGGTGGATAGCCAATGGCTGCTTAGGGGAATGGAGTAGTGCAGGTGGATGACCAATGGCTGTTTAGGGCAATGGAGTAGTGCAGGTGGATGACCAATGGCTGTTTAGGGGTATGGCGTAGTGCAGGTGGATGACCAATGGCTGTTTAGGGGAATGGAGTAGTGCAGGTGGATAGCCAATGGCTGTTTAGGGGAATGGAGTAGTGCAGGTGGATGACCAATGGCTGTTTAGGGGAATGGAGTAGTGCAGGTGGATAGCCAATGGCTGTTTAGGGGAATGGAGTAGTGCAGGTGGATAGCCAATGGCTGCTTAAGGGAATGGAGTAGTGCAGGTGGATGACCAATGGCTGTTTAGGGCAATGGAGTAGTGCAGGTGGATGACCAATGGCTGTTTAGGGGAATGGAGTAGTGCAGGTGGATAGCCAATGGCTGTTTAGGGGAATGGAGTAGTGCAGGTGGATAGCCAATGGCTGCTTAAGGGAATGGAGTAGTGCAGGTGGATAGCCAATGGCTGTTTAGGGCAATGGAGTAGTGCAGGTGGATGACCAATGGCTGTTTAGGGCAATGGAGTAGTGCAGGTGGATGACCAATGGCTGTTTAGGGGAATGGAGTAGTGCAGGTGTATAGCCAATGGCTGTTTAGGGGAATGGAGTAGTGCAGGTGGATAGCCAATGGCTGTTTAGGGGAATGGAGTAGTGCAGGTGGATAGCCAATGGCTGTTTAGGGGAATGGAGTAGTGCAGGTGGATAGCCAATGGCTGTTTAGGGGGATGGAGTAGTGCAGGTGGATAGCCAATGGCTGTTTAGGGGAATGGAGTAGTGCAGGCGGATAGCCAATGGCTGTTTAGGGGAATGGAGTAGTGCAGGTGGATGGCCAATGGCTGTTCCAGGTGACAGTTCTTTAGAGAACAAAGTGCGCCAACTTACAGCAACCAATCAAAAATGTCACCCCTACTTGTTTGGCTGCTGATGATCCAATCAGGGGAGTCTGATCTGCAAAGTACGCGGCGCAGGAATCCGTGCGATTCTCTGTATGATGGACAGACCCGCAAGCCAATCAAAAACTGGCAATTTGTAACAGATATTTGCAATTACCGAAACCTTTTTGCAGTTGATCCGTGATATTTATATACCTGTATATATATATATATACATTTATTCCCAGCATGCCCCGGGTGGTGTAGGATGATTGTTTTTCTGGCGATCTGTAGTTGGTAACTTCATATAATAACCCAATCTTGTATAGCATTCAATGAACGCAGATTGTAGCTCTTTATCTCGTATGTCTGGACACCTGTGATCCCCAGAAATCACTACATGTGTCCATTCTCTGTGCGGTCGCATCAAACGGTATGTAAGTATGACGTACACTATATTACCAAAAGTATTGGGACGCCTGCCTTTACACGCACATGAACTTTAATGGCATCCCAGTCTTAGTCCGGAGGGTTCAATATTGAGTTGGCTCCGCCCTTTGCAGCTATAACAGCTTCAACTCTTCTGGGAAGGCCGTCCACAAGGTTTAGGAGGGTGTCTATGGGAATGTTTCACCATTCTTCCAGAAGCGCATTTGTGAGGTCAGGGACTGATGTTGGACGAGAAGGCCTGGCTCACAGTCTCCGCTCTAATTCATCCCAAAGGTGCTCTTCTGGAAGAATGGTCAAACCTTTCCATAGACACACCCCTAAACCTTGTGGACGGCCTTCCCTGAAGAGTTGAAGCTGTTATAGCTGCAAAGGGCGGAGCCAACCCAATATTGAACCCTACGGACTAAGACTGGGATGCCATTAAATCTGTAATGTAATCTGATCTGTAAAGCTCATATAACAATCCGATTGTACAATTTCCTTTCGATCTGCCAACAACGTTATAGAGTACGAGGGCCTTCCTGATGGCGCATTGATAAGCGCATCCTAATCTGTAATCTTCCAATTCGCTTTAATAAAAAGTAGCTTCACTTTTGCTGAGAAAACCCCTCCCCCTCCCCCTCCCCCTCCCCCTCCTCCCCCTCCCCCTCCTCCTCTCCCCCCCCCCCTCCCCTCCCCCTCTGGGTGAACTCTGTACATTGCGGGGATTGTAACAAACTTTGTAGCAGATTCCGACCTTTTGTTATTCTGAGGAAATAGCTGTGTGTTTCTCTGTGTCCGTGTGCCGAGTGAATGGGAGTGGGAGTGGCTTTATAATTATCAACCAGCTGCTGCCCCTGCAGGGCTCTAATAAGGAAAGTGGCAGGGTCTGCACCCGTTAGACGTCATATCTGGGGGGGGGGGGGGGCTCTCTCTCATCAAATCTCTCATCAGTCTGATATCTGTAAACTGAGATCCGATCGACCGATAGTTGGCTTTATGTGGTAAAAAGATTTGTTATTGTACCTATAAATAAAACTTTGTGATCTTTTTTTTTTTTTTAACAATATCTGAGGTCAGGACCAAATTTGAGATATCTTCCCAAAAGGCATTTCATTGCGCTGCCCCCGTGTGGCCGCACAGCTCCTTACACCTTCACCCAGCTGACGTGTTTGTGATATTTTTCCTGATCGTTTACATGTGTCCGCGGCCCGGCTTATCAAATGATACATCTGATCGAATGATACATGGGATTGAATGATACATCTCGTAGGATGATGAATCTGATCGAATGATACATCATATCAAGCAATACATCTCATAGGATGATAGACCGAATGATACATATCATAGGTTGCTAGATCTCATAGGATGATACATCTGATTGAATGATACATCTGATCGAATGATAGGTCTCATAGGATGATACATCTGATCGAATGATAGATCTCATAGGATGATACATCTGATCGAATGATAGATCTCATAGGATGATACATCTGATTGAATGATACATCTGATCAAATGATAGATCTCATAGGATGATACATCTGATCGAATGATAGAGCTGATTGAATGATAGATCTCATAGGATGATACATCTGATCGAATGATAGATCTCATAGGATGATACATCTGATCGAATGATACATCTGATCGAATGATACATCTGATCGAATGATAGGTCTCATAGGAAGATACATCTGATTGAATGATACATCTGATCGAATGATACATCTGATCGAATGATAGGTCTCATAGGAAGATACATCTGATTGAATGATAGGTCTCATAGGATGATACATCTGATCGAATGATAGATCTCATAGGATGATACATCTGATTGAATGATACATCTGATCGAATGATACATCTGATCGAATGATAGATCTCATAAGATGATACATCTGATCGAATGATAGATCTCATAGGATGATACATCTGATCGAATGATAGATCTCATAGGATGATACATCTGATTGAATGATACATCTGATCGAATGATACATCTGATCGAATGATAGATCTCATAAGATGATACATCTGATCGAATGATAGGTCTCATAGGATGATACATCTGATCGAATGATAGATCTCATAGGATGATACATCTGATCGAATGATAGATCTCATAGGATGATACATCTGATTGAATGATACATCTGATCGAATGATACATCTGATCGAATGATAGATCTCATAAGATGATACATCTGATCGAATGATAGATCTCATAGGATGATACATCTGATCGAATGATAGATCTCATAGGATGATACATCTGATTGAATGATACATCTGATCGAATGATACATCTGATCGAATGATAGATCTCATAATATGATACATCTGATCGAATGATACATCTGATCGAATGATAGATCTCATAGGGTGATAGATCTGATCGAATGATACATCTGATCGAATGATAGATCTGATCGAATGATAGATCTGATCGAATGATAGGTCTCATAGGATGATACATCTGATTTAAAGGGGCCCAAATATCTGCATTCCTTCTCCCGGATGGAAGAAGTGCCGTATATGTTGTGATTGTGGCGTCTCTTTTGGGAGACGTATTCTGAGGAAAGAGGAAGATTACAATATAATATCGGAGGTTACAATGAAAATGTATCCAAACCTGAGAACACAAATATCACAGATTACCCCGCTTGTGTTTTTCTTTTCCCCTGGTGATCCTGACAATAACTCACTTCCTGTCCTGGGGTGACAACGCTCACCCACTGTAATACATAGAGAAGCATGTTGTCACCCTAAAAACAGACAGTATTTCGGGGACTACAGGACACCCCCCTACTTATCTCCAGAACATGGGGGTGGTCTGTTGCTCACAGAGAAAAAAAATGTGCATGCTTAGGAGGAGAAGGGGGAGAGAGCACAGCCCGCACCTCTTCCCGGCTCTCTCCTCCTCTCCTTGCCTCTTCCAGCACTGGGCTGACAGAAGTAGTGATGCCGCTGTGACTACTCCTGTCAGCCTTATAGTAGAAGGAGCACCGGCCCTGCTTCACAGACAGCCCTATGCCGGGCGTACACTCAGCTTTGATTTCTATGGAATTTCAATCTTTTGGTTGCTCAGATTTGAGGAATGATTTATATGGCGAGTGATGTTGCTAAACTATTTGATCTCTTGTAATTTTGTATTTATTGATTAAAAGTCGAAAGGATCGAGCGAAGGGTTTGGGGTAGAGCGTGCTTTCCAAGCAATGCACTCCATCCGTGCTTAAGATATTATTTTATTATTATTATAGATATTATTATATATATTATTTTATTATTATATAGATATTATTTTATTATTATAGATATTATTTTATTATTATAGATATTAATTTATTATTATTATAGATATTTTTTTATTATTATAGATATTATTATATTATTTTATTATTATATATATTATTTTATTATTATTATTATAAATATTATTTTATTATTATAGATATTATTTTATTATTATAGATATTATTTTGTTATTATAGATATTAATTTATTATAGATATTATTTTATTTATTATAAATATTATTATTATAGATATTATTATTATTATTATTTTATTATTATAGATATTAATTTTTTATTATTATAGATATTATTTTATTATTATAGATATTATTTTATTATTATTATTATAGATATTATTTTATTATTATATATATTATTTTATTATTATTATTATTATTATAGATATTATTTTATTATTATTATTATTATTATTATTATAGATATTATTTTATTATTATAGATATTAATTTATTATTAGAGATATTATTTTATTATTATTATAGATATTATTTTATTATTATAGATATTATTTTAATTCATTATATTTCAAGCCAATTTCTGTTTTGAAGTTTTGGATGGAATCTGGACAGGGAAAACCCAGGTCGTTTTTTATTTTTTTTTTGTTTTTTTTTTGTTTGTGTTGCTTGTGACCCGCTGGGGAGATTTCCCTTCACTTCCTGTCCTGGAGATGTAAATTGATACAAAGTGACTGTCAGTATTTCTATAGCGCCTTCTTAAAAATGTGAAGTTGTGGTCTTCTAATTCTAAGCCCGCTCTGGGTTGAGAGATCCCATGGTGTTCAGGCAGACAACTTAAGGTACTGTAATGCAAAGGTACCACTTGATATCTTTGGGCTTAATGGTTTTATGAGGCCCATTGATTTGCAGGGTGGGATGGGTAGTGCTGCTATAGCTCCATCTTAAGAGCTTAAAGTTGTGGTCTTCTAACTCCATGCCCTAGGTTAAGAGACCCCATGGCGTTCAGGCAGACAACTTAAGATAATGCCAACTTGCCAAGCCACCACTCGATATCTTTGGGCTTAATGCAGAAGTCTCAAACTGGCGGCCCTCCAGCTGTTGCAAAACTGCAAGTCCCATAATGCCTCTGCCTGTGGGAGTCATGCTTGTAACTGTTAGCCTTGCAATGCCTCATGGGACTTGTAGTTTGGCAACAGCTGGAGGGCCACCAGTTTGAGACCCCTGGCTTAATGGTATCATGAGGCCCAATGGTATGCCTGGTGGGATGGGTATTTCTGCTATAGAGCCATCTTAAGAATGTGAAGTTGTGGTCTTCTAATTCCAAGCCCTGGGTTGAGAGATCCCATGGTGTTCAGGCAGACAACTTAAGATAATTCAAAGACACCACTCGATATCTTTGGGCGTAATGGTATCAGAAGGACCAATGATTTGCCTGGTGGGATGGGTATTTCTGCTATAGAGCCTTCTTAAGAATGTGAAGTTGTGGTCTTCTAATTCCAAGCCCGCTCTGGGTTGAGAGATCCCATGGCGTTCAGGCAGACAACTTAAGGTACTGTAATGCAAAGTTACCACTTGATATCTTTGGGCTTAATGGTTTTATGAGGCCCATTGATTTGCAGGATGGGATGGGTAGTGCTGCTATAGCTCCATCTTAAGAGCTTAAAGTTGTGGTCTTCTAACTCCATGCCCTAGGATTAAGAGACCCCATGGCGTTCAGGCAGACAACTTAAGATAATGCCAACTTGCCAAGGCACCACTCGATATCTTTGGGCTTAATGATATCATGAGGCCCAATGATATTCCTGGTGGGATGGGTATTTCTGCTATAGTGCCATCTTAAAAATGTGAAGTTGTGGTCTTCTAATTCTAAGCCCGCTCTGGGTTGAGAGATCCCATGGTGTTCAGGCAGACAACTTAAGGTACTGTAATGCAAAGGTATCACTTTATGGTACAACTTATATCTTTGGGCTTAATGGGTTTATGAGGCCCATAGATTTGCAGGATGGGATGGGTAGTGCTGCTATAGCTCCATCTTAAGAGCTTAAAGTTGTGGTCTTCAGATTCCGTGTCCAGGGTTGAGGCGATCCCATGGCATTCAGGCAGACAGCCTAAGGCACCACCCGATATCTTTGGGTCCCCGGCTATTTCTAGCCTGGTAGATTGCCACCTCAAGACTCTTTTTATATTTATATACAGCCAGAATTTGATGTCCAAATAAAATCTGACCGTTGTTCTACTGTTGTGTCGGCATCTTAAGGTTAGCACTGACCTTATTGCTTTGCTAGCTATAAAAGGAGAACAGAAAACAAATGGTAAAAATAAAGCGAACGGACGGAGCTGAGTCATCTTTGCCAGAGTAGATGTCTCAATTTCAGCCTTTAAAAAAAAAAGGTCTGTGATTTCATTACTTCTCATATGGCGAGTTTTTCCATCGTTTGTCAAAATATTAGTCTATGCACCTTTTTCCCGATGTCCCTGGTGGACGATCACTCTACACCTACGAAGGACGAGATGAGCTAGCTGGAAGGTTTTGATGTATTTCCAGGTTGAGTTACCAGAGAGCGTAACAAAGTTTTTTTCTAAATGTTCCTTTCAATGGTAAACCTACACTGGAGACAAAATCATTTATACTTCACCCCCGTGGAAACCATGACAGACCCACTATGGGGCGTGGGCTGGATGTAGCTCTGGATTTGCTGTTAATGGTGGAAGGGCCAACAAACTGGAGAATTTAATCCTCCCCTATTGTCTAGAACAGTGATGGCGAACCTTTTTGAGACCGAGTGCCCAAACTGCAACATAAAACCAACGTATTTATTTCAAAGTTTCTCACCAATGGAACGAAGCGGCGAACCCCCCCCCCCCCTCCCAGGTAAACAAACGCCCACTTCTCCTTCTGCGCCAGTCAACTGGCTGGTCATTCCCCGGCTGAGGGAGGTGATTGGCCAGTCTGTGAGTCAGTCCCGCAGCACTTTCTCCAAAGAGTCTGCCGAGTCAAAGTGCTGTGAGTGATCCGGAAGTTAGGCAGTGCAGGAACAGTGCGGGTACACCGGCACTTTGTCCTACTAGTGAAGTGTGAGGAGCCTTTGTGTGCCCAGAGCTTCTGTGTGCCCACAGAGAGGGCTCTGCGTGCCAGCTGTGGCACGCGTGCCATAGGTTCGCCATCACCAGTCTAGAAGCTGGTGCATTTATTTTTTTCTTTATATATTATTTTTAGGGTGTCCGTTCACTCGGGCTGAAAGTTTCATTCATTTTGCAGCTCAATAAAAAGTACAATAATGGGAGGGAGTTTTGACTAGAGAAAGCAGAGGGCAAATATAGAGCCTATGGAAGAGAAGAAAGACGAGTGAGAGAGTGATAGGAAAACAGAAGGGTGATAAGGAGGGGTAGGAAGATAGAAGGAGTGAAGAAGAAGGGTAGGAAGATAGAAGGAATGAAGAAGAGGGGTAAGAGAACAAATGGGGTGGTACAGAGGTGTAGGAGGACAGAAGGGGTGATAAAGAGGGGTAGGTGGATAGGAGTGACAAAGAGGGGGAAGGAAGACAGATGGATGATTAAGAGGGGTAAGGGGACAGCGGGGGTGATTAGGAGGGATAAGAGGACAGATGGGGTGATAAAGAGGGGTAAGAAAACAGAAGGAGTGATAAAGAGGGGTAAGAGAACAGATGGGGTGATTAGGAGGGATAAGAAGACAGAAGGGTTGATAAAGAGGGGTAGGAAGACTGATGATGATGAGGGGTAAGGGGACAGCTGCGGTGATTAGGAGGCATAAGAGGAAAGATGGGGTGATAAAGAGTTGTAGGAGGACAGATCGAGTGATGAAGAGGGGTAGAAAGTCAGATGGGGTGATAAAAAGGGGTAGAAAGACAGAAGTGGTAAGTTAAGGGTGTAGGTAGACAGACAAGGTAATAAAGAGGTGTAGGAAGACAGAAGGGGTGATAAAGAAGAGTGGGAAAACTGAAGGGGTGATAAAGAGAGATAGGAAGACAGAAGGGGTGAAAAAGAGGAGTATGAAGACAGATGTGGTAGGTTAAGGGCTTAGGTAGACAGATGGGGTGATAAAGTGGGGTAGCAGGATGGATGGGGTGATAATGAGAGGCAAGAGGACAGATGGGTAATAAAGAGGGATAGAAATACTGATGAGGTGATAAAGAGGGGTAGGTGGACAGAAGGGGTGATAAAGAGGGGTTGGAAGACAGAAGGTATAGGCGAGGGGCATAGGTAAAGAGACAGGGTGATAAGGTAGGGTAGAAAGACAGAAGGGGTAGAAAAGAGGGGTAGGAAGACAGACAATGTGATAAAGAGGGGTAGAATGACTGATGAAGTGATAAGGAGGAGTAGCAAGACAGAAGGGGTGATGAAGAGGGGTAGGAAGACTGATGGGGTGATGAAGAGGGGTAGGAAGACTGATGGGGTGATGAAGAGGGGTAGGAAGACTGATGGGGTGATGAAGAGGGGTAGGAAGACTGATGGGGTAGAAAAGAGGGGTAGGACTAAAGAACACCTCCACATATTGTGTCCTTTCCTCCAAAACATATCCACTCCTAATGTAAATTATTTTACATTCTTGACAGTTGTGCGTATAAAACAGATTTGTCAACAATTGCAAGACCCAACCTTTACTCTTTAATCTGCTGGAAAATATGAATTAATCATAGAACGGGCATTGCCCAAGTCTAGAGATGCCGCCTAATAATACACATCCTTCTTTCCTTACCTCCAGGTCGATTCTTCTGTTGACAGTTTTTCGGCTTCTCGTGTCACCTTTCTCCGTCTCTTAGATGAATTGCTTAGCTCTTGATTTTTTACATTAATTTGTCACCTGTTGGGACGTTGCAACAGGCAGCTTAAGGACATCAACCTTGAACTTAAAGTTGGATATTTTTTTAGGTACTTTACGTTTTTCTTCTGAGTTGGATTTTGGATGGACTTATACTGGTTCATAGTAACATTTAAAAATGGTCCTTGGATGGGACATTATTAGACCACCACACAGGGCCGTTTTTAAGGCAGGGCAAAAGGGTCAGCTGCCCTGGGCCCTGTCATTGTTGTGGGGCCCAAAGCAGCTGCCTCATACTTGCCAACTATCCTGGTTTAAATTCCCTCGTCCCTTGAGGTTTTGGTCCTGTGCTGTGTCCCAATATCTCATATGTAAATAGCGGTGGCATTCATATGTAAATAGCGACGGCCGGCGGCATTGATATGTGTATCATGACCCCCTGAGCTGATATCCACAGTAATCTCTAGCTACCAATCAACAAGCAGAAATCATGTGCTGTAACCTCTAGCAACTAATCAGTGAGCCGTGATGTGTGCTGTAACCTCTAGCAACCAGTCAGTGAGCGGTAATGATACACTGTAACCTCTAGCAACCAGTCAGTGAGCGGTAATGATACACTGTAACCTCTGGCAACCAATTGCAATCGTTGCCTGATTTGATTCAGTAAACTGATTTTGAGTCTAGCTGCTATTTATTGTATGCCTCAGAGCAGGTGGAGAGCGAAACTGTATGGGGGGGCCCCAAGAAAAGTTTTGCCCAGGGTCCAATCAATATTAAAGATGGCCCTGCCACCCCATGTAGTTTGTTTTCACTAGAAAGTCAATTGCTGCTTGCTTTATGTTCGAGAATTATTTGTATTGTATTGCAGTTTAATTGTATATATGGCTGCCTGAAAGCTGAACTCTAGTATGATATAAATAAATAATAAAATATATAATAAATATACAATAATATTAAAATATATATATAACATTAAATATATACAGTCACATTATATATATATTTATATATATGTGTTTTGTATAATTATTTAAAGTATTCAATTAAGTAATTCAATTTTATATATACAAACAGTGGGGATAATTATTTGATCCCTTGCAGATTTTTGAAGTTTGCAAAGAAATGAAGGGTTTATTATTTTTTTTAAAACACGACTTAGTTGGTGGAGAAACTCTTGTTGGCAAGCACAGAGGTCAGACGTTTCTTGTAGTTGGTTACCAGGGTTTAACACATCTTAGAAGGGATTTTGGTCCACTCTTCTTGACAGATCTTCTCTAAATCCTTAAGGTTTCTTGGCTGTCGCTTGGCAACTCGAAGTTTCAGCTCCCTCCATAAATTCTCTATAGGATTAAGGTCTGGAGACTGGCTAGGCCACTCCATGAACTTAATGTGCTTCTCCCTGAGCCACTCCTTTGTTGCCTTGGCGGTATGTTTTGGGTCATTGTCATGCTGGAAGACCCATCCGTGACCCATCTTCAGTGTTCTGGCTGATGAAAGAAGGTTCTCATCCAAGATTTTACAATACATGGTCCCGACCAATTGCCCCTAAATTTGTCAAAGTCGGCCTGTACCTTTAGCAGAGAAACAACCCCAAAGCATCATGTTTCCAACTCTGTGCTGGACTGTAGGGATGGTGTTCTTAGGGTCATAGTCAGCACTTTTCTTCCTCTAAACACGGCGAGTTGAGTTAATGCCAATGAGCTCAATTTTGGTCTCATCTGACCACAGAACTTTCTCCCAATCCTTCTCTGAATCATTTAGATTAGGGGTCTTCAAACTACGGCCCTCCAGTTGTTCAAGAACTACAATTCCCATCACGCCTAGTCATGTCTGTGAATGTCAGAGTTTTACAATGCCTCTTGGGATGTGCAGTTCCGCAACAGCTGGAGGGCCGTAGTTTGAGGTTCCCTGATTTAGATGTTCATTGGCAGACTTCAGATGGTCCTGTACATGTGCCTTCTTGAGGAGGGGGACCTTGCGGGCGCTGCAGGATTCCAATCCATGGTGGCGTATTGTGTTACCAATGGTTTGTTTGGTGACTGTGGTCCCAACTGCCTTGAGATCCTTCACAAGGTTCTCCCGTGTAGTTCTGGGCGGATCCCTCACTTTTCTCATGACCATCCTCACCCCACGAGGCGAAGTCTTAAGCTCCATACACTCTACCAGTTTTTCTGCTGAGATTTTCCTTCAGATTTACCAAAACCATATCATATGAGGTCAAACCTTAGGAGTTTCAATTTGTATGCAATCAGGTAGGCCCTTGAACTACATGGTTTTGGTAAACCTGAAGGAAAAACTCAGCAGAAACACTGATAGTGTGTATGGGGCTTAACATGGAGCTCCAGACCTGAGGACGATTGATGGTTATTTTGGCTTTTCTTCCATTTGCAAATAATCGCTCCAACAGTTGTCTCCTTCTCACCAAGCTTCTTGCTGATGGTCTTGTAGCCCATTCCAGCCTTGTGCAGGTCTACAATCTTCTCCCCAACGTCCTTTGACAGCTCTTTGGTGTTGCCCATGATGGTGAGGTTTGAACGGAAGAGATTCTGTGGACAGGTGTCTTTTATACACATAACGGGTTATCGTTATGCCGCGTACACACGAAGGGACTTTTCCCGGCGGACCTAAGTCCAGCGGACAATCCGCTGGACTTTCCAGCTGGGTCCGCTGGACTAAAAAGCGAACGGACTTGACCACACACGATCACGCAAAAAGTCCGACGGTTCACGCGATGACGTACAGCACGTACGACGGGACTAGAAAACGAAAAATACTAGAAAAATACTTGCTACTGAGCATGCGTCCTTTTTGGTCCGCCGGACCATACTACACACGGCCGGATTGTCCGCTGGACTGCCAAGTCCAGCGGATAATTTTAAAACAAAACTTAAAACTTTAGTCCGCCGTACTTTGGCCAAAAAAAGTCTGCCGGCGCCCACACACGAGGGGATTATCCGCTCGACTTCGGTCCAGCGGATAATCCCGCGGGATAGTCCCTTCGTGTGTACGCGGCATTAGGAGAACCTTCTTACATTGACAGGACTGATCTGTGTACCACATGAGCCCCTACTGTAGCCAGTCTGTGGGGGGCAGAATTATTGTTGGTTGGTAGAGGATCAAATACGTATCTTATTCTCTGAACTGCAACTCAATTTATAACATTTGTATCGTGTGTTTGTTTTTTTCTGGATTTTTGGTTGATATTCTGTCTCTTTCATGTAAAATACACCTATGATAAAAATTATAGACCCTTCATTTCTTTGTAAGCCTGGATTCCAGCGCCGTTTTCCGCATCGCATCTCTCCGGCCCTCTGCGAACAGCTGCGGCTGTGTTAATGACACCCCCAGAACAGTTCACAGATCGCAGTGCAAACTGTGGATTCGGACAGGAATCAGATCGCATGGGTGGGAACACCCAATGCGATACGATTCCGGTCCAGGGAAAAAGAAAAGTCCATGCACCTTTTTTTTAATGCGAATCCAATGCGAGTTCAGCCAACTGTACAACTGTATGGCTGAACTCGCAATGCACAGACATCGCATGTGATTATTATTTTCCCCACTGTGTGTGTATATCTATCTATCTATATATATTATATATATATTATATATATATATATCTATATATATATATAGATAGATAGATAGATATTATTATTTTCCCCACTGTGTGTATATCTAGATAGATAGATAGATAGATAGATAGATATTATTATTTTCCCCACTGTGTGTATATCTAGATAGATAGATAGATAGATAGATAGATAGATAGATATTATTATTTTCCCCACTGTGTGTATATCTAGATAGATAGATAGATAGATAGATAGATATTATTATTTTCCCCACTGTGTGTATATCTAGATAGATAGATAGATAGATAGATAGATATTATTATTTTCCCCACTGTGTGTATATCTAGATAGATAGATAGATAGATAGATAGATATTATTATTTTCCCCACTGTGTGTATAGATAGATAGATAGATAGATAGATAGATAGATATTATTATTTTCCCCACTGTGTGTATAGATAGATAGATAGATAGATAGATAGATAGATAGATATTATTATTTTCCCCACTGTGTGTATAGATAGATAGATAGATAGATAGATAGATAGATAGATAGATATTATTATTTTCCCCACTGTGTGTATAGATAGATAGATAGATAGATAGATATTATTATTTTCCCCACTGTGTGTATAGATAGATAGATAGATAGATAGATAGATAGATAGATAGATATTATTATTTTCCCCACTGTGTGTATAGATAGATAGATAGATAGATAGATAGATAGATATAGATAGATATATAGATAGATATATAGATGATATATATATATATATATATAGATAGATAGATATTATTATTTTCCCCACTGTGTTTATATCTATCTATCTATCTATATATATATTTATTTATATAGATAGATAGATAGATAGATAGATGAATATATATAGATAGGATAGATGATAGATATATATATAAAATTTATCTTTGTTTTATTTAATGTACAGTGGAACCTTGGTTTACGAGTAACGCAGTTAACGAGCGATTTGAATGACGAGCAACTTTTTTTTTTTTTTAATTCTGACTCGGTTTGCGAGTGTTGTCTTGCAAACCCGAGCAGAATTCAAGCAAATGGCGGTGCAGTACCACATTTGGCCAGAGGTGCGGGGCGCCGGGGACACTCGGAATGGTTCGGAGCCCTTTGGAAATACTCGGAATCACTCGGAAATACTCGGAAATATTCCGTGCCCAAGTGTTTCCGAGCCTTTCTGAGGGTTTCCGAGTTCAGCCGAGCTGTCCCCGAGTATTTCCGAGGCTCTCCGGCGCCCCCCCACTACATCTGGCCACATGCGGTATTGCATGTAAGAGAAGTCAATGTGGAACGTATTATCTTCGTTTCCATTGACTACTATGGGGAAATTCGATTGGATATGTGAGTGCTTTGGATTACAATCATTCTCCTGGAACGGATTATGCTCGTAATCCAAGATTCCACTGTAATTATTTCCTTTATTAACATAAAGAATATGTATAAAAATATTTGCAAAGAGCAGCTTTGCATTCATTAACACTGCAGAATCAGCAGAGCTCAGAATGGGAGAAGCTGCACACAGAGCCAATAAGTTGTGCCGCAGTGCTCGTGTGCTAACAAGGAGAAGGGCTATTAGGAGGAGAGAGCAGAGTGACAGAGAGATGAGTTCATCTGTCTGCTGCTTCTCCCTTCACTGTCCAATCACAGGCTGGGGGGGGGGGGGAGGGACAAGACCTGTAAGTGTTACTGAACTGCAACAGAGAGAAGTCAGGTCTCCTGCCCTACCAGGGAGGGATGTGCTGTGCAAATCCCAGAACAGAATCCAGATACGGGCAGAAATATAGTGGAGTATATCCTAAAGCAGTGATGGAGAACCTTGGCACCCCAGATGTTTTGGAACTACATTTCCCATGAAGCTCAGCCCGCCAGAGCATCATGGGAAATGTAGTTCCAAAACATCTGGGGTCCCAAGGTTGGCCATCACTGTTCCAAAGCCTCGTACACACGCTTAGATTTTCGGACGACCGAACGTCCGTTTTTTTGGGGGGAATGCTAGTCTCAAGTTGAAAGTGAAGAGGTTTCTCACAATACGAAAATGTTTCATACGACAGAATTCAACGTCAGAAGGGAGGTCATGTGTTGAATAGTTTTCTAAGGTGTTCTTTCGTTTCTGAGCATGCGTAGTCTTGCTCTTCCGAAAACCGTATCAATGAAATGAAGATCGTCAGACAGCTCGTCGTACAAATTTTTCCATCCGATTTTCGTATCGTGTGTACGGGCCTTGAGTTACTTACTTGCAACATATGAGTTAAACTTCTTCTACGAATTCATTTGTAATTCTTCATCGTTAAAGATGCGTGGAAAGAGTCTTTGCGGCGTGCATTTTATAACGAGAACTAGAATTGTTTGTGGCCGTTTGCATTACAATCATTTCATTCTAAGCAGGTGCATTATGGAAAACGCTAGTAGGATGCTTTGTGTCGTTGGTGGAGACCGGTGGTCTTGGTTACGTTTGGCTTCTACATCTGGGTGGTCCAGGAGCAGAGTCTCTTGGCCATCGACCTTGGCTGTGTACCCGTTCCGTTTTTTTTTTTGGTTCCCACACCCCCGTCTTATAGTAACCATTGTTAAAAATAGTTTTAATCGTGACCTCTATGGACTCTTGGACTAAGCTCTGTGCCCAAAGGGATCTGTTAAAATGTAGACATTGCCCCGGGGGAACTGTAGAGACTAATGCCGCGTACACACGGTCGTAATTTCCGATGGAAACAGTACGATGGGAGCTTTTCAACGGATTTTCCGACCGTGTGTACGCCCATCGGTCTTTTTCTGTCTGAATTTCCGACGGACTTTGGATTGAGAACCTGTTCTCAATTTTTACGACGGAAAACCTTTCTATCGGACTTTCCGATCGTGTGTATGCAATTCCGACACGCAAAATTCCGACGCATGCTCGGAAACAATTTGATGCATGCTCGGAAGCATTAAACTTCCCTTTTATAGTGCTGTCGAACGTGTTTTATGCCGCAGTGTTACTGACCGTCGGAATTTGGTGTGACCGTGTGTAGGCAAGACAGTTTGAGCGAAATTTCGTCGGAATTCCGACGGGAAAACCATCAGAGCTTTTTCCGTTGAGAATTCCGACCGTGTGTACGCGGCATTAGAAGTACTAGATCAGCCTTTCTCCACCTTTTCAAAACAGAGGAACCCTTGAAATAATAACCCCCCCCCCCCCCCCCCCTCAGGAAACGCCTGCTAAAAATGTCTATATCTACAACTCATGGAACATTTGTGTGATGGTCATTGGAAAGAATTCCCCTCTCACAGATATATAAAAAAATAAATGGTGTCAGTGGGAACTTAACTGGGAGGCAGAAGGTGCTCATTGGTCAAGGAGCCTCTAGCAACCTCTGGAGGAGCCCAACTGAGAAACCTTGCCATAAAGGAGCCTTTGAAATAATTCTCAGATCACAGGGAACCTCTGCTAAAAATAATTCTTCAGGAGTCTGGGGGACAAATACCCTTTACTTTGGTGATCAGTGGGAAGAATGTTCCTTACATTGGTGATCAGTGGGAAGAATGTTCCTTACATTGGTGATCAGTGAGAAGAATGTTCCTTACATTGGTGATCAGTGGGAAGAATGTTCCTTACATTGGTGATCAGTGGGAAGAATGTTCCTTACATTGGTGATCAGTGGGAAGAATGTCCCTTACATTGGTGATCAGTGAGAAGAATGTTCCTTACATTGGTGGTCAGTGGGAAGAATGTTCCTTACATTGGTGATCAGTGGGAAGAATGTTCCTTACATTGGTGATCAGTGAGAAGAATGTTCCTTACATTGGTGATCAGTGGGAAGAATGTTCCTTACATTGGTGATCAGTGAGAAGAATGTTCCTTACATTGGTGATCAGTGGGAAGAATGTTCCTTACATTGGTGATCAGTGAGAAGAATGTTCCTTACATTGGTGATCAGTGGGAAGAATGTTCCTTACATTGGTGATCAGTGAGAAGAATGTTCCTTACATTGGTGATCAGTGAGAAGAATGTTCCTTACATTGGTGATCAGTGGGAAGAATGTTCCTTACATTGGTGATCAGTGAGAAGAATGTTCCTTACATTGGTGATCAGTGGGAAGAATGTTCCTTACATTGGTGGTCAGTGAGAAGAATGTTCTTTACATTGGTGATCAGTGAGAAGAATGTTCCTTACATTGGTGATCAGTGAGAAGAATGTTCCTTACATTGGTGATCAGTGGGAAGAATGTCCCTTACATTGGTGATCAGTGGGAAGAATGTCCCTTACATTGGTGATCAGTGAGAAGAATGTTCCTTACATTGGTGATCAGTGGGAGGAATGCCACCCCTAAAATAGCTAAAAAGAATCATAAGTGTCATGCCGCTGGTTCTGCCAAGTGGTGTTGGCACCAGAACTTTGCAGGCACCAACAGATGGGAGGTCAATCAGCCACTACTCAAGGAACCCCCACTACTTCCAAAGCATAATGAAACAAGATAGGTAATAAATAATATTGGCTGAGCTGATTATTACCCGCCCTGATAGCAGTAAATCATTCCAGAAAGGTGTAGAGTTGCTTTCGTAAAACACGATCCTTTCCATAGTATGTGACCGAATGCAGTCAACACACTTTTTAGAGTCAAGATATTCCAATCAGGACAACCTACTCCGGTGACAACCGTCCAACAGTCACTTTGTAGCAATTTTCTCTCTGTTGCCTTCAGGACAGGAAGTGAGGGCAAATCTTCCCAGCAGATTATAGGCAACAATAACATAAACCCACAGGGGTCTTAACAAATTTCGGCTGCCGAAAATGATCAGTTGGAAATAGGGTTATCTGCGTTTTGCCGATAGAAAAAAAAAGGGGGGGGGGAATCGCCTGCGGTTTTCCTGCAAATCTGTCATGATTTTGCCGGGGTTATGTGACTCAAAAAACGCATCAAAAATGCAAAACGGGTGCGTTTTTTGAATTCATATTCATTTAAATTCTTAAAATAATGAAAAAGTTGAATTTAATACAATGATATATATAAAAAAAAAACATTTTTTGGGGGGTTTGCGGCCAAGTGCATCCTGAATTTTTGGTTTTGGTTTCGGCACCAACATTTTTCATTTTGGTGCACTACTAGTTTTAACCCTTTATGTATTTGTTCTGACCCGGGTAACCACATAGCATCCGGCACTTCATCCCAAAGAGTCAAATATACTGGAAGAAGGTTGGGGTGGGATTATAACGGTGCCAACAGATAATAATAGAAAAAAAAGACTAATTAAAACATTATATTTATTATATACATGATTAAAATACGATCAAGTAAAATAGAGATTCTGGTTATATGCTGGCTAAGGGTTCATGTGTTATCCCGACAGGTTTTGCCATTTATTTCCTGTACAGTTTTACATGTTTTCCAATGGTTCTCAAATCCCCCTGATGAAGCCAACACTGGCGAAAAATGTCGGGATAACACATGAACCCTTAGCCACCATATAACCGCAATCTCACTTGTTTCGACCACCAAAATGGAGATGTACAATGATTGATTTGACTTGTTCTTATTTTTAATCATGTCTATAATAAATGTGATGTCTTAATTGAAAATACGATCAAGTAAAATCAATCATTGTACATCTCCATTTTGGTGGTCGCACAAGTGAGATTCCGGTTATATGGTGGCTAAGGGTTCAGGTGTTATCCCGACAGGTTTCGCCATTTTTTTCCTGTACAGTTTTACATGTTTTCCAATGGTTCCCGAATTCCCCCTGATGAAAAGCCAACACTGGGCGAAACATGTCGGATAACAGATGAACCCTTAGCCACCATATAACCGGTATCTCACTTGTTTCGACCACCAAAATGAGATGTACAATGATGGATTTGACTTGATCGTATTTTTAATCATGTCTATAATAAATGCGATGTCTTAATTGAAAATACGATCAAGTAAAATCAATCATCATACATCTCCATTTTGGTGGTCAAACAAACAAGATTCCGTTTATATGGTGTCCATTTTGGTGGTCGCACAAGTGAGATTCCGGTTATATGGGGGCTAAGGGTTTATGTGTTATCCCGACATTATCCCGGTGTTGGCTTCATCAGGGGGTTTGGGAACCATTGGAAAACATGTAAAACTGTACAGGAAAAAATGGTGAAACCTGTCAGGATAACACATGAACCCTTTAGCCACCACTTAACCAGAATCTCTATTTTACTTGATCATATTTTAATCATGTATATAACAAATCTGATGTTTTAATTACGCTTTGTTTCTATTATTATCTGTTGGCGCTGTTATAATCCCACCCCAAGCTTCTTCCACTATAGTTTTAACCCTTCTCTACTCCACCCAAATCAAAAAAATATTTTTGGGCTATACCTACATCTAATTGGTATTCAGAGTCATATTTACTATATATGGTGGCTAAGGGTTCATGTGTTACCCCGACATGTTTCGCCCGGTGTTGACTTCATCAGGGGGATTTGAGAACCATCGGAAAACATGTAAAACCGTACAGGAAAAAAATGGTGAAACCTGTCGTGATAACACATGAATCCTTAGCCAGCATATAACCAGAATCTCTATTTTACGTGATCGTATTTTAATCATGTATATAATAAATGTGATGTTTTAATTACGCTTTGTTTCTATTATTATCTGTTGGCGCGGTTATACTCCCACCTGAACCTTCCACTATAGTTTTAACCCTTCTTTACTCTATATTTTTGGCCTATACCTACATCTAATTGGTGTTCAGAGTCATATTTACTAAATCTAGTTGCACAACACTTGAGGTGCTGTTCATTTACAATGGCACCGCAATGGAGCAGCTGCCCACTCACCACAATCCACATACCGCATTGGCAAAAATGCGGTATGTGCCAAAAATGCGGTGTCCTTTTTTTTTTTTGCATTGAGCTGCCCTGCCAGCCTGTTCAGAATTAATAGGCTGCCGATATGCAGCCAACAGCAACACACAAAAATACTTCCACTAACATCTGCACAAGTGTGAACAGTCTAAAGCATATTATGGGAACAATTTGATCCAGGGAGCTGACTCGACTCTCTCTTCGTGGGGTCAGCGTTCCTGATCACAGTTGTGGGCTGTTAATTTGCTTCCCTCTGGACCAGCGCCTTTTTTTCCCTCAGAGAATAGGTGCAGGAACTCCCCATTCCCGAGTCGCTTCTGGTCTTCACTCACCCACCCACCTACCTCCGAGCACCGACCCTTGGTTCCAGCCCCCTACCCAGTACCGCAACTTTTAGAGAACACAGAGTCAAGTATCGTTTTGTGGCGCTAAATAATCTGTATGGCATTTGTCAACAAGAAAAGCAGTAAAATAGACCCCCTGCATCCTGAAAATGGACCTCCACAACAAAATCCCCCCCCAGCAACAATAGATTCCCCAGCAGCAACAACAGATCTCCCAGCAACTAGCCTCGGTCGTTTCTCCAACAGCCAGCAGCAATACAAACCCACCCTCAACAGTAGATCGTTGCTAGCCACAATTGATCCCCCCCAACAACATAAGCCCCCGCCCCCCAGTAACAATAGACCCCCCACCCAGCAACAATAGACCCCCACCCAGCAACAGACCCTCACAACAAAATACCACCCCAGCAACAACAGATCTCCCAGCAGCCAGCATTAATAGATTCTCCAACAGTCAGCAACAATAGAACCCACCCTCAACAGTAGATCTCTTCCAGCCACAATTTACCCCCCCCCCCAATAACATAAGCCCTCGCCAGCAACAATAAATCCCCCACCAGCAACAATAGACTTCCCAGCAACAATGGACCCTCGCAACGAAGCACTACACCAGCAACTATAGACCCCCAGCAGCAACAACACATCTCCCTGCAGCCAACATCAATACACTCTCCAGCAGCCAGCAACTAAAGACCCCTCCCTCAACAGTAGATCCCTTCCAGAAACAATTGACCCCCCCCAGCAACTTAAGTCCCCCTTTAGCAACAATAGATTGCCCACCAGCAATACTCAACAGTGGATTGTTGCCAGCCACAATCGATCCCCCTCCAACAACATAAGCACCCCCCCAGCAACAATAGACCCCCCACCCAGCAACAATGGACCCTCGCAATAAAATACCACCCCAGCAACAACAGATCTCCCAGCAGCCAGCATTAATAGACTCTCCAACAGCCAGCAACAATAGAACCCACCCTCAACAGTAGATCTCTTCCAGCCACAATTGACCCCCCCCCCCCCCTCAATAACGTAAGCCCTCCCCAGAAACAATAAATCCCCCACCAACAATAGACCCCCCAGCAACAATGGACCCTTGCAACGAAACACTACCCCAGCAACAATAGACCCCCCCAGCAGCAACAACACATCTCCCTGCAGCCAACATCAATACACTCTCCAGCAGCCAGCAACTAAAGACCCCTCCCTCAACAGTAGATCCCTTCCAGAAACAATTGACCCCCCCCCCAGCAACTTAAGCCCCCTTTAGCAACAATAGATTGCCCACCAGCAATACTCAACAGTAGATTGTTGCCAGCCACAATTGATCCCCTCCAACAACAGTAGCCCCCCCCAGCAACAATAGACCCCCCACCCAGCAACAATAGACCCTCGCAACAAAATACCACCCCAGCAACAACAGATCTCTCTGCAGCCAGCATCAATACACTCTCCAGCAGCCAGCAACTAAAGACCCCTCCCTCAACAGTAGATCCCTTCCAGAAACAATTGACCCCCCCCCAGCAACTTAAGTCCCCATTTAGCAACAATAGATTCCCCACCAGCAATACTAGACTTCCCCAGCAACTATAAACAGCCACGCAAAAATAGACCCCCCCCCACATAGACTATAGGTCCCCCAGCAGCCAACATCAATAGACCCTCCAGCACATACATTCAGTGCTGGAGGTGCCGTAACGGCGTTCCCCTCCCGCTGAAAAATAAGCTTTGCCCTGGACCAAAGTTATTAGCGTTTAGACCAGCCTTTCTCCACCTTTTCAATGGAGAGGAACCTTTTGAAATAACTTTCCCGTCTCAGGGAACCCCTTCTAAGAACTACTATATCTACAACTCATGATACATTAGTGTGATGGTCAGTGAGAAGAATGTCCCCTACACTTGTGGTCATTGGGAAGAATTACCCCCCTTACAGATAACTCAGGGGATCAATGGTGTCAGTGGGAACTTATCTGAGAGGCAGAAATTGCTCTTTGCTCCAACCTCTGGAGGTTCCATGGAACCATGCTTGAGGAACTCTGGTTTAGAAGGTTAAATCTGATAAATTGCTAACAAGGAAATCTCTGATGATGAACATTTTGCATATGTAAATAATGCCAGGGGAGGTCCGCCGGACTTTCCGAACGAGCGGACTTGTCCACACATGCCCGGACTAGGTCTGGTGGACAATCCGCCGGACTTTTGGCGGAGGTCCTGAAATGAATGGACTTGCCCCACACACGGAGTAAAGTCCGTTCATTTTGAATGTGACTCCTGGTAGACGGGACTAGCGAAGGAAGTCAATTGGTATCAGTGGAAGGAATAGTGCCCTATTAGTAATATCAGTGGGAGGAATATTGACCCATCATTGGTGTCAGTGGGAGGAATATTGACCCATGATTGGTGTCAGTGGGAGGAATAGTGCCCCATTAGTTAATGGGAGGAATAGTGCCCCATCATTGGTATCAGTGGGAGGAATAGTGCCCGTTAGTGGTATCAATGGGAGGAATAGTGCCCCATCACTGGTATCAGTGGGAGGAATAGTGACCCATCATTGATGTCAGTGGGAGAAGTAGTGCCCCATCATTGGTATCAGTGAATGAATGAATGATTTGTATAGCGCTACAGTGCGAACTGAATCGCCTCAAGGCGCTGTATTGGTGCTTTGTTGTCAACCTTCTTAGAAGAGGCAGGTCTTGAGTTTTTTCCTGAAGGCCTGATGGTTTTCTTCCATGCGGATGTAGGTTGGTAGAGCGTTCCATAGCCGTGGTCCTTGGACAGCGAATCAGTGGGAGGAATAGTGACCCATCAATGGTATCAGTGGGAGGAATAGTGACCCATCATTGGTATCAGTGGGAGGAATAGTGCCCCAGCATTGGTGTCAGTTGGCAGAATGGTGTCTTGTATCAGTGGGAGGAATAGTGCCCCATCATTGGTATCAGTGGGAGGAATAGTGCCCCATCATTGGTATCAGTGGGATGAATAGTGCCCCAGCGTTGGTGTAAGTTGGCAGGATGGTGTCTTGTATCAGTGGGAGGAATAGTGCCCCATCATTGGTATCAGTGGGAGGAATAGTGCCCCAGCGTTGGTGTCAGTTGGCAGAATGGTGTCTTGTATCAGTGGGAGGAATAGTGCCCCATCATTGGTATCAGTGGGAGGAATAGTGCCCCAGCGTTGGTGTCAGTTGGCAGAATGGTGTCTTGTATCAGTGGGAGGAATAGTGCCCTACGGGCCGGATAAAGGCAAGCAAAGAGCTGCATCCGGGTCCTGGCCGGGCTGCAGTTTGGAAACCAGTGCCCTAGAACAAGTTTATTACTGACAGGATCACAAGGTGAACATAAAGGTAAACAGGTCTGCAAAAAAAATAAAAAAAGAAAACAAATGCAGCCACCACATGGAAAGCCTGGTATTCTGCCATATATTAGATTTTGTTTTTTGGGTTTGGATCTGCTTCGAGTAAGGATTGGACACATCCTAGAAGCCAGCAAGCCCGGGGTCCTGAAAAACCTTTAAGAACATTTTCAGTGTTATGCGGCGTACACGCGGTCGGAATTTCCGATGGAAACAGTCCGATGGGAGCTTTTCATCGGATTTTCCGACCGTGTGTATGCCCAACGTTCTTTTTCTGTCGGAATTTCCGACGCACTTTGGATTGAGAACCTGTTCTCAATTTTTCAGACGGAAAACCTTTCTATCGGATTTTCCGATCGTGTGTATGCAATTCCGACACGCAAAATTCCGACGCATGCTCGGAAACAATTTGACGCATGCTCGGAAGCATTAAACTTCCCTTCTATAGTGCTGTCGAACGTGTTTTATGCCGCTGTGTTACAGACCGTCGGAATTTGGTGTGATCGTGTGTAGGCAACACAGCTTGAGCGCAATCCCGTCGGAAAAAAAAACGTCAGAGTTTTTTCCGACGAGAATTCCGATCGTGTGTACGCGGCATAACACCTGCTCCTGACTTGACAGAAGCCCCCTCTATTTTGGCTCTTAGATTCCGGCTTTATTTTTTTCTGGGTTCCTGGAAATCGGTGTTTTTTTCGACAACAAAGCCCTTCACGACGATCAAGCTGGAAATAAAAATCCTCAGAAAATAAACAGGTCTCTGATTCCCTTCCAAGTCTGTGCGTGAGAATGTACTGAATGAATGGAGCTTGAGCAATGTCATGTGAGGGACACGGCCATACTTGGGGGGTCATCTTCTGGGTAATAACTCCCACAGGAACTAATGTTACAGCTGGTGCGTTGCCAGGGAAGGTTGCTGTGCTACACGGAAAGGCCTCCCTCTAATAGTCTAGAATTTATTTCAGGTAAATAAGGAGCCAGGTTCATTCGTTCCCACGTGAGACGGAGACGCTACAACATCATCTCCAACCAGCCGCTCGGCATCTTAGGGCGGCGCGGTTGTTAAAGTGGTTTAGTGGTCAGTCAACACCCAACATCATTTACCATTGAGCTGAAAATTACAATTAAATACTTTAGCTAAGGGTGATCAAGTATACAAAAAAAAATAATAATACTATGGGTAGACCATGCAGTGACAGATTTGGGGTAATCAAGCTCAACGTGACCCATTTACGCTCTACTTAAGTGTAACTGGGTCATGCAAACATAGGCATTCGATTGTTGTTGATCATTTATATAGAGCTGTCATGGTCTGGAGAAGTAAGCAAAGAAGGTTTGTTCATTAATATACCGGTAGGTTCCTTCCCTCTTGGAACTTAAAGGGGAGGTCCACCCAAAACGGATGGGTTTTGGATGGATACCGTATATACTCGATATAATATAAGCCGATGCACCTAATGTTACCACAAAAAAATGGAAAAACGTATTGACTCGAGTATAAGCCTAGGGTGAGAAATGCGCAGCTACTGTAAGTGGAAAAGAGGGCAGGGCCGGTGCTACCACTAGGCAAACTAGGCAGCCGCCTAGGGCGCCATGATGCCTAGGGGCGCCCGGCCACTGGTTTTCCTACTCTCTTCTCTCTGCAGCAAGCAACTAAGTCTCAGCATCAGCAGGTAGCCGTCCTTCCATTCACAGATAGTGTCAGAGGCGCTGTGGCAGTGAAGGACTGTGTCTGTGTTCCGACTCCTGAATGAATGGAAGCAAACATTCATTGATGGGTCCTGGTGAGGCTGCATTGATGGGCGCTGGTGAGGCTGCATTTGATGGGCGCTGATGAGGCTGCATTTGATGGGCGCTGGTGAGGCTGCATTTGATGGGCGCTGGTGAGGCTGCATTTGATGGGTGCTGATGAGGCTGCATTTGATGGGCGCTGGTGAGGCTGCATTTGATGGGCGCTGGTGAGGCTGCATTTGATGGGCGCTGGTGAGGCTGCATTTGATGGGCGCTGGTGAGGCTGCATTTGATGGGCGCTGGTGAGGCTGCATTTGATGGGTGCTGATGAGGCTGCATTTGATGGGCGCTGGTGAGGCTGCATTTGATGGGCGCTGATGAGGCTGCATTTGATGGGCGCTGGTGAGGCTGCATTTGATGGGCGCTGATGAGGCTGCATTTGATGGGCGCTGATAGGCTGCATTTGATGGGCGCTGGTAGGTTGCATTTTATGGGCGCTTCGTTAAAAAGGTGGGGTTTACATGGGCACGGAAAAGGGGGTGGGGTCAGGGGTGGAGTGAAGGGGGGCGGCAAATTTAGGTTTCGCCTAGGGTGTCAAAAATCCTTGCAACAGCCCTGAAAGAGGGTCAACAATGCCCATTTGCAGCCTCACTGTGCCCATTTGCAGCCTCACTGTGACCATTTGCATGCCTCACTGTGCCCAGCCATAGGTCCCCCGAACTTCAAACTTGGTAGTTCATGGTTCCTAGATGTCCCCTATCTGCAGCCAAAATGTGGGGTCTCTGGACCCAAAGGGTCCTGAAATAACATTGCTGCAGATGGACACAGTTGACCGATTTTGGGGCCCCTTATCTTGGGGCCACTTGATGCTAGGAACCCCAAAATTGGTATGCAAACTCAGTCGAACTAGCACTAAAACATATCCAATGTGGGGTTCCTATTACCAAGTGGCCCCGAGATACGGGGCCCCAAAGTCGGTCTGGAAAATGTCAAGCACTTTTCTGCAGCAGAGAATGACATTTTCCGAACCGACTTTGGGGCCACTTAGAGCTAGGAACCCCATTGGGTTTGCACACCAAATTTGGGAGTTCCTAGCACCAAGAGGCCCCCGAGATGTCATTTTCTGCTGCAGAAAAGTGCTTGACTCCAGTTTAAGCCGAGGGGGGGCACTTTCAGCACAATAAAATGTGCTGAAAAACTCGGCTTATACTCGAGTATATACGGTAATATGATCATACGCTTACTTTTAGGGCCCAGTGGAGAACGTTCCTTTGTAATCCTAGTTACAACCCAAAGATGTGGCCCCACTATGAGAATGCATTATGGAGATTATTCTTATGCCGCGTACACATGGTCGGAATTTCCGATGGAAACAGTCCAATGGGAGCTTTTCATCGGATTTTCCGACCGTGTGTGTGCCCATCGGTCTTTTTCTGTCGGCATTTCCGACGGACTTTGGATTGAGAACCTGTTCTTAATTTTTCAGACGGAAAACCTTTCTATCGGATTTTTCAATCGTGTGTATGCAATTAGGACACGCAAAATTCCGACGCATGCTCGGAAACTATTCAACGCATGCTCAGAAGCATTAAACTTCCCTTTTATAGTGCGGTCGAACGTGTTGTATGCCGCTGTGTTATTGACCGTCGGAATTTGGTGTGACCGTGTGTAGGCAAGACAGTTTGAGCAAAATTCCGTCGGAATTCCGACGGGAAAACCATCAGAGCTTTTTCCGACGAGAATTCCAACCGTGTGTACCAGTTGGACCAGCAGTCCCTTGGAGCATTCTGTAGGTGGGGAAGAGGTCATAGCTTTATGATGTGCTTCATCCATATGAATGGGCTGGAGCTGGGCCAGTACAAAGCCAATGGATGAGGACTGATCTGTCTTTATCATACCAAATCAATGTGTTTTGAGCAGATCTAGAGTTTAACCTTGGATAGGTTGGGTTTCAAAACCAGGAGATCAGAGCTTTAATGCAGAGCTCCTGATACAGAGAGATTACTTAAACCTAGCACCCAACCACCACCAACACCATCACCACCTCCAATACCACCAACACCACTTTCTTGCACTGTAAGTCCAAGTCTTCTCAGATGTGTAGTCAGATTCTGAGAACGTATTATAAAGAGTATTTTTACTGTTTAGATTGCAGGACCAGCAGTTCCGATGGATCACTATTCAAGGGGGAAGAGGTCATAGCTTTATGATGTGCTCCACTTGTATCCATGGGGCTGGAGCTGGGCCAGTACAAAGCCAATGGATGAGGATTGATCTGCCTTTTTCATCCCAAATGAATCTGTTTTGAGTAGATCTAGATTTTAACCTTTGATATGTTGGGTTTTAACACCAGGAGATCAGAGCCGAGTAGAGTTTTAATGAGGAGCTCCTTATGCAGAGAAATTACTTACACCTGGCACCCCACCACCGCCAACACCATCACCACCTCCAATACCACCAACACCACTTTCTCACACTGTAAGTCCAAGCCTTCTCAGATGTGATGTGGGCCCACCTTGAGAAGGCATTATGAAAGGTATTCCTACAGGTTAGGTTGCAGGACCAGAAATTCCTATAGCCCAAGGGTCTCAAACTGGCAGCCCTCCAGTTGTTGCGAAAAGTCCCATCATGCCTCTGACTGTGGCAGTCATGCTTGCAACTGCAAT
Organism: Lithobates sylvaticus; assembly: GCA_028564925.1. Lineage (NCBI taxonomy): Eukaryota > Metazoa > Chordata > Amphibia > Anura > Ranidae > Lithobates > Lithobates sylvaticus. The sequence continues at coordinate 191,482,477 of CM053037.1, read as the reverse complement.
GCCTCATGGGACATGTAGTTTTGCAACAACTGGAGGTCAGTTTGAGACCCCTGCTATAGACCATCCTACAAGAGGGGATAAGGCCATATCTATATGATGTGCTTCATCTGTATCTGTAGCCTGGAGCTGGGCCAGTACAAAGCCAATGAATGAGGACTGACCTGCCTTTATCATTCCAAATTAATATATTTCTTCCTCTCTGTTTCTTTGGGGTTTACAGTTTAATCTTTGATATGTTGGGTTTCAATACCAAAAGATCAAAGCCTATTCAAAGTTTTTGTATACAGAGCTCCTAATACAGACAGATGACTTAACCTCAGCACTCCAACAACACCACCACCACTTCCTCGCACTGTAAGTCCAAGCCCTTTTCAGATGTGGGCTCACTCTGAGAACGCATTATGAAGATACATTTTATAGTTTAGGTTGCAGGACCAGCAGTGCCTATATAGACCTGACCATCCTACAGGGGGGGGGGGGGGTTGTAGTGTTATGACGTGCTCCCCCCGTATCAGTAGGCTGGAGCTGAGCCAGTACAAGCAAATGGATGAGGATTGATCTGCCTTTATCCTACCAAATCAATCTGTTTTGAGTAGGTCTAGATTTTAACCTTTTATATGTTGGGTTTCAACAACAGGAGATCAGAGCTGAAGTTTTTGAAACAGAGAGGTGACTTACATCTAGCACCCCACCACCACCAACACCACTAACACCACCAACACTGCCAACACAACCAACACCATCACCACCACCAACACCATAAACACCACCAAACACACACCAACACAACACCATCAACACCACCAAGACCATCACCACCAACACCAACACCAACACAACACCACCACCACCACCAACAACACCACCAACACCAACACCATTAACACCACCAACACTGCCAACACAACCAACACCATCATCACCACCACCAAGACCATCACCACCAACACCAACACCATTAACACCACCAACACTGCCAACACAACCAACACCATCATCACCACCACCAAGACCAACACTGCCAACACAACCAACACCATCATCACCACCACCAAGACCATCACCACCAACACCATTAACACCACCAACACTGCCAACACAACCAACACCATCATCACCACCACCAAGACCATCACCACCAACACCATTAACACCACCAACACTGCCAACACAACCAACACCAACACCATCATCACCACCACCAAGACCATCACCACTAACACCAACACCATTAACACCACCAACACTGCCAACACAACCAACACCAACACCATCATCACCACCACCAAGACCATCACCACCAACACCAACACCATTAACACCACCAACACTGCCAACACAACCAACACCAACACCATCATCACCACCATAAAGACCATCACCATCATCAACACCAAGCCCAAGCCTAAAAGTTATTCTTCCCAAAAAACATAACCCTTTGTTTTCATACTCAACCCTCTTGCATATTTCTCAAACACCAACACTATACCTTGCCAAAAGTGGTGTCAAGGTCCCAGCACAGAAATCTACTATCAAGATGACAAAAATTTGATGAAACACCCATTCTAAGTAAAATATAAAATAAAGTAAAAAGAGAACAAGAAAAAAGATAAGACGATTTTTTGTTTGGAAAAGAGGAAACATGACAAGAGATGTTCATATACTCAAAAATTGTTTTGGTTATGAAAGTTTGCCTATAGCGGTTATGCTAATTAGCTGCCTTTCTCAGCATGAAGTTCAGTAGAGTGTGAATTTCGGATGAGTTATTTTAAAGTATTTAAAGGCTTTGTATTGTTGTGGGTCAATATCTTGCATGGTATGCCAGTATATAGATGTAGAAAATGACAATTGTCTGCAGTTGATCTTAAACAGGAAGAAACAAAGAAAAGCTTTTATTGCCACTTCCTCATGTTTTGACACAAACTCTGTGTTTTTGTTGCAGGATATGACATCAACATGACTGCGCAAGCTAGCTGACACCCCTTCAAATGAGAGAAGACTTTCCTTGGTAGCACCAACGCCATCTAGAGACAGAAATCTCTTTCACAATTTCTTCCCCTTGAGCGTCCCCTGTGAGCCTTCAAAACTGTTTCTCCAAAGAGTTTTGCAAAAATTAAGACTGTTTTCAAAAGCAGAAGCACCGCAGTCCACAACTGAAGTGATGGGCAGCGTGCGCACCAACCGTTACAGCGTTGTATCTTCAGAAGAGGACGGAATGAAGTTGGCCACCATGGCAGTTGCCAACGGGTATGGCAACGGTAAGAGCAAAATACACACCAGGCAACAGTGCCGGAGCCGCTTCGTCAAGAAGGACGGCCACTGCAACGTTCAGTTCGTCAACGTCAGTGAGAAGGGGCAGCGTTACTTATCTGACATCTTCACAACCTGCGTGGACATCCGTTGGCGATGGATGATGGTCATCTTTTGCCTAGCCTTTATCCTGTCTTGGCTTTTCTTCGGCTGTGTCTTCTGGTTGATCGCTTTACTCCACAATGACTTGGGCGCCGGAGACAATCACAAATCTTGCGTGACTGAAGTCAGAAGCTTCACGGCAGCTTTCCTGTTCTCCATCGAAACACAGACAACTATCGGCTATGGGTTCCGATGCGTCACAGATGAGTGCCCAGTGGCTGTTTTCATGGTGGTGTTCCAGTCTATCGTGGGTTGCATAATTGACGCCTTCATCATAGGTGCTGTTATGGCTAAGATGGCCAAGCCGAAAAAGAGAAATGAGACTTTGGTTTTTAGCGCCACTGCGGTCATAGCCATGAGAGATGGAAAGCTGTGCTTGATGTGGAGAGTGGGCAACCTCCGCAAGAGCCATCTGGTAGAAGCTCACGTACGAGCTCAGCTGCTTAAGTCTCGCATTACTTCGGAAGGGGAGTACATCCCCCTGGATCAAATAGATATTAACGTTGGCTTTGACAGTGGCATAGACAGAATATTCTTGGTCTCACCCATTACAATAGTCCATGAAATGGATGAAGACAGTCCACTCTACGATCTTAGCAAACAGGACCTTGAGAACTCTGACTTTGAAATCGTGGTGATACTGGAAGGTATGGTGGAGGCCACAGCAATGACCACGCAATGTCGGAGCTCCTACCTTGCTAATGAAATATACTGGGGCCATCGATACGAGCCCGTTCTCTTCGAAGAAAAGAGTTACTACAAAGTAGACTACTCCAGGTTCCACAAAACATACGAAGTGCCCAACACGCCGGTATGTAGCGCCAGGGACTTGGCTGAAAAGAAATATATCCTTTCCAACGCAAATACTTTTTGCTACGAGAACGAAGTGTCCCTCACAAGCAGAGAGGAAGACGGCAGCGACATAGGGCTGCCAGATAGCATGAGCACGGACATGCATCCCGAAATGGACAATCACAACCAGGTTTCTCTTGATCCTAGACCTCTAAGGCGAGAATCTGAAATATGACTGAAAAACTACAGCTGGTCAAAATAGCTGGTCAGCAGCACCCGTTGCTAAGCAGGGGCCCAATGCAGTTTTCAGATGTCGGTACTGTTGGACAGAGGTGAAAACGGATCCAGCTTCACACAGCTGACGGGAAGCTTATCGCAAAACGATTGGCAAGCGTAAGGGTGTGGTGGTCTAAACTGGAACTTCTAGACTTGCGTTCCACGTCACTGGACATGCCCCCACCACCATGCACTGTTCTTTGTGACAACAGGCTGTGCAGGGACACTACAGAAAACATCGCAGAGCAGACAAGACGTTGTAGAACCGTTTCTCAACCTCTTGGTCGCATTCATAACTTTTAAGACCTTGTTCCACCAGTTTGTGTCCTGGTGAGCTATACAACAAAAAAAAAAACAAAAAAAAAAACGATAGGCAGCTGGGAACTTGAGACAAAGCACTAAACCTTTTTCAAGTGTAACCCAAAAGGCACATAATGTAAAGAAAAAAAAAAAGAAAATAAATTATGTATATTTTTATTTTGACAAAACTTGAACTTGCAGATAAAGCTTTTTGAGTTTTCAAAACTTCTCTCTCAAATATTGGGAACAAGTCCATTTTTAATGGCATAACAATAGGCAACTGTTTGCCTTAAACCATAAGCTGCTGCTACTTACACCCTACCAGTTCTGTTGTGGTGTTTCTTTTTTTTTTGTTTCAGTGTTCCAGTCATATACAGGAAAAAAAAAAAAAACGGCCAGACCCCCCCGTAAAAGAGCTATTGGCCAAAACCCATAAAAAATTTAAGAAAAACAAAAGCCAAATCCCAAAATTAAAGTAACCACAGACGTATCTATACACTCATTTTGCTTATTTAGGTAGAGGAATTTGTGACTAATGCTTTTTAGAAAGAGCTGCAATGCAGTCCTACTATAGCAAAGATAGAATATATTTTTATAGTGAGAAAAGGAAAAAAATAAAAAAATAAAAGAAAGACGTAATTGTATACCAAAGATAATGCAATTGTATTATTTAAAAACCTGCTGGTCCTTTTTTTAGAAGCGAGTAGTAAAGATGGCTAAAAAAAGAGAGAAAAAAAAGACAATGAAACCTCCTGCTGCTAATTATTAGTCCTATTTTGGGATTTCAATAAAACTTTTTTTTTTTTTTTTTTTGCGTAGAAGAGTCAGAAAAAAAATAGTTTCTCCCAACCACACAAAAAAAAAAAATCCACTTTCCTGTTAGTCAAGTAAGGTCAGGGTGCAAGGTCAAGTGTGCTGGGGACATTCCAAATTTGTGGGAGTTGATTCAGCATTTTTTGTTAAGCCCTTGAAAAAACAAAAAAAAAAGGTGACGTAAAAACCTGATGTAAAAAATAAAAATAAAAAAATGTTTTTCTAAAGTTCTACCTGTTCCAAAATTCCAAGGGGTATAGGTTTTTTTTTTTTTTTTTTTTGGCACATTGAGAAACAAAGATATGACTGCAATGTGTGAATGTTCGCAGAGCAGAGAGTTTATTTCCGGGATAAGAGGGGAGAGGAGATCAGTTGATTGATCTCGTATCAAATAATATGAGTTGTAAAAAAAAAAAAAAAAGGACATCATTTGGAACCGATGGAAGGCCTTGGAAAAATGATTATTTGGAGCAGATGACACTGTAAAGGAATTTCTAATAATTGTAAACACGGGAAAGCGAAATCTTTTATTCATTCCTTTAGTTTGGCTGGGAATACTTTGGTATGAGGGGCCATGTGTGAGCCATATTGACATTTTTCTCACTTGTGTCAGCTGCGAAGGGTAGCGCGGTTGCGGACTTTGCCTGCCGTAATCTTCCATTGGGCAGAAATGGTTTTGTGCTGGACTGTGACCTTTGAGAGCCACGGTTCCAAATGAGGTCCTTTGAGGGGAAAAAAAATAACATAGTGCTGGGCAGGGGCGGACTGACAACTCATGGGGCCACCGGGCAATAGGAGATTATGGGGCCCCCCCAGACAATCACAGATTATGGGGTCACACAGTATACACACACACACAGTATACGTACACATAGTATACACAGACATGTTTCTATTGGCTGAGAAGGTACTGGAGAGGTGGGGCAGCTATAATCTCGGGATTTTTAGACCAAAAGGATGTCGGTAAGGGACATTTCAGAGACAGATGTAAAAAAAAAAACACAGATTTTTTACATACTGTGCCTGGTTTTACTGAGGCTGGCAACCCTGATGAGGCCCCCTAGTGGCCCAGGGCCCTCGGGCAGTGCCTGAGTGGCCGAATGGTCAGTCCGCCCCTGGTGCTGGGTTCCGTTTTACCTTCAAACTTCCCTTACCCCTTATATTTTGGTAATATACTTCTCCCAACCAAATATTTTGGAAGTAACAGACTCAAGGCATTCTAGGGCTTATATTTTTGTTATAAATGGATCACGGATCTTTACTAAACCTGTTTTTTTTTTTTTTCAATCGGGTCATCAAGAACCACTATAAGTAGAAGTTTACCTCTGTTGAAGACAGGTGAAATAAGTAACGTGATTCTTTGCTATTAGGAGAACACGTCTTTTTTTTATGTTGAAGGCCAGAGTTGGGTTAGCATTGGCCTAAGCAGGAAGATGCAACTTTAAGGGTGTGTGAGCTCCAAGCTTTAACAAATATCTGTTTCAATGTATGCCATTAAAAATACCCTTGTCCGTAACTGTGGTCTTTTGGGCATGTGAAGGAACCTTTGACTGGTGAGAGAGGGGGGTTCTACAATGACGAGGTAAATTAGGTCTGTAGAACATGGGCGAACATTTGTCTGATGGAAGAATTGTTCTGGTTGGCCACAGTACCCAGATTGTCCTTTTTTATTGCTTCTACCGTAGGATTGGGGGAACCAAAAGGAGCGATTTAGTTGCTATGGCCAACCAGAGCCCATGGGTTAGTAAATCCAGTTTTTGGTAATGCCTAACAAGTCATATAGCCAGAGGCCTCCTGTTTTTAGCAAATCTGCGTAACGCAAGCAGAGCTGTCTTTTAAAATATGACCTGTTTAAAGCTACACGTGTGATTGCATGAAACAACCAGTGAGCTTGAACAATTACCTTTTCTGCAGCATGTAAACAAATAGACATTACTTGGGAGTTGGGTAGGCCTTTTTTATCTGACTGGTTGGTTTAACGTTTGAAGACTTTTGCCGCGTACACACGATCGGAATTCCGGCCAGAAAAAGACAGATGAGAGCTTTTCATCGGAAAATGCGACCGTAGGTGTAGGCTCCATCGGAATTTTGCTGGGCGAATTTCCGACAGCAAAGAATTGAGAGCAGGTTCTCAATTTTTCCGAGGGAAAAGGTTTCTATCGGAAATTCCGATCGTCTGTAGCAATTCTGAAGCGAGATATTCCTACGCTATGCTCGGAAACAATTTTGACGCATGCTCGAAAGCATTGAACTCGGCTCGTTGTAGTGTTGTACGTCACCGGAGTTCTTGACGGTCGGAATTTGGTGTGACCGCGTGCGGGCAGGACAGTTTGAGCGGAATTCCGTCGGAAAAAGCACTTACGGTTTTCCCGACGGAATCCCGCTCAAACTGTCTTGCCTGCACACGGTCACACCAAATTCCGGCCGACCGTCAAGAACGCGGTGACGTACAACACTACAACGAGCCGAGTTCAATGCTTCCGAGAAAACCGTCAGAGCTTTTTCCGACGAGAATTTCCGATCGTGTGTACGCGGCATTAAAGAGAACCTGTCAGGATGGAATTTCGGGAATGGCATTGAAAGCTAATCAAAGGGGTGAGAGGGAAACCAAATTGCTGGCCAGCTAACTGTTATGCCTCACGCGCCGTCCCTTAGCCTCTGAGTTTGCAGGGCATGAGTTGACAAGCAGCCATTGTTGGGTTTAAGGCGACCTCTGCTAAAGCGTTAGACTCAGTAAAGCTAAATAAGATGGGAATCCAAATTCTTTGCTTCAGTGAGTACAGTTTTAACATATATTCAGGTTCCTGCTTAATTCCATTAGTGATGGATTCTCTTTAATGTATGTTGGTATGGACCTCACCGTGCATGGGAAGAGGTGTTACCGTCCAACAAAGCTTGGTTCAAACAACCTTCAAGCTATGAGCTTTACAATTTGATTGTACAATCTCCTTCAGGTCTACCAGCACCTATGTAGTACAAGGGGCCAGCCTGATTACCTTGTTTCAGCGGGCCCTTACGTTTTATAGTTTTGGCCAATCTAAAGGAAAAGCCGTACAATCGCATGGTAAGCCATGCCAACTTTACAAATTAAAGGCATCAAAGTCAAACTTTTTGAGCAATAAAACTCTGGAAATGTTTTGTTTTGAAGAAATATACCAGGAATGTAACTGTTTTAATGCTGGAAAATGTCTGTTGTTTGACCCCCTAAGGACAGGAGAAGTGGAAGAGCCAACTGGCCAAGTTGGTAAAAACTGGAGTAGAGCCAGTTGACCAAGTTGGTAAAAACTGGAGTAGAGCCAATTGGCCAAGTTGGTAAAAACCGGAGTAGAGCCAGTTGGCCAAGTTGGTAAAAACTGGAGTAGAGCCAGTTGGCCAAGTTGGTAAAAACTGGAGTAGAGCCAATTGGCCAAGTTGGTAAAAACCGGAGTAGAGCCAGTTGGCCAAGTTGGTAAAAACTGGAGTAAGAAAGCCTCGGGAAAGCAAAGCCATTTCCAATAAACCACGAAATTGGCATCCAATCTCCACCAGGTTTTTTACTCCAGTTTTCAGACATCAGGTCACTCGTGAGTCCAGAATGCAAAAAAAAAAAAAAAAAAATGTTCCGTTGTTGTGTATGTGGTTGGACGGCAATGCAAATGTGAGACTTTGTGTTGGATCCGACGATCGTTCTGCCCATGTTTGGCCATGGTTAAGACCATTCATTGCCAGATAACCAAACTAGAGAGGGCCCAGGCCTCATTCAAGACCTGTTGCACCTGGCAACCAGTTAAGATTCCTGCTGCCATGTCATCCAACGATAGAAGAGACTCTGGTTGCTACAGCAACCCTGCGTCCTTCTCTTTCGGTCACGAGCCCCACTATTCCTAGAACAAAGTCCGGTCTCTTCTTCACCAGTTATTGAGTTTATATGTACCTGCTGCTAAAATTCATTGTTTAAAAAAAAAAAATAAAAAAAAAAGGGAAGATGGCAAAAACCAAAGAGTATTTTGGGGAAAAGACAAGTAGTCCTCGTGCATCCCTCCTCTGTGATGGACCTTTTGGCCACCCTCTGCCGTTCATCACCACCAATGTGTTTTTTCCTCCCCCCTGATTTCTCCAGGCTTCGTTTCAGACCTAAAATTAGAACGTTCGTACCCCCCCCCCCCCCCCATTGCATCTAATTAAAACACACTAAGCTAAATTTAGCATGGACATTGCCGTGGCAACCAGATTGCCAGCATCGGGTCTACGGCATCCAGCTGAGTATAGCACTCTCAATCCTCCAAGCAAGGCTGTCTTTTTCGTAGTCAAGCCGAGAGACCCTTGCATGCTTAAAAAAAAAAAACGATGTGGTAATCCATAGCAACCAAGCTTTTTTAATGCAAGGCATCATTTCGTTGCTACGGATTACTATGATTAATTTAGCTGACGTGCTTCTTATGCAAGAAAGGATAAAAAATCAGCCCTAGGGGTGTCTTGATCCAGAGAGGAGGGAGGTCTCTGTATTTTTTTTTTTTTATGTCTGCAACGGCGTCAAGCCTCATTTTTTTTTTAATAAAAAAAAGAGGTTTGTTGCCCCTAGCAACCAGCCTCAGCTGCTGCTGAACCTTCCCTGGCCCCCTCGTTTTTGTAAAGGAGGCCCCGGGATTTCTCTCCACAGCATTTTAGGGACTACATGCGGGCCGACGTTCAAAGTAACCCATAGTAACCAATAAGAATGCTTCCTCTTGGTTGCTACGGGTGACGGAATGTCTAACATCCTTATTGCCCTCGACCTTATAGGCCGGCCACAGAGTCTTATTGATTACAAGAATCCCTTTGTATTTACAACTTGAATCAGACTTGCTATGCACTTTGACTTTTTTTATCTTTATTTCTATAAACAAACAGGCAATCTGTGACTATGCCAAGGAACCACAAGTCCCAGGATTCCGTCAGCAAGGCATGCTGGGACTTGCTGTCCTTCAGCATCTACAGAGTGCTAATAATGGATTTCATTGATACCCGCTCAGATCGCACATAATTGGTTGAATCCATAATATCCTGGATATTATATTATCTATGAAAGGATACATTGTAATAAAAAAAATAAAAAAAAATCCCTTTTTCTGTATTTAAAGCCAAATGTATATATATATAAGAAGTATGTCCTGAAAACACGATATGCCAATAGCGGTATGATGACGCAGAGAATTCTGGGAGAAGGACACCTAGAATTTTAGATCTAGAACCTCAGATGTCCCCGATCTTTTGGGCGGATGTTATTTATTAAAGCATGGTCTTCAAAGTTGAAAGTGTTTTTATCGTTTCTACAGTTGTTTATTTTTTTTTTTTATGCAGTTTAGTAGCTTTTTCAAATTTTTACATGTTTTGTCTTTTTTTTTTTTCTGTACATAAACCCTTTGTCTTCACCACCATGCAGTTTTTGCACTTGTGCAGAGAGGGAAATCGAGTAAAATGTATTAATTCGGAATAATTCAGCGCTGAACAGACATTGCGCAGTTTGTAGACATGTTACATAGTTATAATGTTTTTAAGTGGGAAAAATAAAATAAAAATTACATTTACGATTTGGTCTATAAACAGCCCCAGTTTTATTACCAGTTGATCCTGCCAGTGGATCCATTATATTTCCACTTCCTGTTCCATGCCAAGCTGGCCAGCAAAGGTTAAAGTTACAGTCAGGGCTTTTTTTTTCTCTCTCAAAGAATACATGCGGGTACTCCTCCCTTTTGAGTCACCCCCTCCTCTCCGCCCCCTACCCACCTCCGAGTACCGTCCCTTGGTTCCACCCCCTATCCACCTCCGAGTACCGTCCCTTGATTCCATCCCCTAACCACCTCCGAGTACCGTCCCTTGGTTCCACCCCCTATCCACCTCTGAGTACTGTCCCTTGGTTCCACCCCTATCCACCTCCGAGTACTGTCCCTTGGTTGCACCTCCGAGTACTGTCCCTTGGTTCCACCCCCTATCCACCTCTGAGTACCGTCCCTTGGTTCCACCCCCTATCCACCTTCGAGTACCGTCCCTTGGTTCCCTCCCATATTTACCTCCAAACACTGTCCCTTGGTTTCACCCTGTATCCACCTCTGAGCACCATGCCTTGGTTCCACCTCTATCCACCTCCGAGTACCGTCCCTTGGTTCCGTCCCATATTTACCTCCAAACACTGTCCCTTGGTTTCACCTCATATCCACCTCCAAGTACCATCCCTTGGTTTCAACCTGTATCCACCTCTGAGCACCATCCCTTGGTTCCACCCCCTATCCACCTCCGAATACCGTCCCTTGGTTCCATCCCATATCTACCTCCAAACACTGTCCTTTGGTTCCACCCCCTATCCACCTATGAGCACCTATTGATCCTGCCAGGTATTCCTCCTTTCTGAATCACCCCCTCCTCACCGCCCCCTACCCACCTCAGAGCACCGTCCCTTGGTTACACCCCTATCCACCTCCGAGCACCGTCCCTTGGTTACACCCCTATCCACCTCCGAGCACCGTCCCTTGGTTCCACCCCCCTATCCACCTCAGAGGCACCGTCCCTATTGATCCTGCCAAGTAGATCCATTATATTTCCACTTTCTGTTCCAGGCCAAGCTGGCCAGCAAAGGTTAAAGTTACAGTCAGGGCTTTTTTTCCCCTCAAAGAATAGGTGCAGGTACTCCTCCCTTCTGAGTCACCCCCTCCTCTCCGCCTCCTACCCACCTCTGAGCACTGTCCCCTGGTTCCACCCTCTACCCACCTCCGAGCACTGTTCCTTGGTTCCACCCTCTACCCACCTCCGAGCACTGTTCCTTGGTTCCAGCCTCTACCCACCTCTGAGCACTGTCCCCTGGTTCCACCCTCTACCCACCTCCGAGCACTCTCCCTTCGTTCCACACTCTACCCACCCCTGAGCACTGTTCCTTGGTTCCACCCTCTACCCACCTCAGAGCACTGTTCCTTGGTTCTACCCTCTACCCACCTCCGAGCACTGTCCCTTGATTCTACCCCCTACCCACCTCCGAGCATTGTCCCTTGGTTCTACCTCTACCCACCTCCGGGCATTGTCCCTTGGTTCTACCCCCTACCCACCTCCGAGCACTGTCCTTTGGTTCCAAGCCCTATCCACCTCTGAGCACCTATTGATCCTGCCAGGTACTCCTCCCTTTTGAGTCACCCTCTCCTTTCCGCCCCCTACCCACCTCCGAGCACTGTCCCTATTGATCCCGCTGGGTAGATCCATTATATTTCCACTTCCTACTCCAGACCAAGCTGGCCAGCAAAGGTTATAGTTACAGTCAGGGCTTTTTTTCCCTCAAAGAATAGGTGCAGGTACTCCTCCCTTCTGAGTCACCCCCTCCTTGGTTCCCTCCCCTACCCACCCCCCAGCACCATCCTTTGGTTCCACCCTCTACCCAACTCCGAGCACTGTTCATGGTTCTACCCCCTACCCACCTCTGAGCACCATCCCGTGTTTCTACCCCCTACCCACCTCCGAGCATTGTCCCTTGGTTCTACCCCCTACCCACCTCTGAGCACTGTCCCTTGGTTCTACCCCCTACCCACCTCCAGGTATTGTTACTTGGTTCTACCCCCTACCCACCTCCAGGTATTGTTACTTGGTTCTACCCCCTACCCACCTCCGAGCACTGTCCTTTGGTTCTACCCCCTACCCACCTCTGAGCACTGTCCCTTGGTTCTACCCCCTACCCACCTCCGAGCACCATCCCTTGGTTCCACGCCCTACCCACCTTCCAGTTCTTCCTCTTTCAGATAATACAGAACCAAGTATCACTTTGGGGTGCTAAGTAATTTGTAGATCTCTACCAGCAGCAATTGACCCTCTAGTCATATAAGACCCCCTCCAGCAACAATGGACCTCCCATCAGCAACAACAGACTTCCCCAGCAACAATGGACCCTCCTCAAAAATGCCCCCCCCCCCCCCAGCATTAGTAGATCCTTCAGCACACCCCCAGCACCGCATTCAGTACTGGAGGGGCCGGAACTGCATTCCCCCTGAAAAAAAGCCCTGGTTCCAGTTGGGCCAAACCATATAACACTGGGAGGGGAAGCTTTCAATGCTCAGCTTTAACCCCTTGTCATCCCCCTGGCATCCCTTTAAATCCCAGGTGCCCAACCAGCGGTCCAGAAGGTATCAGCAATCCTGACCAATATCACAGTGGTCACCCTATTACAGGAAGTGGAAAATAACTGATATACTGGCAGGATCTACAGGTGATATAGTTATTTTACAGGGAGGGACTGATAGTATACACAGAGCGTGGTACATTGCACACGTCGCCCATCACCGTCTTTCTAAACGTTTTCACCCCCCAGAGGAACCCTTGAAAGAATTCTCTGGGTGTCAAGGGACCCCCGTTAAGATTAGTCCATCGGGGGTCATTAGAGAAATGCCCCTTACATTGGTGGGGGGGGGGGGGGTGAGTGGGAAGAATGCGCCCCCTTACAGGAGTGGCCAGAATGACACCCTTACAGTCATACCGCTGGCTCTGCCAAGTGGCGTTGGACCTGGATTCTGTTCTTTTATTTTCTATTCTGTACTGTTTTATTCTATTATATTCTATTAAATTATATTCTGTTCTAATCTTTTATTTTCTATTCTATTCTAAACTATTCTATTTTTCTATTCTATTTTAATCTATTCTATTTTTATTCTATTCTGTTTTATTCTATTCTATTTGGTGATATTATTTTGTTTCTATTCTAGTCTTTTATTGTCTATTCTATTCTTTTATTTTCTATTCAATCTTTTTATATTCTGTTCTGTTTTATGCTATGCTATTCTGTTAAATTTTTTCTGTTCTATGCTATATAATTCTATGTTGTTTGTTTTATTCTATTCTAATCTAATCTAATCTATTTTCTCTTCTATCCTTTTATATTCTTTTTTTGTTGTTTCAAACTAAATTTTATTGCATTTTCTATTCTATTCAATTCTTTCTTTTCTATTATGTTCTTATATTTTCTATTTTATTCAATTATTTTCTGTTCTATTCTGTTCTTTTATTTTTTTATTCTGTTCTATTCTTTTATTTTCTATTCTATTGTATTCAATTCTATTCTATTCTAATCTATTATTTTTTTTCCGATTCTTTTCTAATCTATTCTGTTATGTTTTCTTCTATTCTTTTCTAATCTATTCTATTCTGTTATGTTTTATTCTATACTATTTTAGTCTATTGTTTTGCTTTATTCTATTCTTTTCTATTCTATTCTCTAAAGCAGCCTAAGTAGAAATCATCATCTTATTTCACTTTTATACCTCACTGTATTTATTGAAATTTGTTTCCTTTTCAAATACGAATTAATTAACACTTAAATTAATTTTCTAATTCGACTTCGCCCCATCCCCCGCTATAGTGAAATTCATCAGAAAAGGCAGTTGGAATCCCTTCGCCGTTCTTCTTTTTCCTTCCTGAAATACTTGAATCGGGACATTGGAACGATGTCTTAACCGGAACACTGCGCGGGAAGCTGCGTGCGTCACCCCCCCCTCCCCCCCCCAGATCGATCGTAGCTTCCATAGAGCAGGCTGTCAGGTCACGAGATGCCTTCACATCCATCTTATAAATATATTTTTTATATATATACAGTATATATATATATATATATATATAGAGAGAGAGCGCTATTTCTTTTCTTTTAACATAAAGAGGCCTTTTATAACACAAAGTGTACCTGTTGGCCGCACACAGAAAGCAGCGGGCGAATGCAAATCGATCGTCAGGAAAGCAGCCACCTCGCTGTGCCGCGTGCGGTCACCTGATCCGAACCTGGCGCGGTGCGCGTCTGACAGGTACAACGCTATTCTAATACGCACCCTCCCCCCCTCATATTCATACTACCCAATAGGGAGAGCGAATACTTTATTTTATTTATTTGTCGGACTGGTGGCGGGATACAATGTAATAAATCAGGGAGGGGGCGGAGATTAATGTATTTTATTTTATACTTACGGTAAAGACAAAGGGTTTGACGTTTTTATGTTTTTTTTTTTTTTTTTTTCTTCTTTGCTCCTATTGGATCTAGTTTAATATTTGGGGGTAACTAAGAGATAACATGTACTGTAATGTCTTTAAAAACTCTGGCTGTCCCCCCCCCCCCCCCCCGACCGGCGGAAGGTCGAGGGGGGGGCGCGGCCTGGTCGCTATCCTTAGCCATTTTTTTTTTTTTTTTTTAAACTCTTGTTGCCGTGCTGTCTCCATGTTGTGAACGGCGGATGACAATCATTGTAAATAAGTATCTTATTTCTGGCTGTAGCCTTTTTTTTTTTATTGTATCGAAGTCTTCCTACAAAATGTACTGCACAAAAATCCTGGATTGTACAGATTTTTTTATTAATATTATGTCTTATTTTATTATTTCTAAAATAAAATAAAAATTTCAATTTAATTTCTGCCTGGTTTCTGATTTGTTCGTTGATTTTGGGGACGGGGAAAGGGGGGGCGCATTATAGCCTGGGGGGGGGGGGGCTGGGTTCACACCTAAGTGCATTAATGCTGTGCTGGCACAAGGTCATCTAGAGCCTAGGGGGAACATGCCAAATTGTGCCCCCCCCCCAAGATGTATGAGCAATATGTGTCAGCTAACCCCCCGCCCCCCCCCCCCCCCAAAAAAAAACACTAATCTGCATGCTTACCCCTTAAGCATAAATTCCCCTTCCTCCCAGTGCAAATCCAACCCCCTGCTGAAATTCTCTCCCCAGTACAAATCTTTGCCCCCAACCATCCCCCCCCCCCCCAGCTCCCTGCACAAACCCACCCCCCTCCAAATTTCCCCCTCCCAGTACAAACCTTTTACCCCTCTCTCCCGCTCCAAATTCTCCCAAATCCCCCATCCTAGCAAAAATCCCCTCAATCATCCCTGCTAGAACAACCCCCCCAGGGGCGGACTGACCATTTGGCCACTCGGGCACTTCCCAAGGGCCCCGGGCCACTAGGGGGCCCCATCAGGGTTGCCAGCCTCAGTAAAACCAGGGACAGTATGTAAAAATCTGTGTTTTTTTTTACATCTGTTTCTGAAATGTCCCTTACCGACGTCCTTTTGGTCTAAAAATCCAGAGATTATAGCTGCCCCGCCTCTCCAGTACCTTCTCAGCCAATAGAAACATGTCTGTGTATACTGTGTGTACATGTATGTGTATACTGTGTGATTGTATACTGTGTGTGTGTATACTGTGTGGCCCCATAATCTCTGATTGCCTGGGGGCCCCATAATCTCCTATTGCCCGGGGGCCCCATGAGTTGTCAGTCCGCCCCTGCCCCCCCTTCATATTACCCTTTCTAGCACAAACCCCTCAAACATTCCCCTCCTAGCACAATGCTTCTTCCCCCCACCCCCCCTTCCAAAACAAATACCAGGGATCTTCTAAAGGTGGACAGAGTAGGAGATAGCCGGACAGATTGGGGTAGGGAGTTCCAGAGGATGGGAGAGGCTCAGGAGAAGTCCTGAAAGTGAATGGTGGAAGAGACAACGAGGGAGATAGGGAACAGGAAGTCTTGGGAGGTGCGGAGAGGACGGTTTGGGTGATATTCTGGGTTGAGATTAGTGGTGCAGCTGTGGATGGTTATGTGTGGCAGCATTTTGAATTGTTTTTGTTGGGCAATTTGAAGACGGTGGAGGGATTGGCAGAGAGGGGTGGCAGACACTGAATGGTTGGTAAGCTGGATGAGTCAGGCAGCAGCATTCATAATAGACTGAAGGGAGTCGAAATAGTCAAGATGGGAGAGTGCATCAGTAGTGTCATCGGTTAAGAAGGGGGTTATTTTGTAAATGTCAAGGAGAAAGTGGCAAGATGTGGACAGTGATTGGATAGGAGGTCAGATTTGTTAGGTTAACAGCTGATCCAGGGAGGAGTGGTAGATAGACAATAAAAGGGACCCGATGACAGACCCTTGGGAGTCCTTATGGAGAGAGGATGAGGAGGCAAGAGTTGTAGGTTACACTAACGGTGCAGTAAGATGGGTAGGAGGAGAACCAGCAGTCTCGGTGACCGGTGGTGGAGTTTTTTGGAGGAGCGGGTGGTCAACTGTGTAGGTCTAATAATGACTATGGAGTAGTGACCATTGGTTTTAGCAGTCAATAAGTTATTGGTGAGTTTTAGGAGGGCAGTTTCTGTGGAGTGTTGCGAATGAAAGCCAAATTCAAAGGGGTCAAGAAGCTTGTTATCAGTGGGGTGGTGGCTCCGACAATTGTAGACGTGGCATTCTAGGAGTTTGGAGGTAAATGGAAGGAAGGAGATGGGTCTTATGTTGCTCAGACTTAACCCCCATCCTCTAGTATCTCTGAAGCCTCAGTATTCTGAATAATATATGCAGCCCTTTGGAGTGGACAGGGGCAACAGCTGAGGGGCCTACACCCTGCAAGTTGATAACCACAGGTCTATATTGTATTAACCCCACACCTTCCTAACATTTCTGCCACGCCTCAGATCTATTAAGTCATACTTGGGATCCATTGGCTGGAGACAACTTACCAAGAACAGGAATGAGGAACAGGAAAAAATGTGGTTCCTGGGGACAAGGTAGATCCAAGCACCCTTGGGAACCACTGCCAGTGACAGCAGGCGGGAAGCTGTCATATATAGAGGCGGTAGAAACACAGCTTCTTAATTTGATGCTCAGCTCCTTCTGAACAGAAAGTCAGATGGACAATCTGTACACCTGAACAGCTATTGTTGGTTCTAAACCTACTAGGCTCATCCCTAGTTGGCAGCTTTGAGGATGAGTTTCTCCACAATGCCTATAGCTATAGAGAAACCAGGATAGATGAACTCTATTTTGCATGGGCCAGGCCATCCAAGATGACCAAAACAGGAAGAAAGCCATGCCAGATGAGTAACCACCCACCTTCCTCACACTTCTGCCACACCTCAGGTCTATTAAGTCATACCTGGGATCCAGTGGCTGGAGACAACTTACCAAGAACAGGAATGAGGAACAGGAAAAAATGTGGTTCCTAGGGACAAGGTAGATCCAAGCACCCTTGGGAACCACTGCCAGTGACAGCAGGCGGGAAGCTGTCATATATAGAGGTGGTAGAAACACTGCTTCTAAATATGATGCTCAGCTCCTGCTGAACAGAAGGTCAGATGGACAATCTGTACACCTGAACAGCTATTGTTGGTTCTAAACCTACTAGGCTCATCCCTAGTTGTGAGCTTTGAGGATGAGTTTCTCCACATATGCCTATAGCTATAGAGGTGCCAGAATAGATGAACTCTAATGTGCATGGGCCTGGCCAACCAAGATGACCTAAACAGGAAGAAAGCCATGCCAGATGAGTAACCACCCACCTTCCTCACACTTCTGCCACACCTCAGGTCTATTAAGTCATACTTGGGATCCAGTGGCTGGAGACAACTTACCAAGAACAGGAGTGAAAATCCCACCTGGTTGTGGATTCTGCAATGTTTCAACCAGCAAGGGAGTCATGCGCTGGAATCGTTGGGCCTAAAGTCCTTCTCACTCCGGTTCCACCTCAGCAGAGCTGTCAGCCTATATCCGCTCAAGTTGTTCAAGTCTGCAAAAGTGGTCTTGGGTGCAAATTTGAACAGACCCAGATGTAAATGGATGCACATTCACTAAAATCCAGCCACCCATAACGATACATGGTAGTC
This sequence comes from Lithobates sylvaticus, assembly GCA_028564925.1. Taxonomy (NCBI): domain Eukaryota; kingdom Metazoa; phylum Chordata; class Amphibia; order Anura; family Ranidae; genus Lithobates; species Lithobates sylvaticus. The sequence goes on along the minus strand of CM053037.1, from coordinate 191,464,280 downwards.
AGTTTTTGTTCCTTGTAATCACAGGTCAAAAAATAGACTGATCGGGGGGCCTAGGAGATATTGAGATGGCTGTCCCGACCATGGCCCCAGGTGTCCATGATGGATCTCAGTGGTCAAATGTTTCAATTATTTCCATACCGCCATGGATTAAAAAATAACCAGCTTGCCAAAAATGTGCCATATTTGGGCAGTTATGTCAATGTTATCCCCGTCCCTTTGGTTATGTGGCCAGGAATCCTGGGGACACGGCGGGTGTAAGCACCCTTCGGAAGAGCGGGAAGCTGTCAAAGATAGAGGTGGCAGAAATACCGCTTCTATATATGATGCTTTGCTTCTGCTGAACAGAAGGCCAGATGGGCAAACGTTTGGGCAGTCATCTGTGCACCTGAACAGCCATTGTTTGCTTTGAACCTACTGGGCTCGTCCCTAGTTGTGAACCTTGAAGATGAATTTCTCCACAATGCCTATAGCTTCAGAGGTGCCAGGATGAATGAACTCTCAAGTGCATGGGCCTGGCCAAATAAGCAGACCAAAGACAAGAAGAAAGCCGCTCCAGGTGAGTAATCAGCCATCAATCCGCTGCATGTAGGACTGAAGGTGCTAGCAGAGCTCTCCTGCAAATGCACAACAAAGGAAGAAGTCTGGAATTCGCTGCACATTCCAGACTTCTTCCTTTGTTGTCAAGATGGCCAAAGACCCCAAAACTGGAACCAGCCTTCGAAGAAGGTGGATATTGAAGGGCTAGTTCCACTTTAAGCAGCTCCGTAAGCACAACTGAAAGTTTTCACTACGAATCCCTAGTAGACACCCTATAACATGCATACCTGGAAGAGACTCCAACACTCATTATATAGGCATGGTCTACCGTTGGCATTACTAGGAAGTCAATCCAGAGCAATGAAGTGCATCTGACATGAAATGGTCTCAAAGCGGTCAGAGGAGCACATACCCTATATTACCAAAAGTATTGGGACGCCTGCCTTTACACGCATATGCACTTTAATGGCATCCCAGTCTTAGTCCGTAGGGTTCAATATTGAGTTGGCCCACCCTTTGCAGCTATAACAGCTTTAACTCTTCTGGGAAGGCCATCCACAAGGTTTAGGAGTGTGTCTATGGGATTGTTAGACCATTCTTCCAGAAGCGCGCTTGTAAAATCAGGCATTGATGTGGACAAGAAAGCCTGGCTCGCAGTCTCTACTCTAATTTATCCCAAAGGTATTCTGTTGGGTTGAGGTTAGGACTCAGGACTGTGGAGGCCAGTGAAGTTCCTCCACCCTAAACTCGCTCATCCCCGTCTTTATAGACCTTGATTTGTGCACTGGTCTAAATCATTTGGTGGAGGAGGGATTATGGTGTGGGGTTGTTTTTCAGGGGTTGGGCATGGCCCCTTAGTTCCAGTGAAGGGAACTCTTAAGTCTTCAGCATACCAAGACATTTTGGACAATTTCATGCTCCAAAGTTTGTGGGAACAGTCTGGGGACGGCCCCTTCCTGTTCCAACATGACTGCGCACCAGTGCTAAAGCAAGGTCCATAAAGACATGGATGAGCGAGTTTGCGGTAGAGGAACTTGACTGGCCTGCCCAGAGCCCTGACTTCAACCCGATAGAACACCTTTGGGATGAGCTAGAGTGGAGACTGGGAGCCAGGCCTTTATGTCCAACATCAGTGCCTGACCTTAATTTGTGCACTGGTGGGCAGTCATGTTGGAACAGGAAGGGGCCGTCCCCAAACTGTTCCCACAAAGTTTGGAGCATGAAATTAAGACACACAAATGTTGGCCAACAATTATAAATGTAGTGACGTACAAGATGTACGGCGAGCCAATAAAAAAGAAGTTCTATAGTCATGTGATATCTCCATTACGAACGCTAGTTTTAGAAGACCGAGCGCTTCCGGCTCGTACTTGATTCCGAGCATGCGTGAACTTTTGTGCGACGGACTTGTGAACACACAATCGGAAAGTCCGACAACAAAGTTTTGTTGGCGGAAAATTTGAGAACCTGCTAACCAACATTTGTTGGCGGAAAGTCCGACAACATATGTTCAATGGAGCGTACACGCGGTCGAACTTTCAGCCAACAAGCTCACATCCAACATTTCCTGTCGGAAAGTCCGATCGTGTGTAAGAGTTCCCTTCACTGGAGCTAAGGGGCCAAGTCCAACCCCCTGAAAAACAACCCAACACCATAATCCCCCCTCCACCAAATGATTTGAACTAGTGCACAAAGCAAGGTCCATAAAAACACAGATAAGCGAGTTTGGGGTGGAGGAACTTGACTGGTCTGACCTCAGCCCGATAGAACACCTTTAGGTTGAATTCGAGTGGAGACTGCGAGCCAGGACTTCTTGTCCAACATCAGTGCCTGACCTCACAAATGGGCTTCTGGAAGAATGGTCAAACATTCCCATAGACACCCTCCTAATCCTTGTGGACGGCCTTCCCAGAAGAGTTGAAGCTGTTATAGATGCAAAGGGCGGGCCAACTCAATATTGAACCCTACGGACTAAGACTGGGATGCCTTATGCCGATATACGTCGGCAGAATGGCACGGCTAGGCAAAACCACGTATAGGTACGTGGTCCTTTAAGAGGCCAGCCGTGGGTCGCGTGCCTGCTTCCAGCAGATCACTCGCGACCCGGTCGGGAGCTCCGTGACCACGGCCGCGGGAACAGCGGACCCGATCGCCGCTGGTGTCCTGCGATCGGGTCACGGAGCTGAAGAACGTGGAGAGGTCTGTGTAAACAAACCTCTCCCTGCGCTTCCTACACTGCCTGTCATTGATCGGCTGTTCCCTGTCATCGGGAAAGCCGATCAATGACGTCAGACGTCAGCCCCGCCCCCTAATGTAAAAAAAAAACACACACGTCACAGTCCATAACCCCTCCCCGCCTCCTAGTGGTTAACTCTTTCACTGCCAGTGTCATTTATACAGGAATCAATGCATTTAAAAAGCACTGATTGCTGTATAAATGACAACGGTCCCAAAAATGTGTCAAAAATGTCCGATGTGTCCGCCATAATGTCGCAGTCACAATAAACTGCACTGATCGCCGCCATTACTAGTAAAAAAAAAAAAATATTAATAAAAATGCTATAAAACTATCCCCTATTTTATAAACGCTATAACTTTTTGCGCAAACCAATCAATAATCGCTAATTGCCATTTTTTTTACCAAAAATAATTAGAAGAATACGTATCGGCCTAAACTGAGGAAAAAAATGTTTTTTTATATATTTTTTGGGGATATTTATTATAGCAAAAAGTAAAAAATATTGCATTTTTTTCAAAATTGTCGCTCTATTTTTGTTTATAGCGCAAAAAATAAAAACCGCAGGGGCGATCAAATACCACCAAAAGAAAGCTCTATTTGTGGGAAAATAAGGACGCCAAATTTTGTTTGGGAGCCACGTCGCACGACCGCGCAATTGTCAGTTAAAGCGACGCAGTGCCGAATCGCCAAAAAGGGGCCTGGTCCTTTGGCTGCCAATTGGTCCGGGGCTGAAGTGGTTAAAGTTCAAGTGCGTGTAAAAGGCAGGCGTACCAATACTTTTGACAATATAGTGTAATAGGGAAAGAAGGATGATGTAAAAAAAAAGTAAAAAAATTATTAAAAAAATAAATAAAAAATATCCTACACAATGGTTTAGCAAACTAAATGGCATCCAATGAGGGTTAATGATTTACATTCATTTCCGCCAAACCTCAGCACGGAAGAGGACGATGTATGAAACTTATCGGACTTGAAAGGAATATGAAGCACAATTGCGCAACGCGGCTTCTGGGCCGGCATGAAACCGGCGAAATGTCAGAGGCCGCTCGCGGAGATGTGACCTTTTCCTTTGGACTAATAAGGCCGGGAGATTTTCACGGCACTGTTTAAGAAAGTGTGTAATTGAGACGATAATACGGAGCCGCGGTCTGTCCGGGATCCCTCCTAATACGCTTAGCCTGGAACTGCTCCTGGTAAGTGGAGCTTAATGCTCCGTGATTAATTGGGCGAATTCCATCTAGAATATTGGCATCGCCTCTAAGCCGAGAGTTATACTTTCATTATATCCTCATTAATTAAAGTACAAGATCGCAGGGAGAGGGGGGGGAGGGGGAAACAGAACCTTTCTATACCCATAGTAAACCCAAACCGTGTTATTAACTGCCCCGGGGGAACATGTACCAGTGTCAAAAATATTTGGGGGACCTTTGGAAGGACCTGTGTGCCATTAACCACTTGACCACTGGGCACTTAAACCCCCTTCCTAACCAGACCAATTTTCAGCTTTCGGTGCTCTCACACTTTGAATGACAATTACTCCGTCATGCAACACTGTACCCAAATTCATTTTGTGTCCTTTTTTTTTCACACAAATAGAGCTTTTTCTTTTGGTGGTATTTAATCACCCTGGGTTTTTTATTTTTTTTGCGCTATAAATCAAAAAATACTGAAAATTTGGTAAAAAAAAAAAAAATTAATTCTTTGTTTCTATTAAAAATTATTGGTGAGTATTGGCAGAGTATTGGCAGAGTATTGGCGAGTATTGGCAAGTATTGGCAGAGTATTGGCAAGTATTGGCAGAGTATTACAGTGTTGCACAGTATTGGTAGAGTATTGCACATTGGTGGCAGAGCATTGCACATTGGTGGCAGAGCATTGCACAGTGGTGGCAGAGTATTGCACAGTGGTTGCACAGTGGTGGCAGAGCATTGCACAGTGGTTGGTGGCAGAGCATTGCACAGTGGTTGCAGAGTATTGCACAGTGGTTGCAGAGTATTGCACAGTGGTGGCAGAGCATTGCACAGTGGTTTGCAGAGCATTGCACAGTGGTGGCAGAGCATTGCACAGTGGTTGGTGGCAGAGCATTACACAGTGGTTGCAGAGTATTGCACAGTGGTGGTGGCAGAGCATTGCACGGTTGGTGGCAGAGCATTGCACAGTGGTTGGTGGCAGAGCATTGCACAGTGGTTGGTGGCAGAGCATTGCACAGTGGTTGGTTGCAGAGCATTGCACAGTGGTGGCAGAGCATTGCACAGTGGTGGCAGTGTATTGCACATTGGTGGCAGTGTATTGACCAGTGCTGTGGGTACTACACATCCAGCCCACAGCGCTGGTCCCGTCTCTCCCCCTCTCCGCTTCTCTCCTCTCTGTACCGATCGGTACAGAGAGGGGAGGGAGGAACCGGCGTCATGACGTGACGCCGGTTTGTGTACATGTGATCGCTCCGTCATTTGACGGAGCGATCACATGGTAAACGGCCGCTATCAGCGGCTGTTTACCGTGATGCGCCGGGTCCTCGGGACCCGGCGGTCACGGATGTTCCCGAGTGCGGGCCCCAGGGGGCGCGCGGGAGCAAGTTTCTGGGAGGACGTCCGTAGGACGTCCACTCAGAACTTGCCGACCGCGCTGTAGACGTCTTTCGACTATGACACGGTCGGCATGTGGTTAAAAAAAAAAAAAGAAGCTGGCAAGGAAATGTCATTTGCCAGCAATTTAAACTACCATATATACTCGAGTATAAGCCGAGTTTTTCAGTGCATTTTTTTGTGCTGAAAATGCCCCCCTTGGCTTATACTCGAGTCAAGTACTTTTCTGCAGCAGAGAATGACCTTTTTTCCGACCCGACTTTGGGGCCCCCCGTATCTCGGGGCCACTTGGTGCTAGGAACCCCCAAATTTAGTATGCCAACCCTGTGGACCTAGCACTACGACGTATCCAAAGATGGGGTTCCTAGCACTAAGTACTAAATATGGGGCCCCAAAGTAGTTTTTCGGAAAATGTCATTCTCTGCTGCAGAAAAGTGCTTGACTTTGGGGCCCCCGACTTTGGGGCCCCCGTATCTCGGGCCACTTGGTGCTGGGAACCCCAAATTTGGTGTGCAAACTGTAATCCGTAATGGTGACAACAGACTGGACAATCCCTCTGTAATGTACACTCACCGGCCCCTTTATTAGTTACACCTGTTCAATTGATTGGTAACACAAATTGCTATTCAGCCAATCACGTGGCAGCGACTCGTTGCATTTAGGAACCTAGACATGATGAAGACGACTTGCTGAAGTTCAACCTGAGCATCAGAATGGGGAAGAAAGGGGGATTTAAGTGACTTTGAACGTGGCGTGGTTGTTGGCGCCAGACGGGCTGGTCTGAGTTTATCAAAAACAGCTGATCTACTGGGATTTACAGGCACAGCCATCTCTCAGGGTTTACAGAGAATGGAGGGAAAAAGAGAAAATATCCAGTGAGTGGCAGTTATGTGGAGGAAAATGCCACACTTTTGGCCCCTTAGTACCAATTGATCATGGTTTAAACACCACGGCCTACCTGAGTATTGTTGCTGACCATGTCCATCCCTTTATGACTACAGTGTCCCCATCTTCTGATGGCTCCTCCAGCAGGATAATGCACCATGTCACAGAGCTCCAATCATCTCACCACTGGACAATGAGGTCCCTGTCCTCCAATGGCCTCCACACTCACCACATCTCATCCAATAGAGACACTCACCAGATCTCCTCCAATAGAGAGCCTTTGGGATGTGGTGGAATCATGGAAGGGCAGCCGACAAATCTGCTGCAACTGTGTGATGTTATCATGTCACTATGGACCAAAATCTCTGAGGAACGTTTCCAACACCTTGTTGTATCTATGCCACCAAGAATGAAGGCAAAAGGGGGTCCAACCCGGTACTAGCAATGGGGACCTAATAAAGGGGGTCCAACCCACTACTAGCAAGGTGGACCTAATAAAGGGGGTCCAACCCGCTACTAGCAAGGTGGACCTAATAAAGGGGGTCAACCCGCTACTAGCAAGGTGGACCTAATAAAGGGGGTCCAACCAACTACTAGCAAGGTGGACCCAATAAAGGAGGTCCAACTTGCTACTAGCAAGGTGGGCCTAATAAAGGGGGCCCAACCCGCTACTAGCAAGGGGGGCCTAATAAAGGGGGTCCAACCCGCTACTAGCAAGGTGGACCCAATAAAGGAGGTCCAACTTGCTACTAGCAAGGGGGGCCTAAGAAAGGGGGCCCAACCCGCTACTAGCAAGGTGGACCTAATAAAGGGGGTCCAACCAACTACTAGCAAGGTGGACCTAATAAAGGGGGCCCAACCCGCTACTAGCAAGGGGGACCTAATAAAGGGGGTCCAACCCGCTACTAGCAAGGGGGGCCTAATAAAGGGGGTCCAACCAGCTACTAGCAAGGGGGACCTAATAAAGGGGGTCCAACCCGCTACAAGCAAGGGGGGCCTAATAAAGGGGGTCCAACCCACTACTAGCAAGGGGGACCTAATAAAGGGGGTCCAACCCGCTACTAGCAAGGTGGACCTAATAAAGGGGGTCCAACCCGCTACTAGCAAGGTGGACCTAATAAAGGGGGTCCAACCCGCTACTAGCAAGGTGGACCTAATAAAGGGGGTCCAACCCGCTACTAGCAAGGTGGACCTAATAAAGGGGGTCCAACCCGCTACTAGCAGGGGGACCTAATAAAGAGGGTCCAACCAACTACTAGCAAGATGGACCTAATAAAGGGGGTCCAACCCGCTACTAGCAAGGGGACCTAATAAAGGGGGTCCAACCCGCTACTAGCAAGGTGGACCTAATAAAGGAGGTCCAACCCGCTACTAGCAAGGTGGACCTAATAAAGTGGCCGGTGAGTGTATATTAAAGCTTATATGAGATTTTAGGTCCCGTTCACATTAGGCGATTTGGAAACGCGTGTAGAATATTGGCAATTCCGCCCGTGATTCCGAATCTTGGCAAAATGCGCAATGCATGTTGGGATGCCATTATTCTTAATGGAACCCCGAACGTCAAGAGATTTGGCCACCATTGACGCGCGATACAATTGTATGGAAGGCACGGCAAGAAGCGCGCTTAAAAATCGCACTAAGCTTGTGGCCCAAAAAAGGAGCAGGAGTATCTTTTGGGTGACAAGTGCGCATAGAGCAAAAATAAATAAATATATATATATGTAGCGCTGGCTCCTAATGAGCAGACGCTATTGTTTTTCAAATTTAAGCTGTCTGAAGCCGCAGTTGGGTTTCATGCTAATTATTCTAAAAGTTCTGGTTTCTGTAACAGTTCAGCTGGGTTGCGCTGGTTCCTCCTTGACCGTAGGTTGTCGCTGTCACCGCTGGTAAGTGTAGAAACGCAGTTCAGCTGGATGTATTGAATGCCACCTATTGCTCGGAAATAGCCCAGTGGGAGTGTTCTTTCTGCTGTGCTATCTGGGAGATGGTATTTAAGGTACCGACGCCATTTTAGGGGGTCTTGCCTTTTTTTTTTTTTTTGCTGTTCTGGGGGTCCGCTGCCCCGACCTCATGGCCCTCCTGGCCTGGGATGCGCAGCCTATGTATCCTGTGCCTCGGGGGCCGGCTGGCCCGAGGTTATGCAACTGAGAGGTTAGGCCCAAAGCAGTCTTGGGGCCTACTGATCCAGGGATGGTCCGGTGCTGTCTCGCCTGCGGAGAGAGGCCCAGAAACTGGAGGATCCAGGGGAGGACTTTTCCAAGGGAGGACCAAGCGTAAGGCTGGTATCTCTGGAGAATCCTGGAGACCCAGTTAGAGGACGCAACCCGGATCACCATCCATACAGTATTGCCGGGTCGGCTGAAAGAGACTGGTACTGTATGGCAGTTCTTTGAATTTCTCAAGATATCTCAGTAATGCTTAAATTTAATCAACAAGTCTGTGGCAGAGACTTTGTCGAGCATCTCACCGGCTGCTAGGCCAAGTGAGAAGGGCCTATCCGGGGGTTGCGGGATCCAGTCTGTGGAGCTGTCACTGTGCCCATCAAAACTGCCACTGTGCCCATCAAAACTGCCACTGTGCCCATCAAAACTGCCACTGTGCCCATCAAAAGCTGCCACTGTGCCCATTAAATGCAGCCACTATGCCCATCAAACGCTGCCACTGTGCCCAAGCGCTGCCGCTGTGCCCATCAAACGCTGCCACTGTGCCCACCAAACTTGTGTTATATTGTCCAAACGTTTTAATTGTTTAACGTGTTAATGTTTAAACACTGATTTTATAGGAAGTACCAATAAATATAGCCTTATTGATCATTTGCATTTTTATTCTCGTGCGTGATCGTGTAGACAGGGCCCCAGTGCACTGTATTGCCCGGGGGGCCTATAATGCTCTTAAGAGGTGGTTGAGGTGATGCAGAGTACACTTGGCATCCTTGCTTTGAGTACCGGTGGACCTTGCGTGGACAAAGGGTTCATGATCAGGTTTATGGACCAGTCACACGTGGTTTACTGTATTAAAATCTTACAAATGACGATCACAAAAAAAAAAAAAGAAAAAGGAAATGACGCAGCCTCTCATTTGTTCTAGCGATCTTGCTTGACAGGGATATCAAGCTTCCAATAAAAAAGATGACATTCCTCCTGATTCCGTGTGCTGTTACCTCTCAGCCCTCCAAGTGACAAGTGTTTGCATTTGAACAGGACAAGGTATAAATCTCGCAGAGTATTCCTTTCCGCTGAAGGACAGAAAGTTCCCGGGGTCGGATTACTAGTGGACATAAATATGATGCAAAAGGGTGTCAGGAATATTTGGCATGACACCATATCAAAATACAAGTCACACGACTTGTGCAAAGATCAGACGGGTAAAGAGGACCTCTAGACCAACCTTTTCAACACAGAAGAACCCTTGAGATAACTTTTCCGGTCTCAGGAAACCCCCTGCTCAAAATTGCTACATCTACAACTCATCATACATTAGTGTAGTCATTCCCAACCAGAGTTACTCCAGAGGTGTCCAGGGGTTCCTTGAGCTCAGGCATGTACTGGCCATCAGGACTACTAGGAGTTTCCCGGTGGGCCGATGGCTCAGTGGGCCGGTCAGGTGCAGTCCTGACTCCTGTCAGGAGGAGCAGATGCCACCACTTGCTGGAGAGAGCATTAGGCTTTCTGCTCCCTCCAGCCTGCAGGGGGAGATAGACAGCCGTCAGACTTTCCTTCCTCTCTCCCCTTATCACTTATCACATGACTGGAGAGAGTAACGAGATGCTGCGTTCAGAACTGTGAGTACACGTGGGAGGGGTAGGAGAGGGAGGACACTCTGATGTGAAGGGGGCTGCTGATGGGGACACTCTGATATAAGGGGGCTGCTGGTGATGTGGACACACAGATGTAAGGGGGCTGCTGGTGATGGGGACACTCTGATGTAAGGGGGCTGCTGGTGATGGGGACATTCTGATTTAAGGTGGCTGCTGGTGATGGGGACACTCTAATGTAAGGGGGCTGCTGGTGATGGGGACACTCTGATGTAAGGGGGCTGCTGGTGATGGGGACACTCTGATGTGAAGGGGGCTGCTGATGATGGGGACACTCTGATGTGAAGGGGGCTGCTGATGTGGACACTCTGATGTGAAGGGGGCTGCTAATGGGGACACTCTGATGTAAGGGGGCTGCTGATGATGGGGACACACTGATGTGAGGGGGCTGCTGGTGATGGGGACACTCTGATGTAAGGGGGCTGCTGGTGATGGGGACACTCTGATGTAAGGGGGCTGCTGATGATGGGGACACGCTGATGTGAAGGGGGCTGCTGATGGGGACACTCTGATGTGAAGGGGGCTGCTGATGATGGGGACACTCTGATGTGAAGGGGGCTGCTGATGGGGACACTCTGATGTAAGGGGGCTGCTGGTGATGTGGACACACAGATGTAAGGGGGCTGCTGATGATGGGGACACTCTGATGTTTGGTGAGTATGAGGTGTCCTTTTTGCTGACCTCTCTTGCCAATTATCACCCTCCCCCCTGTCCTCATTACATCATTTCAATATATATCTTTTTATTTTTATTATATTTTGTGTTACAGATAGAATAAAAAATGCATCTGCCCCTGAAGAGCGAGCAAAAGACTTGCGAAACGTGTAGGGCTCCATCGATGCTCTCTATATTCATACTGCTGGGTATTTCCTGTTGGGGCATCACCAATGCTCCATGTATGCTTATATTGCTTCTTTTCTGTTACGTGTATTTAGTTTATATATTGCCTCAATTATGTATGCACCAACGTTTTATTTCATGACGTGTATATATATCAACTGATTCAGCTATTCACGATGAATTTTATTATTCTATGGATGCAAATGGAATGTAGTGAATTGATATTTGGTTTTACCACTGCTGCTAACTTGGCCACTATGCCGGGTAACGCACAATTATTGTTTTCCCAACTGGTTACACAGCATTATGTATTTAATAAATTGTAATTTTTACATTTTTTTGTGAACGTGTGCCCACTCTCTCCCACCTCATTTTAAAGTCCCAGGGCGATCTTTCCTTTGTTCTCTGATGTAAGGGGGCTGCTGGTGATGCGGACACTCTGATGTAAGGGGGCTGCTGGTGATGGGGGACACTCTGATGTAAGGGGGCTGCTGTGATGGGGACACACTGATGTGAAGGGGGCTGCTGATGGGGACACTCTGATGTGAAGGGGGCTGCTGATGGGGACACTCTGATGTGAAGGGGGCTGCTGATGGGGACACTCTGATGTGAAGGGGGCTGCTGATGGGGACACTCTGATGTGAAGGGGGCTGCTGTTGGGGACACTCTGATGTGAAGGGGGCTGCTGATGGGGACACTCTGATGTGAAGGGGCTGCTGATGATGGGGACACTCTGATGTGAAGGGGGCTGCTGATGATGGGGACACTCTGATGTGAAGGGGGCTGCTGATGGGGACACTCTGATGTGAAGGGGGCTGCTGATGATAGGGACACTCTGGTGTGAAAGGGGGCTGCTGATGATAGGGACACTCTGGTGTGAAAGGGGGCTGCTGATGATAGGGACACTCTGGTGTGAAAGGGGGCTGCTGATGATAGGGACACTCTGGTGTGAAAGGGGGCTGCTGATGATAGGGACACTCTGATGTGAAAGGGGCTGCTGATGATAGGGACACTCTGATGTGAAGGGGGCTGCTGATGATGGGGACACTCTGATGTGAAGGGGGCTGCTGATGATGGGGACACTCTGATGTGAAAGGGGCTGCTGATGATAGGGACACTCTGATGTGAAAGGGGCTGCTGATGATAGGGACACTCTGATGTGAAGGGGGCTGCTGATGATGGGGACACTCTGATGTGAAGGGGGCTGCTGATGGGGACACTCTGATGTGAAGGGGGCTGCTGATGGGGACACTCTGATGTGAAGGGGGCTGCTGATGATGGGGACACTCTGATGTGAAGGGGGCTGCTGTTGGGGACACTCAAAATTAAAGTGGACCGGTCATGATGAAGTCCAGGGCCAAATATTTGTCCCAGTCCAGCCCTGCTTGAGCTGTGACTGATTGACCTTCTATTTGATGGAGCCTGCATAGTTCTGGGGTTGGAATCAGAAGAGGAAAAGCACCACTAAGTCTAGTAGGACAGGCAAGTTTTATTATACCCATAAACAGGGCTACTCACATAGATAGGTTACAATCAGGCTCTTGAAGTGTAAGGTTCCTCGGAACACCATGGGAAGTGTCCGCATGCACCGCTGATGAGGAACACTGGATACATATGTAGCGCCATAACCCCTGGGGGCGGCTGAGTTTCTCTGGGCTTACCAATTACCTCCTCTGCCTTGTAGCTCGTCGTTGCTTGTCTAGGGGCTCCCGGGTTTGATACCCGGTAATTGCAGAGACCGACACCTGAATTCCTGTTTAGGATTTTTATTTGCAAAATGTCGGACAAAACACAGCCTCTCAGTTGGGAATAGAGGGTATAGGATGAAGTTTAGCTCAGGTACTTTAGAACTGCTGACACTCAATAAATGTCTCTAGATCAGGGTTTCTCAACCAGGGTTCCTCCAATGGTTGCTGGGGGTTCCTCCAATGGTTGCTGGGGGTTCCTCCAATGGTTGCTAGGGGTTCCTCCAATGGTTGCTCGAGGTTCCTCCAATGCTTGCTAGGGGTTCCTCCAATGCTTGCTCGGGGTTCCTTGAGCAATGACCAATTTTTTGCCTCTCAGATAAGTTCCAACTGACATCAATGGTCTTTTTAGCTATCTGTAAGGGGGGGGGGGGGTTCTTCCAGAAGACCACAGATGTAAGAAGCACTCTTCCACTGACCATCACCCCAATGTATCCTGAGTTGTAGATATAGACATTTTTAACAGGGGTTCCCTGAGCCCGAAAGGTTATTTCAAGGGTTCCTCCATGTTGAAAAGGTTGAGAAAGTCCGAACTAGATGATCCAGGGAGTAGCCACTCGCAACTGGATAACTCAACTTTTGGATAAATCCTTTCTTGTAGATCCAGCAGCCAACAAGTGATTTTAGCTTAGCAAAGTCTCTGCCACAGACTTGGTTGTGAAACTTTAGATTAGACATGTGCAATTCGTTTTGTCTTTCTTTTTTTTTCGCTATTTTCGTTCGTTCGTTTTCGTACGAATGAACGAATCGTTCGAATCGTACGAATCCGATTAACGAATCATTCGAATCGAACGAATCCGAAAAACAACGAAAATCCGAAAAAAAAACAAATTAGAAACAACGAATGTACTAATGAAGAAAATCCGAAAAACCAAAACGAACGAAAAAATTCGTACATTCGTAACTTTTTTTTTTTGTTGAATTGGTAATTTTCCGTGTCCCTTACAATGGCGCTGCTAACGTGCTTCGAATGGATTGAACAAAAAAATTCGTACATTCGTAACTTTTTTTTTCGATTCGTAACTTTTTTTTTTCGATTCGTAACTTTTTTTTTTTCGATTCGTAATTTTCCGTGTCTCTATTGAACAAAAAAATTCGTTTATTCGTAACTTTTTTTTTTTTCGATTCGTAATTTTCCGTGTCTCTATTGAACAAAAAAATTCGTACATTCGTAACTTTTTTTTCGATTCGTAACTTTTTTTTTCCGATTCGTAACTTTTTTTTTTTCGATTCGTAACTTTTTTTTTTTCGATTCGTAAATTATTAAAATGTAATAATAGCATACACATTACATAAAATTATGAATTATGCTCCGATTATGAATCTACGAATGTTACGAATGTTACGAATGTACGAATAAATACGAATGCGTCCGAAAATTAAACTAACAAAAAACGAACCAACGAAAAAATAGCTCTTACAAATTTTTTCGATTCGTAAATTATTAAAATGTAATAATAGCATACACATTACATAAAATTATGAATTATGCTCCGATTACGAATCTACGAATGTTACGAATGTACGAATAAATACGAATGCGTCCGAAAATTAAACTAACGAAAAAACGAATCAACGAAAAATAACTCTTACGAATGTACGAATCGTTACGATCAACGGAAACGAAAAAAACGAAACGAAAAAAAAAGATTTTTTTTCGGAAATGAAAAAAACGAAACGAAAATAAACAAATTTTTTTGTTGTGCACATGTCTACTTTAGATGAACGCAAAAAAAAAAAAATTCTCTCACAGGAACTTAGTTGTAACTGAAGGTTAGGAGCTTTTCTTACAGTACCAATATCTTGCAGCCGGTCCGGCGATACCGCAAGAAATGCGGATTCAATTAGTGTCCTTACAGCTCAGCTTCCAGGCTCTTACCGAGCAGCCAGCCTCGTGTGTGGCCCTCCTCCGAAGAGACCTCCCCTGCAGTGGCGGTGCGTGCATAGAGGGCGCAGGAGCGTCGCCCCCACTCTCCTGCACCGCTCTATCACCAATAGATAGATTCATGCATTGCATGAATCTATCTATTGTCACCGCTGCCGCCCCCTATTCAGGTGTCCCGCCCCTTGTCGGGCGCCGGGCATCTGAATTACAGCGGGGGGGGGGGGGGGGGTGTTTTTGGAAGCGTCCTGATTAGAGCTGTCAGCTCTAATAGGCTTCCATAAGTGTAAACAGCGGGCGCAATGCTGTGCGTTCGCTGTTTACACCGTGTTGTGTTAGAGAAGCGAATACATCGCTTCCCTAACACTGACCCGCCTCTCAGCCAATCAGGTTGCCCTGGAAACCAATCATTGCAGAAGACAGGAGGAGTGCGGGAGAAGATATCGGGTCGCAATGAGGACACTGCTCGCCGACTGCCGCCGTCACCCGCTGCACACTAAGACAAGGTAAGTGCCAGGCAGATGGCGGGCGGGGGGCACAGTGGCACCAGTCGGGGCACAGTGGCAGCAGTTGGGGCACATTGGCAGCATTTAATGGGCACAGTGGCAGCATTTGAGGCACAGTGACAGCACTTGGGGCACAATGGCAGCACTTGGGGCACAGTGGCAGCATTTTAATTGGCACAGTGGCAGCACTTGGGGCACAGTGGCAGCACTTGGGGCACAGTGGCAGCACTTGGGGCACAGTGGCAGCATTAGATGGGCACAGTGGCAGCGTTTGGGGCACAGTGGCAGCATTTAATGGCACAGGGGCAGCGTTTGGGGCACAGTGACAGCATTTAATTGGCACAGTGGCAGAACTTGGGGCACAGTGGCGCACTTGGGGCACAGTGGCAGCATTTGGGTCACAGTGGCAGCGTTAGATGGGCACAGTGGTAGCGTTTGGGGCGCAGTGGCAGCGTTTGGGGCACAGTGGCAGCATTTATTGGGCACAGGGGCAGCGTTTGGGGCACAGTGGCAGCATTTAATGGGCACAGTGGCAGCGTTTGGGGCACAGTGGCAGAGTTTGATGGCACAGTGAGGCTGCAATTGATGGGCCCCAAAAATTTTGGGCACCAGCCCCCACTGCTCCCCTGGTTGCATGTAGAGTTGCTGGGCCTCTCCAAACCCGAGAACGGCACCGGAACTCCTTTGATTCCTCCCTCCAGTTACAGCACCTCGAACTAGCCAGTTCCGAGGCTCGGAAGCAGATGGATCCGCACCCCAGGCAATGAGGGCCTCTGGGGACTGGTTAGGAGGACCAGGACCACAGAGTCAACAGACACTCCTGGACCGGACGAAACCCGAACCACGTGACTTCAGCACCTTAAATACCCCCCTCCCGGAATACACAGCGGGACAAACGCGCCCACTGATTGGCTCCGAGAGGAGATTGGTACCCAATGTGTCCAACAACCAGGCTGCGTTCTCAGGCCTGTCACAGGTGCTCACCTCACCTATGACCAGGCAGAACTTCAATACAGCCCAGCCAAACTGATGCCAAAGCATAATTTAGAATAATTAACCCCAAAAGTCAACTATAGTTTTGGGCAAAAACTAAATTTAGTTTTAAATTTAAATTTAAATGCATAGCGCGTACTTTGGAAAAGTACCGGCGCTACACATACATATACTTTGCAATTAAAACCAAAAGTGGCCCGTCCTCCCTCAATACCATGTAATAAAAGAAGTGGTTTCTAAGTCTGATTGAGATAATTGTACATTATGTTTACCTCCAGGGTCCAGATCCAGAAATAAATCACTTTACTCGATCCCCAAACCTTTGAGATGCTCCACCACTGTCCAATCAGCAGGCTGGGAGGAAACCCGGACAATATGTTCACCTGCAGTAAAGAAAAGTCCCCAACCCATACCGCCCAAATTTTTGAGATGGGAATGATGTAGGCATAGGACCCACACACTGCCACGCCCCTTAACCACTTCAATACTGCCCACTGTCAAATGATGGATCTCCCATCCTGGGTGGGCGTCATATGACGTCCTCCCATTCCTGGCCGTCTAGGGGGGCGCGCGGCGTCAGTCGGGACCCCGGTGCGCGTGCCCGGCAGCCGCGATGTCCGCAGGGCACCCGCGATTGCCCGGGAACACAGCAGGACCATGGATCTGTATGTGACGTCCTGTCAGTGGAGAGGAGACCAATGGTGTGTTCCCTGTACAGAGAAACACCGATCGGTCTCCTCCCCTTGTGAGTCCCGTCCCCCCACAGTTAGAATCACTACCTATAGGGAACATATTAACCCCTGCAGCGCCCCTAGTGTTAACCCCTTCCCTGCCAGTCACATTTACACAGTAATCAGTGCAATTTTATAGCAACGATCGCTGTGTAAATGTGAATGGTCCCAAAAATGTGTCAAAAGTGTCCGAAGTGTCCGCCGCAATGTCGCAGTCACGAAAAAAATCGCAGATCGCCGCCATTACTAGTAAAAAAAAAAAAAAAATGCAATAAATCTATCCCCTATTTTGTAGACGCCATAACTTTTGCGCAAGCCAATCAATATACGCTCATTGCGATTTTTTTTTTTACCAAAAATATGTAGAAGAATACGTATCGGCCTAAACTGAGGAAAACACATTTTTTTGGGTTTTTTAAACTGGGATATTTATTAGCAAAAAGCAAAAAATATGTGTGTTTTTTTTTTTCAAAATTGTCGCTCTTCTTTTGTTTATAGTGCAAAAAATAAGAAAACGCAGAGGTGATCAAATACCACCAAAAGAAAGCTCTATTTGTGGGAAAAAAAGGACGCCAATTTTGTTTGGGCGCAGCGTCGCACGACCGCGCAATTGTCAGTTAAAACGACGCAAAAAGTGCTCTGGTAAGGAAGGGGGTAAAATCCTCCGGGGCTGAAGTGGTTAAAGCAGAATTATTAAAAAAAAAAAAGTTGGTTAAACCCAGAACTGTTGTTTTTTTATCACTACTATTCCTTTATTCTGGATTCATACTGGATTTACAAAGGCAGCAATTTAGAAATCGGTGAAAGGTTTAGCACTGGAAAACACTTTTTGAAAGATAAAAATAAATGTAAAAAGATAAAAAAAAACTATACATACCAAAATGAGGGACAAAAGAGGAGGAAATAGGAACAGGTGGACTTTGTTGCACATCAGAGACAGTCCCTCGAAATCAGAGACAGTCCCTCGAAATCAGAGACAGTCCCTCGAAATCAGGGACAGTCCCTCGAAATCAGAGACAGTCCCTTGAAATCAGGGACAGTCCCTCAAAATCAGAGACAGTCCCTCAAAATCAGGGACAGTCCCTCGAAATCAGAGACAGTCCCTCAAAATCAGGGACAGTCCCTCGAAATCAGAGACAGTCCCTCGAAATCAGGGACAGTCCCTCGAAATCAGAGACAGTCCCTCGAAATCAGGGACAGTTCCTCGAAATCAGAGACAGTCCCTCGAAATCAGGGACAGTCCCTCGAAATCAGAGACAGTCCCTCGAAATCAGAGACAGTCCCTCGAAATCAGAGACAGTCCCTCGAAATCAGGGACAGTCCCTCGAAATCAGGGACAGTCCCTCGAAATCAGAGACAGTCCCTCGAAATCAGGGACAGTCCCTCGAAATCAGAGACAGTCCCTCGAAATCAGGGACAGTCCCTCGAAATCAGGGACAGTCCCTCGAAATCAGGGACAGTCCCCTCGAAATCAGGGACAGTTGGGAGCTTTGCCAACCCTTTCTATAATGGTGTCATACCCAAAATAATGACCAGACGGCTTTGAGAGCCTCTTGGGCAGGGCGCGTGGTGGGACTGAGTGCTGTGGTTGGGTTTCCCAAGAACAGATGTAGTTGAGACAAGTTGAGCGACAAGACCCCACTTGACCCAATACGACGTCTTCCAGCTTCTAAGAACAGCATGTGAGCGAGGAGGCAGCGTCTGTCGGAGCTCTGGTGTCCTCTTACTCCCGGACTCAGACTTATAAACAAGACACAACAAAATGAAGAGTGCAAATAGTCATAAAGATGTGAGATTAAATATTCAGAGTCTTACAGGGGCCTTCAAAGTGGACCTGTCATCACATATATATATATATTTCCATGGTAAATGTATTGGTTGCACTAGATGGACCTGTGTCTTTTTTAACTATGTAACTATATAACTATGTAACTAGGTAACTATATAACTATATGTAACTGTATGTAACTATACATATATGCTATGTAATATGTCAGTGTAGATGGTGCTAAAGATGGTGCTGTCCAGGGGCGGACTGACCATCCGGCCACTCGGGCACTCCCCGAGGGCCCCGGGCCACTAGGGGGCCCCATCAGGGGTTGCCAGCCTCAGTAAAACCAGGGACTGTATGTAAAAATCTGTGTTTTTTTTTTACATCTGTTTCTGAAATGTCCCTTACCGATGTCCTTTTGGTCTAAAAATCCAGAGATTATAGCTGCCCCACCTCTCCAGTACCTTCTCAGCCAATAGAAACATGTATGTGTATATTGTGTGATTGTATACAGTGTGTGTGTATACTGTGTGGCCCCATAATCTCTGATTGCCGGGGGGCCCCATAATCTCCTATTGCCCGGGGGCCCCATGATTTGTCAGTCCGCCCCTGGTGCCGTCCTTCAGGAGTGAAAAGCCGATGAAGGAAGTGTCAAGGGGAGTCCTGTGATCTCTGTGAGAGGTAATAAATACCTGGTAGGGTCACACTGTTTCAATACTCAGTGTGTATGAGCTCAAAGTGGAAGAAAACCCCTATTATAACTATTACTAAAAACTTTCTGCCCCCCCCCCCCCTCCACCTCCTACCTATCCTGCCTACCCTGTTTAAAAAAAGATCTGTGTACTTACCTATTTTCAATCTGCTCAGGTCTGGTCACATGATCCTGCAACTCTGTGTAAGGGAGCCCTTCAATGCTTTCCGGAGCGGTAACGTCCCTGCCTTGGCCCAGCCATTGTGGACACTCCCTTCTCTCCCCTGCAGCAGCTGCTTACTGACACAGGAGAGCTGCAGGATCATGTGACCAGACTGGATCCGATTGTAAGGGAGCACTTCAGCGCTTTCTTGAGCAGTGATGTCACCCATTGGTTCCTGTTGCCCATCCATTGCCGGCGCTCCCTCTTCTCCCTTGCAGCAGCTGCTCACTGACACAGGAGAGCGGGAGCTGCAGGATCATGTGACCAGACTGGATCCGATTGTAAGGGAGTGCTTCAGCGCTTTCTGGAGCCGTGATATCACCTGTTGGTTCCTGTGGCCCATCCATTGTCGGCGCTCCCTCTTCTCCCTTGCAGCGGCTGCTCACTAACACAGGAGAGCAGGAGCTGCAGGATGATGTAATTGGTAAGGTAAGTGCACATATCTTTTTTTATACAGGTTAGGTAGGATAGGTAGGGATAGGGAAGGGGAGCCCTCCAGGTCTGCACTCACCCTACGGGCGCAGCCCCTCCAGGTCTGCACTCACTCTATTGGCGGAGCCCTCCAGGTCTGCACTCACCCTATAGGCGGAGCCCGCCAGGTCTGCACTCATCCTACGGGTGGAGCCCCTCCAAGTCTGCACTCACCCTACGGGCGCAGCCCCTCCAGGTCTGCACTCACTCTATTGGCGGAGCCCTCCAGGTCTGCACTCACCCTATAGGCGGAGCCCGCCAGGTCTGCACTCATCCTACGGGTGGAGCCCCTCCAGGTCTGCACTCACCCTACGGGCAGAGCCTTCCAGGTCTGCACTCACCCTAAGGGTGGAGCCCCTACAGGTCAGCACTCACCCTATGGGCTGAGCCCTCCAGCTGTCACGGTCCCCCTGGTGCCCGGCGCCACGGCTTCTGTATTGACTGGGTCCTCTTTCCAGGTGGCTGGGAAGCCAGACTCCGATTTGCTGGTATTGCAGGGCCCCGAGGAAAATATTAAACTGGCCAATTGGGGCCTTGAGCTGTGGTCACGTGCTTGTGAGGGGGTGACAGAGCTGGTAGGTCCGGCCACACAGATGGTGCCATCTGGGGGAGGAGGGGGGGGGCGGCGTTGGCCCTGCGCTCCTTCGTGGACCGGCCGCCACTGAGTTATAGTTAGACCTTTCCTCCACTTTGGCATACATACATCTAATGCCAGCTCCGCTGAGACCGAATTTAGTTTTTTTTGCGCCACTCCGTCTAATAAAAACTGTGGCCTCTAGCAACCACTGAGCCCTCCAGCTCCAAAGCGGTTAAAGCTGCATCAGATCAGTAAGTAGGCAATCCAGGTAACGGTGTTCTCATTGCAACACAAAAGCCTTAAACAGCAAAATGATATATTATTAATGATAATTGCCGCTGTGAATTAGAAAAAAAAAAAAACTGTTTTTAAAAAACTGCCTCCTCTGCGCAAGAGGCTGAGAGCTTCTCCGTAGCGTTGAAATCAGCCTCCATTTGGCACCCGAGAACAATGGCCTTTGTTTGAGATGTTACAGCTGTGTGATGCACGCTGTTGTCTCCGAGCGATGACATTGTCATTTATTGTACTAACCTTCTTCAAGGTAGTCTATTACTTCACTAATGTCCCTGCGTCTAATTGGCCGTGTATGTATTCATCTGAGCCTTGCCTGCGGAGAATGTGACTTGTGTGAGATAATATGAAGAGATGACTTCAATAAAGAGGGATCTCTTCTTTGAGAGCTTAACTTCACTGGTTATGTAAGTTCCCCATCCTGGGCTTGATTGGTATTGATACGAAGGGGGATGTAAAACGATCATCATCGAAGGAGATTGATTTCCAGGATTGTGAAGAAACCCAGGGACCCGCGGCTGCTCTTAGTGAAATGGTGAATGGAGTTTTGGGGCTCCCCACACCCTTTATACACTATATTATCAAAAGTATGGGGACGCCTGCCTTTACACGCACATGAACTTTAATGGCATCCCAGTCTAATGCCCCCGTACACACGGTCGAAAATTCCGACCACAAAATCCGTCTGATTTTTTCCGACGGATTTTGTCCGACGCTGGTGTTGCATACATACAGTCGGACAAAGTTGTCAGAAAATCCGATCATTCTGACCGTGGTGACGTTCGTTGCGTACGACGGAACTACGCAGAGGCTATTAGCCAATAGGTTTGGTCTCCTAATTTGATCTGAGCATGCGTGGCACTTTGTCCGTCTGAATTCTCTACACACGATCGGAAAAAGTCCAATCGGGTTTTGTTGTTGGAAATTTTGAGAGCAGGATCTCAAATTTTTTCCGTCGGAAATTCAGATGGAAAAAGTCAGATGGAGCCCACACACGGTCGGATTTTCCGACAACATGGTCCGATCGGACATTTTCCGCCGGAATTTCCGACCGTGTGTGCGGGGCATTAGTCCGTAGGGTTCAATATTGAGTTGGCCCGCCCTTTGCAGCTATAACAGGAGCTGCCGACCGGGTCGCGAGCGCGCCGCTGGCAGCGGGCGCGCGACCCACGGCTGGCCTCTTAAAGGACCACGTACCTATACGTGGTTTTGCCTAGCTGTGCCATTCTGCCGACGTATATCGGCATAAGGCATCCCAGTCTTAGTCCGTAGGGTTCAATATTGAGTTGGCCCACCCTTTGCAGCTATAACAGCTTCAACTCTTCTGGGAAGGCCGTCCACAAGATTTAGGAGGGTGTCTATGGGAATGTTCTTCCAGAAGTGCATTTGTGAGGTCAGACACTGATGTTGTAAAAGTAAAGTTCATGTGCGTGTAAAGGCGTCCCAATACTTTGACGATATAGTATACATACTGTACATGACACATAGGCCCATGGACAGGGACAACCAATGGAATAGTAACTGTTGTTGATTTGACTTCAGAAGAAGCAAATTATATAGAGAAAGCAGTTTAAAAGTGTATAAAGTAAAAAAAAAAAAATATATATATATATATATATATATATATACTCACCGGCCACTTTCCACTTTATTAGTTACACCTTGTTAGTACCAGGTTGGACCTGTGGGTCTTCTATACTTATTGTATTTACCCAAGTCGGTTGGTTCTTGTTCTTTTTTTCTTGTTTTGTTTTTTTTCCAATAAAACTTTATGGAACAAAAAAAAGAGGAAAAGAGAAAAAGACGAGAGAAAAAGAAAGAGAGAGAGAAAGAGAGAGAAAAAAAGAGAGAAAAGAGAGAAAGAGAAAGAAAAACGAGAGAAAACAAGAGAGAAAAAAGAGAGAAAGACAGAGGTAAAGAGATAAACAAAAAGAAAGAAGGAGAAAGACAAAAAGAGAAAGAGACAGAGAGAAAGAGAGAGAGAGAAAAGAGAGAGAGAGAGAGAAAAATGAGATAGAAAGAAAGAGGGAGAAATAGAAAAAGAGAGAGAGAAAAAGAGAGAGAGAATCTAGAGGACGAGAGAGCAAGATAGAGAAAAAAATGAAAGAGAGAGAGTGAAAAAGAGAGAGAGAATAAGAGAGAAAAGGAGAGAGAAAGAAGAAAGAGGGAGAAAGAGAAAAAGAGAGAAAGAGAGAGACAAAAATAAAGAGGGAGAAAGAGAAAAAGAGAGAGAGACAGGGAGTAAGAGAAAGAGAGAAAATGAGAGAGAGGAAGGAAGGAAGTGTAGCACCCGGATGTTTAGGCGGGGTTGCTCCTAAATTTACCTGCCAGGTATAGTTGCCTTGGCTAATTGTTAGGGATTAATTGACTTCACCCTAATTCTGGAATTGCTGCACTTCTCTCTTCTGTCACTAGATGGCCAGGTACCTGGTGACATTGGATAAGACAAGGGCGACGCAAGGACAGATTAGGAGTATATGGGGTGTCTCAGCCAATGGGCAGGGGTTTTTACTTGGGTCCCTTGGCCTGCTGGGAAAGCCTATTTATTTGGGTGAGGTCAGGTGATCTGGGTTCTGTGCCATCCGGACAGCTGTCTGGGTGGACGTGTGTTGAGCTGCTGTTCCTAGGCCAGAGATCGGGCCTATCTCGGGGACATCTGGCTGCTAGGCTGTCTGAGGGTCTATCCAGAAGCAAGAGAGCAGCGTAGGGTTGGGATTGTTGCTTGCAGTCCAACCAGAAGTGACGATTCTGCCGGCCGGAGAACCTCTCGTGGTCAGAGGTAGAGGGGAAGCTGTCGCCACTAAGAGACCATCCGCCTTATTACCAGAGACCACAGTGAGTAGCTGAAGCAAGTACCGGAGTTCTCACCAACCGGGGACGGTGAGGAGTTGGGAAACTTCAGCAGGTGCCAAGCCAGGGACCCAACCAGCAGAGGTGACGCTTGCAGATCAGCCTTGTGTGTCAAACCAGAGACCCAGCAGGTCAGTGGGGTGAAGCTTGAGAAGTATCTGTAAGTGCCAACCAAGGGACCCATCAAAGAAGTGGGGTGAAGCTTGAGAAGTATCTATGAGTGCCAAGCCAGGGACCCAGCAGGTCAGTGGGGTGAAGCTTGAGAAGTATCTATGAGCTTGGGACCCAGCAGGTCAGTGGGGTGAAGCTTGAGAAGTATCTATGAGCTTGGGACCCAGGAGGTCAGTGGGGTGAAGCTTGAGAAGTATCCGTGAGTGCAAAGCCAGGGACCCAGCAGGTCAGTGTGGTGAAGCTTGAGAAGTATCTGTGAGTGCCAAGCCAGGGACTCAGTAGGTCAGTGGGGTGAAGCTTGAGAAGTATCTGTGAGTGCCAATCCAGGGACCCAGCAGGTCAGTGGGGTGAAGCTTGAGAAGTATCCATGAGTGCCAAGCCAGGGACTCAGCAGGTCAGTGGGGTGAAGCTTGAGAAGTATCTGTGAGTGCCAAGCCAGGGACCCAGCAGGTCAGTGGGGTGAAGCTTGAGAAGTATCTATGAGTGCCAAGCCAGGGACCCAGCAGGTCAGTGGGGTGAAGCTTGAGAAGTATCTATGAGTGCCAAGCCAGGGACCCAGCAGGTCAGTGGGGTGAAGCTTGAGAAGTATCTGTGAGTGCCAAGCAAGGGACCCAGCAAGTCAGTGTGGTGAAGCTTGAGAAGTATCTGTGAGTACCAAGCCAGGGACCCAGCAGGTCAGTGTGGGGTGAAGTTCAAGAAGTATCTGTGAGTGCCAACCAAGGGACCCAGCAGGGAAGTGGGGGTGATGCTTGAGAAGTATCTGTGAGTTCCAAGCCAGGGACCCAGCAGGTCAGTGGGGTGAAGCTTGAGAAGTATCTATGAGTGCCAAGCCAGGGACCCAGCAGGTCAGTGGGGTGAAGCTTGAGAAGTATCTGTGAGTGCCAAGCCAGGGACCCAGCAGGTCAGTGGGGTGAAGCTTGAGAAGTATCTGTGAGTGCCAAGCCAGGGACCCAGCAGGTCAGTGGGGTGAAGCTTGAGAAGTATCTGTGAGTGCCAAGCCAGGGACCCAGCAGGTCAGTGGGGTGAAGCTCGAGAAGTATCTGTGAGTGCCAACCAAGGGACCCAGCAGGTCAGTGGGGTGAAGCTTGAGAAGTATCTGTGAGTGCCAAGCCAGGGTCCCAGCAGGGAAGTGGGGGTGATGCTTGAGGAAGAAACTAAGTAAGGAGATTGGAGGAGCTCATGGTATCCAGTGGCAGTGAACCAGCAAGTCTAGTTAAGAGAGACTGGGAGCTCAGTGGAGTGAAGTGAAGTGATTGAAGAGGAAGTACAAAATTTTGTTACAAATTGTGTTAGAAACTGTTATAAGATTGTTGCCATAGGAGACAGCATTCCTACACATGCAGATGTGGTGTCCAACTGGTTGCCTTTACCTGCATGGCTGTCCTCCTATAAAAGTCTCAACGTCTGCTAATTAACATTGCAACTACTAAAGGGTGTCCTGGCCCTAACCCTCTCTCCCACAGTTCTGTTTAAGAGACAATAAATCTCTTTGCATTCAAGAAGTGTCTGGCGCCCATGAATCTACCTTGCATTACACCCACCATGCCTTGTAACCCCCTCTATACAGAAGGAGGTCAGCTGTCCCTAACTCTGGAGGTTCTCATTAGACTAAAGGGGACCCGGGACCAGGGGCGGACTGACAACTCATGGGGCCCCCAGGCAATCAGAGATTATGGGGCCACACAGTATACACACACACAGTATAAAATGACACAGTATACACATACATCTACACACAGTATACACAGACATGTTTCTATTGGCTGAGAAGGTACTGGAGAGGTGGGGCGGCTATAATCTCAGGATTTTTAGACCAAAAGGATGTCGGTAAGGGACATTTCAGAGACAGATGTAAAAAAAAAAAAGATTTTTACATACTGTCCCTGGTTTTACTGAGGCTGGCAACCCTGATGGGGCCCCCCCTAGTGGCCTGGGGCCCTCGGGAAGTGCCCAAGTGGCCGAATGGTCAGTCCGCCCCTGCCCGGGACCTTGCTACAGAATGGAGGGAGGATGGATGGATTTGCACAGTGCCCCGACCCTCAGCAACCATCTAAATTTCACCTGTTGCAGATCTGCCTTAAGAAAAGGGAAATGGCGATATCTGCGGCCGGCCGTTGCTCTTTGCACTGCGGCCGGTATGTGGGTCAGTTATGTACCTCGGTGAGAAGAACATCCTCTTATCCTCTTGTAACTCGCAGTGCAGAGGCGGAGAGGACAGGAGCTTTGGGGGAGATTTAACAGAATAAATCACAAAGATTGAAATATCTCTATTTGCTGAAGAGTGGGGGACAAAAACCACCCCCTCTCCTCTAATACAGAAATCATTTGTTAGACCCATACAATTCTGTCACAAGCCCCCCCAACATATTGTCTGTGTCTTATATATTATATTTTATTTATTTATTATATTTTATTTATTATATTTTATTAGTTATATTTTACAATTTTTCCTTTCTGTTTTTTATAGGATTCTGCACATTGCTGTGTCCTCTGGCCCCCTCAGCCATTGTAAATCTCATTGGTTGCCCTGGGTGAAGGGTACATACCCCCCCCCCCCCTCCCGTGGGCACAAGTACTGTAACTGGTTAATAACTTAGTAAATTTTATTTATGAATGTACAGCAGAGCTCAGGCGGGAGAGGAAAAGGCAGCCCTGGGAGCTGATTGTTTGTATTGCATTGCTAACAGGGAATATGCTGAAAGAGAAAGATGAGGGAAAGAGAGAGAGAAAGTGAGAGAAAGAGAAAGCAAGAAGAAAAGAGAGAAAAACTGAGAGAAAAAGAGAGATAGAGAGAGAGTGAGAAGACATGAGCGAAAAACAGAGAGAGGGGGAGAGAGACAGAGAGCGCGAGAAAGCAAAAGAGAGAGAGATAGAGAGAGAAAGCGAGAAGTTAAACTGAGAAAAAGAGAGAAAGAGAAAGTGATAAGAAAAGACAGAAAAACAGAGAGCGAGAAAGAGAGAGAGAGAGACAAAGAGAGAAAGAGAAAGCGAGAAGAAATGAAAGAAAAACAGAGAGTGAGAGAGAGAGAAAGAAAGAAAGAAAGAAAGAAAGCGAAAGCGAGAAGAAAAGAGAGAAAAACTGAGAGAAAACCAAGAGAAAATGAGAGAAAGAGAAAAAAAGACAGAGAGAAAGAGAAAGCGAGAAGAAAAGAGAGAAAAACAGAGCGAGAGAGAGAATGAGAGAAAGAGAAAGCGAGAAGAAAAGAGAGAAAGACTGAGAGAAAAGGAGAGATAGAGAGAGAGTGAGAAGACATGAGAGAAAAACAGAGAGAGGGGGAGAGAGAAAGAGAGAGAACGAGAAAGCAAAAGAGAGAGATAGAGAGAGAAAGCGAGAAGAAAAACAGAGAGAGAAAAAGACAGAGAGTGAGACAGAGAAAGAGAGAGAATGAGAAAAAGAGAGAAAGAGAAAGCGAGGAGAAAAGAGAGAAAAACTGAGAAAAAGAGAGAAAGAGAAAACAAGTCAGAGAGAAAAAGAGAGAATGAAAAAAGAGAGAAAGAGAAAGCGAGAAGAAAAGAGAGAAAAACTGAGAGAAAAGGAGAGATAGAGAGAGAGAGCGAGAAGACATGAGAGAAAAACAGAGAGAGAGAGATAGAGAGAGAAAGAGGAAAAAAGACAGAGAGAAAGAGAAAGCGAGAAGAAAAGAGAGAAAAGCAGAGAGAGATAGAGAGAGAGCGAGAAGACATGAGAGAAAAACAGAGAGAGGGGGAGAGAGAGAGAGAGAAAGAGAGAGAACGAGAAAACAAAAGAGAGAGAGAGAAAGAGAGAGAACGAGAAAACAAAAGAGAGAGAGAAAGCAAGAAGAAAAACAGAGAGAGGAAAAAAAATAGAGAGTGAGACAGAGAAAGAGAGAGAATGATAAATAGAGAGAAAGAGAAAGCGAGAAGAAAAGATAGAAAAACTCAGAGAAAAAGAGAGAGAGAGAGAGAGAGAGAGTGAGAAGACAAATGAGAGCAAAACGGAGAGGGGGAGAGAGAGAGAGAAAGAAAGAGAAAGCGAGAAGAAAAGATAGAAAAACTCAGAGAAAAAGAGAGAGAGAGAGAGTGAGAAGACATGAGGGGAAAACGGAGAGAGGGGGAGAGAGAGAGAGAGAGAACGAGAAAGCAAAAGAGAGAGTTAGACAGAGAGAGAAAGCGAGAAGAAAAACAGAGAGAGAAAAAGACAGAGAGAAAGAGAGAGAACGAAAAAAATTGAGAAAGAGAAAGTGAGAAAAAAAGAGAGGAAAAGAGAGAAAGAAAAAGTGAAAAAAAGCATGAGAGAGAGAGAGAAAGAAAAAGTGAGAAGAAAAGAGAGAAAAAGAGAGAGAGAGAAAGAGAGAGAGAGAGAGACAGAGACAGAGAAAGATAGAGAGAAAGAGAAAGGGGGAAAAAAAGAGAAAGAGAGAGAGTGGGGAAAAGAGAAAGAAATGTACTGCAGAGCTCAGATGGTAGAGGAGAAGGCAGCACTGGGAGCCAATTGTTTGTACTGCAGTGCTAACAGGGAATATGTTGACAGGAGGAGAGAGCAGAGTGACAGAGAGATGAGTTCATCAGTCTTATGCTTCTCTTTTCACTGTCCAATCACAGGACTGGTAAAGGACAAGACCTGTAAGTGTAAATGGACTACGGCAGAGAAAGATCGGTCTCTTGCCCTGCCAGACAGGACTGCGCTGTGTGTCAGAGGTGTGTCGAGGGGGGGGGGTGGTTAAAGTGCCACTGACCACCAATGTCTGTGGGGCCATGTCTTTTAATGGGAGGTAAAATAACACTGACCCCCAATGAACGTGGGACCATTTGTTTTTTTCTTTTAATGAGGGGGAATAAAAATCACGGACCACCAATGAGTGTGGGATCGTTTCTTTTATTTGGGTGGGGTGGGGGGGGGGTTGTGCTTCTGACCACCAATGATTATGGGATGTTTGTTTTCATAGATAAGGGAATGAAAGATAAAAGGTCCACATTCCCAAATATTTGCTTATTGAACCCCAGTGGCTATTAAATAACACACCAAATAAATCTCCATCTTTCTCCACCAGATGATATAAAACTCATTTGGGTCAAGTGTTGGATGACAGATCCATTGTCAATCAAACTATCACAGCAGTGAAAACCCAGCAATGTCTTGATAATAAAGGGGTAAATACCGACTGGTACTCGAGTGGTTAATGCTGAACATACATACGGAGTGAACCATCATTTTTAATCGCCAAATCTGCGATTCCTTCACGAATTACATCCAGGAATCCCCCCCTCCCCCATATATATTAAACTCTATTTAGCGCTGACGTTCACTGTCGCCTCTCTTTCACCTTTGCTGTATTGTTCCATAAACATTAAACCCCCCACCCCCCCCCGGAGGATCGGAGGCCTCGGTGGAGGTGACATCGCGGTGAAAGTGGCATTATGTGAGAATCGTGACACGAAAACGTCTCTTCTAAGTTTGCGTTCGCGCAATGACATCGAGCGGAATGCTGAATATATAATAGTGTATTGTATGGGGAGGGGGGGGGGGGGGGCGAGCGAAAAAAATCTCTTCTGGAAATTACAAGGCTGTCAGAATTGTGACACAGTGACGCACTGCGCCCAAAGTGTTTTTACATGCAGATTTTAACCCCGTCACTGCCGAGTCCCAGTTTATGTCAACTGAAAGTAAAAGATTTCTAGACTGGTACTCTAATACTAGAAAAGGGGAAGGTGTACCTAAACCAGTAAACCTAGGTCGGACTTTGAAGGCATAAGAAACGGCAAAGAGGTATGAAAAATAACAATATTTATTGAAAAGTACAGAGAATGAATAAAACATTCAAACGAGGTTTGTTATTTTTCATACCTCTTTGCTGTTTCTTATGCCTTCAAAGTCCAACCTAAGTTTACTGGTTTAGGTACTCCTTCCCCTTTTTTTGTATTCCCTTAATTTGCGGATGTGACTATATGAGTGCGATTCTTTTCTAAATTACTGGTACTCTAATGTTGTCCATACAGCCATGGGAGTCCACAGAACTTTTTTCAGGGGGGGGGGGCATAATTTTTAGGTCACCCATGCTCTGACCCTTTTCGGCAATGTCATTATCACGGTCATAGACTGTAGACATAGTACAGGTGATGGTCAGAGACTGCGGACATGGCACAAGAGACTGTCAGTGACTGCATACATGGCTCAAGAGACTGTAAGAGACTGCGGACATGGCACAAGAGATGACCAGAGACTGCATACATGGCTCAAGAGACTGTAAGAAACTGCGGACATGGCACAAGAGATGACCAGAGACTGCATAAATGGCCCAAGAGACTGTCAGAAACTGCATACATGGCCCAAGAGACTGTCAGAAACTGCATACATGGCTCAAGAGACTGCGGACATGGCACAAGAGACTGTCAGGAACTGCATACATGTGGGGGGGGGGGGTGTGACAGAGAGAGACAGGGGGTGACAGAGATAGACAGGGGGGTGACAGAGAGGAGAGAGGGGGTGACAGAGAGAGACAGGGGGGTGACAGAGAGAGACAGAGGGGGTGACAGAGAGAGACGGGGGGTGACAGAGAGAGACAGGGGGGGTGACAGAGAGAGACAGGGGGGTGACAGAAAGAGACAGAGGGGGTGACAGAAAGAGACAGAGGGGGGTGACAGAAAGAGACAGGGGGGGTGACAGAGAGAGACGGGGGGTGACAGAGAGAGACAGGGGGGTGACAGAGAGAGACAGGGGGGTGACAGAGAGAGACAGGGGGGGGTGACAGAGACAGACAGGGGGTGGCAGAGAGAGACAGGGGGGGGGTGACAGAGAGAGACAGGGGGGTGACAGAGAGAGACAGGGGGGTGACAGAGAGAGACAGGGGGGGTGACAGAGAGAGCCAGGGGGGGTGACAGAGAGAGACAGGGGGTGACAGAGACAGACAGGGGGTGACAGAGCGAGACAGGGGGGTGACAGAGAGAGACAGAGGGGGTGACAGAGAGAGACAGAGGGGGGTGACAGAGAGAGACAGGGGGGGTGACAGAGAGAGACGGGGGTGACAGAGAGAGACAGGGGGTGACAGAGAGAGACGGGGGGTGACAGAGAGAGACAGGGGGGTGACAGAGACAGACAGGGGGGGGTGACAGAGAGAGACAGGGGGGTGACAGAGAGAGACAGGGGGTGACAGAGAGAGACAGAGGGGGGTGACAGAGAGAGACAGGGGGGTGAAAGAGAGAGACAGAGGGGGTGACAGAGAGAGACAGAGGGGGTGACAGAGAGAGACAGAGGGGGGTGACAGAGAGAGACAGAGGGGTGTGAGAGAGAGAGAGGGGTGACAGAGAGGGGTGATGGGGGTCATCACTCCTGATCCGATCCCTGATTCACCCCCCCCCCTTACCCCAACTGCGGATGCCCATGCATACAGCTAACAATCCGATTATTGATTGTAACAGCTTTATCAAACTATATATTCAAAGACCAAGGGCGTTTATCCCACTGAGTATACAACTGAATTATATCTACACATGAAGAAACAATGTATACATACAATACATAAAGTTTCACACAAAACTGGATACATGTAAAGAGAAAAACACATTCAAGGACTCAGAACTATATGTAACCTTCTTCTCTAGATAATATGGTACATAAACACTAAAAGCAAATAGACGGCGCACTCTGCAAGTGCAGTGGCTCCCGAACTTAGTAAATGAGCGGAAGCTCTGCTGACTTCCATCAGCCAATCGTGTGCAAGGAGAAATTATGTTTTTTTTTTGTTTTCATTTTTCTTGCATGTGATTGGGTGTTTTTTTACAAAGTGAAGCTTTTGGAGCAACTGCAATTTGCAAAGTATACAGTCGACTTGCCTTTAGTAAATCAACTCCACTGGTCCAAATCATTTGGCGGAGGGGGAATTATGGTGGGGGGGAACTCTTATGCCCCGTCGACACGGTCGGAAATTCGAAAATTCCGACCACAAAATCCGTCGGATTTTTTCCGACGGATTTTGTCTGACACTGGTGTTGCATACACACGGTCGGACAAAGTTGTCGGAAAATCCAATCATTCTGAACGTAGTGACGTTCGTTGCGTACGACGGAACTACATAGAGGCTAGTAGCCAATAGCTTTGGTCTTGTAATGTGATCTGAGCATGCGTGGCACTTTGTCCGTCGGAATTCGCTACACACGATCGGAAAAAGTCCGATAGGACTTTGTTGTCGGAAAATTTGAGAGCAGGATCTCAAACTTTTTCCTTCGGAAATTCCGACGGAAAAAGTCCGATGGAGTCCACACACGGTCGGAATTTCCGACAACAAGGTCCGATAGGACATTTTCCGTCGGAAAATCCGACTGTGTGTACGGGGCATTAAAGGGGTTGTAAAGGTTTATGTTTTTTCACCTTAAAGTGGTTGTAAACCCCTTACAACCACTTTAACCTACAGGTAAGCCTAGATTAAGGCTTACCTGTAGGTGCAAGAAATATCTCCCAAACCTAAAAGGTTTAGGAGATATTTGCAAGAATAGCGGCACTGGGACCGTAGACATCAGGCGCAGGCGCACTGAGCGTGCCATTTCTAACGGCGATCATGCCGTTAGTGGCGGCACCAGCACGGTAGTGACGTCATCGCGGCTCCGGCCAATCACAGCACCAGAGCCGCGATACCCGGAAGCCACTCCGGGTATCATGGTGGCGACGGAGGAGGTGACCGAGGACCGCTGCGGGGGCTTCGATCTCAGGTAAGTAATTCATAATGAGCTTCAAAAAGTCTGACGGACCTAGAAATAGAACATGTTTTAAATCTCTCCAACGGAATCGATTCCTATCGGGAAAACCGTTCGTCGGTATGCTAGTTTGACGGACCAAATATGACGCAAGGGCAGCTATTGGCTACTGGCGATTGAACTTCCTTTTCTAGTCCCGTCGTACGTTGTCACGTTCTAAACGAACGGACTTTGGTGTGATCGATAGGCAAATCCGTTTCAGTGGAACCCCGTTGGAAAGACCGTCAGAGTTCATTCTAATGTAAAGTCCGGTCGTGTGTACGCGGCATAAGGTACACCATTGGAATAATTTGGGGCACTGGGTGTGATCCAGGTTTTCTCGTCCAACATCACTCCTGTCCTCGGTCGTCTCAAAACTAAAAAACACCACCATTAATAGTAACTCTGCATGTAAATAGAAAAATTAGTTTAGTTTAGTTTAGTTTCTGTTCGTTTCCGTTGATTCGTAACGATTCGTAATTTCGTAAGTCGTCGGTGTTCGTATTCGTACGATTCGTAATTTCGTAAGTCGTCTGTGTTCGTATTCGGACTCGTTTGTATTTTCGTAAGAGTTATTTTTTCGTTGATTCGTTTTTCCGTTTTTCGAAATTCATAAAATTATGAATTATGCTCCGATTACGAATCTACGAAAACAATGTTACGAAAGTACGAATAAATCAATCTTACGAAAGTACGAATGTAACTAAATCTACGAAAATACGAATGCGTCCGAATACAAAATATAACGAAAATACGAAAATACGAATTTCGAATAAACTAAAATTAGACTAACGGAAAAACGAATCAACGAAAAAATAACTCTTACGAAAATAGGAACGAGTCCGAATACGAACACCGACGACTTAACGAAATTACGAATCGTTACGAATCAACGGAAACGAACATAAACAAAACGAAACGAAACAAATTTTTTTATTGTGCACATGTCTAATGCCGCGTACACACGATCGGAATTCTCATCGGAAAAAACTCTGATGGTTTTTCCGACGGAATTCCGCTCAAGCTGTGTTGCCTACACACGATCACACCAAATTCCGACGGTCTGTAACACAGCGGCATAAAACACGTTCGACGGCACTATAAAAGGGAAGGTTTTTTTTAACAAGAAAATAAAAGGGAAGTTTAATGCTTCTGAGCATGCGTCGAATAGTTTCCGAGCATGCGTCAGAATTTTGCGTGTCGGAATTGCATACACACGATCCGAAAAACCGATAGAAAGGTTTTTCGTCTGAAAAATTAAGAACAGGTTCTCAATTCAAAGTCCATCGGAAATTCCGACAGAAAAAGACAGATGGGCATACACACGGTCGGAAAATCCGATGAAACGCTCCCATCGGACTGTTTCCATCGGAAATTCTGACCGTGTGTACGCAGCATAAGGCTTATATATCTTTAGAAACACACGAATTAGGGTGGCAAATTAGTCAGAGAATTATTGCCAGGTAAGCCAATGTGATGTAGTGAGGTTGAAAATCGGGTCTGGCCAACTGGGCTCCAATGACCTCTAGTCATGAAGAGGTTAGAGAAATAAAATGAATTATTGTGGATGAGTAAATAAGATTGTGAAGAGTCGGCCAAAGTAATAACAGAGTAATTGTCACATTAAATGTTGTCGCCAGCAGCCAGACATAATCCCTAAAGGTATTGTCCACTTACGGCCATGAGATTTTCCTGTCCGGGCAGATGCGGTATTCCAGATATGCTTTTCACATACAACATGGAGACGGGTGTAAATTATGTGTCTTTAAATTCCTTTTCCTCCCAGGAAATATTTCCTCTTTGTCCGGGCTGGCCAACAACAATGACCAGGTAGCACTTTGAAGTCAGTGACCCCCATAAAAATAATCACAGGTGAGCTGTCTGCCCCCCCCGGGGCAAGAGAATCAAGTGAGGCTTTTACTGGACTCAGGATTTAACCAGCTCAGACAAAAAATGTATTTGTTATGTCCTTTTAACGTTAGTGATAAGGGTTCAAATTCCATCTACGTCAGTGGTCTCCAGACTGGATGCGGGGCCCTGTGCTTGCTTTTATCCTGCCCTTGGGACACTATTCCGCCCTCTGACACCAATGATGGGGGCACAAATCCTCTCATTTATACCAATGATGGGGGCACTATTCCTCCCCCTGACACCAGTTAAGGGGCACTATTCCTCCCACCAGGGCCGGGACTAGGGGTGGGCAGGAGGGGCGGCTGCCCTGGGCGCAATGGTTTACTGTAGGGAAGGGGGCGCTTTCCTTCTGTTGCTGGGCATAGCATCCCCTAAGCTTACATATTGTGAGCGGTGGAGGGCTCAATTTGGCATCTTTGCCCTGGGCACTGGATGACCTTGTCACAGCACTGCCTCCCACTGACACCAGTTAAGGGGCACTATTCCTCCCACTGGCACCAATGATGGGGCACTACTTATCCCACTGACAACAATGATGGGGCACTATCCCTCCCACTGACACCAATGATTGGTAAATATTCCCCCCTTTGATACCAATGATGGGGCACTATCCCTCTACTTGACACCTCTCACTAATACCAATGATTGGGAACGAATCCGTCGGACATTCCGATCGCGTGTGGGCTCCATCGGACCTTTGTATGCCAAAAATCTGACGGACTTTAGAAATAGATCATGTTTTAAATTTTCCCGCCGGACCCAGTTCCTAGTGGGAAAACCCGTTCGTCTGTATGCTGGTCCGACGGACCAAATACGACGCAAGGGCAGCTACAGCACCTGCTTGCGAGATCGCGCTGGTTCTCAGGGACAGGGTACTGTACATCTCGCGCTGGCTGCAATAGGAAAAACACATTTTCCAATCGCAGCAAGCGCAAGAGGGAATGCCCCTCCAAGGGCATACCAGGCCCTTTGGTCTGGTATGGATTTTAGGGGAAGCCCCTACGCCCCAAATTCGATACCAGACCCTTATCCGAGCACGCAGCCCGGCCGGTCAGGAAAGGGGATGGGGACGAGTGAGCTCTTCTTCTGTACATACTGCCCACTGTCATACCCTATGCACTCCTCTCCTGTAAATACTGCCCACTGTCATACCCCCCACACTCCTCTCCTGTACATACTGTCCACTCTCATGCCCCCCACACTCCTCTCCGTTACATACTGCCCACTGTCATACCCTCCACACTCCTCTCCGGTACATACTGTCCTCTGTCATACCCCCCCCCCCCCCACACTCCTCTCCTGTACATACTGCCCACTGTCATACCCCACACTCTTCTTCTGTACATACTGCCCCTTGTCATACCCTATGCACTCCTCTCCTGTACATACTGTCCACTGTCATACCCTATTCACGCCTCTCCTGTACATACTGTCCACTGTTATACCCTCCGCACTCCTCTCCTGTACATGCTGTCCACTGTCATACCCCCCACACTCCTCTCCTGTACATACTGCCCACTGTCATACCCCCCACACTCCTCTCTTGTACATACTGCCAAGAGAGGAGTACTTGTACATACTTCCCACTGTCATACCCTCTGCTCTCATCTCCTGTACATACTGTCCACTGTCATACCCCCCACACTCCTCTCCTGTACATACTGCCCACCATCAGACCCTCTGCGCTCATCTCCTGTACATACTGCCCATTGTCATACCCCCCCACACTTCTCTTCTGTACATACTGTTCACTATCATACTCCCAACACACCTCTCCTGTACATACTGCCACTGTCATACCCCCCACACTCCTCTCCTGTACATATTGCCCACTGCCATACCCTCCACACTCCTCTCCTGTACATACTGCCCACTTTTATACCCCCCACACTCCTCTCCTGTACATACTGTCCACTGTCATGCCCCCCACACTCCTCTCCGTTACATACTGCCCACTGTCATACCCCCCACACTCCTCTCCTGTACATACTGTCCACTGTCATACCCCCCCCCCCACACTCCTCTCCTGTACATACTGCCCACTGTCATACCCCACACTCTTCTTCTGTACATACTGCCCCTTGTCATACCCTATGCACTCCTCTCCTGTACATACTGTCCACTGTCATACCCTATTCACGCCTCTCCTGTACATACTGTCCACTGTTATACCCTCCGCACTCCTCTCCTGTACATGCTGCCCACTGTCATACCCCCCACACTCCTCTCCTGTACATACTGCCCACTGTCATACCCCCCACACTCCTCTCTTGTACATACTGCCAAGAGAGGAGTACTTGTACATACTTCCCACTGTCATACCCTCTGCGCTCATCTCCTGTACATACTGTCCACTGTCATACCCCCCACACTCCTCTCCTGTACATACTGCCCACCATCAGACCCTCTGCGCTGTCATACCCCCCCACACTTCTCTTCTGTACATACTGTCCACTGTCATACCCTCCACACTCCTCTCCTGTACATACTGCCCACTGTCATACCCTCCACACTCCTTTCCTTTACATACTGCCCACTGTCATACCCTACACACTCCTTTCCTTTACATACTGCCCACTGTCATACCCTCCACACTCCTCTCCTTTACATACTGCCCACTGTCATACCCTGTAAAGTCCATTCCTGTACATACTGCCCATTGACATACCCTCCACACTCCTCTCCTGTACATACTGCCCACTGTCATACCCCCCCACACTCCTCTCCTGTACATCCTGCCCACTGTCATACCCTCCACACTCCTCTCCTTTACATACTGCCCACTGTCATACCCTGTAAAGTCCATTCCTGTACACACTGCCCATTGACATACCCTCCACACTCCCCTCCTTTACATACTACCCACTGTCATACCCTCCACACTCCTCTTCTGTAAATAGTATCCACTGTCATACCCTCTAAACTTCATTCCTGTTCATACTGCCCACTGTCATACCCTCCACACTCCTCTCCTGTACATACTGCACATTGCATTGGCTCACTGCTTTTCTCAAAAGTCTACAGTGCTGCAAGTCCAATTACAGACATCCCCTGCAGCAGGAGACTCATATTAGGTCAGATACTTTCAAAAGCTAATGTACCCCTAAAGGCATACAGACATTCCACCTTGTCAGGGCCGGGACAAGGGGTGGGCAGAAGGGGCGGCTGTCCCTGGCGCAATGGTATATTGCAGGGGTAGGGGGCATCCTGAGCCTAACCCTAAGGGAAAGGGGGGCACAGTTTGGCATCTTTGCCCTGGGCACTGGATGAGCTTGTCCCGGCACTGCCCCCAAGTCACCCTCACTGGACTATGGGAAGCTTGGCTCCTAGGCAGGGCTTTTATCATTTGACGTACGGCTGACCGTTCACTTTAAATCTTTATCCCTCGGTAGGTTTTCAAGGTCAGCGCCGCGGTCTGTATATCCAAGGAAGAAGATTTCAATTTTCTGTTGAGACATGCTGTCTAAGCTGCAGAAATTGATGTTAGCTAGTTCTGTGAAAGCTCAAAAAATCTCCTGAGGTCATCAAATGGTAACATTTGATTTTATCTGACAATATGATGGAGGCTGAACCCCCGGAGGTCGATGTCACCGCATCGGGAGGAGAACTCACTCGAGTCACTCAGATTGGTGTTTTCCACAGAAAATCTGTTAAGAAAGTTTGATATTATTAAGAGCGGTTTCCTTTCATTGGTGGCAATTTTTTTTTAGTTTAACTCAGAGATCTCCAAACTACGGCCAACCTAGCCACATCCGGCACTCTACAAGATTTTTGCCCAGCCTGCAGCTAGGATTAGTTGGGTATACTCAATGGGCAATGACTGAGGATTAATGTCAGCAGAGGCTGCCTTTGGTCTCTGCTTCAACTTCATGTAGGGAGGGACCACGATGGGCACTCTATTGTAAGGAGGACCTCAGTGGGGACTCTATTGTAGGGAGGCACTCTGGTGGGTGATCTGATGTAAGGAGGGACTCTGATAGAGATCATGATGTAAGGGTGGGCTTTGATGGTGGCCCTGATGTAAGGAGAGACTCTGATAGGGACCCTTGTGTAAGGGTGGACTTTGATGTATGGGGAGCTCTAATGTAAGGAGCACTACAATGGGGACCCTGATGTAGGTGGACATTCTGATGGGATTGGGGGGGGGGGGCACTCTGTTGAGGCTTCTAATGCAAGCCTTCCCAGAAGGGTGAAGGATGGTATGGGCAGAGTGGGCAATTCCATAATAATGGCCATGGGGAGGGATGACTCTATATGAAAGGTCATGGTTTTGGAATGGGATGTCCAACAAGTTCATATAATTGTGATGGGTGTTGGACCTTAAGTGTCCTGCCCTAACCTCAGTCAGTCCTACTGAACATCTTTCAAATGAACTGGGATGCTGATTGTGCCGGGTCTTCCCATCCAACATCAGTACCTGACCTCACAAATGGGCACAAATTCCTTCAGACACCCTCCAAATCCTTGTGAGAAGTTTTCCCAGAAGAGTGGGGGATGTTGGAAATGCAAAGAGAGGGCAACTCTATACTAATGACCAATGGGGGGAGATGGCAACTAAATATGGGGTCCTAGGGAGGCAACATTATATTAATGGCTATGGGGACACTTTATATTATTGTCCGTGGCATATTAATGGTCATGGTTTTCGTCATGGGGGGAGAGAGAGAGAACATGGTGGAGGGTTAGGGGCGGGGATGCCGACTCAGTGGGTAGGTTAAAGGAAGCATGTCTCTTCGGTTATGGAAGCAATAACATCTCGTCAAAGCCAGGGGGCAAGAAGTGGGTCACCCAAGGGCTCCAGAGCTTCTTGAATTTCGGGATTTTGTCCAGCAATGTTGCCTCTATCTTAGCCTGGGTGATTCTGTGCTGCTAGTACACACAAAGTGGGTGATTTCCAAGCTTTCGCTATGGTCTGCTTAGCAGCCGTAGTGGCATTTAAATTGGCGATGAGCCAAGGACATGGGTTTGTTGTTCAGGGGAACCACTGCTGGGTCAGGTGGTAGGGAGGTGGCAAATAGTTTTATGGTTTGCATTTCAATTGTGCTATATGTTACTAGATATATGGTAAAGCCTCGTATACACGCGGTATGATTGTTGGCCAACCGAGCGTCTGATTTTTGTCTTAAGGGCGCGTGCCAGGATCTTGTCTTGCATACTAAAGCCTCGTTCACGCGATCAGATTTTCCGACGGGAATTGTGTGATGACAGGCTGTTGTTGGATTTTCCAACAACAGCCTGGGGCCCCAGTAGAAGACCTATTGGTCGAAACGCGTCGGGCTTTGCTGATTTTGAGACCCTTAAGCCCCATACACACGGTCGGACTTTTTCATGGATTCTGTCCGATCGGACAATGTTGTTGAAAAATCAGACCGTGTGTATGCACCATCGGACAGTGTACGTCGGATTGTCCGAAGGACAAAGTCTTATCTCCTGCTGGAAAGATTTGCCGACAACACGGTCCGATCACACCAAATCCGATCGTGTGTACGGTTGTCCGACCGGACAAAGTGCTACGCATGCTCAGATCACATTACAAGACCAAAGCTATTGGCTACTAGCCTCTACGTAGTCCCGTCGTACGCAACGAACGTCACCCCGTTCAGAATGATCAGATTTTCCGACAACTTTGTCCGACCGTGTGTACGCAAAACCAACATCAGACAAAGTATGACGGACAGGATCCGACCGACCTGGTCCGCGGATTGTCCGACCGTGTGTATGGGGCTTTATACTGCTTTTACTTTTTGATTTTATCAGTATATCCTCTGTACTGCTTGGGTGAATTCCCCTGTTTGTACCATTATTTATACCCCCATACCCAATAAATTAGTGGTGGAATCACACTATTGGATTCCCTTTTTCCTTTTTCCGTTTCCTGCTTCCTGGTTCGTTCCTGGTGTCGTGCCCCACACGTGTGTCGTTTTGGAAGATTCCAGAATATCCAGCCGAGAGTCCATCCTAGACCTGGAGGAGTGCTGCCAGAATCCAGCTTTCATCCCTTGGGCGCCACCTACAGGAGCCACCATAAGCCTTACTGACCCACTGCCGTATGGTAGGTGGGTCCAACATCGCTGGTAAGCGTATGCATTCCATAACCATTGGAGGGTTTATATACTCGTCTATACACATTAGAATCTGTGTTTGCAGAGTCTCTCCACATACATCTCATGTGCAAGGATGATCCATGTCATATGATCAATTTTCTTTGAACAAAGGACTTTATCATTGTTTCACTATATTATATTGCACCGGACTTTCTTTCACGAGTCTACTGGCTCTATTTTTTGTTAGCGCTACACATTGTGGTTATTTGCTTGTTTGACTTTGTTTGTTAGAGTGTTGGCTGCTTTCACATATATTTTCAGGATATTCACTGTACACAGTACACTTTTGATTATAGTATTATTTTTTGGATTGATTTCATCATTTTCACTTTTTGAGTTAGCGCAGTGTTTCCCTCACTCCAATATACTATATATAATCAGAGAACAGAAGTAAAATCCAGTCCTGGACTGCTGAGCTAAGCTATAGATAGGGACAGCCACGAATGCGCACGCTTGTCCCAGCACAGCGCCTCGCAGGGTCTTCTTTTCCCTTTAATTGGCTAAAGCTGCAATCTTGTTGATCCAGACAATTCTTTAATTGTTCTCCTAATTTCAGCCTCAGAAAACTGTTCTGCAGAACCTCCCAGCTGGTTTTGGCCGGGAGTCGGTTCCCCCCGAATGATGGAGTCAAGCTGCAGTTCACTAATTACAGCTGTGTAAACACTTCGCAGGTGTCATGGCAGTTCAAGCCCATTAACAGTTCATCGCAGTTCACAAGGAAAAAGGGAAATAAATACCATTGTGAGCGGGATTAGCTCGAGGTGTTTTAGGAAACTGAAGACGCTGAGATGTGAGGAGCCGCATTGGCTGATACTTTGGTGGCATGGACAGCTGATGGTCAATGGAAAAAGGGCAGAGAGTGGCGAGAAGGAGAGGATTATGGGTGGTAAAAGGGCTTTCCACCTTGTACAGCTGAGTGTCGATTGCCAATGTGCAGTTGGTACATTGGCGGCACAGTGGTGTAGTGGTTAGCACTCCCACCTAGCAGTAACGAAGGGTCGCTGGTTCAAATCCCAACCACGACACTACCTGCCAGCGTGGGTTTCCTCTGGGTTCTCCAGTTTCCTCCCATAATCCAAAGACATGCAGGTAGGTTAATTGGCTGCTGTCCAAAAATTGGCCCTAGTATGTGAATGAGAAAAGAATATAATAAAATAGAACAGAAAAGAATAGAATTGAATACAGTAAAACAGACCAGAATACAAAATAAAAGAATAGAAAAAGAATTGAATAGAGAAGAAAAGAATATAGTAGAATAGAGCAGAAAATAAAAGGATAGAATATAATAGAGTAAAACAGATCAGAATATAAAAAAATAGAATAGAGAATAAAGGAATAGAAAAGAATATAATAAAATAGAACAGAAAAGAATATAATATAATACAGTAAAACAGACCAGAATACAAAATAAAAGAATAGAAAAAATAGACTAGAGAATAAAGGAATAGAAAGGAATATAATAAAATAGAACAGAAAAGAATATAATACAGTAAAACAGACCAGAATACAAAATAAAAGAATAGAAAAAATAGACTAGAGAATAAAGGAATAGAAAAGAAAAGTATATAGTAGAATGGAGCAGAAAATAAAAGAATATAATAGAGTAAAACAGAACAGAATAGAGAATAAAGGAATAGAATAGAAAAGAATATAATAAAATAGAACAGAAAAGAAAATAATACAATACAGTAAAACAGACCAGAATACAAAATAAAAAAATAGAATAGAGAATAAAGGAATAGAAAAGAAAAGAATATAGTAGAATAGAGCAGAAAATAAAAGGATAGAATATAATAGAGTAAAACAGATCAGAATATAAAAAAAAAGAATAGAGAATAAAGGAATAGAAAAGAATATAATAGAACAGAAAATAAAAGGATAGAACAAAATAGACTAAAACATAACAGAATAGAAAATAAAAAAATAGAATAGAAAATAAAAGAACAGCGTAAAACAGCATAAAATAAAATAAAAGAACAGAATAAAATAGAATAGAAAATAAAGGAATATAATGGAAAAGTATAAAAAATAGAAAGAACATAACCATCTTATGAAATTCGAATTTAAAATAGATTAAATTTGAATTGAAAAGAATAGAATAGAACACAATAAACAATAGAAAAGAACAGAATAGAAAGAATATACCAATATAATTGATTTCCGAAATACAAATTTCGAATAGAATAAGTTCAAATTTAAATAGAATAGAATAGAACAAAAAATAAAAGATCAGAATAGAATAGACTGGATTAGAAAGAATATAACCATCTTCCAAAATTCTAATTTCTAATAGAATGTATTAAATTTCGAATGACATTTAATTAGAACTCAAATGCAATTAGAATGGAACTCAAATTCAA
This sequence comes from Lithobates sylvaticus, assembly GCA_028564925.1. Taxonomy (NCBI): domain Eukaryota; kingdom Metazoa; phylum Chordata; class Amphibia; order Anura; family Ranidae; genus Lithobates; species Lithobates sylvaticus. The sequence goes on along the minus strand of CM053037.1, from coordinate 191,421,415 downwards.
ATTACGAATTCCGAAAACAAATTAAAGAATTTAACGAATTTATGTAAATACCGAATCAAAACAAAACAATTTTTTTTCCCTTCTGCACATGTCTAATCTGAGCCTGCGGCAGGACGCACGTGTCCCGGCCGTCTTCGGTGTCGCCGCTCACAATTAATCGCCGTGTATTCCTTGCAGTCTTCCCTCTGCCGTCTCTCGCTGGGAATATTTGTCGTTTGCTACTTGAATAGAATTCTCAGAGGAGAATATATAAGAACGAAGCGTCCTCCGAGGATGGCATGATTGAGGCTGAGCGTTGAGCTGGCGGCTCCGTGGTGCTGCGCAGGTTATTGTATGACGGCGCTTTTTGCATTTACCCGGGCAGGAGGCATCGGCCAATCACAGCGCCCGCAAAGATTAGACATTTATTTCTTAACCACTTCCGGACCAGCGGTGTATCGGTACATCGCTGAACTTTTGGTGATGACATGACATCACTTCCGGCCGCTGTCTCAGGTCCTGATTGGATAGATTGATAGCAGTGCAGCCATTGGCTCCCGCTGCTGTCAATCAAGTCCAATGATGTGGGAGCTGCGGGGGCGGGGCTGAGTCCTGCTGTCTGCCCCCCGAGGGAGAGCGGCTCGAGAAAAGGAGGAGCCAGGAGCGCCGCTGAGGGACCCCAGAAGAGGAGGATTGGGGCCAATCTGTGCAAAACCAACTGCACAGAGGAGGTAAGTATGAAAAAAAATTTAAAAAAATTAAGCTTTACATATCCTTTAAAAAAAAAATGTAAGTACCCGCACGCAACCCTATGAGTCGCAACCCTATGGGACGCAACCCTATGAGACGCAACCCTATGAGTCGCTCAGACCCAGATAGCAAGGACAACTTGCCACAAATTTGTGTCAGTGTTGAATTGTAAGTCTGTTATCTTGATTGATTCGAAACCCGGACTGTGCAAGTGAATCCTGGACAGGTGGCAACCCTATGAGTCGCAACCCTAGGGGAGACGCAACCCTATGAGACGCAACCCTATGGGACGCAACCCTATGAGACGCAACCCTATGGGACGCAACCCTATGAGACGCAACCCTTTGAGTCGCAACCCTATGAGACGCAACCCTATGGGACGCAACCCTATGAGACGCAACCCTATGGGACGCAACCCTATGAGACGCATACCCTTTGAGTCGCAACCCTATGAGACGCAACCCTATGAGACGCAACCCTATGAGTCGCAACCCTATGGGACACAACCCTAGGAGACGCAACCCTATGAGACGCAACCCTATGATACGCAACCCTATGGGACGCAACCCTATGAGACGCAACCCAATGAGTCGCAACCCTATGGGACGCAACCCTATTAGACGCAACCCTATGAGACGCAACCCTATGAGTCGCAACCCTATGAGATGCAACCCTATGAGTCGCAACCCTATGGGACGCAACCCTATGAGTCGCAACCCTATGAGTCGCAACCCTATGGGACGCAACCCTATGGGACGCAACCCTATGAGTCGCAACCCTATGAGACGCAACCCTATGGGACGCAACCCTATGAGACGCAACCCTATGAGTCGCAACACTATGGGACGCAACCCTATGAGACGCAACCCTATGGGATGCAACCCTATGGGACGCAACCCTATGAGTCGCTCAGACCCAGATAGCAAGGACAACTTGCCACAAATTTGTGTCAGTGTTGAATTGTAAGTCTGTTATCTTGCTGCACATATTCACTGGCAGGTTGCACACTTGCAGAGCACTTTGAAGCACAAATTCTAGTCGACACAATTCCAATATGTGGCGAGCAGTGGCGGCCAGTCCATGCAGGGAGCAAAGGCGCTGCCCCCCTATCCATGCGTCTGGCTCCCTAATCTACATGCGGGGCCCCCTGACACATGGATTTCTATGTGGGTTTTTTTTTATGTTAGCACGTGATTGGAGCCAGAGGTTCTAATTGGCTTAAAAAAAGGGTGGGCTTGGGGCGCAGAGCACTGTGCCCCGAGCCCACCCACTTGTGTGACAATAGCAAATTAATATTCGCTATTGTCTTCCTGATTGGCCAGGGAGTCGGTTGTCTGTTTCCCAGTGGGCTGCAAATGCGCGGCCTGTCCTGGGAGGATGCTGCTGCTCTGGGGTTCTCTTTGGAGATCAACGTCGACGCATGTGTTCCATCGAGGACTAACATTTCCACAGTTCCAGTCGGCTGCGGAGACCTGTTCTGGGGATCCCTGTGAGGGACTTCTTGAGCCTAGAGGGTTCTCCACCCATTTGGTAATTTTTCCATCAGGAAATGTGTTTCTTTATCAGCTCAGCTCCATCTCTACTTCTTTAGGAATATTTTATTTTATGACACGGCACTGAGTACCTTCAACCACTTCCACCTCCTTCATTCCCCTGAAGAAGGGATATATTTCAAGATTCCCGAAACGCGTCGGACTATAGGAGAAGTGTTTCTTTCATAATATATGTATATGATGTACTGTTACTATGTATGGTGTAAAACATAAAAAAAATTTAATCTTTAAATAATAAATTTTCTATGTTTTATTACACATTGTTTACAAGAGTTCACCCTTAAAGTCCCATAGTACGGGGGGGGGGGGGGGGGGGGGGGGGGGGTACTTTTGTTTTTGACTGTCAAAAAGGGACTGAAAAAACAACCCCCACACCATGATCCCCCTCCACCAAATGGTTTTAAGTGGACCAGTTGAGGTCAGGACTGTTCAGGCCAGTCAAGTTCCTCCACCCCAAACTCGCTCATCCATATCTTTATGGACCTTGCTTTGTGCACTGGTCCAAATCATTTGGTGGAGGGGGGATTATGGTGTGGGGGAGGGGGGATTATGGTGGGGGGGGGTTGTTTTTCAGGGGTTGGGCTTGGCCCCTTAGTTCCAGTGAAGAGAACTCTTAAGGCGTCAGCACACCAAGACATTTTGGACAATTTCATGCTCCCAACTTTGTGGGAACAGTTTGGGGACGGCCCCTTCCTGTTCCAACATGACTGCCCACCAGTGCACAAAGCAAGGTCCATAAAGACATGGATGAGCAAGTTTGGGGTGGAGGAACTTGACTGGCCTGCACAGAGTCCTGACCTCAACCCCATAGAACACCTTTGGGATGAATTTGATCGGAGACTGCGAGCCAGGCCTCACAAATGCTCTTCTGGAAGAATGGTCAAACATTCCCATAGACACACTCCTAAACCTTGTGGATGGCCTTCCCTGAAGAGTTAAAGCTGTAATGGCGCGTACACACGATCGTAATTCTCGTCGGAAAAAGCTCTGATGGTTTTTGCGTCGGAATTCCGACTGAATTTCGCTCAAACTGTCTTGCCTACACACGGTCACACCAAATTCCGACGGTCAATAACACCACGGCATACAACACATTCGACTGCACTATAACAGGGAAGTTTAATGCTTCTGAGCATGCGTCAAATTGTTTCCGAGCATGCGCCGGAATTTTGCGTGTCGGAATTGCATACACACGATCGAAAAATCCGATAGAAAGGTTTTCCGACGGAAAAATTCTGACGGAAAATCTAAGAACAGGCTCTCAATCCAAAGTCCGTCGGAAATGCCAACAGAAAAAGACCGATGGGCGTACACACGGTGGGAAAATCCGATGAAAAGCTCCCATTGGACTATCTCCATCGGAAATTCGGTCCGTGTGTAGGACGGCATTATAGCTGCAAAGGGTGGGCCAACTCAATATTGAACCCTACGTACACACGGTCGGAATTTCAGACGGAATATGTCCTATCGGACCATGTTGTCGGAAAATCCGACCGTGTGTGTGGGCTCCATCGGACTTTTTCCGTCGGAAAAAATTTGAGATCCTGCTCTCAAATTTTCCGACAACAAAGTCCTATCGGACTTTTTCCGATCGTGTGTGGCAAATTCCAACAGACGAAGTGCCACGCATGCTCAGATCACATTACAAGACCAAAACTATTGGCTACTAGCCTCTACGTAGTCCCGCAACGAACGTCACCACGTTCAGAATGATCGGATTTTCCGACAACTTTGTCCGACCGTGTGTATGCAACACCAGTGTCGGACAAAATCCGTCGGAAAAAATCCGACGGATTTTGTGGTCGGAATTTCCGACCGTGTGTACGGGGCATTGTGCGTGTAAAGGCAGGTGTAAAGGTGTCCCAATACTTTTGACAATATAGCGTATCTTGTTAAACCAAGTCATCAGGACAGAGATGGCGGGGGAATTCTCCCAACTTGGACACAGACAGCAATAAAAACCTGACAAATGTCCCAACCCTTCTCCGCGCCGTCCGACGCAAAGAGATACCGTTCTGGCCGGAGTCCCGCTTTAAGCCTGATTCTTTAAGACGCGGCAATGTAGGTCACTAAATAAACAATTCGGTGCGCCATTTAATGTCCCCGTTCTTTTCTGTTTCCAGTTTCTGGGTAATTTTAGAATATCGAGAGGATGGAAACTACGCTGAATTATACATTAAATTAATTTGCATAGGAAATGACCGACCAGGAGACGAACGAAGTGGATTTTCTAATCCTGGAGAAGCCGTTTTTTTTTCCCCGCCGCGGTTGTAAATACTCTCTCTGACAAAGAGGTTATGGCGAGAGCCGCGAGAAAAAAAAAAAAAAAAACCTGATCTAGTCCGCGCTTCATCATTAGGAAAAATCAATTTATTTTTCCATTCTGCGAACTGGTGGCGGCTCTGAATAGAGAGAGGAACATAAAGCGAGCGAAACCCCAGCGATCGCCTATTGTATGGGCAAGATAAAACCTCCGCGGCGGTATTAAATAGCCGGGTTAAGACAGGTCAGTTACAGTTGCAGAGAAAGGAGATACAAGTAGTTTGTGTTACTTTTTTGTCAACCTCTAAATTCTTTATGGGATACAGAACAGACTCGTGTTCCTCCCAGCTTTCTAACGCGAGTATTTCTTAGAAATAAAATGTAAAAAAAAAAATAAAAAAATAATAAAATAAGAAAATAAAATAAGAAAGAGAACGGCTCGCCGATCGTAAACGGCTTATTTTAGACCGTCACCGCTGAATTCTCTCCAACGCGTTTTACTTGTTCTTAATCCCGAAAGTTCTTGGAAACCTTCACCGATCTCGAAGCTTCATGTCGCTCCAACTTTCCCTTCCTTTATTAGCCTCGGCGTTTGATCGGCGCGCATTCCACAGATCTCTGGCGCTTTGGGATGGGGGAAGCCTCGCTTCTCCTTAAAGTTCTAAAAGGGGAATTTCACCGTCGTCAAAAACGGTGTTGGCATCTAAGATAGTCATGTATTATTTTATTGCACTTATAGCAATACTGGGGGTTATTATTGCACTCACAGACTCCAATGCTGGGGGTTATTATTGCACTCACTGACTACAATGCTGGGGGTTCTTATTGTACTCATTGACTACAATGCTGGGGGTTATTATTGCACTCACTGACTACAATGCTGGGGGTTATTATTGCACTCACAGACTTCAATGCTGGGGGTTATTATTGCACTCACTGACTACAATGCTGGGGGTTATTATAGCACTCACTGACTACAATGCTGGGGGTTATTATAGCACTCACTGACTACAATGCTGGGGGTTATTATTGCACTCACTGACTACAATGCTAGGGGTTATTATTGCACTCACTGACTACAATGGGGGGGGTTATTATAGCACTCACTGACTACAATGCTGGGGGTTATTATTGCACTCACTGACTACAATGCTAGGGGTTATTATTGCACTCACTGACTACAATGCTGGGGGTTATTATTGCACTCACTGACTACAATGCTGGGGGTTATTATTGCACTCACAGACTACAATGCTGGGGGTTATTATTGCACTCACTGACTACAATGCTGGGGGTTATTATTGCACTCACTGACTACAATGCTGGGGGTTATTATTGCACTCACTGACTACAATGCTGGGGGTTATTATTGCACTCACTGACTACAATGCTAGGGGTTATTATTGCACTCACTGACTACAATGCTGGGGGTTATTATTGCACTCACTGACTACAATGCTGGGGGTTATTATTGCACTCACTGACTACAATGCTGGGGGTTATTATTGCACTCACTGACAACAATACTTGCAATTATTATTGCGTTCACTGACACCATTGCTGGGGGGGTAATTATTGCATCCAGTGTCTCCAATGCTGGGGGTTATTTTTGCACTAACTTACACTAATGCTGGGGGTTATTATTGAGTCCACTGACACCAATGTTGGGAATTAATTATATGTCCATTGGCACCAGTGCTGGGGGTTATTATTGCACTCACTTATACCAATGCTGGGGGTTATCATTGTCTCCGCTGAAACCAATGCTGGGGGTTCTCTTTGCATCCATTGACACTAAAGCTGGGGGGGTTATTATTGCGTCATGAAATAATATGCAGCGCTCAAATATACAATCAAATAATGATACAAAACTGAAGTGACCAGAAATGAAAAACGAATAAAGATTTAATTGAACCCTGCAGTAATAATATCACCAACGTGAAAATACAAAGTGCTGTAAGTGAATACAGAAAAAAAATAAAAATAATAAAAATAATCATGTGATGAATGAAAAAATCATGTGATAAAAGGAAACAAAGTCCATAAGAAATTATTCTTGATATAAATGTGCAAAAATCAGCTGAATGACTCCATTGGAACCACAGTGAAAACCAGCACCAAAGGCTTACCAGAATTTATGGACTTAAAGGGGTATACACCTCTTAAGTCACGAAGGTTTGTGGTGTTAAACACCGTGCCAGTGGAGATGTGACATCTACAATCGCTATCCCAGATCAAGACCGAACACTCCTCATCTACAAATTCCCAGTATGGTGTACAGAACTATATTCCATGGATGAAGAGAGGACCACAACGAATCTTATTTAAAAGGAATAAAAACAGAAAAACACTCACATTTCATCTGTAGATAAATGCGTGTACAAGGGCGAGAAGAATTGGCGCAATGATGTTGGCAAGACTTGACCCTTGACGCGTTTCGTCTACACAGACGTCATCTGGGGTATTGCATCCACTGACACCAATGCTGGAGGTTATTATTATGTACACTGACACCAATGCTTGGGGTTATTATTATTATGCTCATTGGCATGAGTGCTGGGGGTTATTATTGCACTCACTTACACCAATGCTGGGGGTTCTTATTGCAAATTTTTCACAAAAGAACATACCGTATATACTCGAGTATAAGCCGAGTATTTCAGCACATTTTTTTTGTGCTGAAATGCCCCCCTCGGCTTATACTCGAGTCAAGCACCTTTCTGCAGCAGAGAATGACATTTTCCGACCCGACTTTGGGGCCCCGTATCTCGGGGCCACTTGGTGCTAGTAACCCCAAATTTGGTGTGCAAACCCAGTGGAATACTAGCACTACAACATATCCAAATGGGGTCGCTAGCACTAAGTGGCCCCGATATACGGGGGCCCCAAAGTCGGTTCAGAAAATGTCATTCTCTGCTGCAGAAAAGTACTTGACATTTTCCGAACCGACTTTGGGGCCCCGTATCTCGGGGGCCACTTGTTGATAGGAACCCCATCTTTGGATACGTTGTAGTGGTAGTTCCACTAGGGGTTCCTAGCACCAAGTGGCCCTGAGATATGGGGCCCCAAAGTCGGTCAACTGTGTCCATCTGCAGCAATGTCATTTCGGGACCCTTTGGGTCCAGAGACCCCAAATTTTGGCTGCAGCTAGGGGGGCATCTAGGAACCCTTAACTAACGAGTTTGAAGTTAGGGGGGGACCTATGGCTGCAAATGGGCACAATGAGGCTGCAAATGGGCATTGTTGACCCTCTTTTCCACTTACAGTAGCTGCACATTTCTCACCCTAGGCTTATACTCGAGTCAATACGTTTTCCCATTTTTTTGTGGTAAAATTAGGTGCCTCGGCTTATATTCGAGTATATACGGTATACAATTGCTACACAAGTCGTGTTAATACTCTGCTTTAAATTTTTGTTAACTTTCCCTGCAATGTACCTACATCACCCAGAGGAGAGTGTGTTTTTTTTTTTTACAACAATAGCGGAGTTACCCTTTAAGCTTTCCTCCCGTATTAGAGAGACATAAAAAGGGATTTTTCTTTACCGCGCGCACGGTACGGTTTTGTGTTGGCAGCGCGCACGCACCTGAATGGTAACAGAATCTGCAGCATAAGAAGAGGTGAGGGGGAGGACGGATTGGCAGATATGTAGGCTGCCAATTCACAGTATGCACAATTAACGAAAAAAAAAAAATATCTTTCTCGGCGGCGTGCTGAAACTCCACAACAGCAATGATCTTAAAGCGTCCGTCTACCTCTGAAAATGATTAAAAAAGAATATACATACACCTGGACATTTATGATAGTTATGCAGTATGTTATACTGTTTATATTACCTTTCAGTGCAGCCAGTATAAGTAGCTGAAGCTATCTTTATATTAGCTGCCTGTAATGCAGCAGGGAGATGAAAGAGTAGCACCAAGCAGGCTCTACTGCATTGCACAATCACTAATCTGAGCAGTGACCTCATCAGTGTTTTTATGCTCCTTCATTGGCTAATCAACAGGTGGAGGTGTGGCCAAGTCCATCTGCTAATCTGCTGGAAATTATATCACTGACATTTATACTTGTGTTTGAGAGATGCCCCCCCCCCCCCCAACCATGAACCACTCCCCCTTAGGCTGCCAAGGCAATGGAGGGGGTGCATATGCTGCAGCGGTTTTGCAGTACCACCTGCTTTACATGACCGATTTACAGTATCTCACAAAAGTAAGTACACCCAGGGCCGTTTTTAAGGCAGGGCAAAAGGGGCAGCTGCCCTGGGCCCTGTCATTGTTGTGGGGCCCAAAGCAGCTGCCTCATACTTGCCAGCTATCCTGGTTTAAATTCCCTCGTCCCTTGAGGCTTTAGTCCCGTGCTGTGTCCCGATATCTCATATGTAAATAGCGGTGGCATTTATATGTAAATAGCAGCGGCCGGCGGCATTGATATGTATATCATGACCCCCCTGAGCTGATATCCACAGTAATCTCTACAGGGCCGTTTTTAAGGCAGGGCAAAAGGGGCAGCTGCCCTGGGCCTTGTCAGTGTTGTGGGGCCCAAAGCAGCTGCCTCATACTTGCCAACTATCCTGGTTTAAATTCCCTCGTCCCTTGAGGTTTTAGTCCTGTGCTGTTTCCCAATATCTCAGTATGAAGTGCTGCTACTAATGCTGCCCAGCTCTGCCCTAAAGTTCTGTACAGATGACTCACCTGCAGACCCTGTGTTTACATGTAAATTACCGGCATTCATATGTAAATAGCGGTGGCAGTCAATGTAAATAGCGGCGGCCGGCGGCATTCATATGTACAGTATATCATGCCCCCCTGAGGTCATATCCACAGTAATCTCTAACAACCAATCAACAAGCAGAAATTGTGCTGTAGCAACTAATCAGTGAGCCATAATGTGTGCTGTGACCTCTAGCAACCAGTCAGTGATCAGTAATGATCCACTGTAACCTCTGGCAACCAATCACAATCGCTGCCTGATCTGATTCAGTAAACTGATTTTGAGTCTAGCTGCTAATTATTGTATGTCTCAGAGCAGGTGGAGAGCAAAACTGCATGGGGGGGGGCCCAAGAAAAGTTTTGCCCAGGGTCCAATCAATATTAAAGACGGCCCTGAATCTCTAGCAACCAATCAACAAGCAGAAATCATGTGCTGTAACCTCTAGCAACTAATCAGTGAGCCGTAATGTGTGCTGTAACCTCTAGCAACCAGTCAGTGAGCGGTAATGATACACTGTAACCTCTAGCAACCAATTGAAATCGTTGCCGGATCTGATTCAGTAAACTGATTTTGAGTCTAGCTGCTATTTATTGTATGTCTCAGAGCAGGTGGAGAGCGAAACTGTATGGGTGGGGCCCCAAGAAAAGTTTTGCCCAGGGTCCAATCAATATTAAAGACTGCCCTGAGTACACCCCTCACATTTTTGTAAATATTTTATTCTATATTTTCATGTGACAACACTGAAGAAATGACACTTGTCTACAATGTAAAGTAGTGAGTGTACAGCTTGTATAACGGTGTAAATTTGCCGTCCCCTCCAAATAACTCAACACACAGCCATTAATGTCTAAACCGCTGGCAACAAAAGTGAGTACACCCCTAAGTGAAAATGTCCAAATTGGACCCAATTAGCTATTTTCCCTCCCCCGGTGTCATGTGACTCGTTAGTGTTACAAGGTCTCAGGTGTGAATGGGGAGCAGGTGTGTTAAATTTGGTGTTATCGCTCTCACTCTCTCATACTGGTCACTGGAAGTTCAACATGGCACCTCATGGCAAAGAACTCTCTGAGGATCTGAAAAAAAAGAATTGTTGCAACAAAAGTCAGTACACCCCTCAGTGCTGCCTATTAGTGCCCATCAGTGCCACGGTCCAGAGGCGGCTCTAGGCTTTGTGAGGCCTTAGGCAAATCTTAGACATGAGGCCCCACTCATGCCCAAAATGGGAAAAATAATTAAAGCAATAGAAATTAACTGTATAAATTGCATGATATTCCCTTCAACTGTAACACACACATCAGGCGAATTAGGCGGCCGTGAGGCCCCTAGGAGTGCGAGGCCTTAGGCGACCGCCTAATTTGCCTAATTAGAGAGCCGCCTCTGGTGCCACCTATCAGTGCCCATCAGTGCCTCCTCATCACTGCTACCTATAAGTGCCCATCAGTGCCACATATCAGTGCAGCCGCAGCAGTGACCATCAGTGACACCTCATCTGTGCCCATCAGTGACACCTCATCAGTGCCCATCACTGCCGCCTCATCAGTGACCATCAGTGCCACCTCATCGGTGCCCATCAGTGCCACCTCATCAGTGCCCATCACTGCCGCCTCATCAGTGCCCATCAGTGCCACCTCATCTGTGCCCATCAGTGACACCTCATCAGTGCCCATCACTGCCGCCTCATCAGTGACCATCAGTGCCACCTCATCTGTGCCCATCAGTGCGACCTCATCAGTACCCATCACTGCCGCCTCATCAGTGCCCATCATTGCCACCTATCAGTGCCCATCAGTGAAGGAGAAAAATTACCTATTTGCAACATTTTATAACAAACTATAAAAAAAAATGTTTTTTTTGTGGAAAATTTTCAGTCTTTTGCCATTTGTTTGTTTAGCAAAAAATAAATAACCCCAGTGGTGATTAAATACCACCAAAAAAAAGCTCTATTTGTGTAAAAAAAATATATATATAAAAGTTTAATGACTGCGCAATTGTCATTCAAAGTGTGACAGCGCTGAAAGCTGAAAATTGTCCTGGGCAGGAAAGTGCCCGGTAGGCAAGTGGTTGAGGTTTGTCTGGCCTGGAGCAATGCTTGTGGCATCCCAGTGATACCCTCTTCACGTCCCACTGCTCAGGGAACTGTTCTGAGAAGTAGCTGCAAAGGGAAAGTCCTCACTAAGGCCCCTTTCACACTGGGGCGGGGAGCCGCGGTGACGGTAAAGCAGCGCTATATTTAGCGCTGCTTTACCGTCGTTTTAACCGCGGTATTCGGCCGCTCGCGGTGCGGTTTTACCCCCGCGAGCGGCCGAAAAAGGGTATTGCCGCGGTTTTACTGCGGTTTCCCATTCAAATCAATGGGAAGGAGCGATATAGGAGGGGTGAACACACCGCTCCTATACCGCTCCAAAGATGCTGCTAGCAGGACTTTTTTTGCCGTCCTGCTAGCGCACCGCCCCAGTGTGAAAGCCCGCCGGCTTTCACACTGGAGTTAAAGGGGCTGGATTTTTTCAGGCGGTGAACAGGCGCTATTTTTAGCGCTGTACCGCCTGAAAAACGCTCCAGTGTGAAAGGGGCCTAAGTCCTCACATTCCTGCTGAGTGTTCGGAGAAGACTCTTTACTGAGCCAGAGGAGTGGATGTTGCTGTTTGCCTGGCTGCTGCTACACAAAGGATAAAGATATGACTCAATGGCCCCCTCTGGGGGGTAACGTTTCATACGGCTAAAAGGCGCGGGTCTTGGCACTATATTGTGCAGGCTGTTATGTGACAAAGTGATTTTCAGCGGAGAAGTTCTGACGGGGGAGCCATTTCAGGGTACACCCACGGGTGCATTCTTTGAGTCAGGAATAGAAGATTACAGCTTCAACTTCAATTTACAGAAGTTAGTTACTTAGGAACAAATGTGAATGGAACACCTGACAGCATGGCTCCGTCTTATCTGTGTGATTCTGTAAATGCAGCCTGAAATCAGGAAGGACCCCCCATGGGTGACGCCGCCTGCAAGATGTGCCGAACGTTTTCCTAGTTTTAAAGGGGCCCCTCTGTGTGCCCGGAGGTGCCCTTTGTGGGGACCCGTGAGTGGTTCTGGAGGGGCACAGTCAGTGGCGTACCAACGGGGGGCGTGAGGGGTCTCTATCATTGGGGGGGGTGTCAGTCCAGCGCCGCTTATTTAGCGGTTCTGCTTCCCTTTTCAAGCATAGGGAGTTTTGACCTCTAGTAGCGGTCTCCGCAAAGATAGCGGCAGCCCGCGGAGGGGAAATTAGGCATACGGCGTCAGGAAGTGCCCGCTGGAACCCATTTCTGACCCCATTTCTTGGTCCCTGTGGTTGGAGTCAGGGGCGGACCCTCCGTTAAGGGACCCCCCCGTCTATTAAGGGACCCCCCCCTGTCCATTGCCGCCCCCATCTATTGCGTCCGGCTTAGGGTGCCCACGTGTCCCGGATTGCCCGGAATTGTCCCGCAATTCGCATTTGTGTCCCAGACACCTTCATTCCGGGACAATACAGTGTCCCTAAATGAAATGAGGACACATAGCCACCCTAGTAGAAGATTGCCAAACTGGTTGCTAGGGCCGCCCGTCTGGCGTCTAGCAACCAGTGACGTCACATTCACCTCTCAGATCGAGGGAAGCAAGGCCTTTACCCAGTCGACACACCTCCTCCCCCTCTCTGGCCATGGCAGCAGCACCCAGAGAGAGCAGCCAGAGTGTCCTCACTGTGTCTCCTCCTGACTTCAGTGACCTCCCAGTGGGCGGCGGCATTCTGCAGTGCTGGCTGGCTTAGATCCAGGGCTCGGCTCCCCGCTCCGACTCCCGCAGCTCATTGCCCGACTTCTCCTCCCGCTGCCCATGGCCCGAGCCTACCGACTGCCTGAGGTCTGGACCAGGGAACAAAGACCAGCGCTCAAAAACCCTGAAATAAACATTTTAGGTAGATTGACCATCTCAGCAGAACCCCAGTGAGGTGAGTGAAGTTCCCTGCGTTAGTTTCCTTCAACACAACAAGTGTGTCTTTTGGCCCCTGAGGCTCTGGCTTTGGATAGTTGAATGGTGGGGTGAAGGGCCCCGGGCACACGTGGTCACCAGGACCGTTTTTAAGGCAGGGCAAAAGGGGCAGCTGCCCTGGGCCCCATCATTCTAGTGGGGCCCAAAAGCAGCTGCTTCATACTTGCCAACTATCCCAGTTTAAATTCCCTTATCCTTGAAGTTTTAGTCCCGTGCTGTGTCCCGATATTTCAGTGTGAACTTCTGCTGCTGCTGCCCAGCTTTATGTAAATAGTCATAGACTGTGGCCTTGATATGTAAATAAAGGTGGCATTCATATGTATATCATGTCCCCCAGAGGTCAAATTCACCATCACTTTTGCTGAATGCTGCCTGCTGGGGAGGTAAATGCTTGAAAGTCCTGCCTACAACTGAGGCTCTTTAAGCCTAACATCAGCCTGTTCTGCAAAAGTAAGCAAATTGGAGGTGGGACCCTTCTTCAAAATAACACGGTCCCACAGCACCCTGAATTTTGGTGCATGTGAATACGCAGGCAGACAGTAAGGTGCTGTAACCTTTAGCAACCAATCAGTGAGCAGTAATGCTGTGCACTAACCTCTTGCAACCAATCAGTGAGCAGTAATAATGTGCAGTAACCTCTAAGAACCAATTAGTGAGTGGTATAGATGTTCAGTAACCTCTAGCAATCAATCAGTGAGCAGTATTGATGTACAGTAATCTTTAGCAACCAATCAACAAGCAGAAGTCATGTGCTGTAACCTCTAGAAAATAACAGTGAGCCATAATGTGCGCTGTAACCTCTAGAAGCCAGTCAGTGAGCGGTAACGATACACTGTAACCTCTGGCAACCAATTGTAATCGCTGTCTGATCTGATTCAGTAAACTGATTTCTCAAAGCAGGTGGAGAGCGAAATTGCATGGAAGAGGGGGCACAAGAAAAAGTTTGCCCCAGGTCCAATCAATATTAACCACTTCCCGACCGGCGCACAACGATATACGTCGTCAGAATGGCACGTACAGGCAGGAGGGCGTATATATAAGTCCCTCCTTAATGCCTGTCAGTGCCATCGGGAGGGTGCCGGGAGCGGCACACTCCCGCGCCGGTCGGGACCCCGTGAGTCCGGTCGCGGTCCCCGCGGACTCGATCGCCGCGGGGACACCCGCGATCGTCTCACAGGAAGGCAGAACTGGGAGATGCCGAGATAAACAGCATCTCCCCGTTCTGCCTAGCAACTAGTGACGCCGATATCTGCTCCCTGTGATTGGAGCAGAGATCAGCATTCACTAGCTGACAGCCATGCCCCCCCCACAGTAAGAAACACACCCCTAGGCATACTTAACCCTTACACTGCCCCCTTGTGGTTAACCCCTTCACTGCCAGTGTCATTTATACAGGAATCAATGCATTTAAATAGCATTGATTGCTGTATAAATGACAATGGTCCCAAAAATGTGTCAAAAATGTCCGATGTGTCCGGCCTTAATGTCGCAGTCACAATATAAAAAAAAAAAAAATCGCTGATCGCCGCCATTACTAATAAAAAAAAAAATTATTAATAAAAATGCTATAAAACTATCCCCTATTTTGTAAACGCTATAACTTCTGCGCAAACCAATCAATAATCGCTTATTGCGATTTTTTTTACCAAAAATATGTAGAAGAATATGTATCGGCCTAAACTGAGGAAAAAAAAAGTTTTTTTATATATTTTTGGGGGATATTTATTATAGCAAAAAATAATGCATTTTTTTTCAAAATTGTCGCTCTATTTTTGTTTATAGCGCAAAAAATAAAAACCGCAGGGGCGATCAAATACCACCAAAAGAAAGCTCTATTTGTGGGAAAAAAAGGACGTCAATTTTGTTTGGGAGCCACGTCGCACGACCGGCGCGATTGTCAGTTAAAGCGACGCAGTGCCGAATCGCAACAAGGGGCCTGGTCCTTTGGCTGCAAATTGGTCCGGGGCTGAAAGTGGTTAAAGACGGCCCTGGTGGTCACCCTATGAAGGGGGCATAACTCTGAGAAGTGTAATGATCACAGAGAGGAACTGCGGTTCCCTTTGGGAAGTCATTGAGAACGGCTCACAAGGTACCTTTGGTTTGGCACTAGTTGTTATCTGGTCACTCTTTTCATTGACAGGTCCACTTTATTAAAAGTCTGAAATATAAATTCTGGATAAACAAATCCTTTAATGGTGGGTTTGAATATTTCTAGAAGGGCAGAGAGCGGGTGGGACTCCCTGCGTGGCACGGGGCGAGAAGTATCTTTTCAAACGACCAGAACGGGACGGCAAAGTTTGAATTTTCCATGGGGCTCAGAGGGTCATTCGGAAGCCTAAACACGGAAAAACTAAACAACGAGATTGTAAATAACAAACAAATCTTATTATTTTATTGCCCCGGCTTACAATATTACATTTCCCTGTTACCCCCGAGCCAGGAAAGACAAGGGGTTGTACAATATGCAAATCATTTTATACCAGCGAAACTCTTTGCATAGTCACAGCCAACCCGCTTCCTTCAACTTCGATGTCACGCTAAAGAAGAACCGCGTTTTCTACGTCTAAATGGTTATTTAACCACTTGCCTACCTGGCACTTTTACCCCCTTCCTGCCCAGGCCAATTTTAAGCTTTCAGCGCTGTCGCACTTTGAATGACATTTACGTGGTCATGCAACAGTGTACCATTAGGAAGTTTTTTGCTTTTTTTTACACACAAATAGAGTTTTCTTTGGTGGTATTTATTCACCGCGGGGGGGTTTTATTTTTTGCTAAACCAACTAAAAAATCCAAAAATGTATTAACCACTTTCAGCCCCGGACCAATTTGCAGCCAAAGGACCAGGCCCCTTTTTGCGATTCGGCACTGCGTTGCTTAAACTGACAATTGCGCGGTCGTGCGACGTGGCTCCCAAACAAAATTGACGTCCTTTTTTTCCCATAAATAGAGCTTTCTTTTGGTGGTATTTGATCGCCCCTGCGGCTTTTATTTTTTTGCGCTATAAACAAAAATAGAGCGACAATTTTGAAAAAAATGCATTATTTTTTACTTTTTGCTATAATAAATATCCCCCAAAAATATATAAAAAAACATTTTTTTTCCTCAGTTTAGGCCGATACGTATTCTTCTACATATTTTTGGTAAAAAAAATCGCAATAAGCGATTATTGATCGGTTTGCGCAGAAGTTATAGCGTTTACAAAATAGGGGATAGTTTTATAGCATTTTTATTAATAATTTTTTTTTATTAGTAATGGCAGCGATCTGCGATTTTTTTTGTGACTGCGACATTATGGCGGACACATCGGACATTTTTGACACATTTTTGGGACCATTGTCATTTATACAGCAATCAATGCTATTTAAATGCATTAATTCCTGTATAAATGACACTGGCAGTGAAGGGGTTAACCACAAGGGGGCAGTGTAAGGGTTAAGTATGCCTAGGGGTGTGTTTTTTACTGTGGGGAGGGGCGTGGCTGTCAGCTAGTGAATGCTGATCTCTGCTCCAATCACAGGGAGCAGAGATCGGCGTCACTAGTTGCTAGGCAGAACGGGGAGATGCTGTTTATCTCGGCATCTCCCCGTTCAGCCGTCCCGTGAGACGATCGCGGGGGTCCCCGCGGCGGTCGAGTCCGCGGGGACCGCGACCGGACTCACGGGGGTCCCGACCAGCGCGGGAGCGCGCCGCTCCCGGCGCGCTCCCGATGGCACAGACAGGCAGAAAGGAGGGACTTATATATACGCCCTCCTGCCTGTCCGTGCCATTCTGTCGACGTATATCGTCGTGCGCCGGTCGGCAAGTGGTTAAAGGTAAGTTAATTTTCCTCCTTTACTGATGGGCACTGATAGGTGACACTGATGGACACTGATGAGGCAGCACTAATGAGGCTACATTGATAGGTGGCACTGATGGGCACTGATAGGTGGCACTGAAAGGTGGCACTGATGGGCACTGATAGGTGGCACTGATAGGTGGCTCTGAAGGCCACTGCTAGGTGACACTGATGGGCACTGGTTGACAGCACTGATGGGCAGCACTGGTAGGTGACACTGATGAGGAGGCACTGATAGGCACTGATTGGCAGCAGTGCAGCACTGATGGGAACTGATTGGCAGCACTGGTGGGCACTGATTGGCAGCACTGGTGGGCACTGTTGGGACTGCACTGATAATCAGGACACTCAAGCAAGGTACAATACCCCTCACCTGATCTGAATCTGATGATGTCCTGTGAGCATATAAGCCTGTTATTGTTGCCCCAGAGTACATTGGCACCTGGGGAAGGGATCACCGCTCCAGGTGGATGTGTGGAAATGGCACTCTCCTCAGGGTGAAAGCATCAGGTTCAGGTTAAGCATATAGCAATTAGAAGAGGGAAGGTCTAGACAGCCGCACTCCAATAAAAACACATTGGCACCTAATGTTTCAACAATTTGAAAATGTCCCTTTCTATATATGTTTGGTCTTTTTTCTCTTCTCCCTGCACTCATGGAATGATAGGTGAGGGTCCTTCTCTGCAGTATTCTCCTATGAGCTCAGGGCCGATGAACTCGGTCATTCAGCCTGGAAGCAGATGGTGGTTGAATAGACTTTCTTTAGGGAACAGCACTGGAGACAAGGTAAGTATTGCGGCATGTTCTTAAAGTAGAAGTAGGGCCAAAGCGACGTATTTTGGCTATACTTCTCCTGTAGGTCACAAGAGTGCAGTTAGTTCTCCATCCAGATGCCTGGACCAGCACCTGGCTCAGCCTCTCAGCGATCCACTGAGAGCCTAAGCCAGCACCTTACACCCCTCTATAGCCCAGCACTCCAGTGAGCACTGGAGTGGCAGAGAAGAGAGCCAGTGATTGACAGTCATGGCTCTCTGCTCAGAGCAGAGAGGGAGAGCTGAGTGATCAGCAGTGTTTGATCGCTCAGGTCTCACTGGAGTGCTGGCGGGGGACAGATGCAGCATCGGATCGATGTTGCATTCACCTAGGTGAGTAAAAATTTTTGTTTTTTGTATTTCCATACTTCTCTTTTTTTTTTTTTAATTCCTTTATTTAAGTAATACAAAGTACAACAAAACGGTATAGACAACATTGTCAGAGTACATGTAACAGGTCAGAGAATGCAAAAAACATTACAAAGTAAGAAACATCATGTGGGCTAATCAAACCACTTCCCTGCGTAAGGCACAAAATAGGATCGAGTGAAATATCAGGGCAATGTTACTGCCCGCCGGGTCGAGTGGGTGGATCAGTCATCGTTATTCCTGACTGCTAATAACTAATACCTTCGTTAGACTATACCAGATGATAGCAAGGTTAGTTTAATGTACGTGCAAGTGAAAAATTCTGCAGCCGAGCAACCCAAACATGAGAGTCAAACTAAACTGGGCATGGTGTGTATATTCATTCCTCTTGTCTAGCTCTCATGGATGGGCAACAGTTGCTATGTCTGAAGCATATTTCGGGGAAAAAACAGGGGGGGGGGGGGGGGGGGCCTCGCGGTCACCAACCGCGGCGGGTGAGATACATGGGGTAAGGGAGGAGGGAGAAGGAAAGCTTGAGGAGGAGCAGAGGGGAGAAGAAGAACAAAAGGAAGGGGATTGACAGAGGAAGCAAGAAGGGTGTTAGAGATACGTGCTTGTCCGTGAGGGATAACAGAGAGAACTGCCCTGTTACTGTGGGGTCCTCTGAGTGTGGGGGCTGGGTCTTTGGGTCGACGCATTATGGCCTGGGCTCATAGCCATTTCCTGTAAGTATGCGTCTGTGTAAATGAAGTAATGCCAGGGTCTCCAGGTCTCACTGAAGGCCTCCTCCTTATCATGTAGGGTAGCAGTGAGGTCCTCCATGTCTCTTAATTCTTTAACTTTGGCGTACCAATGGGACTGCGTTGGTGGGTTCTCCGATCTCCAGCACAGTGGGATGCAGGCCTTTGCCGCGTTGAGTAGCTGAATAGTTAGGGATTTTTTTGTACTTTTTGATAGGTCGTTCCGTGAGATGAAGCAGACAGGCCGCTGGGTCGTCCTCTAGGGAAACATTGGTCAGGTGTCTGATCGTGTCGGTCACCCCCCGCCAGAAGGAGGAAAGCCTAGGGCAGGACCAGAAGATGTGCAGCATTGTGCCTTCCTCAGTACCACACCGCCAGCAGCGGTCCGAGACCTGGGGGAATATGCGATGAAGGGTAGCTGGTACCCTGTACCAGCGAGTCGTTATCTTGTAACAGGTCTCTTGAACCCTGGTGGCGATGGAGGACTTCTGTGCAAAGTGTAAGATTTTAAGTCTTTGGTCATCGGTAAAGCTGATACCAAGTTCGGCTTCCCATTTACTTAAGGATGGGGGGACAAACCCCTCTACAGGCTGTATCAGGGACGAGTATATGAATGAGAGACAATGTCGTATGGGTGCCCCCTGATGGCATATGCGTTCCAGTTCTGTAAGTGGCCGCGCTATACCATTTTTCCGTAAGCAGCTGCGGAGAAAGTTCCGCAGTTGTAGTCCGCTCCAGAAGTCCAGGGGTGGGTCTGTTGCCCCCGTTCCCGCCCGTATGGAAAGTTGCCCATCAGGTCCTAAGAAGTCGCATAGGCGGAACTTGGAGCCCGTCACCAGGCGTTGTAAGTTTGGATTCTGTATGCCCGGGATAAATTCCGGGTTGCCAAGCACTGGCACCATTGGCGAAGGCGCAGGGGACAAAGAGGAGTGCTTGAAGGCTTCCCTAGTAACTACCAGAGTGCTGCCCAGCGTTGGGTGGGCCTGTAGATCCCTGGGCATGGGAGATGCGGTCCAAGACCGGCTACTGAGAGTGTCACCAGAGTCTTCCCCTTCCATGGCCACCCAATGCTTTGCCTCTGCATGACAATGCCAGTCAACCACCCTAGTGAGATGGACTGCCCTGTAGTATGCCTTCATATCTGGGAGGCCAAGCCCACCTCTGTGTTTCGCCATGTGAAGGATCTGTAGTTTGATGCGTGGCTTATTGTATGACCAGATGAATGATCGAAACATGGCATTGATGCGTTTAAAGAAGGTGGGGGGTAGTCTGATAGGTAGTGCTTGCATCAGGTACAAGACCTTTGGCAGTAAGGTCATCTTAAGGGCATTGCAGCGGCCAAACCACGTCAGAGTAAGTGCGTGCCAATGTAAAAGGTCAGTCTTGAGGCGCTCGAGCAATGGTAGAAAGTTTGCACCATAAAGGTCTGCTGTGTCAGGTGTGATGTCCACACCCAAATAACGGATGCGGCCTGTGGCCCACCGCAGTGGGAAAGCTGACTTCAAACGTCGAGCCACATCATTATCAACCGATATATTTAAGATAGATGACTTGGTCAAATTAATTTGGAAGTGGGAAAGAGTGCCGTACAGACGCAAAGACTGTAACAGGTGGGGGAGTGATGTGAGAGGTTCTGTCACAAAGAAAATCAGGTCATCCGCAAAGGCGGCTACTTTGTGGTTCCCCGAGGTTTTGGAGTATCCCGTTATACCCACGTCAGACCTTATATGGCACAGGAGGGGTTCAAGGGAGAGGATAAAGATCAGTGGGGACAGGGGGCAACCTTGGCGCGTGCCATTGCGTATTTGGAAAAAATCAGATCTTGTTTCATTGACTTTAACTGACGCAGTCGGGTTCGTGTAAAGGGACAAGATCCAGTTCAGCATGGAGGGTCGCAGTCCGATATGTTCCAAAGTGGCCCGTATAAATGACCAGTCCACACGATCAAACGCCTTCTCCGCGTCAGTAGACAGCAGGAGAAGGGCCCGTTTGGATGTCTTGGCCGCATGAATCAGGTTAAGCACTCTGATAGTATTGTCTCGTGGCTCTCGCATAGGGACAAAACCAGCTTGATCTCTGTGGATTAGCCTGGGGATATGGGGGAGCAACCTGTTTGCCAGAATTCTGGCAAAAAGTTTCAAATCTGTGTTAAGGAGTGCGATTGGTCGGTAGTTCCCGCAGTGCAATAGGTCCTTCCCTTCCTTTGGGATAAGGGATATGTATGCCCTTAACGAGTCCACTGGGAAGGAATTCCCTTCCGTGATGGAGTTGAGAGCAGATACCAATGGTGGTGCTAGGATGTCAAAAAAGGTCTTAAAGTACACTGGGGTTAGGCCGTCCGGGCCCGGGGCCTTTTTGGGTTTCGAGGATGCCAGAGCCTCCCCAAGTTCCGCTACGGTGATTGGTTTCTCTAACTCTTCCTGGGTGTCCCCAGAGAGTGAGGGCATGCCCGATGTGGAAACATAGGTCTGTGGGGTCGGAGTGTCTAGGGTCTGGGGGTCTGTATATGAAGGCTTGTCCAGGTTGTAGAGGCCTTCGTAGTATGTTCGGAATTCCCCTGCGATATCCGAAGAGACATGCAGACGTTGACCGGATGCCGCTTGAATGTGAGGTATGTATGTCTTGGTGCGTGGACCCCGCAGGGCTCTGGCCAGCAACGAGCCTGGTTTGTTTGAAAATTCAAACATAGTACGTCGCGCCCAAGCTAGCTTCTGTTTCGTTTTGTGAAGGAGCAAAGTGCGGAGTTCTTCACGGGCTTTAAGCAAGTCCTGGAAGGTGGCCTGGGCGATACTCGCCTTATGTACACACTCCAGTCTGCGGATCAATGACAGGAGATCGTCAATGCGACGATTCCTCTCACGTTTGAGTCGGGCACCTAATTTCATCAGCACGCCCCTAACTACTACCTTATGGGCCTCCCAGACTACAAGAGGATTGGGCACTGACTCTCTGTTGAGGGAGAAGTATTCACGCAGGGTGCTCAGTATCTCTGAACGAGTGTCCTCAGATTGAAGCAGGGATTCGTTAAGAGTCCACGAGGGTGGGGATTGAGATTCTGGCCCCATCTGCAAAATCAAGTGCACAGGAGCGTGATCTGAAAGTGACATTACGTCTATAGAAGTAGATACCACCCTGGACAGGTCTTTATGAGATAGTAATAAATAGTCCAGTCTAGAGTAGGTCTGGTGGACTGGAGAGAAAAACGTGTAATCCCGTTCTTGTGTATGGAGCAGTCGCCAAGGATCAACTAGGTGCAGTGCATGAAGGTCAGTCTTCAGTTGTTTTAAACGCGAGTACGCTAGGTGAGATGCACCCCTGGAGACGTCAAGGGTTGGTTCCATGGCAAAGTTAAGATCGCCCCCGAAAACCAGCATGCCCTCGGTAAATTCGAGGAGTTCCGGGAGGAGCCTCCTCAGGAATTGTGAGTGGTCTGAGTTAGGAAAATAAACATTCGCGAAAGTGACCGTCACGCCAGACACCTTCCCCTTCAGTAGTATGAAGCGGCCAAGCGTGTCTGCTCGCTGCGCCTCAAACAACCAGGGGACTGATTTAGCCAATAAGATACTTACCCCTTTAGACCTGGAGATCGGAGAACCACTATGATAGGCTAATGGAAATGCCCCATTGGTTAGCTTAGGTATGCTGTCCGCACGAAAGTGCGTTTCTTGGAGGAACGCCACCTGAGTTTTGCCCTTGCGCAAGTCCGCTAAGAGCTGTGAGCGTTTCTCCGGTGTGTTTAGGCCCCGAACATTAAGGGAGGTCACCTTGAGGAGACCCATCACCGCTACTGAATCAGGTTGATCACCACTAAGGTTACGTAAGGTTAACTGGTGTGTATAGACCCCCCCACAGCAGAGGACCAGGGCAAGCAAAAGAAGGAGAAAGTGAGGATGAGGGAGCATAAAGGAGAGTAGGCAGGAGGGGGGGGGGGGGGGTGGAAGGTGTGGAGACAGGCAGGAGAGGGGTGAGGAAGAGTAAGGAAAAGAGAGGGAGGGGACTGGAGGAAGAAAAGGGTAAGGTTGGTGCTAAGAATTCCAAAAGGACCTCTTGTGAGCACAACAGTGTCCACACAGGGGTCTACCCTAAAGGGGGGTGGTCGGACCCCTTCCTCTCCCTGAGCTCCCCTATGGGGAGTGAGAGAGCAAAAAGAGGCCAGATAGCCAAAAGACTATAACGTAAAACTAGCAAAGAGAATGGAGATGCAGGAGATTAGCCCATGAGAATTTAAACTTAGATTCAGACATATGTGCCAAAATAACTTAAGGTGTAGGCTCCAGTACGGCAAACCAGCATCATGAAACATATAATGCAATATAACATAAAAAACATATGTACTATATTAAACTAGACTATACTAGACACAGCCTGAGGGGAGGTAGGAACTACTCTACAAGTGTTTACAGTAGATTTTTCTCCGGTTCCCCTACCTTCCCACCCCCAACCAGCATTGAGACATCATGCCAGTCCCCAGCTTCAGTTCCCTGAGCTTAAAACAATCGCCCTTGCGAGATTGTGGTGGTGTGCCAGGGTGAGACCGATTGGGGTGATGAGAGAACGCCACTAAACAGCCACCAGCTTAAGGGTGGCAGGGCAATTCACATATGTATACGGTCTGGGCATGGAAAAGGCGACTCCATCAGCATGTCCCCAAGCATGGCTAACAGATGGTGGGGGTTAGATTTACAGGTGGGGAGAGAAGGAGGAATGGGAGAGTAACCGTCCAGAACTAAAGTATGCCCCGCAGAGTAGGAAGCCCAAGCTCTCCCCGTACCCCCCCCCCAACCCCTGACAAGACACTAAGCATCCCCCTGTGGCACACCTCTACCCTCTGATCCCGCCCGAGCTGCTGAGGGACATCACCCTCCATCATCACTGCAGGTATTACCTGGGCCAATGAGGCTCACTGGGTGCACATTATATATTCACTGGCTGTAAACTATGGGTATGCATCGTTCATGAGTCAACAAGGTGTCACCTCTTACCACTACCCCTGGGTTCAGCTTTAGTCAATAGGTTGTGCAGCGATTCCTTGTCACTGCAGATGTGTATTCGCATGCAGGGGACTGCTGGTCAGGTAAGGCAAGTTCACTGGTTGCGGTGGGTGGCTGCGTCAAGCCTGAACTGTGAGCAATATGTTCCTTCATCTGCTGGTGAAACTGTCAATGTGGGAGCCTATCAGACAATGGCATGGGGAGGATGGCTAGTCCTCCGAAGACATCGGATGAGACCTGTAGTTGTCCCGGCTGGTGGTACGTGAGCGGGGTCGTCGGATCCTTTGCGATCGAGGGGGTGGTGGTCCAAGTGCCTCCTGTGTGAGCAGGTAATCAAACCAGTTGGGTACGTTGACTGCGGGCTTGTTGAGAAAGTCAAACAGGCTAGGCAGTTGGTCAGGCGTACGGAGATGAAATTCCGTTCCTCTTCTCCTGACAATTAGGTGGAAGGGGTGCCCCCATCTGTAGGTTGCCTCAGCTTCCCGAATCACTTCCAGTAAGGGGCGCATAAGACCCCTCATGGCTCTCGTTTGTCTGGAAACATCTGGGAAAATCCGGATGAGTGCGCCGTCAAAGTCAATGGGGCCCTTTTCCCATGCTAAACGCAAGATCTCTTCCTTAATAGTAAAGAAATGGACCCTGCACAGAACATCGCGTGGGGGGTCCGTTGCCGCGGGGTCTCTTGTAGCTGAAGGCGTTACCCTGGGCCCTGGGATCCTGTGCACCCTGTCCAGTTCCATTTCTGAGGCAGGTGGCTTTCCCAGCACTTGGTTTAAGAGGGCTATCACCGTGGTTCGGAGGTCTGGGCCCATGGTGGCTTCAGGAATTCCACGCAGGCGTAGGTTGTTCCTCCTGCTCCGGTTTTCTCCGTCGTCCAATCTGAGCTGCACCTCCACAAGTTGGCGGCGGATAGCCTGCTGCCCTGCCTCAAGTGAAGCAATACGGGTGTCAGTTGTAGAACTGGAGGATTCCAGCACAGTGACCCTCTCCTCCACGGTGTCTACTTGCTGGCGCAAGTCATGCAGTTCTCTGGAGAGCGCACTGACAATGGATGCCGCCATCTCCTGAAGGTCCTGCTTGGATGGCAGGCCCGCCACAATATCACGCAGGCCTCCTTCAGTGCTACTGTCCGTGCCACCCCCATAAGTAGGGCTTAGATGCTGTTCCAGGTTAGGGGAGGCTGGGGACATCAAGGGGGAGTGAGCCCTGTCGTTCTGTGGGGCCTGTAAAGGGGTCGCAGCGGTACTAGCAGACGTACCTTTCCCCTGCTGTGCAGCGGCACTTGCGTATGAGACTTTCGGCGGCGCCATCTTGGCTGGAGTGGCGGGAGAAGAAACGCTGTGCTGGCGGAGGAAATAGTGAGCGATTCCGGGACCTCTCTGCTCCCCGGTGTCCAGCGGGTGTTTGCGCTCCCCTGGCATGTAGTTGTCGGCTAAGTCAGCGGGCTAACAGGCTCATCTCCGGGCTAACTCCTGCAGAGCTCCGGGTCGGGCGTCCTCACGCTTCCATCGCTAAGCTACGCCCCCCCGGAGAGGTCTGAAGCTTAAGGGTTGAAGAATAATTGCTTCTTTGATCCCCAATTTTGCCCATGAAAGTGAGTCCGCAGGACTGACAGGTATCTGATACTTGTGCAATTGCTGTGAGTAATAGTTTAGGTATTTCCCCAAGCTTTGTGAAGAAGAGGTTAACTGTGCAGTAATAGAAGTTTAAAGAAATGAGGCAGGGTGTACCTGGAGTAGCAAGATGGCCGCTGTCCTCCAGAGGTAGGCCGAAGCCGGGGACTTTCCTAAGGGTTGGCCGCCGGGCTGACAGGTATCTGATACTTGTGCAATTGCTGTGAGTAGTGAGTAATAGTTTAGGTATTTCCCCAAGCTTTGAGAAGAAGAGGTTAACTGTGCAGTAATAGAAGTTTAAAGAAATGAGGCAGGGTGTACCTGGAGTAGCAAGATGGCCGCCGTCCTCCAGAGGTAGGCCGAAGCCGGGGACTTTCCTAAGGGTTGGCCGCCGGGTGGGGGAGTTCCGTTTTATCAAGGCCAGAAATCCCTTCTGTTTAAGACAGGGACAGAGGCTCAGATGGACACACACTGCTGGGGAGCCTGACTGTGGAGGGATCTGTGTAGGATGTTACTCACTGAGCCCTGGGAGATTGCCTGCAGCCGAGTCCATAGGCCGCAATAGGATGGTAGGCCGCGGGATGCCGAGCTTGTTGTCGGAGGGTCTTTGGAGGATTCCCTGAGTTGTCCCTTTACTTCAGAGGGTGGGTCGACTGCTTGGCAGGTAGGGGATGTTTGTTTGCTGACCAGATCACGGCCGTAGGTTGTAGAAGACGCCGGGCCCATACTTCTCTTTTAACCACTTCAGCCCCGGACCAATTTGCAGCCAAAGGACCAGGCCCCTTTTTGCGATTCGGCACTGCGTCGCTTTAACTGACAATTGCGCGGTCGTGCGACGTGGCTCCAAAACAAAATTGGCGTCCTTTTTTTCCCACAAATAGAGCTTTCTTTTGGTGGTATTTGATCGCCCCTGCGGTTTTTATTTTTTGCGCTATAAACAAAAATTTTTGAAAACAATGCAATATTTTTTGCTTTTTTGCTATAATAAATATCCCCAAAAAAATATATAAAAAAACATTTTTTTTCCTCAGTTTAGGCCGATACGTATTCTTCTACATATTTTTGGTAAAAAAAATTACAATTAGCGATTATTGATTGGTTTGCGCAAAAGTTATAGCGTTTACAAAATAGGGGATAGTTTTATAGCATTTTTATTAATATTTTTTTTTTTACTAGTAATGGCGACGATCAGGGATTTTTATTGTGACTGCGACATTATGGCGGACACATCGGACATTTTTGACACATTTTTGGGACCATTGTCATTTATACAGCAATCAATGCTATTTAAATGCATTGTTTCCTGTATAAATGACAGTTGTAGTGAAGGGGTTAACCACTAGGGGGGGGGGAGGGGTTATGGGCTGTGACGTGTGTGTTTTTTTTACATTAGGGGGCGGGGCTGACGTCTGACGTCATTGATCGGCTTTCCCGATGACAGGGAACAGCCAATCAATGACAGGCAGAGTAGGAAGCGCGGGGAGAGGTTTGTTTACACAGACCTCTCCCCGTTCTTCAGCTCTGTGACCCGATCGCGGGACACCAGCGGCGATCGGGTCCGCTGGTCCCGCGGCCGGGGTCACGGAGCTCCCGACCAGGTCGCGAGCGCGCCCCACAGGCAGGCAAATGCACGATCACGTACAGGTACGTGCTTTTGCCTACCCGTGCCATTCTGCTGACGTATATATGCAGTGGGCGGTCGGGAAGCGGTTAAATAGGGATGAGGTCAGGCGGGTTTTGAACCTAGGCCGAAACTCACCTGCGATATCCTGCCAGGAAGCTGTTGTGGTGCCCGGCCAATCATAAGTGACCAAGGTGTCCCCCCCCCCCAGCTGCAAGTATACATGCGACAGCAGGTTGGGGAACGACTCGCCCACTTATGATTGGCAGGGAGCTATGACAGCTTCTTGGAGAGATAGGTCAGGTGGGATCTAGGATCCCAACACTCGTGAGCTCATCCCTATTCTTCAACTGCATTTGGGTTTTAAAGTGAACCTGTGCTTAGCCCATGTAGGGAGCTTTGGCTTGGAGCGTATACAGGGCAGAGAACATGTGACAGCACTGTGTGCCTAAGTGGCCAATCCATCAGCAAGCACCAGCTCAGCCTCTGTCACATGGGATGAAAGGAGCTCCATGCTCCTTTATACCTGTGAGTACCAAGTATGTACTTTTGCTCCAAATATAGATGAGGAAAAGTGCAGGGAAGATATATGCTGCTGGTGGGGCCACCATTAATGTAAATGTAGCGCTGGCTCCTGACGAGCATGCGCTATGTGTTTTTCAAAGTTAATATTCCTGAAACCACAGTTGGTTTTTGGGGCTAATTATGCCAAATTTTGGTTTCAGTACCAGTCTAGCTGGAATTGCACTGGAGTTCTCCTTGGCCGTAGGTGTCGCTGTCACCGCCGGCAGGTATGAGAACGCAGTTTGGCTGGGCGTATTGGCCAGTGCTGGGACAAGGTCATCCAGCGCCCAGGGCAAAGATGCCAAACTGTGCCCCCTTTCCCTTAGGGTTAGGGTCAGGGTGCCCCCCACCCCTGCAATAAACCATTGCGCCAGGGGCAGCCGCCCCTCCTGCCCACCCCTTGTCCCCGCCCTGGTATTGGCTACCATCCATTCTCGTAACCAGCCCAGTGGGAGTGTCATCCTGCTGTGCTTTCTGTGAGGTGATATTTAAGGTACTGGAATCACGTGCTTCTGGGTTCCGGTCCAGAAGATATTTACTGTCTGTTTGGTCCTGGTCCTCCTGACCAGCCCACATGGCCTTCCTGGCCTGGGGTGCGGATCCATGCAATTCCGAGTCTCGGGGCTGGATAGCCCGAGGCGAAGCAACTGCAGGGACAGGCTCGAATGGATATCGAGCAGTGATGTAAGTAACTGAGTTAAAATAAACTGAGTTACCTAACGCAGTTACTTTAGAGGGTAACGAGTAATCTAACTGATTACTTTTCCCCTCATGGTAACTCAGTTCCCATTACTTTGGCTTAGTTACCCCAATTACATCTACCGCCACTAGATGGCAGTAGTGTAATTCCGGTGTCCTGCCGAAAAAGTTCCCCCGCCGGATAAGGACCCCCTGTACTGCGTAGGCGCAGGGCTTGCACAGTACAAAGGACTACGGAGCTTCCCGAAAATTGCCGAACCTAAACAGCTCTGAGTGAACTCTACACCGCGCAGGCGCAGTTAACATGTAATTGTACGAGGCGATGCCGCACGCTCCTGATGCTCGTGCTACTCTGCAAGGGGCGTCTATCGTGTAACTAAAGGGCGGGTCTAGTATTACTGTAACCAAGGGGCGCATTTATTATTATTGTTATATATCGAGCTCTGCCCATTAATTTAACATTCGCCCTCTTCTGTAGCCATCCGCCCCTTACACGATATAATAATAATAGACCCGCCCCTTACACGATATAATGATAATAGACCCGCCCCTTGCTTACACGCTATAACAGATCTGCCCCTTGGTTAGAGTAATAATAGAGCAGCCCCTCGGTTACACGATATATAACAATAATAATAAATACGCCCCTTGGTTACAGTGATACTAGACCCGCCCCTTAGTTACACGTATAGAATATTTGAAAAAAAAGTCAGTTACTTTGCTGCGTAACTAATTACTTTTCCAATGTAGTAACTGAGTTACTGACGCAATTACTTTTTGGGAGAAGTAATTTGTAACTTAACTAATTACTTTTTTGAAGTAAGATGACCAACACTGATGTCGAGTCCCGAGGATTCAAAAGTGGTCCGGTACCGTCTCATCTAAGGAGAGGCCCAGCAACTGGAGAAGCATCCAGGGGAGGACTCTTCGGGAGAAGGCCATGCACAAGGCTGGTTTCTCAGAAGGAGCCTGGAGGCTCAGTTGAAGGACACTAAATGGATCTACACTCATACGGTATCGCCGGACCGGCTGCGAGATACTGGTACCGTATGATAGCTCTCTAAATTTGTCCCTCAGTTACATACAAGTCTGTGGCAGAGACTTTACCTAACACCCTGCCGGCTGCTAGGCCTAGTGAGAGGAGGTCTATCCGGGGGTTGTGATAACCCAGTTGTGAAACTGTGAAATTCTCTGGATTTCTTCTATAAGAGACTTCCAATCTTTGCAGTTCCAAAAGTACCTGAACTTTCCTCCTAACTCTACATATAAGAGACTGTTTTATCTTTTGAATAAATAACCCGAAAAGGAACATAAAGTGTCAGTTTCTACATTTCTTTGGGCCATCTACCACGGGAAACCCTAGACGGAGACGAGGTCAAGAAGGTAACGGTAAGCCCAATAAAACCAACAGCTCCTTCGGGGGTCAGTGCTACATAAAATGTATGTTTTGCTCCATATAGGCAAAGCCAGGGGCGGACTGACAACTCATGGGGCCCCCGGGCAATAGGAGATTATGGGGCCCCCAGGCAATCAGAGATTATGGGACCACACAGTATACACACAGTATACAATCACACAGTATACACACACACACACACAGTATACAATCACACAGTATACACAGACATGTACACACAGTATACACACGCACAGTATACAATCACACAGTATACACATACATGTACACACAGTATACACATACATGTTTGTATTGGCTGAGAAGGTACTGGAGAGGTGGGGCAGCTATAATCTCGGGATGTTTAGACCAAAAGGATGTCGGTAAGGGACATTTCAGAAACAGATGTAAAAAAACCACAGATTTTTACATACTGTCCCTGGTTTTACTGAGGCTGGCAACCCTGATGGGGGCCCCCTAGTGGCCCGGGGCCCTCGGAAGTGCCCGAGTGGCCGAATGGTCAGTCCGCCCCTAAAGCAGAGATTAATCTTTACTTGTTCAGCTGTTGAAGGCAACAATGTAATCACTGGTCATCTTTTTAGGGATTCCCAGGTAGGAAGCTGTGTATGAAGATATGATCTTCCCACTATCCTGTCTTCTGATAAGCCGGAACATTTACAAGCATTATCCGAAAATGCTGCCAAGGCCTCTTTCCCCTAAAACAGAAGAAAATGATGACGTTTGTGGATGGTGGCCCTTTAAGGTCGGGATTGTCATTAGGACATCATGTCATCATTAAACATTTATGGACCAACCAAAATGGATGAAAGATTAATGAGGCCTATTAAATAGCAAACATGCTAATGATTCAGCCCTAGCCCGACGCTCATCTATCGCCGTACACGCTGCCCCCTGCCCTTTGTGAGTTTTACTGCCGCTGTCTAATAGCTGTGCCCAAATAGCATATGGCGCCCGTTGCGTCTTCCAGGAAGTAACGGTATCTCAGGTTTGGATGTTTCCTCCTGTGACCCGGCAAGGCCCCCCTTATCATCTTCACAGCCGGTTTTACATTATCAAGTGCTAACTCAGCATTAAGTAATTAAAATCTGTGCTTATAAATAACCGGCGGTGTCTAGGGTTCCCAGCCCTGCTTGGCACACCACAGGCCGCGCGAGCGCTGACACCTCCACCTGCTCGCTGGTAGTGAAGTAGGTCAGTCATTCATTTGTAGTCAGGAGATAATGAGGTTTGTTCGAAGGTGAACCCCCGGGAGGGCAGACATATGAAAGCTGCCATTGTTGACTTGCTTTTAGAGGTGAAGGTTCCATAGCCGCCATCCCAATCATTACTCAGAGAACCACTGATTGGGAACAAGTACAAAGGACCAACCTTTCCACCTGACGTCACGCTTATTCTTAGTCAACCACTCTACTGGTTGGTAGACCAGCATGGGGGCGGCAGCTCTGGAGCCGGCACATTCAAATAAAAGTCAGCAATTATGGCTCCTCTGTGTTCTGTCTCTGTCTATTCATCCACAGGAACCTTTTTATCATTTACTTGGTGTAGTGTGACAAGTTTCTTATATTAGTATGTATGAACTTTTTTCACATTAATATTATTTTTGACTTTGTTTTTAGAGTTTTTAGAGGTGAAGGTTCCAAAGCCACCATCCCACCATCCCAATTTTTGAAGTTTTATGAGTTTTTAGAGGTAAGGGTTCCAAAGCCACCATCCCAATCCTGGCTTCACTACCCAGAAAACCACTGATTGGGAACAAGTACAAAGGACCAACCTTTCCACCTGACGTCATGCTTATTCCTAGAGGTGAAGGTGAAGGTTCCAAAGCCACCATCCCAATTTTTGACGTTTTTAGAGGTGA
The DNA here is from genome assembly GCA_028564925.1 of Lithobates sylvaticus. Classification (NCBI taxonomy): domain Eukaryota; kingdom Metazoa; phylum Chordata; class Amphibia; order Anura; family Ranidae; genus Lithobates; species Lithobates sylvaticus. Next base: position 191,389,643 of record CM053037.1, on the reverse strand, counting down.
AGGTTCCAAAGCCACCATCCCAATTTTTGACGTTTTTAGAGTTTTTAGAGGTGAAGGTTCCAAAGCCACCATCCCACCATCCCAATTTTTGAAGTTTTTAGCGGTAAGGGTTCCAAAGCCACCATCCCATTCCTGGCTTCACTACCCAGAGAACCACTGATTGGGAACAAGTACAAAGGACCAACCTTTCCACCTGACGTCACGCTTATTCCTAGAGGTGAAGGTTCCAAAGCCACCATCCTACTATCCCAATTTTTGACGTTTTTAGTGGTGAAGGTTCCAAAGCCACCATCCCAATTTTTGAAGTTTTTAGAGTTTTTAGAGGTAAGGGTTCCAAAGCCACCATCCCAATCCTGGCTTCACTACCCAGAGAACCACTGATTGGGAACAAGTACAAAGGACCAACCTTTCCACCTGACATCACGCTTATTCCTAGAGGTGAAGGTTCCAAAGCCACCATCCCACCATCCCAATTTTTTACATTTTTAGAAGTGAAGGTTCCAAAGCCACCATCCCACCATCCCAATTTTTGAAGTTTTTAGAGTTTTTAGAGGTGAAGGTTCCAAAGCCACCATCCCAATCCTGGCTTCACTACCCAGAGAACCACTGATTGGGAACAAGTACAAAGGACCAACCTTTCCACCTGACGTCACGCTTATTCCTAGAGGTGAAGGTGAAGGTTCCAAAGCCACCATCCCAATTCTTGACGTTTTTAGAGTTTTTAGAGGTGAAGGTTCCAAAGCCACCATCCCAATTAGAGTAGACAAGGTGACCCCCCCCCCCCTTCAAAAAAAAATTCCCTCCAATCCTTCCCCCTCTTCTCACAGCTAATTGCCCCATTTATTATTATATTATTATTTATTATTATTTAGTGGATATATTATTATTATTTAGTGGAACTTTACTATATCAAGTTAAACAAACATAACATAACATAAAAAGAGGGGGGGACCATAAATAACCTACAAATGGGTCATTATTATTATGATTATGCACACAAACACAACATGACCAATTAATAGCATGCTTATTAGCATACCAATTAGCTTACTCAACTCAATGGTGTCACCCCCCCTCCCCCCCATCTTCCACCCCTCCCTCCGCCAGTGTCTCTTCCCACTCTATTCTTCCCTTATTTATCTTTTTAAAAGCAAAACATCATAAAGTGGAAAGAAAGAAAGAAAGAGAAAGAAAGAAGGTTCTTCTCCAAGTGGCAAAAATATGAATGCAATCTATAGACTGGGGGGAGAACCTCTGGGGGAATCTAGGATGGAAAAGGACCTGAGGGTCCTAGTAGATGATAGGCTCAGCAATGGCATGCAATGCCAAGCTACTGCTAACAAAGCAAACAGAATATTGGCATTAAAAAGGGGATCAACTTTAGAGATAAAACGATAATTCTCCCGCTCTACAAGACTCTGGTCCGGCTGCACCTGGAGTATGCTGTTCAGTTCTGGGCACCAGTCCTCAGGAAGGATGTACTGGAAATGGAGCGAGTACAAAGAAGGACAACAAAGCTTATAAAGGGTCTGGAGGATATTAGTTATGAGGAAAGGTTGTGAGCACTGAACTTATTCTCTCTGGAGAAGAGACGCTTGAGAGAGGATATGATTTCAATATACAAATACCGGACTGGTGACCCCACAATAGGGAGAAAACGTTTTTGCAGAAGGGAGTTTAACAAGACTCGCGGCCACTCATTAAAATTAGAGGAAAAGAGGTTTAACCTTAAACTACGTAGAGGGTTCTTTACTGCAAGAGCGGCAAGGATGTGGAATTCCCTTCCACAGTCCGTGGTCTCAGCGGGGGGCATCGGTAGTTTCAAGAAACTATTAGATAAGCACCCGAACGACCGCAACATACAGGGATATACAATGTAATACTGACATATAATCACACATAGGTTGGACTTGATGGACTTTTTTCGACCTCACCTACTATGTAACTAAGAAAGAAAGAAAGAAAAGAACAACAAAAGAAAAATAAGGTGATTGGAATAAGAGTTAAAAGAAAGGGAAATGGATGAAAGAAAGAAAGAAAAGAAAGAAAGAAAGAAAGAAAGAAAGAAAGAAAGAAAGAAAGAAAGATAGATAGATAGATAGATAGATAGAAAGATAGAAAGATAGAAAGCAGTGGAGAGGAAGGAAGGAAAAGAAGGATAAAAATAAAAAATAAATCACAAAGTATCTTATTTATTAAAAAAAAAAAAAATAATGATTTATTAAAAAGAAAGAAAGGGTGGATGGAAGGAAGAAAAAAATAAAAAAAAATAAAGGAAGGAGGGAAGGAAGGGAAGAAGGAAGAATGGTGGAGCGTGAGAAAGAAAATTGTAAAAAAATTGAAGGAAGGAAGAAAGAAAGAGATGGAGAGAAGATGGAGAGAAAGGAAGGAGGAAAGATGCAAAAAAATCACAAAGTGTTTTTATTTTAAGAAAGAAAGAAAAGAGAAGAGAGCAGGAAAGAAAGAAAGAAAGAAAGAAAGAAAGAAAGAAAGAAAGAAGAAAAGAAAGAGTGGAGACGATGGAAGGAAAGGAAGGAGAAAATGAAAAACAAATCACAAAGTATTTTATTTATTTAAAAAAAAAAAAAAAATATATATATATATATATATATATATATATATATATATATATATATATATATATATATATATATATATATATATATATATATATAATTATGAAAAAGAAAGAAATGGTGGAGGGAAGGAAGAAAAAAATTTAAAAATAAAGGAAGGAGGGAAGGAAGGGATGAAGGAAGAATGGTGGAGCGTGAGAAAGAAAAAGATAAAAAAATTGAAGAATGGAAGAGATGGAGAGAAGATGGAGAGAAAGGAAGGAGGTATGCAAAAAAAAAATCGCAAAGTGTTTTTATTTTAGGAAAGAAAGAAAAGAGAAGAGAAGAGAGCAGGAAAGGAAGAAAAAGAAAGAAAGAAAAGAGACAAAGAGGGCAGATGGAAGGAAGGTAAAAAGAAAGGAAGCAAGGGATGAAGGAAAAAAGAAAGGAATGGAGAAGATGTAGGAATGAAAGGATAATAAGAAAAAAGGGAAAAATCCCCAAGAGTCTTTAATATTTTTTTTTTTTAAAGAAAGAAAGAAAGAAAGAAAGAGTGGAGAGGATGGAAGGAAAGGAAGGAGAAAAAGAAAAAAAAAATACAAAGTATCTTATTTATTTAAAAAAATATATATATATTTATAAAAAAAGAAAGAAATGGTGGAGGGAAGGAATAAAACAAATAAAAAATAAAGGAAGGAGGGAAGGAAGGGATGAAGGAAGAATGGTGGCGCTTGAGAAAGAAAAAGATAAAAAAATGGAAGGAAGGAAGGAAGAAAGGAAGAGATGGAGAGAAGGTGGAGAGAAAGGAAAGAGGAAAGAGAATAAATGCAAAAAAAATCACATTTATTTAAAGAAAGAAAGAAAAGAGAAGAGAAGAGAGCAGGAAAGGAAGAAAAAGAAAGAAAGAAAGAAAAGAGACAACGAGGGCAGATGGAAGGAAGGTAAAAAGAAAGGAAGGAAGGGATGAAGAAAAAAAGAAAGGAATGGAGAAGATTTAGGAAAGAAAGGATAATAAGAAAAAAGGGGAAAATCCCCAAGCGTCTTTAATATATTTTTTTTTTTAAAGAAAGAAAGAGAGGAGGAAAGGGTAGAAATAAGAGAAATGAAGGAAGAATTGAAGAAAGGAATTTTTTTTACGAAAGAAAAGGAGATTCTTAAGGAAAGGAAGGAAAATAATGAAATGAAAGAAAGGAAAGAAGGAGGAAAGAAAAACAACAAATAATAACAAAGTCTATGTTTTTTATTATATTTTGCTGGTATAATAGAAGAAATGACGGCACACAGGATGGTTGCAGGAAATTATCCAACTCATCAGGTTGGTCTCCACGCTGTAATGAGACAGTTTGCTTATTATTAATTAATTTGCTTCTTGGAGCTTGTGTCCGTGTGCTCGGAGTTCCTGATAATCTGGAAGAAGAAATCATGTTAATCCTTATTTCTCCCAGACAGGAGCACACAGCAGCTCTCCACACGTGACGGCCACTGATCGGGAATTAACCGGTCTCCTCCCGGAATGGCAGAGCACAGCTCGTCTCCGCAGCGTCCGGGCGCTCAGATTATAGACGCACTCCGGAAAAAGCTGACATTGTCACATACCCTACTGTGTGAGCGCACAACTACAAATTAAGTCCGATAAATCCGATGAATTGGGGATTGGTCTAGTTGGTAAAGGTTTGTCCCTTTATTATCAGGCTGGTGCAGTGCATAGAGATGGTGGAGAGCGTCTGCTTATATAGAAGGAGGAGAACAAGGGACTATAGTACTTTATGTGTGGCTGATCATATAAAAATACTCTCCAGTATTCATTAGACATGTGCAAACTGAAATATTTCGTTTTGGAATTTCGTTTTCGTCCGAAAAAATTAATTTATTTAGTTACTCTCGAAATTCGTTTTTATTTATTTCGTTTTTCGTTAAAAATTGCATTTGTCCGAAAATCCAAATGAATTAAGGTCGAATCTGTCATTGAAGGCTTATGGTGTCTGTCGAAAGTTCAAAGAAGATTCGACGGAGCAGCTAAACTGTATGACTCTGTATAGTTTAGCTGCAATTCCACCCAATTCCAGCAGCAATCTTTCCTCTCTACGTCGAATCTTTCCTTTCTACGTCGAATCTTTCCTCTCTACGTCGAATCTTTTCTCTCTATGTAGAATAATCTTGGACTAATAGAGTTAAGGCTAGGCACATTCGACCACAGGTTCAATGGACACAGATTGTTATTGTCAGCGTCGAATCTCCTATCTATATCGAACTGTTGTCACAACGAAAATAAAGCATTTGTTTATGTCGGATCTTTCGTTTTTCGGATTCTGCACTTTCGTTATCGTTTGTTAAAACGATAACGAAAATACCTGAAATTCGGACGAAAATGCATTCGGACGAAAATGAATGCACATGTCTAGTATTCATGGGCGTGGTGATCAGTGTCTTGCAGTGCTGGGGGTCCTCCGTTTTAAAGTGACACTAAATGGGATCCTCATTCTCCAAAAATAATCCATACACATCCACTGCTTGATGGTCCTGGTATCGATTTTTCATGAAATTGATCCTCTACTGTGTTTTCCTGCCTCCTCGTAGCATCCTTCCTAAACCTCTCATTTTCCTCTTCATTTCTATTTGTTTGGAACAAGTAGTGCCTGATAGTTGTAGTCATGTATACTCTACTATGCACACTACAAATCCTATAGTTCATTGTCCATAATCGATAGTCCGTAGTCTATAGTCCACAGTCCATAGTGTATAATGCATAGTCCACAGTCCATAGTCTATAATCCATAGTCCACAGTCCATAGTCTATAATCCATAGTCCACAGTCCATAGTCTATAATCCATAGTCCACAGTCCATAGTCTATCGTCCATAGTCCACAGTCCATAGTCTATAATCCATAGTCCACAGTCCATAGTTTATAATCCATAGTCCACAGTCCATAGTTTATAATCCATAGTCCACAGTCCATAGTCTATAATCCATAGTCCTCAGTCCATAGTTTATAATCCATAGTCCACAGTCCATAGTCTATAATCCATAGTCCTCAGTCCATAGTCTATTGTCCATAGTCCGCAGTCCATAGTCTATATTCCATAGTCTACAGTCCATAGTCTATAATCCATAGTCTATTGTCCATAGTCCATTGTCCATAGTCCACAGTCCATAGTCTATAATCCATAGTCCACAGTCCATAGTCTATAATCCATAGTCTACAGTCCATAGTCTATAATCCATAGTCCACAGTCCATAGTCTATAATCCATAGTCCACAGTCCATAGTCTATAATCCATAGTCCACAGTCCATAGTCTGTTGTCCATAGTCCACAGTCCATAGTCTGTTGTCCATAGTCCACAGTCCATAGTCTATAATCCATAGTCTATAATCCATAGTCTGTTGTCCATAGTCTGTTGTCCATAGTCCACAGTCCATAGTCTATAATCCATAGTCTGTTGTCCATAGTCCACAGTCCACAGTCTATTGTCCATAGTCCACAGTTTATAGTCTATTGTCCATAGTCTATTGTCCATAGTCCACAGTCCATAGTCTATAATCCATAGTCCACAGTCCATAGTCTATAATCCATAGTCCACAGTCCATAGTCTATAATGCATAGTCCACAGTCCATAGTCTATAATCCATAGTCCACAGTCCATAGTCTATAATTCATAGTCCACAGTCCATAGTCTATAATCCATAGTCTACAGTCCATAGTCTATAATCCATAGTCCACAGTCCATAGTCTATAATCAATAGTCTATAATCCATAGTCCACAGTCCATAGTCTATAATACATAGTCCACAGTCCATAGTCTATAATCCATAGTCCCCAGTCCATAGGCTATTGTCCATAGTCCCCAGTCCATAGTCTACAGCAGGGGTCTCCAACTGGCGGCCCTCCAGCTGTTGCGAAACTCCCATGAGGTATTGCAAGGCTGACAATAGTGTGTACTTTTCTCAGTCCAGAGCATTAAGTGCCATTTCTGTCTGCTGCCTCCTTCCTCTGTTATCTGCATGAGACACTTATGACAAGTTTTCCTGACACCAAAAGAAAAAAAAAAGGTTGACAGGGGAGAGAACTCCAGAACACAGCCTGTGATTGACAGCCTCAGCTCTGCTCCTGTGTGCTGTGTGAAGGGGGAGGGGCATCCCTTCCCTCCAATGAGCTTTCAGAGCTCCTCGCCCCCTGATTTTCAGAGCTGAGAGATCCTGTATACAACAGCACTTTGAACAGATGTAGAGAAGAAAAGACCCCAGATAAATAGGTACAAGTTATGTAGCATCTCCGTGTATCGCCCGAAGGGTTAACAACCACTTTAATGCTACTAATGTAAGTGAATCAAAAAGAGCATCAAAACAATTGTAAAAAAGCCCAGTATTACTGGACAGGAAAGGAAAATGCCAACGCGTTTCAGGGGTTCACAGACTAACCCTTCATCAGGGCTATAATATAAATGGAAAAGCCAAGCCCATAAGAGGTGTGGAAATATATTAAACATAAAAAAATCTAAACAATCTAAATTTGCACTGAAGTGCAAAATTGTCTAAGAATGAAGAGGGGCAAATGTAATTAAATACCATGAAAAAAGATTATGAATTTCTACTGTTGTCTTATTGTCTAATAGTTATAAGATATACAGAATATAAGTAGCAGAAATCATAATATGAATACTCATACTGCTGCCATATATAATAAAATAATATATATATATATATATATACAGTATCTCACAAAAGTGAGTACACCCCTCACATTTTTGTAAATCTTCTCTTCTATCTTTTCATGTGACATCACTGAAGAAATGACACTTGTCTACAATGTAAAGTAGTGAGTGTACAGCTTGTATAACAGTGTAAATTTGCCGTCCCCTCAAAATAACTCAACACACAGCCATTAATGTCTAAACCGCTGGCAACAAAAGTCAGGACACCCCTAAGTGAAAATGTCCAAATTGGGCCCAATTAGCAATTTTCCCTCCCCGGTGTCATGTAACTCATTAGTGTTACAAGGTCTCAGGTTTGAATGGGGAGCAGGTGTGTTAAATTTGGTGTTATCGCTCTCACTCTCTCATACTGGTCACTGAAAGTTCAACATCTCATGGCAAAGAACTCTCTGAGGATCTGAAAAAAATTATTGTTTCTCTACATAAAGATGGTCTAGGATATAAGAAGATTGCGAAGACCCTGAAACTGAGCTGCAGCACGGTGGCCAAGACCATACAGCGGTATAACAGGACAGGTTCCACTCAGAACAGGCCTCGCCATGGTCCACCAAAGAAGTTGAGGTCACGTGCTCAGCGTCATATCCAGAGGTTGTCTTTGGGAAATAGACGTATGAGTGCTGCCAGCATTGCTGCAGAGGTTGTAGGGGTGGGGGGTCAGCCTGTCAGTGCTCAGACCATACGCCGCACACTGCATCAAATTGGTCTGCATGGCTGTCATCCCAGAAGGAAGCCTCTTCTAAAGATGATGCACAAGAAAGACCGCAAACAGTTTGCTGAAGACAAGCAGACTAAGGACACGGATTACTGGAACCACGTCCTGTGGTCTGATGAGACCAAGATAAACGTATTTGGTGTCAGATGGTGTCAGGCGTGTGTGGGGGCAACCAGAGGAGGAGGACAAAGACGAGTGTGTCTTGTCTACAGTCAAGCATGGTGGTGGGAGTGTCATGGTCTGGGGCTGCATGAGTGCTGCCGGCACTGGGGGGCTACAGATCATTGAGGGAACCATGAATGCCAACATGTACTGTGACCTACTGAAGCAGAGCATGATCCCCTCCCTTCAGAGACTGGGCCGCAGGGCAGTATTCCAACATGATAAACATCCCAAACACACCTCCAAGATGACCACTGCCTTGCTAAAGAAGCTGAGGGTAAAGGTGATGGACTGGCCAAGCATGTCTCCAGACCTAAACCCTATTGAGCATCTGTAAACGGAAGGTGGAGGAGCGCAAGATCTCTAATAATAAATAATAGAGGTGGCAACACAAAATATTGACACTTTGGGCCCAATTTGGACATTTTCATATAGGGGTGTACTCACTTTTTTTGCCAGCGTTTTAGACATTAATGGACATTATTGGCTGTGTGTTTTTTTCCCTCTTTTTATTATATATGACAGCAGTATGATAATTCATTGTATAATTTCTGCTACTTATATATATATATATTATATAAATATATTTATAAATATAATACTATAATATATAATAATAATATAAAAGTAATACATTGTATATACACACATACACAAATGATGATACTCATGATGATGCCAAACCTAATTATATATTTGCATTAAATATATTTGTATATACAGTAAATAACAAAAGTTTGCGTATGAATTTGCATAAAAGTTTGCATAGAAAAAGTATAATAGATCCCGGAATATATGAATGTATTGTTTGGAAAAAAATGTAGGACTGTCTGCTCAACACCTGAAGTGTATCTCTATGCAAAACTTTTTTTTAGTTTTAGATAGTGTGGACAAGGGTTAGATCCTTTATCAAGTTGAGGTGATAGACTGCATATGGATTCTTTACTAATAGAAATAAAATCCTTAAGGCCCGTACACACGATCGGACTTTTTGACAACCAACATGCAAATTAGCTGTTTTGGACCAACATCCGACCGTGTGTACGCTCCATCGGACCAACTTTTTCCAGGTTTCATCGGACTTTTGTTGGCTGTGCGAACGGACCAACTTTCTGCCAACAAAAGTCCGATGGACCGAAGTCCGACCGTGTGTACACAAAACCAACGGGCTTTTGTACAAACCAATGCAGAACCAATGCAAAAGATCAGACAACAATACAGAAGTTGACCAAAGGTGGCGGTAAAGAGCAGAAAAACCAAGTGATTTGGTGAAAGTTGGCTGAAAAAGTCCTGCCGTGTGTATGCAATGCCAACGCCCTTTGGACAAAAATCCACGGAAAAGTTGGTCCACGGTCCGATCGTGTGTATGAGGCTTTAGATTCATCCAACCAACCATGGATTCATCCAGACATCTGTTCATCCATGGATCCATCTAATCATCCATTCATGTGTGGTTCCATCCATGGATCCATCCAACCATCCATCCATTCATTCATCTATACATGGATCCATCCAACTGTCCATCCATGGAACCATCCCTTCCATCTATGAATCAACCAACCAACCATACATACATAAATGGATCCATCCAACCATCCATCTATTGATCCATACAACCATACATCCATCCATGGATTCATCCAACCAGCCATGGATTCATCCAATCATCTGTTCCTCAATCTAACCTTATAGACTTGTGTCTTTTTTCAACCTATGTAATGTCCTTTAGGACAGGAAGTAAAGGCAAATTTTCCCCAGTGGTAGGTAAACTGCCTGGGGTTTTAACCCTTCCCTACTCTAAAATCCAAATCTACAAAAAATCTTCAGGCCTATTATCACTTTGAAGTCGAAGTGATGGAAAATTTGCTGCCAGGGATGTTAAAGCGGAAGTAAACCCTTTGATTTAAATAGTTAAAAAAAAATGGCATGCCGGAAATGCTACCTGTCACATTGACTATGCTTTCAACTAAGCTGTCAAACCATCCAATGGCTGGTGTCATAACTGATCACATGTGCAGCCTCATGGCAGTTGAAGATTGAACAGAGGCCAAGATGGCAGCTTCTTTGGCTGAAAACGATAGGAGGGTTTACTTCCACTTTAACCTTTCCATAATCTATCCAAAGAGGAAAAGGAAAAAACGTTTTGGCTTGAGATCGACTTTCATCTGCTGAGGATGCCGAATGCAAGTAGTAGGTGTCTACCAGACCATGACTTCTGACACATTCTCTTCTACGAGCCGTAGCTGTCCCTCCGCCCCTGAGCCAAGGACAACGAGTCCCAGCCAAAGGATGGTTCAATGCCAACAGGTACAGGTGCTCTGAACAATTACCCAGCAGCGTTTACTCTGCCGCCTCCCTCTTTGGGGATTGTTGATCATCATCTGTTCGGTGTCTGCGGGGAGGCATGCCTCTGGCTGCGATGAAAGGAAAACGCACCTGACGTTGTGCCCTCAGGGGAGAGCCTGAATAACTCGGTTGCCTTGAGCTATTCATTCCTGGCAGCAGGCAAGATAAACACTATTGTAGTAGTCAGCTCGTGGGAAGGCAACGTTCATACACGGGGACGGTGACGGTGCGTGCCGATTGTTACGCCTGATCTGGAAGGGAAGGAGTTAAAAGCACAGGAGGTTAAACAAGTGAAAACAATCTTAAAGAAAACCCAATGGGGAGAAATGTGTGGCAGGTGCTTTGTTTGTAAAATCATTAACCAACCAGACATCAGGCTGAACCCTTTAGCGCTGAATGAACAGGCTTCAAGAACCAACTTATAAGTACTCTTTAGGCATGCTAAAGTGAGTGCTTAGTCAGTATTGTGTTTTTGGTTATTATAGAATGCCTTAACCACTTTCAGCCCCGGACCATTTTGCTGGCTTAAGACCAGGCCCCTTTTTGCGATTCGGCACTGCGTCGCTTTAACTGACAATTGCGCGGTCGTGCGACGTGGCTCCCAAAACAAAATTGGCGTCCTTTTTTTCCCACAAATAGAGCTTTCTTTTGGTGGTATTTGATCGCCCCTGCGGTTTTTATTTTTTGCGCTATAAACAAAAAAAGAGCGACAATTTTGAAAAAAACACATTATTTTTTACTTTTTGCTATAATAAATATCCCCCAAAAATATATAAAAAAAACATTTTTTTTCCTCAGTTTAGGCCGATACGTATTCTTCTACATATTTTTGGTAAAAAAAAAAATCGCAATAAGCAATTATTGATTGGTTTGCGCAAAAATTATAGTGTTTACAAAATAGGGGATAGTTTTATGGAATTTTTATTAATAATTGTTTTTTACTAGTAATGGCGGCGATCAGCGATTTTTATTGTGACTGCGACATTATGGCGGACACATCGGACATTTTTGACACATTTTTGGGACCATTGTCATCTATACAGTGATCAGTGCTATTTAAATTACGGGGCCCCAAAGTCGGTTCGTAAAATGTAATTCTCTGCTGCAGAAAAGTGTTTGACATTTTCCGAACCGACTTTGGGGCCCCCCGTATCTCGGGGGCACTTGGTGCTAGGAACCCCAACTTTGGATATATTGTAGTGCTGCTGGGTTTGCATACCAAATTGTGGGTTCCTAGGACCAAGTTGCCCTGAGATACCCCCAAAATCGGTCAATTGTGTCTATCTGCAGCAATGTCATTTCGGGACCCTTTGGGTCCAGAGACCCCAAATTTTGGCTGCAGCTAGGGGGGCATCTAGGAACCCTTAAAGTGGGGTGCCCCCTAAAAAAAAAAATTAAAAGTCAGCAGCTACAAATACTGCAGCTGCTGACTTTTAATAATCGGACACTTACCTGTCCCGGGGTCCAGCGATGCGGGGGAACGAGACCCCCCTCGATCCCCGCTCCGCTCGCGGCGCCGGCATTCTTACTGTGGGCACCCGGCTGTGGCTTCACAGCCGGGCACCCACTGCGAATGTGTGAGCGGCGCCGTGATACGCCGCACAGTCACCTGGGACACGTGACAGGTCCCAGATGACTGTGCAGCGCCGAGGGAAAGTGATGTCAGTGCCCGGGCACTGAAGGTGGCAGACTACGAGGGACCCCCTAGCAACAGGCATTTAGAGGTGAGTAAAAAAATATATTTTTTCCAATTATTTTTTTTAATGATTTTTAATGATTTTTAACCACTTACCCACTGGGCACTTAAACCCCCTTCCTAACCAGACCAATTTTCAGCATTCGGTGCTCTCACACTTTGAATTACAATTACTCAGTCATGCAACACTGTACCCAAATGAATTGTTTGTCCTTTTTTTTCCCACAAATAGAGCTTTCTTTTGGTGGTATTTGATCACCTCTGGGTTTTTAAATTTTTGCCCTATAAATCAAAAAATACTGAAAATTCGGTAAAAAAAATAAAATAAATTCTTTGTTTCTATTAAAATTTATTGCAGAGTATTGGCGAGTATTGGCCAGTGTTGGTCATCTTACTTTAAAAAAGTAATTAGTTAAGTTACAAATTACTTCTCCCAAAAAGTAATTGCATTAGTAACTCAGTTACTACATTGGAAAAGTAATTAGTTACGCAACAAAGTAACTGACTTTTTAAAAAATATTCTATACGTGTAACTAAGGGGCGGGTCTAGTATTACTGTAACCAAGGGGCGCATTTATTATTATTGTTATATATCGTGTAACCAAGGGGCTGCTCTATTATTACTCTTACCAAGGGGCAGATCTGTTATAGCGTGTAAGCAAGGGGCGAGTCTATTGTTATTATATCGTGTAAGGGGCGGATGGCTACAGAAAACGGTGAATGTTAAATTAATGGGCAGAGCTCGATATATAACAATAATAATAAATGCGCCCCTTGGTTACAGTAACACTAGACCCGCCCCTTAGTTACACGATAGACGCCCCTTGCAGAGTAGCACGAGCATCAGGAGCGTGCGGCATCGCCTCGTACAATTACATGTTAACTGCGCCTGCGCTGTGTAGAGTTCACTCAGAGCTGTTTAGGTTCGGCAATTTTCGGAAGCTCCGTAGTCCTTCGTACTGCGCAAGCCCTGCGCCTGCGCAGTACAGGGGGTCCTTATCCGGCGGGGGAACTTTTTTGGCAGAACACTGGAATTACTCTACTGCCATCTAGTGGCAGTAGATGTAATTGGGGTAACTAAGCCAAAGTAATGGGAACTGAGTTACCATGAGGGGAAAAGTAATCAGTTAGATTACTCGTTACCCTCTAAAGTAACTGCGTTAGGTAACTCAGTTTATTTTAACTCAGTTACTTACATCACTGGTATTGGCAGAGTATTGGCTGAGTATTGCAGTGTTGCACAGTATTGCACAGTGGTGGCAGAGCATTGCACAGTGGTGGCAGAGCATTACACAGTGGTGGCAGAGAATTGCACAGTGGTGGCAGAGCATTGCACAGTGGTGGCAGAGTAGGCAGTGTATTGCACAGTGGTGGCAGTGTATTGCTGTCACTGACCAGCGCTGTGGGCACTACACATCCAGCCCACAGCGCTGATCCCATCTTGACTCTTTCCGCTTCTCCCCTCTCACTGTACCACTATCGGTTTGTGTACATGTGATCGCTCCGTCATTTGACGGAGCGATCACGTGGTAAACGGCCGCTATCAGCGGCCGTTTACCGTGATCCGTGATGCGCCGGGTCCTCGGGACCCGGCGGTCACGGATGTTCCCGAGTGCGGGCCCCAGGGGAGCCGTCTTTCGGCTATGGCCCGGTCGGCATGTGGTTAAGCTATTTTTTTTTTTTTTTTTTGGTGGAAACACCACTTTAACTACCGAATTTGAAGTTCGGGGGACCTATGTCTGTAAATGGGCACAGTGAGGCTGCAAATGGGTATTGTTGACCCTCTTTTCCACTTTCAGTAGCTACGCATTTCTCACCCTAGGCTTATACTCGAGTCAATACGTTTTCCCATTTTAAAGTGGTAAAATTAGGTGCCTCGGTCTATACTTTGATAGGAAAAGCTGATATTTTACAGCCTGCCCCCCCCCCTCCCTCCGGTGGGGTAAACACCTTTATGTCAATAGGTGAGCGTGTTTGATGGAAACAGGCAAATGAGACCGATGGAACATACAGGCGGCGGGGCGGCTTTCTAATTAATTGTTATTTAAATTGGCTAACCTAATAGCTGTAAAATGCAAACTATCAGCTTCAGAGATAGCATTTGATCCCGAAGCCGGGACTCATTAGGGAAAGTATGGAGAGAGCAAACACCCGCTAGGCACCTGGAACCTCTGATGGTTAATGTATATCTAAAGCAATACAAGTTTTCCTTTCCGAAAGGGTTAAAGCCCATCAGATTTTTTTTTTTTGATACCCCATAGGGAAGATGTCCTGTTCCGAAGACACATCAAGAAGTGAGAAGAAATCTTCTCATAGACAGTTGTCACCAAAACTAATGAAAAGTATCTTCTCCATTGCTGGTTTGGTGACCACTGGACAGGGGCAGACTGACCATTCGGCCACTCGGGCACTGCCCGAGGGCCCCGGGCCACTAGGGGGCCCCATCAGGGTTGCCAGCCTCAGTAAAAAAATCTGTGTTTTTTTTACATCTGTCTCTGAAATGTCCCTTACCGACATCCTTTCGGTCTAAAAATCCAGAGATTATAGCTGCCCCACCTCTTAAGTAACTTCTCAGCCAATAGAAACATGTCCATGTATACTGTGTGTACATGTATGTGTATACTGTGTGATTGTATTCTGTGTGTGTGTATACTGTGTGGCCCCATAATCTCTGATTGCCTGGGGGCCCCATATTCTCTTATTGCCCGGGGGCCCCATGAGTCGTCAGTCCGCCCCTGCCACTGGACAATATTGGATTTTGTACCACTTTCTGTCCCTGTGACAGGAATAATAGAGACGATGACTCGATGTGTGGTAGAGCTGGACTGAGAAAAAAATAATTTTAATGCATATGTGGTACAAATGTGTTGGCCTTTGGTGGAGGAAAATCCTTGGAAATCTGGCATGTCTGGTCCTAGGCTGCTACCTCTATGGTAGATGTATCACTCATCACTCACGGATGTGTTGTTAAAGAAGAAGCCTAGTACAAATGTTTGCCTCGCTTGGTGATTCTTTTAATAAATATATTGGATGTTCTTAATCAATAAATAACTTTTTTATATATCTAACACGTTTAGGGAAAAGGCCTCCCAGTTCTTTAAGTCTAACAATTAAAGGGCAGACAAAAAGTATAGATGTGCCCCCTTAGGTTAGAGGTCAGTGTAAACATTCCCCCTTTGAGTTGGTGGTGCGCCCTCTTGGGTTGATGGCAAGTGTAGACATGCCCCCTTGGGTTGGTGCTTAGTGTAGACGTGCCCTCTTAGGGTTGATGGTCAGTGTGCACATGCCCCCTTGGATTGGTGGTCAGTGTAGATGTGCCCCCTTGGGTTGGTGGTCAGTGTATACATGGCTGATGCTAAGTTTAGATGTGCCACCTTGGGTTGGTGCTTAGTGAAGACGTGCCCTCTTAGGGTTGATGGTCAGTGTGCACATGCCCACCTGGGTTGGTGGTCAATGTAGATGTGCCCCCTTGGGTTGGTGGTCAGTGTATACATGGCTGATGCTAAGTTTAGACGTGCCACCTTGGGTTGGTGCTTAGTGTAGACCTGCCCTCTTAGGGTTGATGGTCAGTGTGCACATGCCCCCTTGGATTGGTGGTCAGTGTAGATGTGCCCCCTTGGGTTGGTGGTCAGTGTATACATGGTTGATGCTAAGTTTAGACGTGCCCCCTTGGGTTGGTGCTTAGTGTAGACGTGCCCTCTTAGGGTTGATGGTCAGTGTGGACATGCCCACTTGGGTTGGTGGTCAGTGTAGATGTGCCCCCTTGGGTTGGTAGTCAATGTAGATGTGCCCACTTGGGTTGGTGGTCAGTGTATACATGGCTGATGCTAAGTGTAGACGTGCCCCCTTGGGTTGGTGCTTAGTGTGGACGTGCCCACTTGGGTTGGTGGTCAGTGTAGATGTGCCCCCTTGGGTTGGTGGTCAGTGTAAATGTGCCCCCTTGGGTTGGTGGTCAGTGTATACATGGCTGATGCTAAGTTTAGACGTGCCCCCTTGGGTTGATGCTTAGTGTAGACGTGCCCTCTTAGGGTTGATGGTCAGTGTGGATGTGCCCCCTTGGGTTGGTGGTCAGTGTAGATGTGCCCCCTTGGATTGGTGGTCAGTGTAGATGTGCCCCCTTTATCCATCCTTTGCTGCAGCCTATTTTTAGCTATTTGTCTATATGTAAGCAGCAGTGGTTGCATCACATTTCTCGGGGGGGGGGGGGGGGGTCCTGATGGATGATAGCTGAGGACTGTGCATGCATATTGCCTGTTAAAACAGCCCCTTGTACCCTCCATTGGAAGCCTGTGTAACAGGGTGGGAAACAGGGAGGGAGCGTTGTCACCCTACACCAGGAAGTGCCTGAACGAGGACCTCCATGGCAGGATTGCCAGGGATTATTTTAATGAAAGCTGCAGATTTAATAATAATAATACAATATATTATTATATTATCATTTATATTATTTTTATAATATTAATTTGAAGCTGCAATTACAGTTTTACAATTTACTGATCGAGTTTTACTGCAAACCAGCTTTCTCTCCCCGCCCCCCCTGAAGCAAAGGAACAACCTGTACTTCCTGCGATCCTGACCACGCCAAGCCTCGGCTTTTCTATTGGTGAAGGAGAATCCAGATAAGCGACCATGGACCGGTCTGATATCAGAACTAGGAGGGAGCAGAGGAGTCAATGTAGCGAGATGTATCTCCGTCTAATTATAATGCTGCCTTTACTGAGGGTTGCCAGGGGAACATGGCAGCAGGTTGTTAATAAGTAAACCATCTCGTCATTTTGGCGGCGGCGGCGGCGTCCTCCCCTCCTCCTACTGTTCTTTTCATGATTTAAATTTCAGCATCAGCTGTTTTTTTTTTTTTTTTTATTCTGCTTATCGGCTCTTCATAAATAGCATAACACCTGTGTCTCCCTGCGGGTCCAGGGCGGTGAGCTTGTTCCCGTGCAGCGTGGGCTTCTCTGTGCACCTCCGTGGTGGTCGTGGTCAAGAGGCCCAATGTGTTGACTCCCAGACGGTGGTCAGCCGCAGCTGACAGCAGCGGCAGCTGGTGCCTAAAACATTTTTTTGGGGGGGGGGGGCGTAAACAAACTGAAAAATACTGAAAAAAAAAACATCAATTGCAGCCACTGTGCCTATCAAATGCAGCCACTGTGCCTATCAAATGTAGCCACTGTGCCTATCAAATGTAGCCACTGTGCCATCAAATGAAGCCACTGTGCCTATCAAATGTAGCCACTGTGCCCATCAAATGCAGCCACTGTGCCTATCAAATGCAGCCACTGTGCCTATCAAATGTAGCCACTGTGCCATCAAATGCAGCCACTGTGCCTATCAAATGTAGCCACTGTGCCTATCAAATGTAGCCACTGTGCCCATCAAATGCAGCCACTATTCCATCAATTGCAGCCACTGTGCCCATCAAATTACTATTAATATATTTGAAGATTTTTTGGGGGTTTGTCCTACTATCTTTTGCAATCTGTCGTTCGGTTTGAATTTTTGCGTCCTTGATTTCCTTTTTACATATTCTGTTATATTCTTTACACATGTAAACAAACTTACCGGTTATCAGCATTCCTTTTTTTTCACACACTGTCACAGCATGAGGAGAGGAGAGCCGGTAACCGGCAAGTGTCACAGGGGACATGGACAGAGATAATCAGGGCACTGACCATCAGTGCAGTCTATCAGTGCCCATCAGTGTTACCTATCAGTGCCCATCAGTGCCTCCTATCAGTGCCTCCTATCAGCGCCGCCTATCAGTGCTGCCTATCAGTGCTCTCTATCAGTGCCACCTATCAGTGCCCATCAATGCTCATCAGTGTCCCCTATCAGTGCCTCCTCATCAGTGCTGCCTATCAGTGCCTCCTATCAGTGCCCTTCAGTGCTCATCAGTGCACATCAGTGTCCCCTATCAGTGCCTCCTCATCAGTGCTGCCAATCAGTGCTCATCCGTGTCGCCTATCACTGCCCCTCGGTGACCCCGAGCCTATCAGTGCCTCCTCATGAGTGCCTCCTATTAGTGCCCTTCAGTGCTCATCAGTGCTCATCAGTGTCGCCTATCACTGCCCATCAGTGTCCCCTTTCAGTGCCTCCTCATCAGTGTCCCCTATCAGTGCCTCCTATTAGTGCCTCCTATCAGTGCCCTTCAGTGCTCATCAGTGCACATCAGTGTCCCCTATCAGTGCCTCCTCATCAGTGCTGCCTATCAGTGCCTCCTATCAGTGCCCTTCAGTGCTCATCAGTGCACATCAGTGTCCCCTATCAGTGCCTCCTCATCAGTGCTGCCTATTAGTGCCTCCTATCTGTGCTCATCAGTGTTGTCTATCACTGCCCATCAATGCCCATAAGTGACCCCTATCAGTGCTGCCTATCAGTGATCATCAGTGTTGTCTATCACTGCCCATCAATGCCCATCAGTGACCCCTATCAGTGCCTCCTATCAGTGCTGCCTATCAGTGCCTCCTATCTGTGCCCATCAGTGCCTCCTCATCAGTGCTGCCTATCAGTGCTGCCTATCTGTGCCCTTGTGTGCTCATCAGTGCTGCCTATCAATGCCCATCAGTGTCCCCTATCAGTGCAACCTTATCAGTGCACATCAGCAATGGAAATACATTTCTTATTTGAAAAATGTTATAACAGAAACGAAGAAAAACTTTTTTATTCAACATTTCCTGTATTTTTTTTTTTTTTTGATTGTTTAGCAAAAAATTTAAAACCTCCGTGGTGATTAAATACCACTAAAAGAAAGCTCTATCTGTCTCCAAAAAAAACGATAAAAAATCTCACGTGGGTACAGCGTCGCATGACCGCGCAATTGTCATTCAAAATGCGACGGCGCTGAAAGCTGAAAATTGGCCTGGGCAGGAAAGGGGTAAAAGTTCCCCCGGTACTGAAGGGGTTAAACCGTCCTTTTAGCCTTGCAAATAGAAAATAGAATGAAAGAATTGTCCTTTTTCAGCAGAAAGCTGCCAGTGTCATTATAAATGGGGACGTGTCATCCTTGTGTGTTGCCACCTTTCCACGTTCCCTTCAAGCTAATGAGAAGATCCCAAACGAGTTGCCAGGAGACTCCAGTTATTTTCTGCGGACGGAATATACGGGAACATCTGGTGCGGTGCGGCTGCAGTGGTTTGAAAGCAGCGAGAAGGTGATCAATGGGGCTTCTATTGGTTTATTCATGGGAGCTGTCCGCTCTTCCCCGACCCAGCTGAGCACTTCAAGTACTCGTCTCCTCTGTACCAGCTTCTGTTTGATGTGTGTTTTTTTTTTTTCACCTATGGGGGTGTGCGGGATAAAAGCGGCACGTGGAAATAACAGATGCATGTGTAAACATCGCTTCCAGTGCAGAGAGATCATTCCAGACATCTCTATAAATACAGCATGGCGATGAGCACATCAATGGTCGATGGTTCAAAGTCCAGCGCTGTCCCCCCCCCCCCCCCCCCGCTCTGCTGTCATTACCACCTTAATTATAGCAGAAGAGTCACCGCCCCACCCGCTGAACCCTCCGGTGGGAATTCCCCTGGGAAACGGGTTGTAATGACGGGTTGAGACTGGTAAGAATTAATGTTTACAGCCGGTAGAACTCAACTCTGGAACCAGCAGGATCAATAATGAGGCTGAGGCTTAATTAGTGCTTTGAACTTCCTCCGACGCGGAATTTTCGATGCCCGGGCGGAAATATCCTTTAGGTAGAAAGATCGCCTTAGAATGAAGCCATAGAGAGAGATGAGTTGACTTTACCTGTTTTTTTTTTTTTGCTGGGATCCTTGACACGGGTACCAGGGGCGGCCTGACCATTCGGGCACTCGGGCACTTCCCAAGGGCCCCATGCCACTAAGGGGCCCCATCAGGGTTGCCATCCTCAATAAAACCAGGGACAGTATGTAAAAATCTGTGTTTTTTTGAAAAATCCCAAGATTTTAGCTGCCCCGCCTCTCCAGTACCTTTTCAGTGTGTGTATGTGTATTCTGTGTGTGTATACTGTGTGTGTGTATATTGTGTTTCTGTGTGTGTATACTGTATATGAGTGTGTGTATACTGTGTGTGTGTACATTGTGTTTCTGTGTGTGTATACTGTATATGAGTGTGTGTATACTGTGTGGCCCCATAATCTATTGCCTGAGGGCCCCATAATCTCCTATTGCCTGAGGGCCCCATAATCTCCTATTGCCTGAGGGCCCCATAATCTCCTATTGCCTAAGGACCCCATAATCTCCTATTGCCTGAGGGCCCCATAATCTCCTATTGCCTGAGGGCCCCATAATCTCCTATTGCCTGAGGGCCCCATAATCTCCTATTGCCTGAGGGCTCCATAATCTCCTATTGCCTGAGGGCCCCATAATCTCCTATTGCCCGGGGGCCCCATAATCTCCTATTGCCCGGGGGCCCCATAATCTTCTCCTATTGCCGGGGGGCCCCATAATCTTCTCCTATTGCCCGGGGGCCCCATAATCTCCTATTGCCCGGGGGCCCCATGAGTTGTCAGTCCACCCCTGACGGGTACCCTTTGGTCCCATGGGCACCATAGTCCTAAACCTGTGCTAGGTGAAAGTGATTGGCCAGCAACCCCACCCTAAAAAAAGCCAACACTTCTAGAGAACCACTGTCAACTATAAATCCCTTTAATATTAACCACTTCCCGACCGGCGCACGACGATATACGTCGGCAGAATGGCACGTACAGGCAGGAGGGCGTATTTATAAGTCCCTCCTTAATGCCTGGCCGTGCCATCGGGAGCGCGCCGGGAGCGGCGCGCTCCCGCGTTGGTCGGGACCCCCGTGAGTCCGGTCGCGGTCCCCGCGGACTCGATTGCCACGGGGACACCCGCGATCGTCTCACGGGAAGGCTGAACGTGGAGATGCCGAGATAAACAGCATCTCCCCGTTCTGCCTAGCAACTAGTGACGCCGATCTCTGCTCCCTGTGATTGGAGCAGAGATCAGCATTCAGTAGCTGACAGCCACGCCCCCCCACAGTAAGAAACACACCCCTAGGCATACTTAACCCCTACACTGCCCCCTTGTGGTTAACCCCTTCACTGCCAGTGTCATTTACACAGGAATCAATGCATTTAAATAGCACTGATTGCTGTAAAAGTGACAATGGTCCCAAAAATGTCCGATGTGTCCGCCATAATGTCGCAGTCACAATAAAAATCGCTGATCGCCGCCATTACTAATAAAAAAAAAATATTAATAAAAATGCTATAAAACGATCCCCTATCTTGTAAACGCTATAACTTCTGCGCAAAACCAATCAATAATCAATTATTGCGATTTTTTTTACCAAAAATATGTAGAAGAATACGTATCGGCCTAAACTGAGAAAAAAAAATGTTGTTTTTTTTTTTTATATATTTTTGGGGGATATTTATTATAGCAAAAAAATAAAAAATAATGCGTTTTTTTTTTTCAAAATTGTCGCACTTTTTTGTTTATAGCGCAAAAAATTAAAACCGCAGGGGCGATCAAATACCACCAAAAGAAAGCTCTATTTGTGGGGAAAAAAAGGACGTCAATTTTGTTTGGGTGCCACGTCGCACGACCGCGCAATTGTCAGTTAAAGCGACGCAGTGCCGAATCGCAAAAAGGGGCCTGGTCCTTTGGCTACAGATTGGTCCGGGGCTGAAGTGGTTAAAGGAGTAACCACAAACACTAAAATCTCATAGGAGCTTTAAGATAAGGTGACCAGATTTTTTAAATTAAATCCGGGGACATATCTTTTATTACTAGTAATGGCGGCAATCAGCGACTGTCTGCCCGTTGCCGCCCGCCTCACAGCCTGTTAAGTCTCACTCTCCGGGCCCGGGCTACTACTGGGTTTGGCACGGAGGAAGATCACTCCGCCAGGGAAGGCAAGGGGATAAGCAGGTAGGCTGCTGGCCGGGACATGAGCCAAGAACATGGACCCGATACTGAAAAAATATTCCCTCTGCTCCGACCAGCACAGGATCATCAGAAAGGTGCACAGATAATGGAAAAAAATACATCCCCCTTAGCTAGTAGGAGCGGGGGTGTGTAATTCAGAATTTTTAAAAAAAAAAAATTAATATTTTTGAAATTGCCCCAGTCTCTGTTCAAATCCAATCCGGGGACAAAACTGGGGACAGACTTGGTCCGGGGCCAGTATCCTCAATCCGGGGACAAAACCGGGGACAGACTTGGTCCGGGGACAGTGGCCTCAATCAGGGGACTGTCCCCGGAAACCGGGGATGTCTGTAGAGTTGCCACCTCATCCCTTTAAACCTGAACACATATTAATTACACAGGTTCTGTGTCTGATTAAGGTGGTAATTAAACTCACTTGGTGCCTTATCTGCATTTAATTAGCCTCAGAACCTGTGTAATTCAAAGGTGTTCGGGTTTAAAGGGATGAGGTGGCAACTCTAGATGTCTGGTCACCCTACTTTAAGATGTCAATGGCATTTCAAAAATATTTTTAAATATTTTAAAGCTTGGGCTGTCATTAAAATAATCCATGTTGATCCTGCCATGAAGGTTCTTGTTCAAGCACTTCCTGTCCTGTCATAGGGTGACAGCGCTCTGACCCCGTCTCCAAATTGTGCTCCTGTGTTGTAACCATTTCACAAAGGCTTCTAAAAGGTGGCTACAACTGATTGCCCCAGCACAAATATCACATGCATGGTCCACTGTTGTCACCATCAAGACGTGCCAAGCTGTCACCATTGGAGTGCATGGCAGCAGGAAGAGGTTACAGGAGATCAGCCACACTGAGACTCAACCACAAAGAAACAGTGACCATAGATCTATTCCTTGGGTAGGGTGTGAGGAGGTAAAAAACACATTGAAGATCCAAATGAGAGAGGCATCAGGTGTAGGAAGATGGGTCAGAGTCATCAAGTTGGATGAACATCCAATAGCTGTTTAAATATGATGTTTTAAGTGAGACGTCATTCAACTTGTTCTTTTCCTGTTTTGAGAAGAATAGTGAAGAACCCGATCCTCTTTTTAGGTTTTTAATGATGAATGGATCCGAGGTGAAGGAGGATAAAGGATGGAGCCAATAAGTTTTGGGGGCCCTAAAAATCACCCCGTTCATTACGGCTTATAAGTGGGGAATTATATCTGTTTGGAAGGGTAGGTAGGTGGTACTTCCGCCATGTTCCCCATTAACTTGTTCAGCGCCAAGTGTGGGTCACTTAACCTACCAGATTGAAATTTACTGGCACGACCAGGGCCGTCTTTAATATTGATTGGACCCTGGGCAAAACTTTTCTTGGGGCCCCTCTCCATGCAGTTTCGCTCTCCACCTGCTCTGAGACATACAAAAAATAGCAGCAATACTCAAAATCTGTTTACTGAATCAGATTAGGCAGCTATTGCGATTGGTTGCCAGAGGGTACAGTGTATCATTACCGCTCACTGACTGGTTGCTAGAGGTTACATTGTATCATTACCGCTCACTGACTGATTGCTAGAGGTTACATTGTATCATTACCGCTCACTGACTGGTTGCTAGAGGTTACATTGTATCATTACCGCTCACTGACTGGTTGCTAGAGGTTACATTGTATCATTACCGCTCACTGACTGGTTGCTAGAGGTTTACAGCACACATTATGGCTCACTGATTAGTTGCTAGAGGTTACAGCACACGATTTCTGCTTGTTGATTGACTGCTAGAGATTACTGTGGATGTGACCTCGGGGGGGCATGATATACACATCAATGCCGCCGTCCACCGCTATTTACATATGAATGCCGCCGCTATTTACATAGGAATGCCGGTAATTTACATGTAAACACAGGGTCTGCAGGTGAGTCCTCTATACACAACAAAAGGGCAGAACTGGGCAGCATTAGTAGCAGCACTTCACGCTGAGATATCGGGACAAAGCAGGGGACTAAAACCTCAAGGGAATTTAAACCAGGATAGTTGGCAAGTATGAGGCAGCTGCTTTGGGCCCCACAACAATGATAGGGCCCAGGGCAGCTGCCCCTTTTTGCCCTGCCTTAAAAACGGCCCTGGGCACGACACCCAACATTTACTGGCACAGCCAAGTTTTTACTGGCATTTCCAAAAGTTACAAAAAAAATGACAGTGCAAATTTCAGTATTTAGGCTACAAACGAGTACAATTAGCAGTGTGATTTCTTGCAGACCAGGCCTTTTCTGGGACTTTTTGTTTACAATTTTCCTATTATCGATTTACGGTACCATATACACTCAAGTATAAGCCGAGTTTTTTGATGAAAATGCCCCCCTCGGCTTATACTCAAGTCAAGCACTTTTCTGCAGCAGAGAATGACATTTTCCGAACCGACTTTGGGGCCCCCGTATCTCGGGGCCACTTGGTGCTAGGAACCCCAAATTTGGTTTACAAACCCAGTGGAACTAGCACTATAACATATCCAAGATGGGGTCCCTAGCACCAAGTGGCCCTGAGATACGAGGCCCCAAAGTCGGTTCGGAAAATGTCATTCTCTGCTGCAGAAAAGTGCCTGACATTTTTCGAACCGACTTTGGGGCCCGACTTTGGGGGTTTCTAGCACTAAGTGGCCACGAAATTACGGGGCCCCAAAATCGGTCAACTGTATCCATCTGCAGCAATGTCATTTCGGGACCCTTTGACTGCAGCTAGGGGGCCTCTAGGAACCCTTAACTACCGAGTTTGAAGTTCGGGGACCTATGGCTGCAAATGGGCATTGTTGGCCCTCTTTTCCACTTACAGTAGCTGTGCATTTCTCACCCTAGGCTTATACTCTAGTCAATACGTTTTTCCATTTTTTTGTGGTAAAATTAGGTGCCTCGGCTTATATTCGGGTCGGCCTATACTCGAGTATATACGGTAATATAGCATTCATCTCTGTTTGTAGGTATTATTCTTTCTATATAGGACAGCACGTGTTTGGGTTGTAGGAACCCAATTTACAAGCCTACAAACTGGCCATCATCAGCTGCATTATACATATAAAAAAATTAAAATAAATTAGAATGCTGACTTGGAATAACTATAGTGGGGTTGAACTCATTAGCCCCGGTGAAGCTGAACATGAAAGTCATAACTTGTGGTAAACATAATGGGGGCTCGGGATGGCACAGCTGATACCAGCGTGTAACCCAGTTAAATAAATTATGGAGCCGTCATAGTTCATCATGGTGCAGGTGCTGAGTCGACATTCTGCACATTCTGGGACAAGGTCAAGGATGTAGAGCAATATTAACCCTGAGTTACTATATTACTTTTTCACCAAAACACCTGACCCAACCTCCTAAACTTCACCATATTGTCTGCTTTTACACGCACATGAACTTTAATGGCATCCAGTCTTAGTCCGTAGGGTTCAATATTGAGTTGGCCCCACTTTTTGCAGCTATAGCAGCTTCACCTCTTCTGGGAAGGCCGTCCACAAGGTTTAGGAGGGTGTCTATGGGAATGTTTCACCATTCTTCCAAAAGCACGTTTGTAAAGTCAGGCACTGATGTTGGACAAGAAGGCCTGGCTCTCAGTCTGCGCTCGAAATTATCACAAAGGTAGAGAGGGCCGGACTGAATGCAGTGGAAAGGAATGTAAGGGAGGGCTGGACATGATTGGGTGTCTAGTGACACACCAGGGTAAAGTATTAGGGATTGGGTGCAGAGGGCGGCCAATAGGAACCGAGGGGAGCGGCATTACAAAAAGGGGGCGTGACCGAGCTGAGGCAGTCGGCTTCCAGAATTCACAGGAGGAGGCAGTTTTCCCACCCACCCTCCCTATTGTTAAGTTTTGTTTTGAAGGTTTTAATGTTTTTGTTATCGTTTCAGGAAATGCAAGGTGACATCCGGAAGAGGTGGGGTGGCGGTGTTTTATTGTTGGTCAGTGACGGTGGCAGTTATGTAGTTGGTAAGTGTGTGGGGGGCTCATCATGAGATGGCCCCTCCGGTGTAGTACATCCAAGTAATTTGATGATTACTCTGTGTGCACTGCTGGATAGGGTGTTGTCTCCGGGCGGTTTAAGTGGAGGCCTACTTGGTTTCGGTTAAATCCCGCAGTGCCCCCTGGTGTTTTATATATATATTTATATATATATATATACGGTAATTTACTTGGTTATGTTATAAGTGTTAGCCCCGTCACTGACCAACAAAAAGAGGGTATAACCGGTGGTTATTTGTGTTTACGGTCATATGTTATGGTTATTTATGTATGGTTATTTATACTGTTTTATATGGTTATTTATATTTTGGAATAAAATGGAGTTAATTTTAATAAAGGCTGTTGTGGCCATTTACTCCACAAAGCACAGTGTGGTCCATTATTTAAAGGGGGGTTAGTGAAAAAGGGGTTAGAAAAGGGTGGTCACAACATGGGGGGAATTACTAGGCTACACGGGTCATGTCTATCGGGTTGAGGTAGGACTCTGTGCAGGCCAGTCAATGCATGAATCTATCTATTGGTGATAGAGCGGTGCAGGAGAGAGGGGGCGGCGCGCCACTGCATGTTCCTGCTGGGGGGTCATGCTGGAGAGGTCAGCTGGAGGAAGACGTCCCACCATTCCCCCCCCCCCCCCATTTAATAATTATCAGAATGTGATGGGTGGTTGTTTTTCCTGTTTGTGGGTGTCTTTGAGGGTCTGTGGAAAATCGGAATTGTTTCAAAACGGGGCCCATCTGTTGCAATTCTGCATCCTTTTTGATGGGTTGGTGGTTGTACTGGGGGGGGCCCTAGAGGTATTTTTATGCTTTGCCTTCTCCTTTTTTTAATTTACATTTGGAAGATGGTCACATATAGGGAGGCAAGATATAGTCTCAATTTGGAACCATCCTCAAGTCGGTGAGGTTCAGCTGGAGACAGGGGTGGAGCTTAGTTAGGACTTTTGGTTAATGGACACCCAAAGACCCTCTCCTGGTAACACTTGCCTGTTTAATTTGGTAAATTGTACCTGTTCACTGCTATTTATTGAAATGTTAATGGGACTTGGTTGGGTGGCAAAAATATCAATGCAATCTATACACTGGGGGGAGAACCTCTGGGGGAATCTAGGATGGAAAAGGACCTGGGGGGTCCTAGTAGATGTTAGGCTCAGTCAGGGGAGTTGCTGGGTCTACAAAATATCTGGGGCTAGAGCCCATAGCAGCATAGTAAAGAAAGTCAGAAAACCCAGAGAGCCTCCTCCTTACATCAGAGTCCCCAGAGAGCCTCCCCCTTACATCAGAGTCCCCAGAGAGCTTCCCCCTTAAAATCAGGGTCCCCAGAGAGCCTCCCCCTTACATCAGAGTCCCCAGAGAGCCTCCCCCTTACATCAGAGTCCCCAGAGAGCCCTCCCCCTTACATCAGAGTCCCCAGAGAGCCTCCCCCTTAAAATCAGGGTCCCCAGAGAGACTCCCCCTTAAAAACAGTGTACCCAGAGAGCCTCACCCTTGCATCAGGGTCCCCAGAGAGCCTCCCCTCCCCATGGGGACCCCTGCAGAGGCTCGGGGCTATGTGCCCCAGATTCAGGGCTATAGCCCCAAAAGCCACCCCCTAGTGACGCCACTGGGTTTAGTAATGGCATGCAATGCCAAGCTGCTGCTAACAAAGCAAACAGAATATTGGCATTAAAAAGGGGATCAACTCCAGAGATAAAACGATAATTCTCCTGCTCTACAAGACTCTGGTCCGGCCGCACCTGGGGTATGCTGTCACCAGTTCTGGGCACCATTCCTCAGGAAGGAACTACTAGAAATGGAGTACAAAGAAGGGCAACAAAGCTAATAAAGGGTCTGGAGGATATTAGTTATGAGGAAAGGTTGAGAACACTGAACTTATTCTCTCTGGAGAAGAGACGCTTGAGAGGGGATATGATTTCAATGTAAAAATACCGTACGTACTGGTGACCCCACAATAGGGAGAAAACTTTTTCGTGGGAGGGAGTTTAACAAGACTTGTGGCCACTCATTAAAATTAGAAGAAAAGAGGTTTAACCTTAAACTACGTAAGGGTTCTTTACTGTAAGAGCGGCAAGGATGTGAAATTCCCTTCCACAGGCGGTGGTCTCAGCGGGGGACATTGATAGTTTCAAAAAAATATTAGATAAGCACCTGAACGACCGCAACATACAGGGATATACAATGTAATACTGACATATAATCACACACATAGGTTGGACTTGATGGACCTGTGTCTTTTTTCGACCTCACCTACTATGTAACTTCTTTGGAGCTTCTTTGACCAACTTGAAACCCGCGTCGAGCGGTCCGAGCCTTTATCTGGGAGGTACAATGGTAGGGGTGGAATTGACATATCCGGCAGTCATACGGTTCTTATATAAATGGTCATAAAGGGGTTTTGGTATTAAAGTCATGTATCATCTTGCTTGTCCCTAGAAATCTTTGAGTTGTGCTTGTGGAACGAGTATGAATACATGGAGCTCCCATGGATGGGCGAAGAGATTAATTGGAGTGTCACGTCTAATTACTTTACACAACATTACCCAAGCACAGAAAGTCCCTATTATGTTCTGCACGAGGTATGGCTTGCTGTTCAGCTTCGCCATATGACTGCAGGTGAAAATGCTGCGCTGTTTTGCAATTCAGCACCCGTCCCTCGTAACACTGAACACTGGTCGCAGAGTCTTAGGACTCCCAGGCAGTTGGGTCTCAGGACCCCCAGAAAGCGGGTCATGAGACCCAACTGGTCGCAGAGTCTTAGGACTCCGGGGCAATTGGTTCTCAGGACCCTCAGAAAGCGGGTCCTGAGACCCAACTGGTCACAGTGTCTTAGGACTCCCGGGCAATTGGGTCTCAGGACCCTCAGAAAGCGGGTCTTGAGACCCAACTGGTCGCAGAGTCTTAGGACTCCCAGGCAATTGGGTCTCAGGACCCTCAGAAAGTGGGTCTTGAGGCCCAATTGGTCGCAGAGTCTTAAGACTCCCGGGCAATTGGGTCTCAGGACCCTCAGAAAGCAGGTCCTGAGACCCAACTGGTCGCAGAGTCTTAGGACTCCCGGGCAATTGGTTCTCAGGACCCTCAGAAAGCGGGTCCTGAGACCCAACTGGTCGCAGAGTCTTAGGACTCTCGAGCAATTGGGTCTCAGGACCCTCAGAAAGCGGGTCCTGAGACCCAACTGGTCGCAGAGTCTTAGGACTCACGGGCAATTGGTTCTCAGGACCCTCAGAAAGCGGGTCCTGAGACCCAACTGGTCGCAGAGGCTTAGGATTCTCGAGCAATTGGGTCTCAGGACCCTCAGAAAGCGGGTCCTGAGACCCAACTGGTCGCAGAGTCTTAGGACTCCCGGGCAATTGGGTCTCAGGACCCACTTCCTGTTCAGCTGTGAGGAGAAGCAACGACCCCTCGTCACCGATCGCTGCCTTCCCGGCTCCATAGAGCTTGCACTGAGCACCATCCTCCTAGTAGAGCCCAAAGCTCCAACGACGGGTCTTCCCAAGAGATGATGTCCTCTCTGTAACAACAGCTGCCCGGGATGGAACAGATGGAGTGGATGGATGCAGAGATTTCACTGATTGCAGAGGGGGGGATGATCGGGGGTACATGAATTTTTCAGAGTGCATTTGATTTTAGAATCACTAAGCCTTCTTCAGGACTTTTGATGACAGTGTTGGGTATTGTGGTGGAACCACTTGGAAGAACATTTCAAAGACGCGAGGGTTGTGACAAAGTGTCCATGCTGGTTGGTTCAGTGTGACTGTATTCTTCCAACCAATTACTAATAAAATCTGGAAATTAGTTCTTTCTACGTAGAATCCTTCTCTCAAGTTGCTCCTCATCTCATACACACACAGACTTCTATTCTGAGGAACCAGCACTCTCCTGGGTAGCTCCAGAAGTTGAGCGATCCAGGGCCACCACAAGGTAGCATCAACTTGTAGGTGGGGTGTGGCGCAGTGTGGCAGCAATAACACACACAGTCCAGATGCAATATACAGAGCGTGTATTGAAGTAAGGTAAAGACAGTTCACAATAAACCCAGTGGGAAGACAGCCCAACTGGAAGGGCCGCTGATAAGGCAGTACAACTGGCCCTCCTGTACCAGGCCCCATCAGTTCAAAAGGGGGGGCCCAGACGAGAAGGGCTGGCTGTACTGTCCTATTGCTGGCACAGATGCTCTTGTCCCCCCCCCCCCCCAGCAGTGCACATGCCATGCTGTTGTGTTTGTGTCCACTAATAATGTATTTTTAGTGGGTGGGCCCGCTGGGTAGGAAGTAGGGGGTGGGGGGGCCAGCTGGGTAGGAAGTAGGGGGTGGGGGGCCCGCTGGGTAGGAAGTAGGGTATACGCCTGCTGGGTAGGAAGTAGGGTGTACACCCGCTGGGTAGGAAGTAGGGTGTACACCCGCTGGGTAGAAAGTAGGGTGTACAAGGCCCTGTGATTTCTAATAACAGCCCTAACGAACCGGGAACACTCACAAATTCCAACAGTGTGTAAAGAGCAAGTCTCAGCCCAACTGACTGCACCAGTTGGGAGGTGCGGAATGCAGCCTGGCCATCTTGTGCCCAAGCGGGAAGATGTCCGTAAATGTTGCGAACCCTAAGTTGCCTGCAGCTAGTACTGTCCCTGACAGATGGGGTACCTGTCCCTATGATACCCACTTGCAATTGCATGCCAAACCTGGGAGCCAGGGCCTTAAATAGACTCTGCCTGACCCAAGCTGGCTGCCAGAGTCACGTGGGGCAGCAGCATCCAATCGGATAGCTTCCCCAGTGACCCAGGAAACCATAGAGGAACCATGCTAGCGCCACCTAGAGTGGAGAAAGTAGACTGCATCTGCCTACACTCCATTTATTGGGAAGCCCCCCAAAATGGAAACCTAAGCAATGACCAAAATAGATCCTGAGTCCTGTTTCGTGCTGCCACACACCCAAAGTATGATTTTGGAAGAAGACCCACACCGATACACAACTTTACTTCATATCATGGGTGGAAGGCAAACCCAAGACCCCAGTGATAAAAGGCAAAAGTGCCGTCGGCTAAGCCACCATATTGCTACAAGGAATGCACTTCATGTGTTTGTCTCTCTCCCAAATATAAATGTAACAAAGGTAAAGAGTAGAAATACCTCTACGGCCCTGATAATAACCCATCAGAGCTTTCTAGAGTCAGAAGAATGGCATCTGCCAGAGGTGAAACAGTTCTCCCGGTGAGAAGATTCACTTTGTTCATTAAAAATACAAGAACGCCATTTGTCAGATGCTCGCTCCGGGATGGATTTTGGTTGTTTGGTTCTATGAGGCTCTACACCTGCGGGATGAGTGATTTCTGGGCCCTCGTAATGGATCTAACCGGGTCACTAGCCAACATGATCATCGTTTTAGCAGAGCGAGTTACCCAAAATGCACCGCTCTTTAGATTCCTGCCTTACTAATGAGCTCAGAACAAGATGTTTACATGGTTCTGCAAGTCATTAAATAAAGTTTTCTTCAAAAGAGATAATCTACAATGTATAGCTCTACTGTTATGTTATTAAAGTGTTACTAAACCCAGGAGCTTGCATTCACTATATCTGGTCTCCCCAGGAGCCTGCATTCACTATATCTGCTCTCCCCAGGAGCCTGCACTCACTATATCTGCTCTCCCCAGGACTCTGCATTCACTATATCTGGTCTCCCCAGGACTCTGCATTCACTATATCTGATCTCCCCAGGACTCTGCATTCACTATATCTGATCTCCCCAGGACTCTGCATTCACTATATCTGGTCTCCCCAGGACTCTGCATTCATTATATCTGGTCTCCCCAGGAGCCTGCATTCACTATATCTGATCTCCCCAGGACTCTGCATTCACTATATCTGGTCTCCCCAGGAGCCTGCATTCACTATATCTGGTCTCCCCAGGAGCCTGCATTCACTATATCTGCTCTCCCCAGGACTCTGCATTCACTATATCTGATCTCCCCAGGACTCTGCATTCACTATATCTGATCTCCCCAGGACTCTGCATTCACTATATCTGGTCTCCCCAGGACTCTGCATTCACTATATCTGATCTCCCCAGGACTCTGCATTCACTATATCTGGTCTCCCCAGGACTCTGCATTCACTATATCTGCTCTCCCCAGGACCCTGAATTCACTATAGCTGATCTCCCCAGGAGCCTGCATTCACTATATCTGGTCTCCCCAGGACTCTGCATTCACTATATCTGGTCTCCCCAGGAGCCTGCATTCACTATATCTGCTCTTCCCAGGAGCCTGCATTCACTATATCTGATCTCCCCAGGAGCCTGCATTCATTATATCTGATCTCCCCAGGAGCCTGCATTCACTATATCTGCTCTTCCCAGGAGCCTGCATTCATTATATCTGATCTCCCCAGGAGCCTGCATTCATTATATCTGCTCTTCCCAGGACCCTGCATTCACTATATCTGGTCTCCCCAGGAGCCTGCATTCACTATATCTGGTCTCCCCAGGACTCTGCATTCACTATATCTGGTCTCCCCAGGACTCTGCATTCACTATATCTGATCTCCCCAGGACTCTGCATTCACTATATCTGGTCTCCCCAGGACTCTGCATTTACTATATCTGCTCTTCCCAGGAGCCTGCATTCATTATATCTGATCTCCCCAGGAGCCTGCATTCACTATATCTGCTCTTCCCAGGAGCCTGCATTCATTATATCTGATCTCCCCAGGAGCCTGCATTCATTATATCTGCTCTTCCCAGGAGCCTGCATTCATTATATCTGATCTCCCCAGGAGCCTGCAGTCACTATATCTGATCTCCCCAGGACTCTGCATTCACTATATCTGCTCTCCCCAGGACTCTGCATTCACTATATCTGATCTCCCCAGGACTCTGCATTCACTATATCTGATCTCCCCAGGAGCCTGCATTCACTTTATGTGCTCTCCCCAGGACCCTGCATTCACTATATCTGCTCTCCCCAGGAGCCTGCATTCACTATATCTGATCTCCCCAGGAGCCTGCATTCACTATAGCTGATCTCCCCAGGACTCTGCATTCACTATATCTGGTCTCTCCCCAGGACTCTGCATTCACTATATCTGGTCTCCCCAGGACTCTGCATTCACTATATCTGGTCTCCTGCAAGGACTCTGCATTCACTATATCTGGTCTGCCCAGGACCCTGCATTCACTATATCTGCTCTCCCCAGGACCTGCATTCACTATATCTGGTCTCCCCAGGACTCTGCATTCACTATATCTGGTCTCCCAGGACTCTGCATTCACTATATCTGGTCTCCCCAGGAGCCTGCATTCACTATATCTGGTATCCCACAGTACACAGAACATGGAAATGCAATACATTTAGTAAATATAAACTGCTCAATACATTTTCTCATCAGCAGTATATAGCAGTCTTGTGACTTCTATCAGTGTCTGGTTATAGCTTTTAAGAGGCATTTTCATTCTACTCTGACAGTCCTATGAGGCTGCAGGACCCCTGACCCTCTGTCTGGACAGTGCTGATTGGCCCTGTGCTGATCATGCACCTTCCCAAGGAAAAAAAAAGAAAAATCTCTAGCAATACGCACCAAACTGAGCATGTGCAGAGTGCCTCCTAGGGCTGTATTCTATCAGCAGATGGACTGGGGGACAGTGGAAGAAGGGGAGGATCAGAGAAGACAGGATTAAACAGCCTTTTTACATAATGCAGAGGATTAACCCCTTAGGTTCCACAGTGAGTATAACAAGCATGCTTTAGTGCATATACAGACTGTTATGCCGCGTACACACGGTCGGAATTCTCGTCTGAAAAAGTTCTGATGGTTTTCCCGTCGGAATTCCGACGGAATTTCGCTCAAACTGTCTTGCCTACACACGGTCACACCAAATTCTGACGGTCTGTAACACAGCGCCATAAAACACGTTCGACAGCACTATAGAAGGGAAGTTTATTGTTTCCGAGCATGCGTCGGAATTTTGCGCGTTGGAATTGCATACACACGATCGGAAAATCCGATAGAAAGGTTTTCCGTTGGAAAAATTGAGAACAGGTTCTCAATCCAAAGTCCGTCGGAAATTCCGACAGAAAAAGACCGATGGGCGTACACACGGTCGGAAAATCCGATGAAAAGCTCCCATGGGACTGTTTCCATCGGAAATTCCGACCGTGTGTACGCCGCATTAGACAAAAAAAAAAAAAGAGGAAGGAGTGGGACTTTGTATGAGGCATGTCACTGAATTAATACCTTGTTCATATTGATCATTGAATTATTTATTGACTAAATAAATAATAATATAATAATTAATATAATTATTAATAATAAATAAATCAAATTTAAAAGTGTCAATCTTTAGTAAAGGACACAACATACTGTAAAGAACAGTTCACTTGTATAAATATCCAATTATTATACAAAGTAAAACAACATGATTAGCGGTACAATATCATAAAACTCTCATCCATTGATAATAATTAAATAAACATAACAATTTCTCTTGGTGAGCCAAACGTGTCTGGGAATCAGTTCGACGTATACTCAACACACGGGGGGCAGGGGTGATGATCTTCCCTGAGGAATCCCATCCAGACACAGCAGCCAGGTGAAGACCAGGCGACCATATCACTGTGTATATATATATATATATAGTGCCTTGAAAAAAGTATTCATACCCCTTGAAATGTTCCACATTTTTTCATGTTACAACCAAAAACGTGAATGTATTTTATTGGGATATTATGTGATAGACCAACACAATGTGGCTCATAATTGTGAAGTGGAAGGAAAATGATAAATGATTTTCCATTTTTTTTTACAAATAAATATGTGAAAAGTAGGGGGTACATTTGTATAGCGCCCCCCGGAGTCAATACTTTGTAGAACTTTCATTGCAATTACAGCTGCAAGTCTTTTTGGGGATGTCTCTACCAGCTTTGCACATCTAGAGAGGACATTTCTGCCCATTCTTCTTCTTTGCAAAATTTCTCAAGCTCTGTCAGATAGGATGGAGAGCGTCTGTGAACAGCAATTTTCAAGTCTTGCCACAGATTCCCAATGGGATTTAGGTCTGGACTGTGACTGGGCCATTCTAACACATGAATATGCTTTGATCTAAACCATTCCATTGTAGCTCTGGCTGTATGTTTCGGGTCGTTGTCCTGCTGGAAGGTGAACCTCCGCCCCAGTCTCAAGTCTTTTCCAGACTCTAACAGGTTTTCTTCTAAGATTTTCCTGTATTTGGCTCCATCCATCTTCCCATCAACTCTGACCAGCTTCCCTGTCCCTGCTGAAGAAAATAATCCCCACCATATGATGCTGCCACCACCATGTTTCACAGTAGGGATGGTGTGTTCAGGGGGATGTGCAGTGTTAGTTTCCCCCACACATAGCGTTTTGCTTTTAGGCCAAAAAGTAGAATTTTGGTCTCATCTGACCAGAGCTCCTTCTTCCACATGTTTGCTCCCCTCCCCCACATGGCTTCTCACAAACTGAAAACAGGACTTCTTATGACTTTCTTTCTCCAATGTCTTTCTTCTTGTCACTCTTCCATAAAGGGCAGATTTGTGGAGAACACGACTAATAGTTGTCCTGTGGACAGACTCTCCCCCCTGAGCTGTGGATCTCTGCAGCTCCTCCAGAGTTCCCATGGACCTCTTGGCTCTTCTCTGATGAATGCTCTCCTTGCCCGGCCCGGTCAGTTTAGGTGGACGGCCATGTCTTGGTAGGTTTGTAGTTGTGCCGTACTCTTTCCATTTTCAGATGATGGATTGAACAGAGCTCCGTGAGATGTTCAAAGCTTGGGAGATTATTTTATAACCAAACCCTGCTTTATACTTCTCCACAACTTTATCCCTCACCTGTCTGGTGTGTTCCTTGTAGACATGTGCGATTAGTTTCGTACGAAACGGAAATTCGTACATTCGTACAAATCCGGATTATGAATCCGAATTACGAATTTTTAAAAATACGAATTCTGTACGAAATACGAAATTTCGTTTAGGAATTTCGGATCCAAATTATCCGAATCCAAACTACCAAATGACGAATTTCAACTAATATGAAAGAAATTATAGCGGATATAACGAATGATTCGAATGAATTCGAGATTCAGTATAACGAATATCAACACTCTACGAATAATAACGAATTATCCGAAAACGTATTAACGTTACATAACACAAGTCTATTGTCTATTGTTCACCAATCACTCAGAGGAAGTGCGAAATACAACATTTCGTTTACAAATACGAAGAGTGATTGGTGAACAATAGACAATAGACTTGTGTTATGTAACGTTAATACGTTTTCGGATAATTCCTTATTATTCGTAGAGTGTCGATATTCGTAACGATATTAACGATTCGTACAAAATTCGGATTTCGTACAAATCCGAATTCTATTTCGTACACGAATTACAAATTATTTTTTTTATACGAAACGGAACGAAACTAAACAAATTTTGACGGCTCCCATGTCTAGTTCCTTGGCCTTCATGATTGTTTGTTCACTAAGGTTCTCTAACAAACCTCTGAGGACTTCACAGAACAGCTGTATTTATACTGAGATTAAATTACACGCAGGTGGACTCTATTTATTAATTAGGTGACTTCTGAAGGCAATTGGTTCTGCTAGATTTTAGTAGACATGTGCAATTCGTTTCGTTTTTTTTCGTTATTTTCGTTCGTTCGTTTTCGTACGAATGAACGAATCATTCGAATCGTACGAATCCGAATAACGAATCGTAACGAATCGTTCGAATCGTACGAATCCGATTAACGAATCATTCGAATCGAACGAATCCGAAAAACAACGAAAATCCGAAAAAAACTAATTAGAAACAACGAATGTACTAATGAAGAAAATCCGAAAAACGAAAACGAACGAAAAAATTCGTACATTCGTAACTTTTTTTTTTTGTTGAATTGGTAATTTTCCGCGTCTCTTACAATGGTGCTGCTAAACGTGCTTCGAATGGATTGAACAAAAAAAAATTCGTACATTCGTAACTTTTTTTTCGATTCGTAACTTTTTTTTTCGATTCGTAACTTTTTTTTTTTTTTTTCGATTTGTAATTTTCCGTGTCTCTATTGAACCAAAACATTCGTACATTCGGAACTTTTTTTTTTTCGATTCGTAACTTTTTTTTTCGATTTCGTTTTTTTTTTTAACTTTTTTTTTTTTTTTTTTTCAATTTGTAATTTTCCGTGTCTCTATTGAACCAAAAAATTCGTACATTCGGGAACTTTTTTTTTCGATTCGTAACTTTTGTTTCGATTTGTAACTTTTTTTTTTTTTTTTCGATTTGTAATTTTCCGTGTCTCTATTGAACCAAAAAATTTGTACATTCGTAACTTTTTTTTTCGATTCGTAACTTTTTTTTTTCGATTCGTAACTTTTTTTTTTTTTTTTTTTTCGATTTGCAATTTTCCGTGTCTCTATTGAACCAAAAAATTTGTACATTCGTAACTTTTTTTTCAATTCGTAACTTTCTTTTTTTTTCGATTCGTAAATTATTAAAATGTTATAATAGCATACACATTACATCAAATTATGAATTATGCTCCGATTACGAAGTTACGAATGTTACGAACGTACGAATAAATACGAATGCGTCCGGAAATCAAACTAACGAAAAAACGAATCAACGAAAAAATAACTCTTACGAATGTACGAATCGTTACGAATACGAACGCGACGACTTACGAATGTACGTATCGTTACGAATCGATGGAAACGAAAAAAACGAAACGAAAAAAAACTAATTTTTTTCGGAAACTAAAAAAACGAAACGAAAGTAAACTAATTTTTTTGTTGTGCACATGTCTAGATTTTAGTTAGGGGTATCAGAGTAAAGGGGGCGCCATACAAATACACGTCACACTTTTCACAGATTTATTTGTAAAAAATTTGAAAATCATTTATCATTTTCCTTCCACTTCA
The DNA here is from genome assembly GCA_028564925.1 of Lithobates sylvaticus. NCBI lineage: Eukaryota > Metazoa > Chordata > Amphibia > Anura > Ranidae > Lithobates > Lithobates sylvaticus. The sequence continues at coordinate 191,351,674 of CM053037.1, read as the reverse complement.
CAATTATGTGACACTTTGTGTCGGTCTATCACATAAATCCCAATAAAATACATTTACGTTTTTGGTTGTAACGTGACAAAATGTTGAAAATGAATACTTTTTCAAGGCACTGTATACAGTATATATTTGAATATAAAAAAATACTTATTTCACTAAAAATAGTGAACAAACAAATATGATAAATATATATACAGTATATATGTTTGTGTGTATATTTATCCTCTATAAAAAGGGTTGCTGAGTATGTCAGTGGCACAATATAAGGAAAGGTTGACAAGGACACTAACACAGGGAGAAAACTCCCGGGTCTTGCGGTTCTCTCATCTACTGAGTCACATTACAATGCTGCAAACCCAATTTTTCTTTTACAGGCAATTAAACAATCATTGATTTTCCTTTCTCCGCAGAGACTGAGAGCTTATCAGTAAACACGCCGAGCCTGTTAATGTCTCTTAGACAAACAGACAAAGTGGAAAATCTACAAACCTCATTTGCGTGGAATTCACTATCGTTCTCTGATACAATTCTTTTCTTTGGAACAATAAATAATCTCCATTTTGTTTGTTTTTTTTTTTTTTTTTTGTTTTTTACAGATATCTTTATTGACATTAAAAATATATCAAATGAGTTTCAGCTTCCTCTAGTCAGATCGGTTTTACGTTGAAACTTTATTGGTTGTCTAGTTAGTCAGCGAGCTGCTATGCTGAATATGACTGTAACATGTAAACTGTCCCGGATTAACCGGGACAGTCCCGAATTAACCGGGACAGTCCCGATATTGAGTCAACAGTCCCGCCACAGCTATGTCCCGTGAAAAAAAAAAATGTATGTATGTAATCAATGCTCTTCTATTTTTTTGATGGTCCAACGTTCACAGACAAGTGGAAACCCTTTTAAAGTTTTTTTAAAAAAAAGACAGCACATCCTATTTATAGGAGGGCCATGAGGCTGGGTCAGGAGGACCACCCGAACCACGCGGACAGGAAATAACTTTTTTTTAGTCACATGGTGTCGGCACCTTAACCACTTACCCACTGGGCACTTAAACCCCCTTCCAAACCAGACCAATTTTCAGCATTCGGTGCTCTCACACTTTGAATGACAATTACTCAGTCATGCAACACTGTACCCATATGAATTTTGTGTCCTTTTTTCCCACAAATAGAGCTTTCTTTTGGTGGTATTTAATCACTGCTGGTTTTTTTGAATTTTTGCGCTATAAATAAAAAAATACAGAAAATTCGGTAAAAATAAATAAATAAATTCTTTGCTTCTATTAAAATGTATTGCAGAGTATTGGCGAGTATTGGCAGAGTATTGGCGAGTATTGGCAGAGTATTGGCAGAGTATTGGCGAGTATTGGCGAGTATTGGCAGAGTATTGCAGTATTGCACAGTGGTGGCAGAGTATTGCACAGTGGTGGC